>HG996554.1:97620434-98820434 GCA_905340355.1 Rhagonycha fulva | reverse complement strand
TCAATTTTGCATCAATTACATTCTCATTCATATTAAAAATAGTGTCCTTAAGTTTAACTAATAAGTTTTTTTTTCATCACATATATTTTTTTCTGAGGTCGAGTATTTCTACTACGCTGAATATGAAGTTTCTTATGAAGTGTAGTACTTTCAATTTATGTGGAGCACAATCAGAGAAACGAATTCAAGCACCTGGATTGAATAAAATTTGGTTATTGTTTTTAAGTTAAGTTTTTCTTCCAGTTTTTAAAACAAATTACACTTTTCACTTCTCCAATTTCCAGTTACATCAACGAAACCTAAAACATTTAAAACGGAATCATTTTTTAAGGTACTTAGACATACTCTAATGTTATCAATAATATTAATTAAATTTTAAATATCTAATATTGACGTTGTCAGATCTACAGTTAAGAAGTCAGTTAAGAAGGTCAACTGGCTTTGAAAATATAGCACAACGATATTTTATCGAAGCAGCAAACCAAATTGTCATAAAACAAAATCAGATTTAATATTTTCCAACCTTCTAATCAACTGGTACACTCTTTCTTGTGACGAGCTAAAAGATTCGTGGTGTGCATTTATTAAGCTATTGACATAACTAAATCTCTCCGAAACATCAACTTCTTCTGAGCGATTGTCGATTTCTAGCACACCATCAATTTCTTTTCTGACTGGTTCCAAATTTTCAATTCCAACTTCATTTGGAAGAGGTTCTGGAGTTTCTTCTGCTTCACTTAGAAAATGTTGATAAAACGTTTTTGGTGATGCATCAACACCAAGTGCTAATTTTGCAATAGCATATCTGTTTTCCACAGTCACAGGAGGAAAACTCTTTGATTTAGTAAGCATATGCTTGTAAACAACCCATTGGTTTACAAAATTTTCCGTGAATGCCTTCTATACAGGAGCAAAAACCACACTGTGTATTATGTAGTAATTACTACTGCATTTTTCACTCGGCACTTGAAATTCACACTCGCTCATTTGCAATATATTCTCTTTCACTAAGTATTCAGTTTTCTGTAACATGCTTAACAAATAAAGTCTATAGTTGCAGATCTGCCATTAGCAAATTCTTCAAGTTTACGCTTGTAAAACTCTTTCAGAACTGTACAAGTTCTCGAACTGTTCACTCTGCAAAGTTTGAACAAAAATTGTTTGTGTGATGGCATCTGGAATCTTCATTTCGCCATGCCAAACACCATTTTTCTCTAATGGTCCAATAACCTTCCAAATAACTTGACCATTTGTTATTATTGAATTCGATATACCTATACTTTTCTTCGGCCTAGGACGTTTTGGCGCGAAGACGGTTAATTGACGCTGTCTGTATTGACATTCTGTTAGATAAAAACAAAAATAACAGTAAAAAAAAGTTTCAAAAATTATAAATATTGATGAATGTGTAGTGTGGTTAATAAATTTATTAAAGTACAAAGAAAAGAGCTGCAATGATTGCTTTGTTATGGATTCATTTCGTAATTATTAGACAATCTTCGCAGATAGTCGATTATATCCCGATTCGCATAATCACTCACAATGTCACAATAGTTTTGATACGTCTATCAGCAACGCGATATTTCTTTAATTTTTTTGGTGGTTCGTGTCCAGCTAGCAGATGTTTATAAAACATATCACGATCTTTTTGAACTCTTTTTAATCTATCTATAAATTTCCATAAAATTTGATGGTCTATTTCTATTTGGAGGTGTCGATGGGCCCCCTCAGCATGGTTATTTGTTCTATCCGTATCGTTTAAAACCCGATTATATAAAGACCCCAATTCTGGGTTAAAAACTGTCGGCCTTCTAGTATTTCCTCGACGATTCATTCTGCCGACATAATCTTCAAACCATTGCAATAGTGGTTGTCGTTCAATAGGCAATACTTCGGCTAACCTATCTATTGCATCATCTAAATCTGTTGTTGGTATAAATGCTAGAGACACCACCATTCTAGCATACAAAGCAAAATTAGCATCTTTATTGTAGTTTCTGATTGTTCAATTCAATTGTGCGAGTTGTTTTTTCATATTTTTTGTTAAATGGAAAAAGCATCCCTGCATTTCCGCTCTTGAAAATGCGTTTCTAAACGCAGAAATCGTACTAAATCACACAAAATATGAACGGGATTCAAATTCGGTTCCAAATTTTGGGTTTAGGACAACTCGCCGCGAATTCTGCTCACCGCTACCAATTAAAAGAAGTTTTTGCTCTTTTCTAATATTATCATGATTCTTTTGAACTTTGCGAAAGCCATCAATCAGTTTTCAAATAATCAGATGATCCATTCCAAACTCTACTTGAGCGGCTTTTGCGTAATTATTTGTGCTCTAAAAGTACTCGATTATAAACGGACCACATTGTCACAGGAAAAATTGCGGATTGTCTGCCATCCTCTCGTCGATTCATGCGACCAACATAATAATCTTCAAACCAGTCTAGAACGGATTGAAGTTCATCTGGAGTTTCTTCAGATAGAGCGAGTTGGGCCCCTACAAAATAATCGATAAACTTAATTTGGCGCTATCTAAAAGCAGATCACAATTCCATAACCATAACCAACCGCAAAGTGGCGGAAAACCGGCATCAACTTGTGGACTTAAAACGGTGAATGTCAAGTAGATTTTTGTAATCTATGATCTTGTTCACGTTGTTTTTGTCTATAAGTATTGTCATATTTATTATGTGTAATTTTGTAATTTTTATATTTTATTTTGTAAATTTGAATTTTGGCGCCCCTGGTGTAAGAAGCAAGAAGGGAAAATTTTTGAGAAGGGACTAGCGTTCGGGTCGTCAAGTCGCATGGATGTGTTACTTTTGAATCTTTGAAAATTGAGTAAAATTAATTTAATCTTTTGAAAATAAAAGCGAATTAGTGAAAAAAAAAGTGTTTTTTTTTGTATTAACAAGGAAGAAAATTTAAAATTTTTATTATAATTAAAATTTGTATAAAAATTTTTGAAAAGTAGTTTTATGAAAGTTCAAGGTCGCAATGAGTTTTCGATTGAGCTAAGCTGGGCTATGATAATGAATAATCTGGTCAAGTTTGATTTGTTGTAAGCATTGGTGCTGCGACTTCAGATGTTTCAAATCTAGCCTCTAGAATTTTGTTAGCTGTTTTGGCTTTCTTTTTTAACTGGATATCGAGTAAGCTGATGATGGATCTTGTTGTTTCTGGCAGTTTTGAAAGCCATAGCGATTCGATGACCGATTCATTCATCGATGTGCCAGCAAGTCTTTTCATTTTTCTTAGTAGAGTAGACTGTTTATTATTGCCTAGGTCGATACCTTGTAAGAGCTTTTTTAGTTTTTTCTTGGATTAATTGGTTTTTTAGTGCCTCGTATTTTTCACTCGTCGGTGGGTTGCAGATTATGTCGGCAACTACATCCAGATATTGAGGTTTGAGAGACGCCACCACAATGTCAAACTTTGTTTGGTCTGACCTGATGGCGTTGTTTCTGAATGGTGCCTCAACTTGGTAGAACCAAAGATCGGGTCTGTTAGGATGAAACGGTGGTTACTTTGGTATTGACGGGATATTGAGTCATTTTGAGTCTATTTTGGGCTGCCGAACGAGGCGTTAAATTAAAGTGATTGATTAGTAAGGTCATCATTTGTCACTAATTTAGAATTTTGGAAAAGTTTGTCTCGAGTCTGAGCGGCGATTTATTTTTGGTTCACCATTTTTGGATAATGTGTAATTTTGGTTCCAAAAGTGAATTGGAGGAAGAATTTGGTTTGAAGTTGATTGATGGGTCGACGTTCGAGGTCTGCAGGTCTGCGTATCCTTAGTGTTGATTCCAGTTGCGATCGTACGCTGAGCTTTATCGAAAGTTGCGTCACTTAAAACCGACCGATCGTGTAAAAACAAAAATAAATTAAATAATTATAAATTAGGTGTTAAATTTTAATTGGCATATTTTGATTGATAATAATAATAATCTATAAATAGCTCCAGGTCGCACAACCAAGGCAATCTAGTGCTTATAATAAAATTTGTAGTATAAATCTGTCTCAATACCCCCAAGTGAGGCCGCAGACCGAATCATTTAACAATCACTAAATTTAGTTAAGTACTTATTTCCATACCACCGTTGAGGTAAAATACATAGTGCGTTTTTTTATTGTGGCGTTCCCAAGAGGCCTACTCCAAATTTACAAATTGGTAACAATATCAAGAAGAGTAACTAATGTACAATCCTTTTTTATTCGTAGAGTTGAGGAGGTTAAATCATCATAATTCTAAGGGAGCATGTCGAACACGTTCCAAATGATCTTTTAGCAGGTTGACCATACGTCTGCGCTTGTCAATGGCTCGGGAAGAGCAAATTAAGCCAACGGAACCGGACTTAACTCTACTTCAAAATTGAAGTAATCGGGGAATATTCGGCTTGCACGTGGATATAATATCCTGTAAATTTGCAGAATTGTTACTTCTGCTACCACAGTGATTGTGTGGATTTTGAGACAGTTTTTAACATTGGACGACGATGCCTGAGAAACCATGTAAATTGCGGCGGCGACAATAGAAATTGTCGACTGACCGCTTAACCTCTTAGATTGATTTAGCTTCTTGAGCTATGTGAACTGCCGTCCGTTGAATGTCGGACGGATCTTGTCGGATCTTCCGCAAGCATCTTTTCAATTCCGTCAATGCGCGAGGAAGTGCGCCATTCGGCACCCACGTCGATGATGCGATGTTTAACTCTTTTTTTCTTATTTGCACAATTACGATTAGGTGACTTTGATGGAGATCTACCGTCCTCCCTTTTCCTTTTTGTGCCACTATTGATGGAATCTCTAGTTTGTGCATTGTGATGAGTGATGACGTCTATTTCTGTCGTTTCTTGGTTGTCTGTAACAAGAACGGGAGTGGATACCTTCCTGGGTACGAAGATGTAAATTGTTGCAGCGGCTTCCAAACCTGCAGCGACCCTGCAAAAAGAACTTGCATATTAAGCGCGAGTTACTGTGTGGTAACGTTTTCGGCTTCTTGTTAATTCTGTCACATTCATAATCATCAGCGTCGCTAAACTGCGTGACTTTATATGGGTATGTGGTAGTGGATGGACTTTTGACGCTGTCGTTTATTGGCAGCTCAAACTCAGCTGAATTTTTGGATTCAGTTTCAACTGCCTCGCTACATTCCTCTTCTTCCATTATCGGAAGTTTAGATTCATCTGAACTGATGCTGTTGGCTCTCAATTCTGTGTCTTCTTCGTCTATACGTTCTTCCGACAAATTCAGAAAAAAATCTGAATTTTGAGAACTCATGCTTGCTAAGGTATTTTCACTGTCGCTCTCAGAAGATGATAACTTTGGTAAAAACGATTCCGTTATGGTGTTAGAGAAATAGTAATCTTATAAAAACAATTAAATAGGGGGGTTTGTTAAATACTTTCAACATTTATAGTTTGCATTTTTCGTTGAGACGTTGATACGTCCATCTGTTGATCAGTGCATATTACTTCATTTTTAGGTTGGCAATAATTAGACCAATTGCGTGTCGGGTAGAGAAAGATCAATTAATTATAAGTTACAGAAAATGATCCACGAAATGATCTGCAGACCTATGCGACGAATTCAGATAGTTGCGAAAAAGGGTAGGCCAACTACTGACTAAGGCTTTGGCTACGGTTTCGGCGGTGAAGTCTTGAATTGGCATTACTTCCGGTCAACGTGTATACCTATCCACGCAGGTTAAGCAGTAATTAAAAGTGTTGCATGATGGGAGTGGACCAATTAAGTCAATATTAATGTGGCTGAACCGCTCGTCGGGAACCAGGAATGTTGATAGCGGTGGTTTGTTGTGCCTTTAGATTTTCGATTTTTGACAAGCGATGCAGTTTTTCGCTATCCTTCTCGTGTCCACAGGTAGAGTGGTCAATCTTTTAACAAGAGGACATTTGGATATAATATTATTTTAAGCAATAGTGGTAGTCAATTGGTAAAAGTACCAGGCAGTTAATTTTATAACTTATTAAAAAATAAAAAAATGGAATAAGAAAAGATATAATACAAGGGTAGATCAATAAGTACACGTGTTAGGAATAAGTTTTATTATAACATTATAATACATTATAGCAAGTTTTATTACAACATTTTTTCTAACTTATAAATTAGTCGCTTCCTCGTTGTGGGTTTCTAATCTTTAACCCTCTTGTATATCTCGGATCAATTATTTCGGGCAATAAGCATTTATCATAAAATAATCGTAATTTTTCTTCCATTTCATTTTGCCAAAATTGTATGTTTCTCTCTATCTGCAAATGATAATATTTATTTAAATATTACAATATTTTTTGTTTACATACCTTTTCCACCAATATTTCCTATTCGTAATGTGTAATTGTCCCTGAACTTTACAGTAATAATTATGGTTTTTTTTTATCGAGACACTATTATTTTCGGTAGAAGACGCTTCTTGAACGATCTTTCAAGAAGAAAGTGTTGCTCTTCGTTTTCAAATAAAAATGACTTCTAATTGTTTAGAAAACGTTTATTGTGGTAATAACGTGGTATAAGACCAGAAGTGACCTGCTTTGTGGCTAGGCAGCGACTCACTGCTTAGGTCGCCCTGCGAGGGCTGGTAACGTTTTTTTTACGGCGGATGTGCCAACTTGGTGAAATGATCCTTGGCGTAATGGCGCCAAAATACAAAACTTACAGATAGGTTTTACCATTACCGCCGGCTTTAAAATTAGTGATTTCAAAAAATATAAATAAAAACAAAATAACCAAATAAACAATCACATATATAAAAGACCAGCACGCTGCTGCTGCTGCTGCTGCTGCTCCTCCAGCGTGTCATTTTTTTAGGACACATAAAGCACTCTGATTGGTTGTTGGCCTTAGTACCTTAGTACTAAGTACTTTAGGTACTAAGTACCTTAGTACTTAGAAATCCTAGAGAGTGGATTTATATGTAACAACAGACCCGTCTTAAGGTATAGACTAATATAAATCACATATATAAAAGACCAGCACGCTGCTGCTGCTGCTCCAGCGTGTTATTTTTTTAGGACACATAAAGCACTCTGATTGGTTGTTGGCGTTGGTCGTACGCCGTTAAAATTGCCTTAGTACTCCAATCAGAAAAAGTTATATATATTTTTATATGGAGTGCTAAAGTAACTTTAAGTTGGTATGACCGACGACAACGATCAATCAGAGTGCGCTGTGTGTCCAAAAAAAATGACGCGCTTGAGGAGTAGCAGCAGTAGCAGCGTGTTATTTTTTTAAAACACAGAATGCGCTCTGATTGGTAGTTGTCGTTAATCGCCAGCTTAAAATCACCTCCCCTGGGATCGAGTTGCACACCAATCAAGTTTTCAACCTTGATGAGACGCCCGTCTATATTACCCTATATTAATTAAATGATCTAATTTTTTTCCAATTTAAAATCACTTCCTCTGGAATCGAGTTGCACACTAAGTAAATTTCAACTGGGATACTTATATATAAATTTTATCTCGGTAAATGCAAGGATTATCCATCCAGAAAATTTAATATTAAACTTTTACATTTTCAATAAATGTATTTCATAATACTAAACGGCCAACACACGCTACTCCTCTACCTCCTCCTCCTTCAGCGTGTCATTTTTTTAAGACACACAAAGTACTCTGATTGGTTGTTGTCGTCGTTGGCTTTTAGCAACTTAAAATCAACTCCCCTGGGATCGAGTTCCACACCAAACAAATTTCCAAAGTTGGTGAGACGCCCGTCCGCGATTGAATTAGCTATTTAATCATTATTTTTGAACTTAAGAACGTTTGAACGTGAACAATTAAAATTGTCAGTATTAGGGATTTATTTTTTTTAATGAAGAATGTTAAAAGACAAATCCATCGGTTGAGCTTAGGTTAGTGTTGGTGTTTAAAAACAATTTTTTTTTAAATTAATACCTCTAAAATAGAAATCCACCGACTAGCTGCCCGTCCGTGGACGGGCTTTCCAACTAGTAAGAATAATAAAGTTGTAAATTTAAAGCAATTTATAATATGTACAGGTTAACAAAGAAATAAAAATAAAGTATACTACACAAGTTTATACTAATGTAAGAAAATATCAAACAACATTTGTACACAAAATGTTTTGCACAATCGCGATAAATAGTGTTGCGTAGGCAAATAAAAATGTTATGCTGGTAACGCGCACAATTTAGTCACAGAGCGTTTTATCACTGCACCGTTTTTTATTCGCACGGATGCAGAACGTATAACATTGTCATTACCGGCATGTACCGTTACGACGCGTCCAAGCACCCAAGATAGTGGTGGTAAATTGTCTTCTTTCACTCGCACTAACTTATTTACTTGAATAAGATTTGGCAAGTTGGCAAACCATTTCGTTCTTCTTTGCAGGTTGGGAACAACCTCACAGCTCCAACTTTTCCAGAAATGTTGCGTAAGCCTTTGAATTTGCTGATATTTTGAGAGCCGATTCGTTACCACATTGGTAAGATCCTTTTTAGCAAAGGTATTTAAAGACCTTCCAATAAGGAAGTGGACAGATTGCTAGAACTTTTAGATTCAGTTGCTATATGTGGACTCAACATTTATACGGCAACCTCCCCCTAGAGAGCTAGCGGTCGAGTGTTAATTATTGACTACTCGATGGAGCCGCTGGGCACATGCTAAACTCTACTGATAGCAGTTAACCCAGCTACCTATCCCCCGTCTCGGGCTGCAAGACCCGAGTAGGGCCTAAAGGTGGAAGGTTCCCCGACAGACAGGCCGAGTGCTGATCGTTGACTACTTTCCCAAGAACCACCCGCCACTGCGAATCCTCCTCAGTGAGCAAGCTCACAAAGATGGGGGGGCTAAGCAAGCATACGCGAGAATTAGCCCTGGGCTCCCATCTTCCCGCAGACGCTTATCTATTCGAATCCCCCCGCAAGCGTAGGGTTTAACTGATTCAAGGACGTGCCGTTAACGCCCTTTAGAGATTTACTTGCCATCTCAAAGTTTAAGCCGAGGCTTCGGAGTCCACCAAAGTCATCAACCTTCCGCGCTGCCCGGGTCTCCCCGTAGCAGGTTAAGATTGTGGCTCCTTAGTTATCCGTTTGGTTTCCTTCGGGTCCAAAGTCACGCCATCGCGAGATACAGGTATTTCGCGAGGGGACTTTTCCGTTCCCTCAGTTTACCAGAGAAAAGAGGTTTCCGTTGAGGGAGAGGTTACCCCCGTGTAGTGTGAGCACTTCGCGGGTTAAACTTCCACATCCCCACGTTCCCCAGAAAAGTTCCCTTCGGGTCCCAAGTCACCCCGTCGCGCAGTACAGGTACTGCGCGGTGCCAACTTATTCGTCCCCTCCGTTCACAGGTGGTTCCCTTCGGGCCCCTAGTCACGCCATCACAAAATATGAATATTTCATGAGGGGACTATTTCGTTCCCTCCGTTCACCAGAGAAAAGGTTCCCACTGAAGGAGAGGTTACCTCCGTGCATCACGAAGATTGTACGGGTTAAACTTCCACATCCCCTTCATTCACCTGATAGGATCCCTTTGGGTCTCAAGTCGCGCCTCCGTGGGATGCAAGTATCCCACAGAGGGACTTTTCAGATCCCTCTGTTCACCAGTAGTCCAGTGAACTTTGCACAGCGAAGAACCGGCAGAAGTCCCTGTAATAATAATAATGACCCTTAGCAACATCTCTTTGATGAGGCCAGGCTTAAATGTCATTACTCCATTGCTCTTGCGTGCGCTAGCGCCCACGCGATCATTGCTTGAAGTTATTATATGCCAGGGACCTTGTCGGCTGTTAGCCGGCAGAGTCCCCCACCCACTCCTGGCCTCCTGGTCATAGGTTTGTCCAGGCCGCCAGGCTTAGGGTTCCCTAGCCTGGCCCCCTAGTACCGTGTATTCACCAGTCTAGGTCGCCAGGCCCAGGTATCCTTATAGTTCCCCGTCTGTAAGCAAGAGTTAGTACATATGTTGCTCAGAGTAGAGGTCTTGGGAATCTTACCGGCAAGGAACCGGCAAAATCCCCACCTAGAGACCTGGCCTCCTGGATTTGTCCAGGCCGCCAGGCTAAGGTACTCTGAAAGTATTAGTAACAAAATAAATTAGTAACAGAATAAATTAATAACAGATAACAAGATAAATAACAGTAACAAAGTAACAAAACAAAGTAACAAAACAAGTCACAAAATAAAAATAAATAAATATGGATAAATAAATAAACAAGTGTAAATAAATAATCTAAATAAATAAATAATCTGAATAAATAAATAATCTAAATAAATATAATCTGAATAAATATAAATACTCTATATAATATAAATAACTATGTGATAATGAAGAAAAATGCCCTGAACCCAGTAGTATGCAGCCTGATGGAAGAGGGAAGGGGAAGAAGGGAAGAGTTAAGTAGAAGGTACCGTGGCAATTCTGTTTTTACGGGTATCGAAGACTTCGTCCGCAAAAGACTCCAGCTTCTGGTAGCCTTCTTCTGTATTTAGAAGTTCCTGTATTCGAGGAATGTCTGGATTGGGACCTAGGTGTTCTCTGGAGTGGTGGTAGTTGGGACAGTGGAAGAAAACATGTTCCCATGTTTCCGTTTCTCCGCAGGCGCAGTCCGTTGTTGTGGTGCTGTTGAAACTGTAGAGCTTGAAGTTAAAACTACCGTGACCAGTTAGCAGAAAACTTAAGTATATGTTCGGCGAAAACCATGGCTTATCTAATGCAAATTCTACGTTGGGTATCAGTCTTCTCGTGACTTCTCCTTTAGTGGACTCTGTCCATCTTTCTTGCCACTTCTGTATTAGCCGTTTTTTTATTACTTTGCTGAAGGCGCGCTTGGAGAGTCTTCTCTCGCCTTCGGTAGTTAGGTCGTTTTCCCCTGGTGGTTTTCCCTTCTTCTTGTCATAGCTTTCTTTTTTTCCTCGCGCTACCAGGTCCCAGGGAATGGTTCCTGCTAGGACCTGCATGGCCTCTGTAGATACCGTTCTGGTATAGTGTCCTGAGGCCATTAGCGCAGTTCTTTGCGCTCTGTTAAGTTTTAAGGCATACGTTTCTTTGAGCATTTCATGCCCCCAGACACTAGCTCCGTATGCCATGCTTGAGACTATCAACCCTTCGTAAATTGTTTTGATAGTCGCTCTATTTAGCCCCCATTCCTTTTTGAGCAGTCTTCTTAGTCCCCCTATAATTGCACTAACTTTCTGCCTTATGTCTTCCAGGTGTTGTCCGAAGTATAATCTGGGGCTCACGGTGATACCCAGATATTTAGTGTTCTTTATGACGTGGGCAATCGTAGTGCCATTTACCTTTATCGTTGGGGGCCTACTTTCCGCAAAAGCACCCTTTAGCATCATGCTCACCGTTTTCTCTTTTGACAGCTTTACTCCCATTCTTAGACCCCATTCAAAAACCAAAGCTATTGCCTGATTGGCCAAATTCTCCAGCGATAACCGCGCGTTCGCTTCTATTAAAATTAAAATGTCATCGGCATAAGCTACGACCTTGAAGCCCAGGTTTCTGAGCTGCACGAGCAGCTCGTCCAACATGAGGTTCCACACATAAGGTCCGACGATGGATCCTTGTGGGCACCCTCTGAGGACATTTTTGAAAAGTGTCTTTAATGTCCCGCAAACCCTGACTGTACGCTCATTGAAGTAATTTAACCAGATTAAAAGTTCTGGGCAATCAAGGTCTATGATTTTCTGAGCGATTTGACTCCAAAGGAGGCCGTCGAACGCGCCTTTGAAGTCTATAAAAATGCCGATGACGTATTTGAAAATTGAACATTGAACGACGGCCTTAACTCTATGCCACGCGTCCTCGGTGCTACGGTTTTTGACGAAACCAAATTGCGCATCATCCAGGAGTTCACCTATTTGGGCGTCCAATCTGTCCACCAGTACTCGTTCCAGAGCCTTTCCCATCACTGGAAGAAGGCTGATGGGCCGGTACGAGGCAGCTTCCGATTTTGGCTTTGAAGGGGACTTCAAGATGATGATCAATTTGGCCTCTTTCCATTCCGTTGGAAAACAGCCCGTCAGAATACACTTATTGAAAAGTAAGTGTATATAGGTCGGGATTGCCTTCCACACCTCTTTGGCCATTTCTGGTGTAACCCCATCCACCCCTGGAGCTTTGTTCTTCTTAATTCTGTCGAAAGCATTCTGGATTTCCTCATTTGTTACCTCGTTTGGGATTCGTGTCCCTTCCGGGGCTATTGCCGCCGGTTCGCCCTCTTTAAAGAAATGATCTAGTAGTAGTCTAACGCTTTGTTTCTATGTAGTAGCCCTCACCGTTTGCCCCCCCCCTTTTACACACTATATCCGCTAAAGGTTGCTTCTTCTTCTTTTCTCTAACGATCTTATAGGCTGTACCCCACGGCTCTTCGTTGCCTTTTATCCTCACAAAATCTTGCCAGTCTCTTTCTTTCGCCTCTTTTATCCTGTCGTTAAATCTCTTTGAGAGTTCCTTGAACTCATTGTCCAGTAGGGCACTTCCCTCGTTTCTGCCTTTTCTGTTTCTCTTCTGGCTTCTTATTTTTGCTGCCCTTACTTCCTTCCTCATCTCATCTAGCTCTTCTGTCCACCATTTGTTCTTTGGACACGTTGAAATCTTAGCTACGGGGAGTGCGAGTTTATTTGTCAGGTTGATCCAACCCGTGAGAGTTGACACCATTTCATTCGCCGTTAGTTTCTTGAACGCCTCCGTGCTCATTCTTTCCGTAGCTACCTGTATCAGGGTGTCCCTGTACTTGGGCCAGTCCACGTTTCTGAGGTTGAAAGTGGGCGGTGTATCTGATGTAGTTTCTTCATTTTCGTCGTCGCTTTCTCTTTCTGCTTTTCTTTTAACGTTTATTATTATCGGAGTGTGGTCGCTGAGTCCAGCGCCCTCCATTATATGCCATGAAGCATTATATCTCTTCTCGAAAACGTTATTGCATATGGTAATGTCTATATCGGAGCATCCCTGCCCGCCGGTTCCGACCCCCCCATGGAAGGTGAAAATATGACTTGGTTGATTTAAAATGACTAGATCGCTCTCAAGAAAGAAAAGATTGAGTGTTTCCCCCCTGACCGCGGAATTATCTGAAGCATTGCGAATTCTTTTGCTGAACCAAGCCTTACATTGGGCGTTAGCATCCATCCCCACTAATAACGATTTGTTCCCCACTACCTCCAGAATTTGTTGCATGCGCTGGATGTTGGACTCGATACCGTGACCTCTCCGACAATATATGCTGGCGACATAGAATTCGCCCAGAGTTAAAGATGAAATATGAACCAAAACATGGTGGTCATCTCGTACGAGCCCAATATCCATGCATGTGATACCCTTATTTAGAATTACTACTGCTGCTGAAGCATCTGCAGTCCCAAAAATTTGTGTCCCACCCGGGGCCCCTGGGATGTTTCCAAACCTATTAACATACGGCTCTTGAAGAAGAAGGATGTCTATCCTTTGGCTGATGGCCCAAACAAAAATTTCGAGAGTCTTTCCTTGCTCACCTTGGCAGTTGAGTTGAAGGATTCGAAGTGAAATTGGAGAGTTTGAAGAGTTAGATTTAGAGTTTAAAAAAGAGTTTGAATGAGAGTTAGAATTAGAGTTTGAGTGAGAGTTAGAAATAGAGTTTGAGTTTGAATGAGAGTTTGAAAGAGAATTTGAAAGAGAGTTTGAAAGAGAGTTTGAAAGAAAGTTTGAAAGAGAGTTTGAAAGAGAGTTTGAAAGAGAGTTTGAATTAGTGTTTGAATTTGAATTAGAATTTGACTTAGGCTTAGGAGTAGACTTAAGAAGAGACTTAGAGATAGAGTTAGGCTTAGAAATAGAGCTAGAAGTAGGATTAGAAAAAGAAATAGGGTTAGAATGAAAGGTAGAAATAGGGGTAGAATTTGACTTTGGATTTAGAGTTCCCGGAAGGAAATTTTTCAAATTGACCGTTTGTTCGGTGATTTTAAGGTTAGTCAAGATGACCCGCAGTTCCCTGTTTTCCCTTACCACACTGCTGCCAGCAACCGCGCAGCTCTTTCCCGTATGTAGTCCCTGTTTAGGGATATTTTCGGCCCTATCGCCCTACGCTCCCGTCCCATGAGATCCCGAATTAGACAGGAGTTAGTGGGTCAAAATCATTAGGATCACAGGATATTCTTGATAAAGGGCGAGAGTTTAAAACTGATTCAATTTGTGTTAGAGCCGTTGAAAATTGTTCATAAGTCAAACATGTATTTCCTAAAACCCTTGTTAAATGGACCTTGGTAGATTTTATATTACTTTCCCACATACCACTTTTGTGAGGATTACGTGGAACTATGAATTCCCACTTTATGCTTCTGACGGCTAAGTAATCGTGTATAGAATCATGCTTATTACGTATAAAATCTTACAACTCTCTCAAATAATTGTTAGCTTCAACAAAATTTTTGGCATTGTCACTAGAAAGAGAATAAGGCATGTCTCTTCTACTGATAAATCGCTTTAAGGCTGATAGAAAAGTTTCAGTAGTTTCTAAATTTGAATTCAAAAATGTTTTGGGCCATTCTGATTGAGTAAGATTTAAAATGCTTGGACCATTCTACTAAAGTTTATTGGTGATAACATTTTGAATGCTGACACCGCGAGACACCAAATCGGCAGGATTGTTCTGCGATCGGACATGATACCATGGTAGAAGTGGGGTCTTTCTTCAATTTTCTGTAAGTTGTAAGATCATCAAATAAATTGTTCATCTTTTCTCGGTATTCCAAAATATCCATGTTAGAATAAGCGAGGATTACTGAAACATACACCCTGAAGCCGGATCTGTATGCAACACTTAATGAAGAGGCCATGAATGCTATGTAAATTTAAAACTCAAGTTAAGTAACTTAAGTTGGTATTATAAGGATGGTAATTGACTGAACATGATATTATACCCCAAAGGACAATCGGTCACGATAGAAGAAGAAGAAAGAGAACAATTTGATGAAAAGTAATAAAGAATGATCGTAGAATTCCAGTTATTAAATTGAAATATTAGAAAGATTGAGATCATTCTTACATCCATAACAACCGACAAATTGCCCTTGTCAGCCTTCAGCACCACCAAAAAGTTGTACAAGCTGTTGTTGGATATAATTTCATATATTTTGTAAATGCGTCGACTACTTGTATAATCTGGTGACTCTAAAGTTGCATCACTAATCGTGACGACGTCAACATCTTCCTTCTTCTTGTCGATCTTCTTTTTTGTTTTTCCATTTCTTTTCTTGTAGGATTCATTTTATTTAAAATTTAACCTTTGCTTACAAGAAAATTAAAGAAAATCTACCTTTATCTCTTATCAAAAATAAAATGTTTGAAATAAAATTATTAAACTAAACAAAATTTTAAATGTTCGTGTGTGATACTAATATCGTAATCAAACAACTTAAATTTTTGCAAAATTTTGTGAAAGAAATTATCAAAAATTTTTCCTAATACAAAAATTTTTGACCAGCAAATGCATAAATATAATAATTTGACCCACTTTGTATGCGCCAAATAAATCAATTTTAATCTAAAGCCCCACGTTGAATGCGACAAAAAGTTGAAGTGATACCGGCGAGATACCTCCAAAAAGTTATTGAGATATTGAGACCAGATATTGAGGTTCGAGAGACGGCACCACAATGTCAAACTTTGTTTGGTCTGGCCTGATGGCGTTGTTTCTGAATTGTGTCTTATTTTGGTAGAACCAAAGATCGGGTCTGTTTGGGTGAAATGATGGTACTTTGGTCGACACCTTGCTTGTTTGGAACCAACAATAATTTCAAAACAAAAAAAACGAAACAAGAATATTCGGCTTGCATGTGGATAAACAAACCTTGTAAATTTGCAGAATTGTTATTTCTGCTACCCCAGTGATTGTGTGGATTTTGAGGCGGTTTTTAACGTTTGATGACGATTCCTGGAAAACCATGTAAATTACAGCGGCGACAATAGAAATTGTCGACTGACCGCTTAACCTCTTAATAGATTTAGCTTTTGAGCTATGTGAACTGCCGTCTGTTGAATGTCGGACGACAAATTAAGCAATCCGTAAAAGCGTGATATGTAATCTTAAGTAGCCACTACTTTGGTAGAGACTTCGACATCTTGCTTAATTTTTTTTGTTAATAGCATCTGATTGAAACTGTTCATAGTCGGTTTTCTAGTATGGAACTTGGTTCCGTCTTGGGCAGTTGTTTGCTTAACTTATGTCGTCAACTCCGTCAATGCGCGAAGAAGTGCGCCATTCGGCATACCCACGTCGATGATGCGATGTTTAACTCTTCTTTTCTAATTTGTACAATTACGATTAGGTGACCTTGATGGAGATCTACCGTCCTCTCTCTTCCTTTTGTGCTACTATTGATGGCATCTCTAGTTTGTGCATTGTCTATCTCTGTCATTTCTTGGACGTCTGTATCAAGAACGGGAGTGTATCATTTTCTGGCTACGAGGATGTAAATTGTTGTAGCGGCTTTCAAACCTGCAACGATCCTGTAAAAAAACTTGCATATTGAGCGCGAGTTGCTGTGAAATAACGTTTTCGGCTTCATGTTAATCCTGTCACATTCATAATGCGTGACTTTAGCTTTGTTTGGTACAGCAGTCCTAGTGTACACTAGTGTACCCTAGTGTACACTTTTCTGTATATGGCGTTTGGTATAAATCGGTGTAAAAAGTGTAGGTAGTGCCAACTGTTTGGTAAGAAAACTGGTGCAGTCCAGAACTACACCACTAGTGTACACTAGGACTTGATAAATAGCTTTGTTTGGTACACAACTAGTGCAGTGTAGTCTAGTGTAAAAAGTGTAGTGTAGTGTAACCACAACTACACCAGAGCACGCTAGGGCAACTACCCTGTACAAACGACTTATGTGCAAAATACATCAAAATTTGAAGTACAAAAAACACAGAATAGAATTCTGAACAGAATTATGTTGGTACAGAATTATATCCTAAAAGTTAATGTTATTTCTATATAAGAGATTTTTTGATACAAACATTTCAGTTTTTTTTAGTGTTGAGAGAGTTGAGTGGTTAAAAATAAACGTGTTGCCTTACATGCTTCTTAGCAATTCAAGATTTTTTACTGTTAAAGCTTGTATGACACAATGCATAATTTTGCATAAAATTTACATGTAAATTGTAACTAACCAATGAAAATGTCTGATGGATACTAATACGGTCTTTCTATTGGTTAGTTACCATTTACATGTAAATTTTATGCAAAATTATGCATCGTGTCACACAGGTTTAATTTTTTATTTTTGAATTCTATTGCTTCTGAATTCTGCTTTTCTTTTGAAATCTTCACAATCAGCCGTTATTCGTCCACTCCTGAACATTAGGCTTCTCCTTTTAGACTCCCCCCAAGTGGGGGAGAGGGGGTTTTTGCCCATAACTCACCACGCTGGGCAGACGGGTTGGCGAGTAGTCCGCAGATCAATTTTGGATTTTTAGATCACAGCACATATCCGACGCAACCAGGATTAAAACTGCGGTTTCCCGCTCTCTAGTCTATCCGTGTTTGATTTCCGCCAGACTGCTGGTTGAAACCCTATACTTCTTCAATTCGTTCGCTATTCTTCATCGATTGAGTTTAAAGGTTTTAACGACACTACGACAATTTTCCATTGTTAAAATAGAACTAAATATATTTTCAACTTAAAAACTTTTAAAATTTTACTGCTTGTTAACTACACTACACTTCTTACACTACCTATTTTGGTGGTGTAGAAAGTGTAGTCCTGGACTGCACCAGTTTTCTTACCAAACGCTTTGCACTACCTACACTTTTTACACCTATTCATACCAAACGCCATATATAAAAAAGTGTACACCAGGACTGTGATACCAAACACAGTAAGCTAGTGTAACTAGTGTAGTGTAAAAAGTGTAGTGTAGTGAAGTGTAGTGTAGTGCACTACACTACACTACACTTTTTACACTACACTACACTAGTTGTGTACCAAACAAAGCTTTTATATGGTTATGTGGTAGTGGATGGACTTTTGACGCTGTCGTTTATTGGCAGCTCAAACTCAGCTGAATTTTTGGATTCAGTTTCAACTGCCTCGCTACATTCTTCGTCTTCCATTATCAGAAGTTTAGATGCATCTGAACTGATGCTGTTGGCTCTCACTTTTGTGTCTTCTTCGTCTATACGTTCTTTTGACAATTTCAAAGAAAAATCTGAGTTTTTAGAACTCATGCTTGCTGAGGTATTTTCACTGTCGCTATCAAATGATTATAACTTTGGTAAAAACGATTCCGTTATGGTGTTAGAGAAATAGTAATCTTATAAAAAAAATTAAATACTTTCAACATTAGCTTTGTTTGGTACAGCAGTCCTAGTGTACACTAGTGTACCCTAGTGTACACTTTTCCGTATATGGCGTTTGGTATAAATCGGTGTAAAAAGTGTAGGTAGTGCCAACTGTTTGGTAAGAAAACTGGTGCAGTCCAGAACTACACCACTAGTGTACACTAGGACTTGATAAATAGCTTTGTTTGGTACACAACTAGTGTAGTGTAGTCTAGTGTAAAAAGTGTAGTGTAGTGTAACCACAACTACACCAGAGCACGCTAGGGCAACTGCCCTGTACAAACGACTTATGTGCAAAATACATCAAAATATGTATTTGAAGTACAAAAAACACAATAGAATTCTAAACAGAATTATGTTGGTAAAAAATTATATCCTAAAAGTTTTTTTTTTTATTAGCAACCAAGAACAACTATATAAAAAAACGATATAAAAACGATATAAAAGTCCAAGTTGCAATCGCTTTTTCCAGATATGTTTTTCCCATGTGAGTCTGTCCAGATGGAGTCCAAGGTACTTAACCTCTTCGCTTTGAGGAAGAGCAATGTTATTTAATGTTACAGCTAGGCATGTGTCTCTCCTAAGAGTAAATGTGATGTGTGTAGATTTGGTGCTATTTGGTTTAATTCTACCCTTTCTCATCCATTTTCCTACTTCATCAAGATGCTCTTGTAGGTATCTAGAAGCAACATTTGGATCCTCATGCAAAGCCAATACCACTGTATCGTCCGCATAGGTAGCGGTTTCAGTTTTGGAGTTAGTTGGCAGGTCATTGGTGTACAGGAGATACAAAAGTGGACCCAGCACACTTCCTTGTGGAACACCTGATTCTATAGGAAATAGAGCAGAGTAAGCATCTCCGTACTTAACAAGAAAGTGTCTGTCCGTCAAGTAAGATCTCAGTACTTGACAAAACGGATCTGGCAAAGTGGTCTTAACTTTGTAGATCAAACCTGGGTGCCACAACTTGTCGAACGCCTGAGAAATATCCAGGAAAGCCGCAGAACAGTATCTTCCATTTTCTAGGTCATCTCTAATCTTCTTGACCACTCTATGTAATCCTAAAAGTTAATGTTATTTCTATATAAGTGATTTTTTGATACAAACATTTGAGTTTTTTTAGTGTTGAGAGAGTTGAGTGGTTAAAAATAAACGTGTTGCCTCACACGCTTCTTAGCAATTCAAGAATTTTTACTGCTAAAGCTTGTATGACACAATGCATAATTTTGCATAAAATTTACATGTAAATTGTAACTAACCAATGAAAATATCTGATGGATACTAATACGGTCTTTCTATTGGTTAGTTACCATTTACATGTAAATTTTATGCAAAATTATGCATCGTGTCACACAGGTTTAATTTTTTATTTTTGAATTCTATTGCTTCTGCATTCTGCTTTCTTCTGAAATCTTCACAATCAGCCGTTATTCGTCCACTCCGGAACATTAAGCTTCCCCTTTTAGACTCCCCCCAAGTGGGGGAGAGGGGGTTTTTGCCCATGATGACTCACCACGCTGGGCAGACGGGTTGGCGAGTAGTCCGCAGATCAATTTTGGACTTTTAGATCACAGCACATATCCGACGCAACCAGGATTAAAACTGCGGTTTCCCGCTCTCTAGTCTATCCGTGTTTGATTTCCGCTAGACTGTTGGTTGAAACCCTATACTTCTTCAATTCGTTCTCTATTCTTCCTCGATTGAGTTAAAAAGGTTTTAACGACACCACGACAATTTTCCATTGTTAAAATAGAACTAAATATATTTTCAACTTAAAAACTTTTAAAATTTTACTGCTTGTTAATTACACTACACTTCTTACACTACCTATTTTGGTGGTGTAGAACATAGATAAGAAAGAGTACTACTCTAGTACTCTTTTATCTACTCTTTTATCTATGGTGTAGAAAGTGTAGTCCTGGACTGCACCAGTTTTCTTACCAAACGCTTTGCACTACCTACGCTTTTTACACCTATTCATACCAAACGCCATATATAGAAAAGTGTACACCAGGACTGTGATACCAAACACAGTAAGCTAGTATAACTACACTTTTTACACTACAGTTGCGAAAAAGGGTAGGGGAATATACGTGTGGAATTCTTACTCTTCTTCTTTATTGGGCGCCCGATACAAACTAATAAACTCTTTCTGATGGGTACTAATAAGTTGAGACTTGGGAGTTAATTAAAGCAGAATTTGATTCGCTCTATCTCCTTATTAATTATTTTTATAAATACATTATTTTTTTATAAATCTCATTAAACTTGAAGCAATAATTCCACCAGTACCAATAAAGATTAAAATAAATAATTTCCATATACCGATTGGTTGGTTTTTCACAACCAATGTGGAACCAATGTTTCATTTGGAACACTGTTGCAATGTTGAAGTTTTTGGTGTATCTTGATACACCCCCCCGATGCTCCTCCGTCTAGCTCATTGTTTGTCGGAGAGCCGCAGATTCTTTGAATTTGAAAAAATAAGAACCAGCAATACTCTAATCTCAGGGTACTACCTGCGTGAAACCAAACCACTTGCTTACCTCGTTTTTTACATTAACACAAGATCTCTGAAATAAAATCGGAGTACGCAAATAAAAAGAAATATGCTTTTCATACATATAATCGGTGCGATTCTGATTTGACATAACAACCTGGTTATGATAACAATTTGGTTATTTTGTAACAATATGGTTATTTGAGCGGATTTGGTATTCTGATTTTAAACACATAGCAATAGAGGCGTGGTTTTTGAACAATTATGGTTATAATTCATGACTATCATAACAAGCACATTTTAGTACTTGTTATAGGCATGGTTATGCTTTTTCTTTGGATATGTTGTAAAATTTATAATACAAATCTTGTTAAAATAAACCGAATAGGTGTTAAATTTCATTTAAAATTTGAAAATTTTATTTAAACACTAAAAATTAGTGTTTAGTCAAATTAAATAATTGTATTTAATTAATAATTTCTTTTATTTGATTATGACAAGATTAATTAATAAAAACACTTCTGTAATAATAAATTTGATTATTAAATAATTTAAATTTTAAAAAATCCAACCGATTATTATTAAACAAGTACGAGCCCTGTTCGTTTTGAGAATTTTTTATTTATGACGTTATTACATAAAGGTACAAAAGAACAAAAGGTCCTACGAAGGTACAATTTTGGGTCTTAGAAAACTTGGTCTGATAACTGTACATTATAATCTGTACGGACTACGGAGGAATGTGTTATTAAAGATGGTGACGTGTTATATAAAAATGTAGTTACAATTTTAATAAGGTTTCTGAAAACAAAGAAAAGTAATGTAAATAATTAATTGACGAATTAAAAATATTTGCTAAATGCAAATACAAAAAGGCGAATAAAACTTCTAAATTACAAAAAATATTAAGTTTTAAACACAATTTGATTTGATAATCACAATAAAAACTTTCTTAATCACAACAGATTTTTATTTTTGTTCAAATTTTTGATTGCTAATCTAAGCTGGTCGAGTTCGTCAATTGTCAAACCATTTATGCGGTATAGATGTAAACTACTACTGTACATTTTGAACTATTTCTAACAAGGTTTGGTTACGGATAAAATATAACCATCATGTTTAAGTGAGGTTAAATAGAATACCAATTTTTGGCAACATTGTTGAGGAGATGGTTATAAATTAGGATAACAATCTAGTCATAACCATATTGTTGTATAACCATGTCAAAATCAGAATCGCACTGAATGTAAGCTAATAAACGATGACATGAAAATACGATACATGAAACATAATTATTTCTTATAATACCTATATGAAGGAAACGTTTCACCAAAATTAGCTTAATTAAAATTGTAACTGAGTAGTTACTTAATGAAAATTAATCATAAATAAACAATTGACGATAAATTCATCCGTAATGGATTGATTAAAAATTCGGTACATTCTACCATTTACAGATAATAAATTTGAACAACTGACTTTTTAGTAGTTAAATAATTAGATATAGACCAAATGAGTCGCAAACAACAATAATTTAAAAAGTCAATCGTCATTAGTTATTAATTGTTACACTTCTTAAAATTAACATGGTGGCACTAACCTTGGATCTTTCTAAAACTCGGTAAGCCAGATTCCAGAAATTAAAAACACTCATTCTTCAATTTTCTAAATTCAAAGAATTTCGTTTCCATATTGTTGAAGCCAACCATATTCGTTCGGTATATTTTCATTTGCAGGAATTGTCCATTAAAGTGATAAATTTAAATAGGTAATCCATTCCAATTTTTCGGTATTTTGTCGTTAATTGGTAATTTGCATTTAAACAAGAGTAGATATTATTAAATGCATTTGTTACACTTTTCTTTGTGAACAGTTGAAATTGTGCACAATTGATTAAGTTGTTTAAATAAACGCACATGTTAACATTTTAGTTATGAGGTAATTAATTATATCTCCGGGTATTACGATTTTTCGAAATAATTTTAGATAAATTCGGCACTAAGTCGGAATAAAGGTTGCACAAATTAATAATTCGGAGACACACAACAAGTTATGAAATTGCCACTTTTAAGACACGAGAGAAAGTTTTACGAAGTTACTGGTTCGACTGACCAAGAAAAAGTTAAACGAAGTTACTTGTTTGAAGGCACACAAGAAAGTGATCTACGTTCCAATATTTTTCAATATGGCGTATAAAAAATGACAGGATTTTTACTAAAGTTCTCTTTGAAGCTTTTTGAGTTGCATACATACAGGGGTTAAAATGGGACAATTGGTTGTTTTTCATTTCGGTAAAAATGACGTAATTCTGAATTATGCGTGACTGCATTTCACATCAAAATTTCTAGGAATTTATGTGCAGTGCTTTCAATCCATACAAGATATAAATTCTAAATATAGCTCAACCGAGCCTCAAGTCTGCCGTAGATACGAGGTCTTTTCAAATAGTTTTGAAATCAAATTGAAATATTAAGGAAATTATAAAACTGTTCAACGTAGTTGTAACAATCTACTAAATTCATTTTTGCTACCACATTTTCAACAATTTCTTCGAAAGAACTCAATGATATTTCGAAACTACATGTAGTTTTAGCTTTATACTGATCAAATAAAAGTTTACTGCAATCGTTCAAACAAATCTTAATATCAATTTGTTCGGTCTTGATTAGTGATTGCAATACCGAACCAAAATTTAAATACCGGTATTCGGTATTTATTTACATGTAATACCGGTATACCGGTATTAATACCGGTATTAGAACAAAAAAAATTTTTTCGAGAAAACTACAAACAAAAAACATTACAGTACAAAATTAACACTTTATTATTTCAATTAAAATGCGATTGCAAAAAACACAAAGCATCAATTGTTTAGTTATTTAGTCGCGATCGCACCTTAGTACAAAAATTTCCTGCCGCAGAAAATGCTCTTTCTGATTCTACACTGGTGGGTGGAATTGTTAGAAGATAACCATACACTATTTCCAAGTACCTTCCTTTACACTGATCACGCTATTCTCAATAACGTCTATGTTGTCTGCATACGCTAGAAGTCTCTCGACCATGGAGAAAATTAATTTTGCCATATAAGCTTTGGTTAGTCGTGAATTCTCTCTTATAATTTTCTCACTACACTCTTTTAGATTATGCAGGTATATCTTAAAAATAATTCTAAATCTATTTCTTTTTCTTTGGTGCGCAATTTCAAGAGCCTAGAGCCGTTACAGCTTAAGAGGGGCACTTTTTTCAGGGCCCTTTTAATTTAATCAACAGATGGCGCCTACTTAAATATTTTTATAAAATACTAGGAAGCTTTTGTATTTAAAATATAGCAAATTCGTTGAGATAATATTATTCTATAAACAATATTCTTGGTCTTAAGCTATTTTGGGTTCGTAATATTTATTTATAAAAACACAATTTATAATTGTGTAAAACCTTATAAAGGTTTAATTATCTTTTTTTGTAATTGAGTGTGTTTTGACATACTCAATACGAACTCAAAATAGCTTAAGACCAAGAATATTGTTTATAGAATAGTATTATCTCAACGAATTTGCTATATTTTAAATACAAAAGCCTTCTAGTATTTTATAATAATACTAGGGGGGCTTTGCCCCCCTGGCCGCTGTCGCGGCCCAACTCCCCGGGCCGCTTTGCGGCCCTAATAGCACATGAACGAATTAACTTTGAGTTGTAAAACTTCTTTTCATACAACATTTTTTTCCGATGATTAATATATCTCAACGGATGAACGGATTAACGTTTAAACGGATTATAACGTCATACAGCTTGAAAATTTAAAATAAATGTTGTCGATTACTATTAGGTATTTTTTTATTTTTTGAAAACGTTCTGCAATTTTACTATTGGTTAAAGGGAAAGAACCAATCACAATCTTCCAAAACGTTGCATAAAAACGTTGCATATTTTGTCTTATCTTTTTACAAAATTAATTTTTCCAAAATATTGCACTGCAATATCAGCGTTTTTGCGTCATATCTCCGGCATCATGAGGTATTATTATTATTTGAGAATTATTGGCAATTTGAGCTACTGTCTGATTTTCGCTTTTTATGCATTCATTCAAAGGTTCCTTTGATTTTTTTGCTGGCGGATTTGATTTTGATAGTTCTTGTTGCTACTGTTGTCTTTCCCTGAGTTCCTTGACACGTTCTGCTGATGTTTTAGAAGATAAAAGCTCGTAATTTGTTGATGGGAACGAAAAGACGAACAAAAAGGCGATCAACGTCTCAAGTACTAAACAGATCAAATTGCCTGAGATCAGTTGATCAGTTTATACCATGGTATAAAGGTTGAGACAGTAAAAATAATTTTATATCTTATATAGTATAAGCATTTCGGTTTCATAAAAATGTTACAAAAAAACGTTACATAAAAACGTTACATAAAAACGTTACATATTGAGCCCTTATCTTTTTATAATATAGGGTAGATATAGTATAAGCATTTCGGTTTCATAAAAATGTTACAAAAAAACGTTACATAAAAACGTTACATAAAAACGTTACATATTGAGCCCTTATCTTTTTATAATATAGGGTAGATATAGTATAAGCATTTCGGTTTCATAAAAATGTTACAAAAAAACGTTACATAAAAACGTTACATAAAAACGTTACATATTGAGCCCTTATCTTTTTATAATATAGGGTAGATATAGTATAAGCATTTCGGTTTCATAAAAATGTTACAAAAAAACGTTACATAAAAACGTTACATAAAAACGTTACATAAAAACGTTACATATTGAGCCCTTATCTTTTTATAATATAGGGTAGATAGGGTAGATATAGTATAAGCATTTCGGTTTCATAAAAATGTTACAAAAAAACGTTACATAAAAACGTTACATAAAAACGTTACATAAAAACGTTACATATTGAGCCCTTATCTTTTTATAATATAGGGTAGATTTATGTAGGCGCCATCTGTTGATTAAATTAAAAGAGCCCTGAAAAAAGTGCCCCTCTTAATTTTTTAATAATTTGGAAATAATGTTTACTTATTACATTAAAGTAACTAGAAACTACTACTAACTTAATATTAATCAATTACCAACATTAAAATTTTAATTTTAAATTAAAAAAATTTTAAAAATACCGAAATACCGGTATTTTTGACTACGTAATACCGGTATTTCGGTATCACAAAATAGCCTAAAAATACCGGTTTTTGGTCATCTCAAATTTCAAAGAGCCGCTTTTAAAATTGACAATAAGCAAAAATTCTTAAAAACCGGTCTCTAATGATCATAAACCTGTAAGCTTGATTGGTGTCGGTCGTTTTTTAGTGTCGTTTTTTGGCATTTAACGAGCGCTAAAACATGTTTCATGTTAAAACAGTAAAATTGTGAAAAGATTCTACTGTGAAATAAAATATGTCAAAACTTTCTATGATAATGTAGTTAGGCAACACAACCGACAACATAACATTTTTAAAAAACCTATTGTCCATGATTATAATTCAAAAAAGAGCGCAAAAACAGAAAGGCAGGGCAAAGATAAAATGCAAATAGTTAGGTCTGTTTGGTACCACAGTCCTAGTGCTACACTAACTACACTACTACAAATTGATTGGTGTAAAAAGTGGTTTGGTTATTGTACCACATTGTGTGTAGGACTAGGACTGTGGTACCAAACCTTAGACCATTTAAACTTATAGACGCGCCCTTTCCTATCTCTTCTTGAATAGAAATTGAAGCAAACATGTGTGACGTCACTGGTGGGGTTGCATCGTGATTTTTATTAACGGTATACTAAAATTAACTATTTTCTTCATTTATAGTTGGTATTTACAGGTATATCTTAGCATTTACCCCACCAGTGACGTCACTTATGTTTGCTTCACTGTTTGAAAATCAAGGCGTGTCTATAAATTTAAATGGTGTAAGCTTAGATCATCTATACAATAGATAGGTCATAGCCGTATACCTGAAGCACTTTGTTTTGAAGCTCAAAAATTTTTGGCGGGGTGCGCGGGGTTTGTTTTCCTTTTGGTTAGCCCCTGTAACGGCTGCAACTAAATATACACATTGACATGTTTTTATTGCAAACAAAGACTCAAATCATTCTCAAAACAAAGCAAAATATCGCAAACATGACGAAATTAATTAATACTTAAATAAATTATACTATTTAGAAATTGATAAATGTGAAATCAATTAATAATTACATAATAAATGCAAAATTCGGTTACGTTTATTTTCAAATTTGTATTAATTTATTATTATGGTTTATTTTTAAGATTGATGATATTAATAGTGCAATAGGCCATTAATAAAATTCCATTGTATAACCATGGCTATAAAACTGGTTAAATCAATATCCAAATGTTTTTCAAATATTAGATTACATTACGGGTCAAAGGCAACTTCAGAAAAGTTCCAAAAGAAGCTTACATACAAAAACTAATTAAATATTAATAAAATTCATAATTTATTAATGTTTTTACTGTTTTGTTACACTCGTTAAAATGTCACTTTGCCCTTGAAGGTATGCAACCTGTGATGCACTATAAAAGGAAAACAAACTTTGTTGTTCTTTTTTGTGCTTCATAACAAATGGGTCTATGTCCTATCTATTGTATAGATGATCGAAGGGTGTAAGTACCAAACAGACCTGTTGTCAAAAACACCAGTGACACATCAAATATCAAAACACTATCCAAAAAAAATATTAAATAATAAAAAAAAATTAAATAAAAAATTAAAAATTTTTAAAAAAAACCTTTTATTTAAAATTACAAAAGTGCACTAAAAAGTAGAAAATAATTTTAATAAAAGCAAACAAAGCTTCGTGAAAACATCAATATAAAAGCGTGGGGCTGTTTATAGGTGGATAAGCAGGCTAACTATTGGTGTACAAAATTCATAACCCCACACTTTTATATTGATGTTTTCACGAAGTTTTGTTTGCTTTTATTAAAATTATTTTCTACTTTTTAGTGCACTTTTGTAATTTTAAATAAAAAGTTTTTTTTAAACATTTTTAATTTTTTATTTAATTTTTTATTTTCTAATTTTTTAGTCATATCTTTTCAAATACAGCTTATGTATTTTAACTAATATAGGTTCATCCTATCAGATTTCTTTATTTATGTGTTTTAGATGTTTGATACTTCACCCTGTATAAATCATTACGACGAAGAACTTTACCCTGAATGCGGTCCTTAAAAATGAGATTTAGAATTCTAAGTTACTTTCCACCCTGTATGATAAAATTGTCAAATGCGCATCGACGCATGCGCTTAGTGGTTTTCCGTTTTTTCCCGATTTTTCGCTTATTTTTCAAAATTTTAGAAAAATAGAATTAAAATATGAAAATGCTCTGCAGGTGAAAGCTGTGTACCAAATTTCAGATCTCTAGGACGTCCGGAAGTTGCTTAAAAATGGCCTCAAAGCGGTCGACCCACACGGACGATGGACGACGGACAACGGTCTTTCCAAGTGAAATAAAAACTTTTAATAAAAAAATTGTGTAGGTACAAAAGTTGTATAAATAAAAATAAAACGTAAAAAATTAACTAAAAAATTAAAAATTTTAAAAAAAACCTTTTATTTAAAATTACAAAAGTGCACTAAAAAGTAGAAAATAATTTTAATAAAAGCAAACAAAGCTTCGTGAAAACATCAATATAAAAGCGTGGGGCTGTTTATAGGTGGATAAGCAGGCTAACTATTTGTGTACAAAATTCATAACCCCACGCTTTTATATTGATGTTTTCACGAAGCTTTGTTTGCTTTTATTAAAATTATTTTCTACTTTTTAGTGCACTTTTGTAATTTTAAATAAAAGGTTTATTTAAAAATTTTTAATTTTTTATTAAATTTTTTATTTTTTAAAAGCTTTTATTTAACTTGGGAAGACCGTTGTCCGTCGTCCGTCGTCCGTCGTCCGTCGTCCGTCGTCCGTCGTCCGTCGTCCGTGTGGGTCGACCGCTTTGAGGCCATTTTTAAGCAACTTCCCGACGTCCTAGAGATCTGAAATTTGGTACACAGCTTTCACCTGCAGAGCATTTTCATATTTTAATTTTGTTTTTCTAAAATTTTGAAAAATAAGCGAAAAATCGGAAAAAAACCGAAAACTATTAAGCGCATGCGTCGATGCGCAATGGACAATTTTATCATACAGGGTGGAAAGTAACTTAGAATTCTAAATCTCATTTTTAAGGACCGCATTCAGGGTAAAGTTTTTCGTCGTAATGATTTATACAGGGTGAAGTATCAAACATCTAAAACACATAAATAAAGAAATCTGATAGGATGAACCTATATTAGTTAAAATACATAAGCTGTATTTGAAAAGATATGACTAAAAAATTAGAAAATAAAAAATTAAATAAAAAATTAAAAATTTTTAAAAAAAACCTTTTATTTAAAATTACAAAAGTGCACTAAAAAGTAGAAAATAATTTTAATAAAAGCAAACAAAGCTTCGTGAAAACATCAATATAAAAGCGTGGGGTTATGAATTTTGTACACCAATAGTTAGCCTGCTTATCCACCTATAAGCAGCCCCGCGCTTTTATATTGATGTTTTCACGAAGCTTTGTTTGCTTTTATTAAAATTATTTTCTACTTTTTAGTGCACTTTTGTAATTTTAAATAAAAGGTTTTTTTTAAAAATTTTTAATTTTTTATTTAATTAATTTTTTAGTCATATCTTTTCAAATACAGCTTATGTATTTTAACTAATATAGGTTCATCCTATTAGATTTATGTGTTTTAGATGTTTGATACTTCACCCTGTATAAATCATTACGACGAAAAAACTTTACCCTGAATGCGGTCCTTAAAAATGAGATTTAGAATTTTAAGTTACTTTCCACCCTGTATGATAAAATTGTCCAATGCGCGTCGACGCATGCGCTTAATGGTTTTCAGTTTTTTCCCGATTTTTCGCTTATTTTTCAGAATTTAAGAAAAACAAAATTAAAATATGAAAATGCTCTGCAGGTGAAAGCTGTGTACCAAATTTCAGATCTCTAGGACGTCCGGAAGTTGCTTAAAAATGGCCTCAAAGCGGTCGACCCACACGGACGATGGACGACGGACAACGGTCTTCCCAACTTAAATAAAAACTTTTAAAAATACGTATATTGTTAGATTTTCTGCTGCACTCCGTATATAATAAGTATAATATTTAAATAACTTGAAGTGCATTTAGATTTTCAACTAATATTTTTAAATATTTAAATTTAAAAATCTTCTTAGTACGCCACTGGTAATAGTTGGTTGGTTGTTGGTAAAGTAGTACACTGCAGTTGGTAATATCTTGTTTTTTATAATGTCAGCAAGTGTGAGTAAGGCATTGAAATGTAAAAGTGAATAAATTAAATTAACGTGGAAACTGTGAAGTGCATCCTTCAAGTACATCGTAAATGGTCCCATCAAAGTGTGCAATGGAAGTTAAACCAAATTTCGAAATTGTGATGAAATTACGGTGAAAGACAACATGATGTCCAGATGTGGGTAAGTAATTTTTGGATAATTTTGTATTTTATTTGACGATAATTATTTTAATATTTAAAACTCTGTGTGTGTGTAACAAATACATAAGATAAATAACCTTATTTTAGTTATAGGAAGGTAATTGACGTACAATAATTATTATATGAAATGGGAGTGTTTCACTAGTCACAAATTATTTAAAATAAAATTTAAAAATGAAACTGCAAAAGTGTGATCTTATGTTGAAAGTAGCTCTTGTCCGACTTCGACTGTCCGTATCGTGATATTTTATCATATATTATATATATGGTACATCGATTTCTTCTGACATCTTTGGGCCGACGAGACCATAACGGAAATAAAAGATTAAATTTACCTGGGCTCTTAATGGCACATTTATTTAAAGGGTAATTAGAATTTTATGATATATCCTCATCGTAATGATTGTTGTTTCTACAGACATCAGAATCGAAATTTGATATTAAATAGTTAATTTTGCCTTTAGTTTACAAAATCCTCTGCATTACACGCGTTACATTTGATTTCCTCAGTTTTGATATACTGACTTCTCATATCAAATTGGTGACAATTGTCACCAGGACCACTTGTCGCCATGGCCAGTTTTTTCCAAGGCCAGTTGTCGGAGGCGAGTTGTCACAGGGCCAAGTGGCTTAGGGCCAGCTGTCGGTACACCGTCTCAACGACGTTCCAAATGTTGTTTTTTTTATTTTTTCCATAACTTTGTGATAATTGGTAAAGGACGCTGCAACATCTGCTCGGTTGAACGCGCTCACACGGGTCGAACTGGTGGCTTCTGGTTTTTGGAGCGACTATGTATGATACCGTTTCAAGAATGAACGCAACCATTCCAAACCAGCTGATTTTTGATCGTCCTAAACTGTTGGATAACTGATGTCCAATTTTTTTTGGCAAACTCATAGGCCAATGAACGAGCTTGCATCGTGGTCAAACCAAAATATATGTCCGATGAATACAAAAAATATGTATATACTCAACCCGCAGTGCCGACTCAGGACCACTATCCCCTATAATATTTTTATCCGGCTAAAATACAAGATCACCAGTAGAAACGGTAAGAACTTCTAAAATTCTCGAAACTGTTCTGTGAATACAAAATAATATGCCGATTGCCGAAAAAAGTTAAACCTGTTTTAATCTTCATCAAAAATATTAAAAGTATTTTCTTTTGAAATTTTTTTGCTTTCAAATTGCTTTGCATGTAGTCTTTTCATTAAAAATGTGAAATTTTCGAAGGTCATAGCGGCAAGATTTAAAAGTGGCTCTTTATGTTGAATACTAGAAAATCCTTTGAATCATATTCCCACTGACTGTTCCTTGTATTCGAAGTCTGGTCCTACAGATTGATCTGCGAAATCCTTTTGAGCAGTATTACAGCCAAAGTCTTTTAATATTTTTAGACTAGGAATTATTGTAATTTTTGCGACTTCTATTTCCGTCTGAACTTCCGCATCGTGGGAGTTGTTATTATTGTTGCTATACCTACTGCAGATGAAAATTTCTCTTGATTTATGACTGTTCAAATAAAAATTCACTTTGATTCCCTGATCGATATGTGACCTTCCATTATTTTCTTGATGTTCATCACCATTATTAACATCGGACAGCTGTTCAGTGCTTCGTGTGTTATTTGTTTTTCGAAATTACGTATCTTATTCTCAATCGTAGTTATAGCTGGATTGCTTTTCCATTTCATATAACGCTTATGCCTAAAATGTCGATTAGAATTTTAGCTTTTGCAATTTTTGCATTCAACTTTGCGTCTTCTGCAGCCAATTGCTTTTTATTTGATAGGAACGGTGGCCTGATTAATTTTATTCCAAATATGTTACATAAATTGTCTATGCCAAACCTCTTGTTTATCTAATTAATAAATAACATAATCAATACACAACTAAACACTTATGCCGAATAGAATTGATAGAACAGAATATGTTAAATCACATTTCAGCTTCCCGATTCAATTGTCATTTGATAATCAGATTTCCGCCCACCAGCTACTTTGGATTTAAAGCTAATGAAGCCCCCTGGTGTAATACCTATGAGTACTTTTGCAGTAAAGTTTTTTCTATAATGTGAGTAACAATAAACTCGATTATCGACACTTGTAGAAATTGTGATATTAAATTCAGTGCAATCGATTGTAACCCGAGTGCTACCATAGTCAGGATAAAAGCATTCCGGCATTGTTGCTTGCACCACATCTATATTCGGCCAAAATACCAAGTTAGCTGTCGCACTAACTAACACTTCCAAGATTTCAAACAAAATTCTAGAAATCGTTGTTCTGTGAACATTGAACAATACACCTAGAGCTGAATATGTTAGCCCCAGTTTTAGTTTCATTAAAAATATCAGCAGTCTATTTTCCTGTCAAACTATGTATTTATTAAGCGTGCACGTCTTTTTAATAATAAATTAAAATTATCGAATGCTACGCCTGCAAGATCAATAAGTTGTTTATCTGTGGTAATTGATAAAAATCCATTAAAATTATTATTTGCTTGAGTTTCTTGATTAACAAAAGTTTTATGGGGTGTACCGCACTCCTTGTTTACAAATTTTTTATCACTTTAACCTTGGTTCTGATATTTTCTGTTTGGGTTTCAGCATAACATATTTTGTCAGTAACGTATCGATTGCAAATAAAGGTGTGAGATGACACATTCGAGTTTATGTGTTCGCTTGACACTCTCGGTCAAGTTTTTGTTCAAAAAATACATCAGGTGGATTGTCTGTAACTTCTTCACTCGGTTTCGTAATATTTAGCATTGATGTACTATTTGTTGTAGATGTAGCTACTAGTCGATGCAACTTCTTTTTTAATTTTTCGTTCCTTACAACTTTCGTACCTGCAAAAATAACTAAGTTACGATAAGATAAATTTTGTATATTTATGTATGTAGTACCTGTTTAAAACTGAGGATTCGCAGACTCTACGTCTTTTGTAAACTGATGGAAATATTGTCGGAACATAACTGGGACTTGCTACAATTTCTGATTTTTTGCCACCAATAAAATGATCTCTGCATATAACATCATCTGGTTTTGGATTCCACGAAGATCCATCAGCACTTATTAACAAAATAAAACCATTATTTAACTCTCTTATGCCGAAGCCCGCACAGCTCTGTTCAATTTCAACTGCTGCAGGGCACTAAGACCGACAGCAATCCTACGTGGCTGAAGTTTTTTGGGCTTTTCAGCAACTAATTTCGCGAAAGAGATATAATAATTGGAAGCGTAAGCTCCTAATGACGTTTCAAATGGGCAAAATCCACTACAATGATTTGCACTATTACACATGCAAGTTTTAAATTTACTGTTTATATTCTGAAAATTCTGAATGCTACCAGAATTCATAGTTGTCATTCACAAATTTTACTCAAGAAAGCATTATAAAGTAAATACTTAACTTTATTTACCCATGCTGTTTTTTTCTTTATGCTACAAAAGTTGACAAATTACAAATAAAATGTATACATATTAAACTATGCATTTTTTGAAATAATAGTCCAGTAGTCAAGTCAATAGTCCAGTCTTCCAGGAGTAGTCTTTTAGACATTTTATAAAATCGATGAAAATATATACACATTACTACACTCTCACAGATAATGCATATTAAAAATTCTGAAGTTTTAAATTAAATTAAATTTTGTGTGTTTGTCTGTGGCAATATTATATATTTGATATTTTTCAGTGGTTTTATATATAGTTCAAATTTATTGCTATTTTTTTCAGGTACTGCTTCAAATAGAATTTTTAATGTTACTGTGTCGATATAATAAATAGGAGGATGATATTTAAATATTGCGAAATCTGTGGCGTCCATGGAATAATCACTTAACCATCTAGCGGTGCCATAAGGGATATCGTCGACGTTATTGTATTTAGAAATCAGACTATTGTAGTTTGTACTACCTAAATTAATTTTATGTGTTCTGCACCTAAAATAGATATGGATATAACCCAGAATAGGAAATGATCTAAGTTTGAACATTTATTTTATAGCCGATGGTATATAGAAATTAATATTAAGTAACAAACCGTTTGATAAAGCTTTCGTATTAGACTTTTTTTCAATACTTCGCCAATTATCACTTAGTACCTCAATAATTTTCACATTTTTTAGTTTATTATCATCATTTACAAAGCTTTCTGAGGAATTACATCGATTTTTGCAAGGTTGTTTTGTATTGGGAAGATTTTCATTGTCAATTGAAATGCTATCGCTATGTTTTGCTCATTTACTTTTGTTTCTATTTTAAATTTCTTTAGGTGAACATCGTCGAAGCAGCTGTTTTTAGCTTAACTTTAACGTAACTTTATTATCTTTTTTTTTTGAACTTTTCCTATATTATGTGATATTGCTTTAAGATTTGATTTTATTTTTACGAAACGACCAACTTTTAAATTAGATTGTCCACCGAGAACTTCTTTTATCAATATTCTAAACCAACATTTCACATCAGCATTACTATAACGTCTTGTTGTGAGAATATCATGCCAAAGTGGTACAAAAAGCATTAATCGTTTGAGTACATATTGTGAAAAATCTTCTATTTTATAGGGATTTACTTTAATTAAAATAACTTTTTTACTCTATTTTTCTTTTTAATAGCATCTTTCACATCCATAATAAGCATTACGATTTTCAATGCACTTTAAAAAGCTGCGTTCAGGAGCATCATCTATCAACAATGCAACGAATTCTAATATTATAGAAAACTTTTGTTACTTCTTCCTCTCTGATTCTAAAATTTTCATTTCTGATATAAAAGATTTAAGAAATTCCTCAACATAGGCAGGTTTACTGTTTTTATAAAACAGAAACAACAAAAGGTGTCATGTTGGAAGGAGATTGATCAACAGACGCTAAAATAGATCAAAATTCTTTATTTGAACTTTAACTGAATGGTAATCCATCGACTCCAACTTTTAGTCAAATACAATAGACTAATTAGGTCTATTTCCGGCTGATCCGCAACCAGTGCCTTTATTGACACCCCCGGTACTCCATCTGGACCCGGGGATTTTTCTGTTGGGAGGCTCTTTGCTGCCTCTGTAGATCTTCCGTCCTGAAAAGTATCCATGGGTCGGCAGTTAGTTGTGTGTTCTTTGCCACCTTCGGGTGGGTTGGAAATAGCGCGTCCGCCACAGTTCTACTCCGTTTCGGCGTCAGTCCGGTGATGAAAATTTTTCCCCTCAGCTGCCCTTTACCAGCTCCTGCTAGCACTTCTTTTTGCTTTCTTTGATGTTCTTCTTGAGCTTGTCCTTGGCTTCCTGGTATTCGTCCAAAAGGCGTTTGAAGCTCGGGTCTAGCCTTCTTCTTTGAGTCGCTCTCTTAAGCCGGTTTGCCTCTTTCTTGCCCAGTGCGAATTTTTTTGTTCACTAGTGAACTGGTTTGTGGCCGACTCTTCCGTGTTTTGGCATGGAAGCGTCGCAAGCACTTGTCAGTGCTCCGGACAAGTAATCAACGCTGGAGTTTGCCATATTCTGAGTTTTCTCTTGGATGGTTACCAGTAACCTTTCTTTCTCCAATTTTTGTACGATCCAATCACTGGACCTTTTGTTCCCCGCTGCCTTTCTGGTGTTGGCAGAGGTAGCGATCGCCTTTGTAAAGGATACGTACTTGTGATCGCTTAGCGTTTTTTTTTTATCCAGAACTTGCCATTCTGTCACTTTCCTGGAGGTTCGTGAATATGCGATGGTCAAGTCCAGGATTGATTTTGCCCCTCTTCTTTGGAAGGTGGGGGTATCCCCCACATTGCATACCAACAGTTCGTGGGCTACTACGGCGTCTGCTGGCCATGCCAAAATTATGTGTTTCTCTAAAGCAGAATCTGGTACCTTATTCGCAAAAAAATTAAAGATATCATTAGCATCTTCAGGATTGAGAGATTCAGTAACATGGTACTTTGAATAACACTGTGTATCCAGAATTGGACATGCCCCATTTTTTAAATGCCCCGTAGCACTTTAAATTTGTGCACGAAAATTTATCAAACTGACATCAAATCTACAAAAATTATTTTTGATAGAATATCGACGGTGTCAATCTTTTTTTTGATCAATTTTCAGGAAACTGATTTTATGTAGAATTTCGGTTTTGATATATACATCCATGGTTTAATGTTATTGAGATCTTGTAAATATTTTCTTACTAAAAAATCTAATAATAGTAACGCTTGCAAATCTGTATTCGCTTTGTCAAATCAACAAGTGGCGTTTTTGGTTTTTAAATCAAACACTGTAAAGTTATGCCACGATAACTTTGTTTTAAAATATAATGAACTAGCCTGTAAAGCTGGACCGAATTCCCGAATTGTAGAAAAAGTTTCGAAAGCAATTGCAGTGTTATATGAACGTTACATTAAATTGCAAAATATTGCCCAAGAAAATAATGAAGATGAGCCTCTTTTCCCAGATGACATGGATCCACATGAATTTAATGTATTATTTAATGCTGCGCAAATTTCTCATATACTATTAGTAAATGATTGTATTGGTGACAATTTTATTAATAAAATAAAAAAAATAAAATTTAGAATGACAGCAGGGGCATTTCACGTGAAGCGGATAATGAAAAAAAGTGAGGTTGTGAATTTCGTTCATATTGGTCATATTTGTACTTCTAGGGGATATAAACGTGTACACATAATATTTTTTTTATTTGAGGTTTAGTTGTTAAGATATGAGATCTTATAGATTCATGTAATTGACGGAAGGGTTTATTCGGAATTTTATTTTCACATTGAAGTAAATTATAATAAAATAATAAATGTAGTGTTTTCTATAGAAAATTTACTGTTCTTTTTGATTTTTAAATCAGATTTCAAATTTGAATTTTTTTTCTAGTGTTAAACTGGAAGTAAATATTTAAAATATTTTTTTTAATAACTTCGACCATTTTAATTTTAATTTTTTTTACTTTAAAATAAAGCTTAACATTAAATTTTGCTAAAAAAATTTCAGAATGGTATCTCAATTAGTTTAGAAGATACATCGATTACAGTACGTACATGTCACACTGGGCGCTTGATCAAGTTGGCTGGACTAAGTACTTTGACCTTGGAAAAGGAAAAAGGAAGTTTATATTTGGCATGATTGTTCAGTTAAGTAAGTTAAATATAAAATTCAAAGTTTTGGACCTTGGCTTTCGACCAGAGATCTGCAAAATCATTAGTAGATTTTTTTAATATTACTCGTTTGCATGGATTTACGAACAAGTAAAATTCCTCGATAACATATTTTTTTTATCTAAATCCATATTTGGATTTCCTCTTTGTGTTAAGACAATTTTAGATAGTTTATTTGGAATACTTTCAGTTAAAAGACCCATGTGTTCTAAAATTCTACCTATTGCCTTAAAATTCACATTGTTTTTTTTTACCCTCTAATGATAAGAATGGCACTAAACCAGTGGTTTCTAACTCTCAAAATAAAGCGACCATTATTACGCAAAGTTTCGTCAGGTCCCAACAAAACTGTTTGGTTGCTTACTGGTCTTGGAAAAATGATCATCCCTGTTCTTATAACATATTTTCCAATGGGAATGTATTTGATCCCGTTTAACTTGTCATCTTCATTACGTAAATAACACGAAACAATTTCATCGATCAAATATCTGCCTTCAAGAGTGTCAAAGTTTGGTGCGTTTTCAATCCAACATAACATACATATGTAAGTGTGGACTTCCACGATTCTGAAACTATTCTTTACCAGTAATCTGTAAGCTTTCCTCCTAAAACTTTATTGTTGTTTTTCAAAAATCGCATGAAAGCATTGACACGAATCATAAATTGACGACTCAAAGGCACAGGATGTTGGTCTACCAATTGCTGTCGGTTGTTAAAACTGAAATCGCTTGGATTTTGATTGGGTCTTCCTGCAGCAATTAGAAGGTTTTTAAGTATATCGTTCTAATTTAGATCGTTGCAACTTAAGGTAAGGAACCACGTAGGAGGACCCATATTCTAAACCATAGCATGCACTTTGCCATTATGCGTTTGATCCTCGCATATTCCGCATATTAAGGTGAATATTTTCAACCAAATTTTCAGGTTGATTTTCTCCCTGGCGCATGGTTAAAACCACACCTACATTTTGCTTAGCTTTAAAAAACTCCATAACCGACAGTGCATAAAAAACCCTCAGTGCAGACTCCCATTATTCTAGCTTGACAGTAATCTGTAATGGTATGAGATGGTGTAATGGTATGAGAGCGATTTTCCTGTAACCCATTTCTGCCACGAGGAAATAAGTAGAACCAAGACAGTTCTTCTGCCCCTTTTTCCTTCGAAATTTGTAATGGAATTTCCGTCTTTCTACGCAGTTGATGAACTGGTAACTGAGTACAGTTATCGTTGTCAATAACCATGGATAATTCAGGCATTAATTTGTCTATGACATGTAAAACTGACGAAGTATAATAACAATATCGTCATTGTTCAAGTCATTGGATAATTTTGATGTTCGGTTGGTATTAATTATGTCACTGTCATTTTCTGCTTCATTTAATGGATGTACAATAGGGGTAATTTTCGTAATGCTGTATTGGTCCTCTTCTAGTCTATTTTGGCGTGATTTAGGTATATTTAATTGTAAAGCTGCCCACAACGATGTAATATCGGGAAAAGATATCAAGCAAGCTGCACCATCCTCGGATACACAACCATTTGGACCTCTTGAGTGAGAGCCAAACAAGTAATAATAATTATCAGTTTTCCACGTTGCCACTGATATACCATTACACGTAACAGTAGCTCTCTGATCTGCACCATGATCTGTAAATAACTTAAGGAAGCCATTCTTTATATCTTGAAATCCAGCATCTTCATTATTTATGCTCAGATGGCCGCAAATCCTAGGAGATTCATTGTGAATTTGTATTAAACATGAATGATTTAACACCTAAAAATTGAACACGTAAATATTCCACATTACCTTTGGCGAAATCCGGAGCTCTTCGAAATTGTATACTATTTGAGTACAAACGATCACCGGAAATTAAAATTGAATCAATTATATCAGAAGCCCTTGTTTCACTTTGTTTAATTTTTGTAACTCCAATAGCTACGGCGGCGTTTGCAGTACACTGCTTACCTCAAGAAAAATCACGAAATTTACTGTGACCTTGATGAAATGAACCTTTCAGTATACGCCGATTATTACCCATGTCTTTGAAACTCTTCATAATGTCGTTTGTGTTTTCTTGCTGTATTACGTCGTTTTGTACAACATGGCAAATTTCGTCTACATTGTAATTATTATTAAAATTTATTGTAACATTTCTGTACAATGGATTATTAGCGATAAGCCAATCTAATGCAGCTCGCAACTTTTGAAGATTTACAGAAAAGCGACTTAATCTTTGACTGACTCCAATTGTTCATAAACAATCACTAGACCAGCACTACTTATTTGTAGTGGAAGCTGCTCGTCTATTTCTTCAACATCCTGGCCAAAAAGTACAGCTTGACCATGGAAACCATGTTGTCCAAAGCCACCACTGAGTTTAATCATTTTTACAAATGGAATTATCCTACTTACTAAACGTATTTCCACATCTGATAATGTTTTTATTTCTGGGGGAATTTCATCTAATGACATGTTATTCCAGTAAGCTTGCGTAGGTGTTCTTCTCCTACGAAGGGTTCTAGCACATCGGTGGCGGTGACAGGTAGAGATAACAACATATTGAGTCATTAGCTCATTTGGTAGTACATCTTCTGTTAAATCGCCTACTGTAATTGACTGTACTTGTTTACGATAGCAAAGTTTTTTGCATATCAAACAAAGTGTATCAGCAAATGTGTGTAAAGGATTATGAAAATCTAACCTAAGTTTGGCTCTTGACTGAGCAGTTGACTCAGCATTTTTGGCACGACTTGCCAAACGTTGTTCAGAGGTTTCATTCAATATAGTCCGAGCTGTAGCATCTGCATCCCAGGCAAGCTTAGAAGAATGTTGCTTGCCATATTGCAAAATATAAACTAATTTCATAAATTTTTAATATCAACTTATTTGTATACCAAAACATCAATTTTGTATATTTATATATACTTATGTAATTTTTATTAATACTTGTGAAATTATAATTAATTATGTAATTTTTATTAATACTTGTAAAATTATAATTAATTATATAATTTTTACTTATACATTAAAATATTATGAAAAATGTTGTCTGGGTAAATTTACCCCGACCTTAAAATGTTATTAACACAGGCAAATACAAATATTTTTACTTTAGAGAAAATAACTTTATTAGGTTAGGTTAGGACTTAACCTGACTTAACTGTTAGGTTTTATTACCCCCACAGAATAGCTGATTTACTTCCGCAGGGGTAATTACCCCCAGGTTCGGAACCGCGTCACTAAACATTCTTCTCCTCGAAAATAACTATTTTCTATTTGTTTGAAAAACAAATTAAAAAGTTCTTCTGTTAAACCACCCGTATCAATCCCCAATTTACCTTTAAATGATACCATTAATTTTTTCGTTACTATTAACGGTTTTTGATAATGTTATAGCATTTCCCGTACAGTTTTCCCGAGAAATTTCAATATAATATTGTTCAGCGTTTTCGTCAATTTCTGGAATTACAAGTAAATTGACAGCACTATCAATGTCTTTGTGGTTATCACTATTTTGAAAATATTTCCGAATTGTATTCACGTTTTCCATTGGAAAATCTACCGAGGTAGGTGTAGATGCCACTGCATCAGGTTGTATAGTTGGGAGTTGAGTTCTCATATTCCTTATGTTACTATTACTGGACGTTGTCAACATTGGGATAGACTCATCAATAAGTGGAAAATTGAGAGGTATATTCCGATTGGGAATAATTACAATTTGGCTTCTGCCAAAAATTTATTTGAAATTTATTTATTTATTTATTAGCATTACATTCTTTGCAGAATTTAGCTGCTTTTTTGGGCTTACAAAATCCATTTTTTGAGGCGGATTAGTCCTCTTATTTATTTGAAATCCTCACCCTTTTCAACTTCTACATTAATAATTTTCTTGTAGCGATCCATTTTTGCTAGTGTTAATCCGACTAGCTCCAAATGAGCACTTGAATAAAGAGAGTATATTATGTACTCTTCTATTTGTCTCTTATTCCACTCCAATTTAAACTTTTGATCTGTACTAGGATAACCTTATTGAAGAATAATCGCAATTTGCCCTTCTTAACAGTAAGGTTTATCTTTTAAAGATTCCGGACAACTTTCTACCTCTTCTTGCCGGTTGCACTCTTCGAAAAGTGCGTCTTTTGAAATCGATTACTTTCTGAAGATCGTCTTCACTGTCACTTTCCCTAATTGCACGAGCAGCTGTTGTTATTATTCTTCGAACTGAATTTGCCATATCGTAAAAAACAACTTAAAAATAAGGAATTTTTTTGTTTTTATTTTACTTTTATTTATTCCCGATTTTATAAAAGAATAGCGTAGTGTTTTATCCCTTTGCATACTTTCTGGCGCAAAATACTATTGAAAACTCAATTTAATAAATAATAGCACCCGAAAGCACACAAGGTGTTACAACTTTATTGGACATTGAAAACCATAAATTAGTGTTATATAGTAAAACATAAGAAAAAATCAAAAAAAACTAAAAATTTAGTAAGGTTAATAATATAATAATAATAATATTATATTAAAATAATACAAAACATAAATATTAGATTATTACCTACATAATATTCCTACTGAGAAAACATCTTCTTCACATTATCGGTGTAGCACCAGTTGGAGTACAACAACCCTAAACAGCTCGTAGATGGAATTACACGCAGCAGATAGTCAGTCGCAGGCAACTGATAGTTACTTTTAGTTTTAGATGCTGTATGTACACTTAAGATTTATACTGCATCCACTCCCTAGAGTGATAGGCCAACGTGTTTAGCTACGTCAGATGAGCCACCAAAGTATTTGCCCCGAGCCTCAAGTGCTCATTTTGATGGCAAAGAGATCGGTTACCTGTTCTCTAACTGCGAGTTGTAAGACTCAGAGCAGAGCCCCAGGCATGGGGATCCCCGACAGTCAGGTCGAGTGCTGAGGTTAGTACTCGGAGAGGCCGCCTCTGCCAGGAGACTGCGACTCTTTTCCCAACTCATTTCGTTGCCTACTTTCCCAAGAACCACCCGCCACTGCGAATCCACCTCAATGAGCAGAGCTCATCTAAATGGGGAGGCTAAGCACGCATTTGCGAGAATTAGCCCCGGGCCCCCATTTCCCGCAGACGCTTGTTTATTCGAATCCCCTCGTAAACGTAGGGTTGACTGATTCAGGGACGTGCCGTTAACGCCCTTTAGAGATTAGCTTACACAATCTCAAGTTTGAGCTGTCGCTCCGGAGTCCACCAGAGCTGCCCTTTCACCCTGACCTGCCCAAGTTTCCCTGTGTCAGAGTTAAGGTTCGTACTCCTTAGGTGTCCGTTTGGTTCCCTTTTGGTAGTGGGATTACTACACCGTAGAACACGGGTTAAATCCCAGAGCAAAAGTTCGCCAGAGTAAGGTACAGAGAAACTTTGCACGGCGAAGAGCCGGCATGAGTTCTGTAGTAATACTAATGACCCTTAGCAGCGTCTCTTTGACGAAGCAAGGATTATGTCATTACTCCTTTGCTCTTGCGTGTGCTATCGCACATGCAGTCATGGCTAGAAGCTATTATTGCCAGGACCCTCGCCGACTGTTAGTCAGCAAAGCATCCCTGCGTCATGCACCACTTTTCTTGTAGCTTTACCCAGCCAAGAGCCGGAAAAGTTACTGTAATAATACTAATGACCCTTAGCTTCATCTCTTTGATGAGGCCAGGTTGATGTCATTACTCTATTGCTCTCGCATGCGCTATCGCACGTGCGGTCATTGCTTGAAGCTACTATATGCCAGGAACCTGACCGGCTGTTGACCGGCAAAGCCCAAGGTTTGTCGTAGGTTAGGGATTGACTAGGAATTGACCAGAATTGTCTAGTAGTTGACTAGACTGATGGGCAAATGAATGAGTAAATAAATAAATATATAAATAAGTAAATAAATAGGTAAATAGGTAATAGATAGATAACTTGTAGAATAAATAACAGGTAAATAAATAAATAAATAACAGGTAAATAAATAAATAAATAAATAAGTAGGTAACGGTAAATAAATAGATAAATAAATAAATAGGTAAGTAAATAGATATATAACTAGATATGCAAATAAATAAATGTGTAGATAGAATATGAAATACAAATAACAAGATAAAGTAGGTATAATAAGTAAAAGAATAAGTAGATATAAGCAGAGTGGCAGGGTATGTGCAAGTATGGAGAGCAGCGAGGGTAGGTGAGTAGATAGATATACAAGTGAGTGTAAAGAAAAAGAAAAAAATGAAATAAATGATGAGTGAGTGTGTAAGTAGGTGGGTGAGGGGTTGTGTGTGATTGTCAGGGTAGTCACCAGGAGTTGAGGAGTAAGTGTCCGGAAGTAGCTTATTGTGGGGGGGCGATTTGACGTTTACGGGTCGTGAAAACTTCGTCTGCAAAAAGTTCTAGTTTTCGGTAGCCTTCTTCAGTTGTAAGAAGATTCTGAATTTGTGGGATGTCAAGGTTTGGACTGAGAGCTTTTCGGGAATGCTGATAGTGGGGGCACTGAAGGAAGACGTGCTCCCACGTTTCAGCTTGTCCACAGGTGCAGTCTACTGTCGTAGTACTGCCGAAACTGTATAATTTGTAATTGAAGCTGCCGTGCCCCGTCAGGAGAAAACTGAGGTGCATGCTCGGCATAAACCATGGCTTGTCTGAAGTGAAGTCGACGTTTGGCATGAGGGTTTTAGTGACTACCCCATCCTCGGACTCAGTCCATCTTTCTTGCCATATTTGCATTAGACGCGTTCTAAGTAATTGCTTGAAAGCGCTTTTGGAAAGCAGTCTTTCAGCTGCCGTTGTTATGTCTTGCTGTTCTGGAGCTATGTCTTTTCTTCTGTCGTACCATTCCTTTCTTTCAATGGCGACTAGGTCCCAAGGCATGGTACCAGCGATGACCTGCATGGCCTCCGTCGACACCGTTCTGGTGTAGTTTCCAGAGGTCATTAAGGCCGTTCTCTGGGCTCTTATGAGTTTGATCGCATAAGTACCCTTGTGCATTTCATGCCCCCAGATACTTGCACCATAAGACATGCTCGAGATGATGAGCCCCTCGTAGATGGTCATTAGAGACGTTCTGTTGAGTCCCCACTCTTTCTTAAGAATCCTCCGCATCCCCCCCATTATGGCTCCCACTCTGTTCCTGATACCGTTCAGGTGTTTCCCAAAGAAAAGTCTGGGGCTTACGACGATGCCCAGATACTTCGTCTGATCAGTTTCGTGTCTAATAGTGGTCCCGTTGACCTTGATAATTGGATCCCTTGTTTTGGCGAAATTTCCTTTTAGCATCATGCTAACAGTTTTCTCAGTGGACAGTTCAACCCCCATTCTAGTCCCCCACGTACTGACTAAGGAAAGTGCCTGATTGGCCAAAGTTTCAAGCGGTAACCGCGCGTTCGCTTCTATAAGAATGAGTATGTCGTCGGCATAGGCGATTACCTTGAATCCCAGGTTTCTGAGCTGCACGAGCAGCTCGTCCAGCATGAGGTTCCACACGTAAGGTCCAACGATGGATCCTTGTGGGCACCCTCTTTGGACATTCTTAGAGACTGAATCTGTTTCCCCTATAACCCTGACAATGCGCTCTCTAAAGTAGTCTAGCCAAATTAAAATTTCTGGGCATTCAAGGTCCGAGAGCTTTTGAGATATTTGACTCCAAAGGAGGCCGTCAAAAGCGCCTTTGAAGTCGATGAAGATGCCGATAACGTATTTAAAGGTTGAATTTAGAACGACGGCCTTAGCCCGGTGCCACGCGTCCTCGGTACTTCGGTTTTTGACGAAACCGAACTGGGCATCATCCAGCATATCTCCTATTCGGGCGTCCAGTCTGTCTACAAGTACCCTCTCCAGAGCCTTACCCATTACTGGGAGAAGACTAATGGGTCTGTACGATGCAGCTTCCGACTTTGGCTTTGTAGGCGATTTCAGGATGATGACCAGTTTGGCCTCTTTCCATTCCGTTGGGAAGCAGCCCGTCGATAGACACTTGTTAAAGAGCAAGTGTATATGGTCTGGGATTGCTCTCCATACTTCTTTGGCCATTTCTGGTAGTATACCGTCAACCCCAGGAGCTTTGTTATTTTTAATTCTCCCAAACGCTTTCTCTATTTCATCTTTGGTTATTTCTTCAAAGATCGGTGCCTCCCCCAAGAAATCAGTGACCGGTACCCCTTCCTTGAAGAAGTGATCTAATAAGATCTCGACGCTTTGCTTCCAGGTCACAGCACGCGAAGTCCCATTCCCGTCCTTAAACTGAATGTCCGCCAGAGCCTGTTTCTTTTTGTTTCCCCTTACTATTTTATAGGCCGTTCCCCAAGGTTTTTCGTTCCCCTCTTTCTTAACAAAATCCTGCCAATCTTTTTCTTTGGCTTCTCTTATCTTCTCTTTGTATATTTTGGCCAGTTCCGTATATTCTTTATCTATACCGTTATACCCCTCCCCTTCCCTTCTGTTCCTTCTTTGATACCTTCTTTGGTACATGGTTTTAGCCGCGGCTACCCTTTTTCTCATTTGTTCAAGTTCCTCAGACCACCATCTGTTTTGGGGACGCGTTCGAGCATGGATTGTGGGGAGGACCAAGTGGTTCGTTTGGTTAATCCACCCAGAGATAGTGGTTACCATTTCATTTGCAGATAAGCTGCCAAAAGCCTCCATGCTCATTTGACTAACAGATGTGTGGTCCAGGGTTTCCCTATATTTTCTCCAGTCAGCATTTTTAATATTGAATAGGGTGGGTGGTGGGTTTTCGGGAGATGCGGGATCGAGTTTCGGTTTAACATTAATGATAATTAGAGTGTGGTCGCTTAGACCAACTCCTTCAATGATATGCCAAGTGGCATCGAATTTGGTCTCAAAGGGATTATTGCACAGGGTGACGTCGATGTCCGAGCATCCTTGTCCGCCGATGCCGGCGCCGCCTTGGAAGGAGTATACGTGGCTCGGCTGGTTTAGAATAACCAGGTCATTTTCGAGGATGAAGAGATTGAGGGTTTCCCCTCTCACGGCGGAGTTATCAGAAGCGTTACGGATTCTCTTACTGTGCCAAGCTTTGGACTGAGCATTGGCATCCATCCCTATTAGCAGAGGCCGGTTTCCCGTGACCTCCAGCATTCGTTGGATGTGTTGGATGTTGGTCTCAATCTCGCCGCCACAACGACTGTAGACACTGGCGACGTAGAAGTCACCTAGGTATCTTGAGGAGATAAAGACTAGTACGTGGTGGTCGTCACGTATGAGTCCAACATCCATACAGGTAAGAGATTTATTTAGGACTATGATCGCCGAAGAGGCGTTTGGTGTGGCGAAGATGTTGGTGCCTCCGGGGACACCTGGGATTAGACCGTACTTATTAACGTAGGGTTCCTGGAGGAGGATTATGTCGATACTTTGCTTGATTGCCCAAGCGAGGATTTCTGGGGTATTCGTATGTCCGCGTTGACAGTTCATTTGCAGGATTCTGATTTTGGGAGGGGGGGTGGGATGTTTGGGTGGGGCTATCAGTGTCGAGGTTTGGGTTGGGATTGCGGTTCTGGGAATGGGAGTAGGTCCAGGGTGTTTTGAGGTAGAGGAGGGTGGGGGTGTAGGTAGTGTCCGTGGGGGTGGGGGATGAGTTTGTGAGAGATGAGTACGTTTCCGTCGTTTTCGGTTAGTTGTGGGGGAGTTAGAGTTAGAGTTACCAATCTTGCTAGAGATAGAAGAGATGGTGGAGGAGATAGAAGATATAGAAGATGTAGATAGTGATAAAGATAAAGATCGAGAAGATAGAGATTGGGGAGAGACGCTGACTGGTTTTGGGAAGTTGAAGCGTTTTAGGTTAACCGTGGGTGTTCTAATTTTCATATTGGTCAGAAAGACCTTAAGTTCTTTATTGGTCGTAGATCGACTGGAGCTAGCTACCGCGCAGCTTGCCCCTCTCTTCGCATTATGCACCGCTTCGCCCGGCCCTTTTCCCGTCCCATTCGCGTCACCTTCTGCATCGCTCGTGCCTACCACCACGCCATTCTCGCCCATTACTGCGTCGTTCGCGCCTGCTACCGCGCCTGCCACCGCGCCACTCGCGCCTACCACCGCGCCGCTCACGCCTACCACCGCGCCGCTCGCGCCTACCACCGCGCCACTCGCGCCTACCACCGCGCCACTCGCGCCTACCACCGCGCCACGTCGTTTGAGAGAGAAGTTAGTTCGTACCATAGTTGTTCCCACGAGTAAAAACATTAAAATCATAAAACGGGATCCCATGCGTACATGGGTATCCAATACGCTAGCTACCGAGTTGTCACCCCCGATCATTCATCCCATAAGCGCGATACCGTAGGATTGGTGGATTTACCGCGAGGTTCACTCCTCGTTGGCCAAGTACGCCTTGGCCGGTTCGGGTGCACCTGAGGGGTACATCCGTCCCTGTGCATTAGTACCTGTTTCCAGGGATTATCCAGCGCACGGGTGTAGGTGCGCCCAGGAGATTGTGCACTTCTGACGATAGGTCCGGAGACGCATCTCGTCAGCTGCTCAGTCATCCTGGCGAATATCCATTGTAGGGCACACAGTCCATTGGGATATTTATTACCGCACCTACTTATTTTCGAGTCCTCTTGTGGGTCCAGATGGGGCGTAATCCCAGGCGCCTTGCCGGAAGAGGAGCTTTTTTGTATGGGCGCAGTCCCAGCTTGTTCCAATGTATGACGCTTTCTGTTTCGCGGACAGTTAGCATTGCCATTTGTCACATTTTCCCAAGACCCTGGGCCTGTTTGCATACACGAACCTGTCCTTCTGTCAGAGAGAGAGAAAGAGACCCTCGGAGGCGGAGAAAGCATTTGGAAAGAATAAGCAAAAAGACCGCATGCCAGAGTCTTTAGACTTTGACATGCGGTCTTTGTTTCTACCCTCGAAGGCGGGGAATGGTTTGAAATTGAACTAGCAAAAAGACCGTATGCTGGGGCCTTGTGGCTCCAGCATACGGTCTAGATTCCTTCCGGGTATCTCTCTCTCTGTTCCCCAAGTTTAGACCTCCCATTTATCTGGGAGTGGCCCGTTTTGTTCCGTATGGATTGTCTAAAATTCTTCTGAGTCCAGTTCCTTCTGAAATCAGTTGGGCTTGGAGCCAGATACGAGCCGGACAGATCCAAAACGGTGGCGGAGCTCTCGAAAAGCGTCTGTAGCGTCCTCTAGCAGAAGAAAACCCTTTAAGCAAAAAGACCATCTGCGGCTCCCTTTCCGGGTTCCGCAGATGGCCTTCTTTCAGGGTCATTGTCTTCGCTCTCCTGGGGGACTACCCTTCTTATTTGAGGGTTCGTCAGCACGCTTCAGGAGGGGAGATGCCCTGGGACATCGTCTTCTCGCTCCTGTAGGGGGCAAAATCTCGTCATTGAGAAGTTTGTCAGCACGCTACAGAAGGGGAGATGTCCTTGTGACATCATCTTCTCGCTCTTGCAGGGGACAAGTTCTCGTCATTGAGAGATTTGTCAGCACGCTACAGGAGGGGAGATGTCCTTACGGCATCGTTTTCTCGCTCTTGCAGGGGACAGATTCTCGTCATTGAGAAGTTTGTCAGCACGCTGCAGGAGGGGAGATGTCGTAGTTGGCAAGGTGTGTACTACATACCTTGCCCAGGGTTTCCGGCTTTTCGAGAAGTCCGCAGAGTGAGCCTTTCCGATTTCCTCCTGTTCCCGGTTCATTTGCAGTTCCCCGCTACCGCTGGGGATTGCTCGTGAAGGTACACAGGGGACTTGGAGAGGTCTCTCTCTTGGCTACTCATGCTGTGTTCCTTTCTTTCTGTCAGACAACCTCCACACTCAAGCCTCCGTGCCGTAACCCCCGCCTAGGATCGGGGGCAGCTCTAAGTGCAAAAGTGTGGCGACGGCAGCAATCTAGATCAGCTTTTATAAGTTGAAATGGTTGCCGTCCCAGGTGGGCCTTTGGAGCTCATCTGTGGTCGCTTGATTGAGCTTGGTTTGGTCCTTGTTTCGCTGGATTGCTGACTAGTATCCTGAAAGAAAGAATTCGGGCGCCAACCGTAGAATAAAACGATAGGAAGGATGTAAAGAGATTTATTCCACGGTATGAAAAGAAATATAAGGTTACAGTTAAAAAGTTTACTGATAACAGCACTAATATAGGCAACACACGTTGCACCGCAGATGATCGAAACGTCGAACTCGATATTGAGCTCACTGCAACAGTAACTGTATCTTTTGCACACAAAAGGAATTCACAATAATGCCTAATGCGTAGCCTGCTTCGTCAAAAACTATCAAATCAAGACTATGGCAGTGTACGATCAATCGATCGTTCAAAAAGTGAATCAACTCGCACAAAATGACAATCGTAGTACTAATTTGTATAGAGATCAATCGACTTACCCCTAGATACTTTATAAAGATGGATCATAGCAAACGATCTGGTCGAAGTGGCCACTGCGAGTCAATCGTAGATAAAGCGGTTTGAATAAATCTAAAAGATAAATCAAAAATCAACCACACAAATAGCATACAATATGTCACTGCGGTTCTTTGGATAAAAAACAAAGCTACCACAGTTCGATTTAACAATATTTGACTAGCAAACAAAACTACTGGCTTATCAGGGAAAAGTAAAAGTCCAGATACTATAGTTACAGTGCAGGGCTCCACTAAGACGAATTCTTGCGACAGAAGGTGGTAATTTGACATCGGCAGATATTCAGTCGAATTGTTCGCACGCCTCCAAACTAAGGGTTGAAGCGAGATGATGAAAAATTCCCAAAATGGTTGACCCAGATGTGCAAATCCAATTCAACATATGGTCTTCAAAATAGAAAATTCTCACCAGCTCTTCGACGCAAACAGTAAGTAATTTGGTGATTACAGTAGTCAACACTACTGTCGGAACACAGAGTCATCAAATTGGTTTTCAAATTATAGTCAAATCCGCTGGTGGATTTTTAAACTAAAATTCTACATCGACAGGTTGTTCTCAAAGACGCTGTCAGACTCGCTCGCTGTTCGCGCTTCATACTTCATGTCGCCGCCCGGGTTCTCGATGCTAGGGTGCGTTCATACTTGACGTTTAAATAGAGCTGTGTTAAGCTTGAAGCGGAGGGCTTAACCTGTAGCATGCATTTAGCATGTTACATCGGGTTTCAAACATGAACTTTTTGCAGTTACAATGTTGCCTGGTTTGGATAAAGCTCTTTCTGATGGCGTGAAAGTTGCAGAAATACACAAGTAATGTTTTGCAGATTTTACCAATTGTGGATTTGTTTTCGTAATTTTTCCACCATTGCAAGGGACACATATTTTTAAATAATATGATGTATCATTTTCTAGAAGATTTTGGAAATATTTTTTTGTTTTTATTGTGGACCCCAAAAACCTTTCCTTATTTTTAAGCCGTGGGTCCATTAATGTCCGAAAGTTTGATTTTCTGAGTACCAGAAAGTGAAGTGAAGGAAGTGATCACAGATTGAGGAATAGGCATCACCATAGATACTGTAGGTTGCAACTGCGAAGATAATAAAGTTGTAACAAATTCAAATGGTTGCAATATTTGCACAACATTTTCAATAACGGACCATTCCTCTTCAGTTAACATCAACTGTTGTGCTTGATTTTGCGATGTAATTGTCTTATCAAATACGACATAAGTTAGTGATTCACGCTGTTCGATAATTCTATTTAACATAAATAAAGTTGAATTCTAACGCGTTTTTACCGATTATATAATAATAATAATAACTTTGGAAAACGCAAACCAAATACAAGTTTACAATAGTAAAAAGTAAATATGTTCAAAATATCATTCAATTTCATTGGATGAGGATTCACTTCGTCCCTAAAGAAACTGGTATGCTGCATTTCTAGTTTTAACCAGACCATCTTGGTATATATTACAGAGACTAGACCCACACAGCACACAGATATCCAATGGATATCCACTGGATTTATAAATCAGATATCCATGAGATATTCAAATGCCTGCTTTCTTTATATCCAATGGATTTCAAACATAGATATCCACGGGATATCAAACACAGATATCCATTAGATATTGTCGCAACTAAAAATAATGTTAAAAAATATTTATTTAAAAATAATTCAGAATCTAAATTAACAATAAATAATTAAGAATAACACCCGCACAGGGAAATGCCCTCAAGCAGGAAGTCATGAGTCGCCTAGGAATATGCAAGTTGCACACGACGACTTCTGCGTATGCAAAAGGAAGTCGTCGGAAAAATCAAACGATTGTACTAGGTTGAACTCATGACAAAGGAACCGACTCAAGGAAGGCGGCAGACTAAGAAAGGATTGTAGTTACATAAAAAGGGGCTCCGAACAAATCGGAGGCAGTTGCATCAGAGTCTCACTTGGAGTTAGCATTGATAATACATGCTAGTCGGGGTGTTGTGATACAAGTGCCCAAAGATGTCAAAGATGCTGGTCGTAATTATGGTCTTAGAGTAAGATTAACCAATTTATAATTATTATTGTTGCATGCATGTAAATTGTTATTGTTTAATATAAATAGTTAAATGAAGTACAAGGTATTTTAGTAATTAACCCCCAAATTCCAAGAGTAGTCGGTACCAAGTGTTTGTCTCCTTCTACCCCAATAGGGTTAAGGAAATAAATACGACATATAAATATAAACATATAAATATAATATAATAAATATAAATATAGACATATAAATATCCGTGCATATCCACTGGATATCCATCAGACATCCAAATGTCCGCTTTTTTATATACAGATATCAAACATAGATATTCACTGGATATCAAATATAAACATAATAAATAGAAATTATAAAAATTAAAAATAAAATTAAAATTTTATTGTAAATAGGTACATAATATTATTATATCAACAGAATTTAAAACAATTAAATTAAATTAAAAGAACATTAACATCGTGTTATGTTAGTGAAAGGGAACTTTTTTAAAGTTTCTGCACATTCCTAGCTTTAGCATGGCGTAGCCAGTTTTTGATACTGCTGATTACTTCTTCGTCTTGAAAAGTTTTCCCAATTGTACTTCCTCAAATAGCTCCTAGAAATTAGAAAATGTTGATATAAAAAATTGTAAGAACCTATTATATATATACTAACTTAATATAACATTTCAGATGTGTAATTTTGAGAATGCTCTTTTATTTTTCTTTCCGGGCCAATTGAACTCGGAGGCCAGTTCATCCGTAAGGAGGCGAATCAATAACAGTTTGACCACTTGGTCAACTTTAAAACCTCCGATTAAGGAGTTAACTCCGTTAGAGTTAATTAATTTTTGTTTGATTTTATCTAATTTATTAATCGAGCTCATTGGAAAATCAGATAATATGTTGTCTGGCTCTTCTTGTTTTTGAAGCTCATCTGCTGATGGTGCACGACAATAATTACACTTTTCTCCTAAAATTAAAAAGTTTTCTCATTCAAGTTAAAGTGGAACTTTGATAGGTCAAACAAAATGTATTGGCCTGGGTTTAAGAATAATAATTTTTCCTCAATAATTAAAACTTCGATTAGTCAAACTGTAACTTATTTTGTTGCACATGGCACTTGGAGTTGTCAAAGTTCCATTGTACTTGGCTATTACCTTAGATCAGTTATTTCACTAGATGGTGGATTCCTATTCAAATAGCATTGATTGTTGTGAAGCCAGTTTTTCATTGTTTATTTTCTGCTTGTTTACAAAGTCCTTAGATCTGATTGGTGGAGAGAGACTAGGTAAACATAAACAAACTTGAAAGTACCAATCAGTTCCAGGGACTTTGTAAACAAATAGCAAGTAAACAATTAAAAACTGGCTTCAATTTTTTAGTATATTGTCGTGTTCTGACGAACAACTCTTTAAGTCCCTAGCCGTTTTGGTCGTAGTTTACAATAAGAGACTCTCCCAGGTAGTGAATTCCAGGGCATTCCTAAATTATCCACAATTTGAAATAAAACAAAATTATACCGGGCATCAATAAAAATTTACTTAGACGAAAGTTGGTAATTATCAAATTCTTGATTACAAGAGTTTCTTACAAGAAAGAAAACAGAATTTTTGTTAAATTAAATTCAACAATGAATAAATCAGATATCGACGTGATTTATCTACAAGTTCTCACATTTACTATGTCAAAAATTATTTCTCTAATTTGTAAACAAATCAAACGTTGTAAATTGTACAAGCTGAAATAAAATAATAATTCGAACAAATTAATTGTCTTATTTAAAATTTCGCGCCGACCTGTAACAAATCGTATGAAAAAATGTTAATTTCTACCGCTAGACGCAAATAAAGTTCGACGTAACGCGTAGCACAGCAGCTGATGCAAATCATCATAAAAAAAAGTTAATCTCGACGGTAAACTAATTAATCCAAATAGTGAAATTGGTACATCGATGTGCTTAAAGTTGGTGTAATACTCCAATCAACCTGTTATTAGCGAAGTTTCCAGGTTTGTAAAAAAAACGTGCATTGTATAACCTCGAAATGTAAAATTTATAAATTCCATTTTCCAGATAAATAATGTCGAAATAACATAAAATAAAAGACTTTAAATTTTAATTACCATTCGATGCCTTGGTAAAATGTTGTTGCGTGGAAATAAATTGCGATGAAAAACGACAAAAAGTACGGCCATTTCCCAGCTCATCATGAAGAAAATCCTTATGAGGGGCACTTTTTTCAGAGCTTTTTTAATTTATTCAGCAGATGGCGCCTACTTAAATCTATATATATAAAAATGCAGAGACCGTATGTTTGTGTCGTCAAAACTCAAAAAGTACTCGATGGATTTACTTCAAATTTTCACACAACGTTGCATTTGAATAGAAGAGTGTTTTTATATACTTTTTATTCCTAAAAATGTACAAAAAAACCATTTATGAAGAAAATTTATTTCTTGCTCTGTGTTTCGTACTGTGTTCGGTAGAGGGCGATACCTACATATGTTGTAAGTTATGTTATGTGCAACTGTCGACATAAGTCCATTCACCAACAAGAAAAAATCATCGAATGAAACCTTCGATCAGTTTTTGAATTGTCGGCATCGAGAATGTGTCCCCGGAATGTGTTTAGCAGAGGCAACACATGGGTCGCAAAAGTCTTCCCCCCCCCCCAAATGTCAAATGTCAAAAAAGTAATAAAATTAAAAACTATCCATTCATTGACAATATATACGCTGAGTGTTTTTATATACTTTTTATTCCTAAAAATGTACAAAAAAAACCATTTATGAAGAAAATTCATTTCATGCTCTGTGTTTCGTACTGTGTTTGGTAGAGGGCGATACCTACATATGTTGTAAGTTATGTTATGTGCAACTGTAGGCATAAATCCATTCACCAACAAGAAAAAAAAAAGTAAAAAAAAAACAAAAACAGATTCGCTAGATTCCCTGTCAAGACTCAAACTGTCATCGAAGAATATGTCAAGCTCCAAGAAGTTATCCGATTTAACCTAAGTGGAACTCCAGCGCATGCTAGCCAATTTAGAGGATTCCCTATTAGAGCAGGCCAATGTGGCAGCCAAGACAAAGAAGGAATTGGAAGCGTATGGATCGAGCCCGACGAAGGCGTTTTATCAAAGTTTGGGAGAAAGACCGGATAGCCGCTCTTACCAAAGGGTAAAGGCGGTTTACGATGACGCCATCAGCACTCATAAGAAACTGATGGGTTACAAGGACCTGATCACCTCGAGCCTGGAAAAGTTCGAGGCCAAAAGGCAGAGCGCGAATAAAGAAAAAAAGGTTGTTTCGAGCAACCCTGTAACCGTGCAAAGTGAAGAAGCCACGATGTCCACCGAAGAGCCGGATAAGGAGGAACCGATATTACCGGCGAACCACTCAGGAAAGACCAAGTCCAGCCAATCAAAAGTGCAGGATGGGCCAAAAGATGTGGAGAGAAAGCGCTACCGAGAACAAAAAAAGACGAGACCTGCCTCAAGCAGTATGTCAGGAAGCCGAGATGGATCTTCAAAGAAAAAGAAGCCGACTAACGAAGCACAGGTAAGTACTAACCAGACGGATAATCTTGTTAACCTCCCTCCAATAGAGGACTTTATTAGCTCCCAATTGGCGGGTGTGCTCGACACCCAACCAATGTTGGTAGACGAGCAGACCAGCCAATCAAAAGAGCATGAACCACCCGGCCAATCACTCCCCTCAAATCCCCCCAATACAGACATACCACGTAATACCTCCCCAGCCCCTAACCAGACGTCCCGTCGAGAATCCCCTTTGGCCGTTCCACTTAAGACCAGAATCCCTCCACTAGTACTAAGGGATACTGCTAAGTGGGGCAGCATAAAGAGCGAATTCGTGAGGCGGGGGATTTGTTTCACAAAGGCTAAACTACTCGCTGGCGGACTGAGCATCACTCCCGCCAGCGAAAACGACTACAGGGCCATATACAAGTACTTCGAGGAAGTTCTTACTCCCGAAGAAGGTGGATGGTACTTCCACCAATTGAGAGAGGAGAAGCCCCTAAAAGCAGTCATTAGGGGCATCCCCATCAACATTGATGTTAAAGAGGTCCAAGAGGACCTTATTTCAAAGGGATACGACTGCACGGTAGGCAGAATGAGGAGCAGTCGGGGCAGAAGGCCCCTTCCCCTCATCATGGTCACTATGCCCAAAACCACGACCTCCGCCAATATTTTCAACGAGGATAGGGTCCATGACATTTGCGTCAAAATAGAAGTCCCCCACTCAAAAACCAAGATTGGGCAGTGTCACCGCTGTCAATCTTTCGGCCACACTCAGAGTTGCTGCAAGGTCACACCCCGGTGTGTAAAATGTCCAGGCCAGCACTGGACAGCCGAGTGCACCAGGCCCAAGGGTACGGCAACCTGCACTAACTGTGGTGGTGACCACTCAGCTAGCTACCAGGGCTGTAAGTCATATCCTAAAATGTGGAGAGCGCAAGCTCTCCTTCGACCAGTTCCCCTCAACAACCAGGCAAGACGGTACAAACCGGTCACCAATGAACGTTCTTACGCTCAGGTGGCCCGGTCAAACCCCACCCAATCAGCTCTCTCCCAGAACGTCCAGGTGACCAGGCCAAAACTCACCCAACCAGCTTTTCCCCAGAATGTATCTGAGGCTCCCAAAAAAGACAAGCCTTCTAATAATCTTCCTACCGACGACAACGGTAGATTCACCGCTTCCAAGCAAGAAATAGCCAGGGTTACCTTGGAGCTCGTCAGGTTCGGAATGTCCTCCGAGGAGATCCAAAAAACCCTCAGCCATTTCGCCAGGTCCGACTAACTTCTTTCCTGTCCTCCAGCTCACGCCATCACTTCTAAAATCTCATGACGACAACTTTTCCCGCAGCCCTAAAAGGCGTTTATTGGAACGCCAATGGGCTGACCAATGAAAAACGACCACAGCCCCAGACGTCACGTATTCAGACACTGACTCCGAGAACGACGTGTTCCAGTGAGGAGTGTTCACGCTGCCTCGGGGAGGTTACAAATATCCGTCATTGTCCTGTCCAATTAATTTTCTTCTTTTTCAGCTTGTGTTTTTAATTTTTTTTTTGTCGAGTTTGTAAATTGTAAAAATTTTTTTTTTATATATTTTAATAAAAACGCTGTAGCAACGGCGCGACTGAGGCTCTGTTATTGTAGAAGGGGCCCAAGGTAAGCACATCGCGCCGCCGCGGGCGCGGGGATTATCTCTCGCGTGCGTGCACGCGTGGACAATTCGACGTTAGCCTCCGGCCCCGCAGTGCTTACCTTATAGCGCAATAAGAAACAAGACACCGGCTCGACGCCGCTCCTCGGGTTTGAAATCCCTGTATAAGATTCTCAACGTCAGGTCTCAAAACCAGATGAAGGAGATAAGCGGGCTATCGCCCGCATCTGCTCCGCAGATGCCAAGTGTCAGCTACAGCTACAGCTACAAGAAAAAATCATCGAATGAAACTCTCGATTAGTTTTTGAATTGTCGGCATCGAGAATGTGTCCCCGGAATGTGTTTATCAGGGGCAGCACATACTTCGATTCGGCAAGAGCACATTTCGGCAAATTTTTTTTGGCGCAAGTACAGTTTGATGCAGACCCAATTCGGAGCGAGTACAGTTCGGCATAGGCCCATTTCCGTGCAATAGTAAATCGGCGCTGAAAACTTTAGCCTACATATTACTATGGTACTCTTTAGAACTCGGTTCAATAAAAGTCTCCTCCCCCAAAAAAGTCTTAATAAAGTAATAATAATTAAAAACTGACAATATATGCGCGCAGAGTGTTTTTATATACTTTATATTTTATTTCTACAAATTTACAAAAAAAACCGCAGAACAATTTAGCGTACAAATTATGGTAGTCTTTGCAGCTCAGTTCAATAAAACTTTGCCCCCCCCCCTCCTCCCGAAAAGTATTAATAAAGTTATAATTATTAAAAACAATCCATTCATTAGATTTTACACAACATTTTAATGTAGTACATGGTAACTAACCAATGAAAAACCATTTATACATGTACTACCTGACCCGCATGTTACTCGGAGCAAAGTTATGTGTACTGTGGGCAAAAATATATATATTTAATAATATATTGTAATGAAACGACTTTAAAAAGTCATTATTTTTGATAAAAATTGAGTCGAAATTGATAAGTTTGTTTTCTTTTCAAATATTTAAGTTAATTTTTACGATTTATCAAAGAGACGCTCGTACGAAGGTTTATTGTAACTTAAACACAAACAAAGAAAACATTATGTTTATTTAAAAAAATTTTAAAATTTGAATTTATTTTTGTGTTGTGAACTGTTGAAAGTTTTAAAGGTGTGAGCGCGTGATAAGAATGGTTGGTGGGGCGCGAGAACAAATGTTATCAGGAATTAACGAAAGAAGGACAAAAATAAAAAGCGAATCAATCGACTGAGTGTCGTAAGAAAGCGAACATTTGAGCCATTTTGGTTGAGTTATTTTTGGCCGCCGAAAAAGGCGTAAATTTGAGTGTTTTGACCGGTGAGATCGTCTTTGGTCTTGTGAGGACCAGAATTTGTGAAGATTTGATTGGCGTTAATTTTTGATGATCAAGAGTTCTTTGGTCAACGATTTGGAATTTGAATTCGAATTTGTACATGAATTTGGTCAATGGTTCGACATTCCTGCATATGGAACGAGGAGCTTCAATTGTATGGAATTTACAAGGTATTTAAAAAACTCAAAAGTTATTTAACATTTTTGATAAAAAATTTTGCGTTAAGTGTGATATTAAAGATTTTTGTGGCGCCGATAAACTTCATCGCTAATAGCTTGAATAATTTATTTCACATAATTTTTGTAAAAATTATAAACTTTTTGCGAACACGAATACACCGTAGTTTGTACGAATGCGTTATTTTGCTATTCATGATTGTTAAATTTTCAATTACAATAGCGCATTCGTATTTACTAACATCAATTACACCATACGCTTTCAAAACTCAAATCTGTGAGTTACAAAAAGGGTCTTTTTGATAAATTTTATTAGATTTTGAATAAATAAAATTTTAAGTTGTGAATTTCGACTTGGTAATTTCATTTTCATCTGAAGCCGCCTACCCCTGAGAAAGATTTTTTCGAACGTTCCCATTTTAGAGAGCTGCCGGCGCACTTTTGAGAGGTGTTTTGCCAAGAACACTTAAATATATATGCACACATACGTAGTTTTCGTCACAAGGAAGTAAAACGAGATTATTATTAGAAGAAAATTATTTGCTTTCATACCACAGCAACTCAAAAGAGAGTATTAATTTAAATGTTTTTTATCTCTTGGTAAATCTATGAAATATTTATTTCCCTAATAATAATTAATATCAGACTGAGCCACAGCAACGCGTGGCCGGAGCAACGCGGGTTTTAGTATTTTTATAAAATACTAGGAGGCTTTTGTATCTAAAATATAGCAAATTCGTTGAGATAATACTATTCTATAAACAATATTCTTGGTCTTAAGCTATTTTGGGTTCGTAATATTTATTTATAAAAACACAATTCATAATTAAAGTTTAATTATTTTTTTTGTAAGTGAGTGTGTTTAGACATACTCGATACGAACTTAAAATAGCTTAAGACCAAGAATATTGTTTATAGAATAGTATAATCTCAACGAATTTGCTATATTTTAAATACTAAAGCCTCCTAATATTTTATAAAAATATTTAAGTAGACGCCATCTGTTGATTAAATTAAAAGGGCCTTGAAAAAAGTGCCCCTCTTAATTTCCAATTCCAGAACTCAATCTTCTAGAAAACACCATATTCATCATACTGACACTTCACTCATCATAATTGCAATTATAACACAGGTCAACACGATTTTTGGGTCTGGCTTCTGCATATGAAATTTTAGTTTCTCCTACGTTAAAAATAAGGGAAAAAATAATTTTTTTGATCAAAGTTTGCTTTTGTAGAAACTAGAGCAATTCTTTGAATTTTTAAGAAAAATGGCAGATTTATATATTTTTTACATAATTTTCTTTTAAATTACGATTAGAAAAGTTTTTGCTGAACACTAGAGTCTTTTATGCAAGAGTTGTGATAAACAACAGCAAATAAATGTAAAAAAACAAGAATTCTATTTCAAAAATGAATATTTTTAGTGTTTTTCTTATGTTTATATGGGCTGTCTCGTATTCAACCATAAATGTAATATTTCATCATATTCTCATTGTACTGCCTTTGGTAACGTCGTTCAAGGTCCATCACATCTTGGTGAAAACGTTCTCCTTGTAGGCACCCATATTATCTATGCTAATTTTATGTGTAACGCTCTCCAATTGGTTCCGACTTTACATTATGTTTTCCTATCTTAAATTCGACTCAATCAGGGCATATACGCCGTTGGTAATGTACTGCATCTGCTCTGCTATCCTATAAGCAAAGGTGACAAGGGTATTTAGTATATCCGCCTTGCATTCCCATCAGCAAACCAACCATCTTAAAATCACCTATCACTGGCCAATGGTATTCTGCATATTTTAACTTTTTAAGTATAATTTTCACACTTTTACATTGTGATAGACAAGTAAATACTCACTACTGTGCCCTTTACAAATAATATGCAATTTGCGATAGGGTTAATCAAAGTGGTACCATCAGTTACTCATAAAATCAATTAAAATCTTTAAAACTTACTTACCGGCGTTAATCAGTCAAAAGCAAACTTTAAAAGCTAAAAATGAAAATTTAATTATATTTCGATGTCTAGAATAAGAATATAAGCATTAGAACAGAAACACAAAAAAAAATCTTTTTTTTGTTGACCTGTGTAATTCACAATTCATACTCAAATTGCAACATTTCACAACTTATCGAGAAAAAATTGTAGTTCTCTCGAAGACACAACTTAACACGTTCGCATCCAAGTCAGTAATCCCTTATCATTTTACAAAATTTTCATTTCCTTCCTGTTCTAGGCTTTTGGAAATCATGGCCCACGCTGATTCGTCAACTTTTCCAGCCAAATTTGAAAATTTTCAAAAAAAAACGATATCACAAATTTTTAAATTAAATTTTCCTCACTTCTCGCACCATCTAGAATTATTTACACTAAACACGATGTTACAGGTTTCTACGTACGCATTCACTTATTTATTAAAAAGGTAAACAAATTAACAATAAAAAAAAATTAATTAAAACAAAACGCAGTCATATCTGATTAATTTAACTTATTTTAGGTTTCCGGAACAAAAAATCCACCTTTAAAATCCTGTTTTCTTAATACCAAACAAAAAGTATAACGAATGAAAGCAAAACCATTCCACTCGTCCAAGTAAAATTCAAAATCATTCAAAATTCAAATAAGGAACGGATCAATATCAAATTGTGGAGACTTTAAAAATTGGTAATTAGCTCGGCACATGTCAATATATTAATAATCGTTTTATCTCCTTTACCCGTAGGTGTCGAGAGTCAGGTCTCAATTTTTTAGTACCTGTACTAAATTAGTAAATTAGTACCTGTATCCACCATCTAGTGTAATATAAGATCGATGGTTATTACTGTGCATATGTTAACCTTTCTTTTTGAACGGTGTTCATATGCACATTTTTTTACTGAGTTATTTTTGATCTTTCTATTATAGAAAGATACTTACTGTTTTGTGATCTATCCAGAGTTTCTTGCAGTATGTTTATTTGAAGTTTCATGGACTCCCAAAGAACTTTTTCTTTGAAATCTGGAAAAGTCACACATTATTATTATTATAAGATTTTGAAATTACAATCTATTATTACAATCGTCTGAACCAGGCCCGTAGCCAGGGGGGCACGTGCCCCCCTTCCTGAAATGTTCAGAAAAAAATTTTTTTTTTAAAGTAAAGGAAAATTTGTTTGTAATAATAAAAATTCTCGGAAGGGGAACCACTAAAAAATTTTATTTTTTACAAGTGCCCCCTCCCCCGAAATTAACGGGGACCACAAATTGCGCCAGCGGTCAAGGGTTTTTTTTAATCCTACCCGTAAATTGCGCCAAAAATTTTTGCGCTTGATCGTAAATTGGGTCAAAAAAAGGTTGATATATTTTAATCCATTGCTTGTTTGACAAAAGGATTAGTACTACTGAAAAAAAATTGGGTCTTAATTTAACAGAGATGTATTTAATCCATATTTTTACACTGTAGGAGTTTCACTGATTTTTACGTTAAGAGCAATATCCAGTGCTTAAGTACAATTTTTGTGTTTTATGTAATTCATTTCCAGGACGTTAAAAAAATTTAAATAATTGCTAGCATGTGAAAATCTTTTAACACTTCTTCATGTAAAGGCGCTAAAGGCAATTGATTTATTTATTGGAATACCACGTTATTTAAAAACTAGAATTGGTGGGGGGGGGGGAAGAATCCCACATTCTAGTTTTCAGATAACGTGGTATTCCAATAAATAAATCAATTGCTTTTAGCGCCTTTATATGAAAAAGTGTTAAAAGATTTCGGCATGCTAGCAATTATTTAAATTTTTGTAACGTCCTAAAAATGAATTACATAAAACACAAAAATTGTACTTAAGCACTAGATATTACTCTTAATTTAGACATTTTCTATTTCTGAATTTTAGCAGAAATTATAGGGTGTCCTTTTCATGTCAGTCAAGCGTGATACCGAAAACTTAAAGAATTTGGACTTTCAACTGAATATCAAGATAAAAATTCGCTTATTGGAAATTGGTTGAAATGGACATTTGAGCTGCAGTATTTAAACCCCACAGAAATATCTGAAAGTTTTGATGAAGATTTAATGCAAATTATACCCGTAGATGCCAGACTTTCTAAATATTCTTCATATTTACATAACACATACATACAAAAAAATCCTTGTTCCCCCCCAAACATTTGGGTATGGAATACATCAAATATGTTCCGAACAACTAACGCATGCGAGTCTTTCCACAATTATTTTGCTAAAAAATTTTCATACAGCTTATCCAGACTTTTACACATTTTTGGACGCCGTAGTAGATATGCAAATTTCTGTTTACGTTAAAATCGATAGTATTAATCAACAGAAGCAAATCCGTACTAAAACTATACTCAAGCAAAAAACATTGCAATTCAACATAGCATTGTATCAATCGAAGGAACTAAGCAGATTTGATTTTCTAAAACGTAAATGTCATCATTTTGCAGATATTTATTAAAAATAATGAATAATAATCTTCATTAATAATTATATATTGTTGTTTATATTGTTTATATTTTGTTTTCTATATTGTTTTAGAAATGACGCCAAAGAAATTGAATCTGCGCGGAGAGGTACAGCTGTGCGTAGGTTACAGTTACTTTTTTATATATTTTTCTAAAAATTATATCAAAAACACTTTCATTACGTTTTATAACTAAAATGATCCCCCCCACAGTTACTTTCATACGGTTAAGAGGGGCACTTTTTTCAGGGCTCTTTTAATTTAATCAACAGATGGCGCCTACTTAAATATTTTTATAAAATAAGAGGAATTTGCAATATTTAAAATATAGCAAATTCGTTGAGATAATACTATTCTATAAACAATATTCTTGATCTTAAGCTATTTTGAGTTCGTATTGAGTATGTCAAAACACACTCACTTACAAAAAAAGATAATTAAACTTTAATTATGAATTGTGTTTTTATAAATAAATATTACGAACTCAAAATAGCTTAAGATCAAGAATATTGTTTATAGAATGGTATTATCTCAACGAATTTGCTATATTTTAAATATATTTGCTATATTTTAAATATAGCAAATTCCTCTTATTTTATAAAAATACTAGCTGAACCCGGCCACGCGTTGCTGTGGCTCAGTCTGATATTAATTATTATTAGGGAAATAAATATTTCATAGATTTACCAAGAGATAAAAAACATTTAAATTAATACTCTCTTTTGAGTTGCTGTGGTATGAAAGCAAATAATTTTCTTCTAATAAAAATCTCGTTTTACTTCCTTGTGACGAAAACTACGTATGTGTGCATATATATATTATTAAATATATATATTTTTGCCCACAGTACACATAAATTTGCTCCGAGTAACATGCGGGTCAGGTAGTACATGTATAAATGGTTTTTCATTGGTTAGTTACCATGTACTACATTAAAATGTTGTGTAAAATCTAATGAATGGATTGTTTTTAATAATTATAACTTTATTAAGACTTTTCGGGAGGAGGGGGGGGGGCAAAGTTTTATTGAACTGAGCTGCAAAGACTACCATAATTTGTACGCTAAATTGTTCTGCGGTTTTTTTTGTAAATTTGTAGGAATAAAATATAAAGTATATAAAAACACTCTGCGCGCATATATTGTCAGTTTTTAATTATTATTACTTTATTAAGACTTTTTTGGGGGAGGAGACTTTTATTGAACCGAGTTCTAAAGAGTACCATAGTAATATGTAGGCTAAAGTTTTCAGCGCCGATTTACTATTGCACGCAAATGGGCCTATGCCGAACTGTACTCGCTCCGAATTGGGTCTGCGTCAAACTGTACTTGCGCCAAAAAAAATTTGCCGAAATGTGCTCTCGCCGAATCGAAGTATGTGCTGCCCCTGCTAAACACATTCCGGGGACACATTCTCGATGCCGACAATTCAAAAACTGATCGAAAGTTTCATTCGATGATTTTTTCTTGTAGCTGTAGCTGTAGCTGACACTTGGCATCTGCGGGGCAGATGCGGGCGATAGCCCGCTTATCTCCTTCGTCTAATTAGAAACCTGACGTTGAGAATTTTTTACAGGGATTTCAAACCCGAGGAGCGGCGTCGAGCCGGTGTCTTGTTTGTTATTACGCTATAAGGTAAGCACTGCGAGGCCGGAGGCTAACGTCGAATTGTCCACGCGTGCATGCACGGGTAAGACAATCCGCGCGTCCGCGGCGGCGCGATGTGCTTACCTTGAGCCTTTTCTACAATAACAGAGCCTCAGTCGCGCCGTTGCTACAGCGTTTTTATTAATATAAAAAAAAATTTTTTTACAATTTACAAACACAACAATAATCTAATAGGCGCTGAAAAAAAAATTTAAAAACACAAGCTGAAAAGGAAGAAGATTAATTGGACAGGACAATGACGAATATTTGTAACCTTCCCGGGGCAGCGTGAACACTCCTCACTGGAACACGCCGTCCTCGGAGTCAGAGTCTGAATACGTGACGTCTGGTAATGGGTTGCTTTGTTGGGGTGATCTAGGGTGGGGAGGTAATACAACTGTTTTAGGGATAATTATATCCTTGGGCCTAGGCGTCCTTGGGTAGTCGTTGGTGTCGTAACGACCCAGGGCTTGGATGAGTGGATTGTGGCAGTCGGAGCTTTTCAAGTACAGTTTAGATGTTAGGTCTTTTATGAAAGAATCCAGGGGCTTAACTCCGGAAGCTGCCTGGAGTTGTCTATTAGTGACAAACCATGGGGCGTCCATGGCTTGTCTTATGCAGACGTTTTGCATGGTTTCCAATCTTTTCATTTGATTAGAAGATGCGAACCCCCATGCCGGGACCGCGTACGTAAGGACCGGGCGGATGACCGCCTTGTAGATCCTGATCCGATCTTTGTGGCGCAAGCAGCTATTTCTACCGATCAGTGGAGCAAGGGAGCCCTTAAGGGCTTTAGCTTGGGATACACAGTTCGCAATGTGTTTGGACCAGCTTAGTCTTGGGTCGAGGGTGACCCCGAGATATTTGACGGAGTCTTTCCAAGGAATTACCTCGCCAAACATCTCGATTTTGTCGGGAGGGTGTCGTTTTCTATCGAACATTATAGCTTCGCTCTTCCCCGGGTTTACTACAAGTCTCCACTTGTAGAACCAGGGTTGAAGAAGCTTCAGCGTATCACGAACGATAGTAACGTTCCTCTTTCGTCTCGGGTGAGTTGTAACGATCGCAGTGTCGTCAGCAAAAATACCCATTGTTACGTTTTGGGGAATGGGAATGTCGTGGGTATATATGTTGAAGAGCGCGGGGGATAAGATAGATCCTTGGGGCACCCCCGCGTGTATAGGTCTAATCGTGGAGAATTGGGCATTGATTTTGACACGGAAGGTTCTGGCACACAGGTAGGATGTGATAAGCCTCACTAAGCTTGGATTAACTCTAGCCATGTAAAGCTTATACAGTAAACCTGTGTGCCAAACTTTGTCAAAGGCTTTGGCTATGTCTAGCAGGACAGCCAAACCTCTATGGCCTCTGGAAAAACCTTCCGTAATCTTTTCTGTTATTCTAAGAATTTGATGGGTGGTCGAGTGACCCTGGCGAAACCCGAACTGTTCGTCGGGGAGGATGCCGAGCCTTTCCACCTCGTCAAGAAGGCGGGAGAGTATGATTTTCTCCGCTATCTTGGCGATGGAGGAGAGGAGAGATATCGGTCTGTAGTTGAGGGGATTGGACGAGCATTTTCCCGGCTTAGGTATGAGGATGACATCTGCCAACTTCCACCTGCCGGGAAAATGTTTCAGTCTAAGTATGGCATTGATAATTGCAGTTAGCGCTGATATGGCCTTTTTAGGAAGGTTTTTCAGCGCTAAGTTGGGAATTTGATCAGGACCGGGGGCTTTCGTGGGGGAAATAAATTTTATGGCACTCTTTATTTCAAAATAAGAGGCGGGAGGGATGGGATCGGGGTCGGCTTGCATTAATCTGTCTCGCACCGTCTTGTTAATCTTATCGATATGTTTTAGAAGTTCACGGTCGGACGTATTTACCTTGTTCGGGGAAAACTGTTCCTGAAGAATATCGGCGAACAGTTCGGCTTTGTCCAGGGGAAAGTAAGCGAGGGAGTTATCTGATTTTTTGAGGGGGGGAATAGAGGAGCGAACGCCTTTAAGGGATTTCACCATGCTCCAAGCTGATCGGTTTTGGAAGGACAAGTTTTCGATCTTGTCCGCTTATTTGTCGCTTTTGTACTTCGCGAGTTCGGATGTGAGTTGCGTCCGAAGCTCGGAAGCACGCCTGATGTCGTCGGGATGCCAAGTGCGTTTCGCTACCTTGTGGGCACGCCGCTTAGCGTGGATAAGGTCCAGTGAATATTTAGGGACTGCAGGGCGGGAATAGGGAGTGGAGGTTGTCTTTGTTGCGAAACTGATAGAATCATTGATGGCTTGCTCAAAGCTAACAACGTAGTTCTCCAGTTCCGCAACAGTATTGATGATGGGGATTTTGCCCAGGTTCAAGCGGAGGTGGTCCTGGAAAGCGGGCCAGTCCGTCTTGCTATGGGTCATGTCGGGGAGCGGAGCACCGTGGGTGGGGACACCCAGGGTGAGAAGAACGGGGTAATGATCCGAAAGTAGGTGTTCACCTACTTCCAGTTGGTGCTGGAGGAGGAAGTTTTTAAAGATGACTATGTCGAGCACATCTGAGGAATGGTGAATACTAGAATAATGGGTAGGGTCGGTTGGGGCGTCTATCGTGAAAGGGAATTGTTCTGCAAGAAGTTTGAGTTTGCGTCCTATTGCATTAGTGGCTCTCGAATTCCAGGCGGAGTGTTTGCAGTTTAGGTCACCGGCAATGACGTGCGGGGTGTCTCCGCTGCTTTGAAGAAGCTCGGAAACGTCTTTGGTGCAATCAACGTCGGGCCTGTTGTATGCTGCTGAAATGTGTATCAGACCGTGATTGGCTAGAGGAACGCCAATCGTAGTTGATTCCATATCTGCAGCAATGGTCGGGATACGATGGTGGGGTATTGTCTTTTTGACATAAATAGCTGTACCGCCTTTTCTGGCATAGGTACGATCGTCGCGGTAAAGATCGTAGTTGGGGATATTGGCTCGGGTAGCCTTTTTGAAAAACGTCTCCGTTACCAGTAGAAGATCGAGGTCATGGTCGGCAGCAAAAATCTGCAGAAGGGACCGTTTTTCATTGGTCAGTCCATTGGCGTTCCAGTAAACGGTTTTTAGGGCTGCGGGAATTGTAGTCGTCATGAAATCTTATGAGCGATGGCGTGGGCTGAAGGACAGGAAAAAAGTTAAACGACTCTGACAAACTGTTGGAGGGTCTCCTGGATCACCTCGGAAGACATTCCGAATCTGATGAGTTCTAGGGTGACCCTAACTATTTCGCGTTTGGACGCGGTGAATTTACCGCTATCGTCTGTAGGAGGGATGTTGGAGGGCTTGTCTTTTTTGGGAACCTCGGATGGTTTTTGAGAGGGGACTGATTGGGTGGGCCTTGATCGGGCCTCCTGGACGTTTTGGGAGGGAGCTGGTTGGGTAAGGTTTGACCGGGCTACCTGAACGTAAGAACGTTCATTGGTGACCGGCCTGTACGAGTGTCTGGGTTGGCTGTTGAAGGGAGTTTGTCGAGGGGGAGCTTGCACTCTCCACATTTTGGGGTACAATTTGCAGCCCTGGTAACTAGCTGGGTGGTCGCCACCACAGTTAGTGCAGGTTGCCATACCTTTGGGTCTGCTGCACTCGGCCGTCCAGTGCAGGCCTGGGCACTTGACGCACCTGGGGGTAGCCTTGCAGCAGCTCTGGGCGTGGCCAAAAGATTGGCAGCGATGACACTGCCCAATCTTGGTTTTTGCGTGAGGAACCTCAATCTTAACGCGTATGTCGTGAACGACATCCTCGTTGAAGATGTTTGCGGAAGTCGTTGTTTTAGGCATGGTGACCATGATGAGGGAAAGGGGTCTCCTACCCCGACTGCTCCTCATCCTGCCCACCGTGCAGTCGTAACCTTTAGCAATAAGGTCCTCTTGGACCTCTTTAACGTCTATGTTGATGGGGATGCCCCTAATGACTGCTTTTAGGGGCTTCTCCTCTCTCAACTGGTGGAAATACCATCCTCCTTCTTCGGGAGTAAGTACTTCCTCGAAGTACTTGTAAATCGCCCTATAGTCGTTTTCACTGGCGGGAGTGATGCTCAGTCCGCCAGCGAGCAATTTAGCTTTTGTGAAGTGAATCCCGCGCCTCGCGAATTCAGCCTTTATGCTTTTCCACTTAGCAGTATCCCTCAGCACTAACGGAGGGATCCTAGTTTTGAGTGGAACGGCCAAAGGAGATTCCTGACGGGGCGTCTGACTGGGGGGTGAATGAACTGGGAGAGTGTCATGGGGGTTGTCGGTGTTTGCAGAGGGGAGTGTTTGATCGGGTAGTTCATGGTCTGTCAATTGGATGATCTGCCCGTCTACCTCCATCGGTGGGTTGACGAGCTCACCCGCCAATTGGGAGCCAATTAAATCCTCTAGTGGGGGGAGGTTAACAAAATTATCCGTTACATTGGCACTTACCTGTCCGTCACCAATCGGCTTCTTCATCTTTTTGGAGGATCTGTCGCGGCTGCGTGACACACTACTTGAGGCAGGTCTTGATTTTGATTTTTTGCGCTGCTTACGCCTGGTTTCACGATCGCGTTTTCTCTCATCTTCCTTAGGCATATCTTGCAGTTTTGTTTGGCTGGATTCGGTCTTTTCAAATTGATTGGCCGGTATAATGGGCTCCTCCTTATCCGGCTCTTCAGTGGACATCGTGGCTTCTTCACTTTGCACGGTTACAGGGTTGCTCAAAACAACCTTTTTTCCTTTAATCGCGCTCTGCCTTTTGGCCTCGAACTTTTCCAGGCTCGAGGTGATCAGGTTTTTGTAACCCATCAGCTTTTTATGAGTGCTGATGGCGTCATCGTAAACCGCCTTTACCCTTTGGTAAGAGCGGCTATCCGGTCTTTCGCCCAAACTTTGATAAAACGCCTTCGTCGGGCTCGATCCATACTAGTCTAATTCTTTCTTCGTGTTGGCTGCCAAATTGGCCTGCTCCAATAGGGAAGCTTCCAAATTAGCTAGCATGCGCTGGAATTCCACTTCGGTTAATTCGGATAACTTCTTGGAGCTTGACATATTCTTCGATGATAGTTTGGGTCTTGGCAGGGAATCTAGGGAATCTGTTGTTTTTCTGGTATCTATATGATCTATATGATATATGATCTATTTTCTTGTTGGTGAATGGACTTATGTCGACAGTTGCACATAACATAACTTACAACATATGTAGGTATCGCCCTCTACCGAACACAGTACGAAACACAGAGCAAGAAATGAATTTTCTTCATAAATGGTTTTCTTTGTACATTTTTAGGAATAAAAAGTATATAAAAACACTCTTCTATTCAAATGCAACGTTGTGTGAAAATTTGAAGTAAATCCATCGAGTACTTTTTGAGTTTTGACGACACAAACATACGGTCTCTGCATTTTTATATATATAGATGTTAGCGTGAGCCAAAATATTTGCAATAAATGAAGCTAAAATAATATTCTTCTCGATTTTCTATATTTAGGTTCTTCTACTGTCTTCACACACCTATGATAAACTGTGTTTTGATATAGTAATACTGTTATAGTTGATTACCAACCTAATAATACCAAATTAGGTTGGTATTACTTACTCAACGCATTTATTTAAAATTATTAGTCAGGGCAGAGTATTTCATTAACGTCATATACAGGTCCGGGTTCAGGTTTAGTAATCCTCACTTATTCTAACACGGCCTTCCTGCAATTGTCGCGTCCCCGTGACATTTTTTTTTTTTTTTTTGAATTTTGAATAACGCCATAAATAACTCGGCCGCAACGCCTTAAATAATTCGGCCGCAACGCCTTAAATAACTCGGCCGCAACGCCTTAAATAATTCGGCCGCAACGCCTTAAATAACTCGGCCGCAACGCCTTAAATAACTCGGCCGCAACGCCTTAAATAACTCGGCCGCAACGCCTTAAATAACTCGGCCGCAACGCCTTAAATAATTCGGCCGCAACGCCTTAAATAACTCGGCCGCAACGCCTTAAATAATTCGGCCGCAACGCCTTAAATAATTCGGCCGCAACGCCTTAAATAACTCGGCCGCAACGCCTTAAATAATTCGGCCGCAACGCCTTAAATAACTCGGCCGCAACGCCTTAAATAACTCGGCCGCAACGCCTTAAATAATTCGGCCGCAACGCCTTAAATAACTCGGCCGCAACGCCTTAAATAATTCGGCCGCAACGCCTTAAATAATTCGGCCGCAACGCCTTAAATAACTCGGCCGCAACGCCTTAAATAACTCGGCCGCAACGCCTTAAATAACTTGGTTCTACCGTCCGTAATAGTTATTTATGCACCAAGTCCTGAAAGTGCATCTTCTTGGCATGAGCGCGGAAAATTATAGACTGAGGCGCAGACGAAGTCTATAACCACGCAAATGCCAAAAAGGCACCTTAAGGATAAAGCGCATAAACTATTTTATGTGTAATTGGAATGAAATGCACATTTTCTGCAAAAAAATGTACGATAATAATTTAACGAAATACGTATGTTGCTAAGCAATAAAATATTTAAAATTCACAAAATACGTCAAAAATATATGTCAAAGTGTACATTTTAGTAGGATTGCACATAAAACAATTGAGGTTTTGACATTTCTGTACTATAAAGTAAAATTTTACGTTTCTGTACTGTAAACAGCTACTTTCAGTATTGTTTTGTATATGTGAAAATGTACATTATAGTATAAATGTACTTACCAAAGAAAAGCAATGAATCAAATTGCTTCACTAGTCATATTTTCCTCAAAATTGTCTGTTAAACCAGCCTCTCAACTGTTCATAAGTAGCCTCTTTCACTAGTTTCTCCAACCTCCAAATACGCAACGTTCGTTAGCCAGCATTTCTATAATTTTGCTTAGTCCCAAAAACTTCCCGCTTAGCTTTCCAAATCTTACTGTTGCCAAATCCTATTTCCACTTGCGCGATTCTTCCCTCAGAACATAAATGCATCCGACGTATATCAAGTTGCCAAACTTTTACCTTCATTAAGTACTGCTTCAATTCCGGTCAATATTGCAAACCATTCAATCTCCTTTCTGTTGTTCAACGCACTTTTCACTAGATCAGACAAGACTTTTATCACTGATTTTACCTGTCCGCCACCTCTGGGCACTCCCACATTTTTAAGGTGCAATTCAACATCTTCTCGTTTAAAACAATTAACGAATTCCGATGAAGTGAAAATTTCCGCTTTATCAGTCATGACTGCCCCTGGATGCCAGCTCGTTTAAACAAAAAACCCAAAGTAACCATAGACTGTTTAGAAGTTTTGTTCTCTACGAGAGCAAATATACGGATACTTCAAAAATGCGCCAATCACAACCAAGATTACGGTGCATTCACCAATATACAAAAATCATCCAACGCTCGGGACTCCACCTTTCCACTCTTCGTCCATTCCTGACAACACACTTATATCACTATCCAGTACATATCAAATTCGGGGTCTCATCATTGAGAACTACGCCAAGTTCAATCCATAATTTCCCATGACAACGCACAATCCGGGACGCCGAATCGTCTTCCAACCAATCAATCTACGTCAGGGGTTCCCAACCTTTTTGCACCTGCGTACCACCTGGGAAAAATTTTTTAAAAACTGGAGCTAGAATAGCGAGTTTTTAACGATATTTTAAAGATTAAAATTTAAAATATCAACATTAGGAGTAATGGAACTTATCTTCACTCTTGCACACATCACTTACGCGTACCACCTGAAACGTTCCCGCGTACCACCAGGGGTACGCGTACCACCGGTTGGGAGCCCATGATTTACGCCATCTACGCCAGGAATACAACTACTGTCTATCGACTTCTCTTCCAGGAGCTTGCAAGGCGGTAGACTCAAAGCCAATTTTGCAATCCTCAGCTACAAGTTGAATTTCTTTACTATTATAACACTTCTTTTGCTTCTTAATTTAGATTTCTTTCATTGCATGCTTCGGGTTTTCTGAATATTTACAGTCTTTCTTTGAATGACCTATTTTTTTTTTACAGTTGAAACATTTTTTTGATAATTTCCGTTTTTCTCATACGATTGCATAGTATCTAGCTTGAGTTGTTTTGGTACTCTTCGATGATCATCTTTGATTTCGCTATCATATTGTCGAAGTAAAGCTTTAAGATCTTGTTGATTCTTTGGTACATTTATTCGTATTCTTTGTCGAATAATATCGTTATTCATTCCACCAATGGAACGTATTACTTTCTGCCATTCCAGTTGAGGTTGGTACTACGTATTTTCTCTATTCCGTATTCACATAAACTAACAAGGTTTAAACTTTCTATATTAGCTGCCTTGTTTAGCTTCGTGTGCCATGTTTCTTGTTTGGGGAACGTTATTCAAAAGTCATACACAAATTATTCCAACTCCTATCAAATGGTTTCCATCCATCGAAAAACTTTATTTTTCATTTTCTCGTAGAGCGTCTCACTCTTTCAATATCATAATAAAATCGGATATTTTAGTTCGTTTCTTTAAATCGTTTATTTGTTCAATCCATTATTCATCAATCAAAAATTTGCTATTAACGGCATCGTGCGTTTGTCCATCGGATATCCGTCCGGATTTTGAATTGCATTTTGGGAATCTTCTGTATTTTGATTCATTTTAAACCAAACGAGAGAAAAAATAAAACACAAAACCAACAAAAACAAAAAAAAAACACGACAAAAAAAAACTTATCCGTTTGCAGTTAAACGTTGGTTCGAATTCCACTTCTGATGTTAGCGTGAGCCAAAATATTTGCAATAAATGAAGCTAAAATAATATTCTTCTCGATTTTCTATATTTAGGTTCTTCTACTGTCTTCACACACCTATGATAAACTGTGTTTTGATATAGTAATACTGTTATAGTTGATTACCAACCTAATAATACCAAATTAGGTTGGTATTACTTACTCAACGCATTTATTTAAAATTATTAGTCAGGGCAGAGTATTTCATTAACGTCATATACAGGTCCGGGTTCAGGTTTAGTAATCCTCACTTATTCTAACATAGATATATTTATGAAGTGTATCTTGTGACTTCCAAAATACATATACAAGATACGTTGTGACTTCATATATAGCGTTGCGACTTCCAGAAATGGAAGTCATAACGTATTGCAATGTATTTTATAGCAAAATGATCAAGATGTCGCTACGAGTGTAAATTTAAATTTTACCTTGGAAGTCATAACGTAACTTGGAAGTCTGCAATATATAATTTTAGTTCCACTGTATACCGCTGGCGCTGACATCGATTTCAGATGCACAGTGGACTGTTCTATGTGACTTCCGCGTTGATAATTATCTAAGTCGACTGTCTCTATCTTTGTTATGCCTCCATGTTTCGCAGTTGTTACCGTTTTAATATGTTTAACGCAGATCTTTCTTATCAGCGCGGTGTTGTCAGATCGACACAGTCTATAATTAGACGATTACCTAGGTAAGTTTAATAAGTTATGTTTTATTAACGCTTCGACTTCCAATAAATAAAAAATATAAAAATGCATACAAGATCGCGTAAGATTCTTCAATTAGCTCTTAAAAAAGGTAAGTAAAATAAAGTTTTACTTTAATTATTTAGTTTAAACCATACGGATACTTCTGGGAATTCCCCAACATGTTCATTGATAAATTACACTGAAATTCATGCACCAAATATTGTTAAAATAGACAAGCAAATATGCCGTGTAAAAATACATAAGTGATATTATTTATAAATATTTTATTTAAAATTTAATAATAATGAATCTTAAGTTGCTTAAGTGCATATTGGTCGTTATACCTACAGTGAGTAACAAAATATTTCGACTCTTCTTAATATTAGCAATGTAAATTGCAAATTTTGAAACCATTTTTTTACATATAAAAATCGATTTTACAGAAAAACTTTTAAACATTTTTTGTTGAAAATTTCATTCTTTAATTTTTTTGTACCTATACATTATTCCATTTTGTTGCCCCGTTTCTGAGAGTAGAAACTTTAATAAAATTTACATAATAAGAGTAATGTTAATTTGATTAAAATTTTTACAGAGACTTTTTTAAGTCACTGTAGCTCAGAAAAGGGGCGACAAAATGGAAAAATGTATAGGTAGAAAATTCAAGATAATGAAATTTTGAAAAAAAATGTTTAAAAAGTTTTATTGTAAAATTTGCAAGGACATTTTTTTGGAACCTGCGTAATAAATATAAAATGTACAGTGAGGAACAAAATGTTTCGCCCCCTCCTATGTTAGCAATGTAAATTGCACATTTTGAAGCCGTTTTTTGACATATAAAAATTGGATCGTTTTAATTTGTTTACATACGTTTATAAGGTACTTTAAAGTTTTTTAAACATTTAATTTTCACTTTATGGCTTGCTAAGAAACTGATCTATTTAAAGCGTGATTTAGACATTATATTGAAATAATATTTATTGTTCCAAAGATGATATCACCACAAAAATAAATTATTGTCGGCTGTCTACTTCAAATAAAGAAAAAATATTCCAGTTAAGAATGAAATCATGGATCAGCTGTGCTTTAAATTTTATTACCATAAAATTTGATACAAGAAGCAAAGCTAAACAAACCTTGGAATTTTGGGATAATAAAAAATATTTTGTATAGCGATGAGTGATTGTTTCTCTCAGGTTAAATTTTTATTTCAAGTAATAAAGCTGATTTAAAAAACCAAGAAATTTTAATTATTTTACAGTTGATCTGATTTAAAAAAAAAATTCTAAAGTAATTATTTTACAGGTTAAGATACTGATGCGAGTTAAGAGGTAAAACCCAAAAAAGCAAAATTGTCTAAAAACACACAAAAAAGAGGTACAACAAATCTGCAATTTAAATTGTTAGGATAAATTAGATTTACTTATTTAATAATCATAGATTGGACAGACAAAGAAGTAGACAAGAAGAAGGGCACTGAAATGAAACAATTTATTGAAAAACACAAAATTAACCGAACTGTGCCAGTAATTACATCAAAAATTCAACAAATAATAAAACTAAACTCAAAATGATGTAATATATTGTAATATGATATTTTATATGCTTTGTATTTTGAAAGTAAGTTTCAATAAACATTCATACCTACATTTCTTAATTTAATTGTTTTATTTTCCAAATCCAAAAAGGTCCCGAGTAACCAAACAATGAGGTAAATGTCGCTGCCCCTCCCTCCAAATCGAATTTTTGGGTAAAATTTGCGTCAAACGTTTGAGCATCAATAAGCTTCTAATATATTTGTTTGAGCGTCAACCGTCGCGGAGTTATTCGCAAAAGCTTAGGGGGGGGGCTGTAGACATGCTCGCCCCCTTCAAGTGGAATTTTGGGGTAAAAATAGTGTCAAACGTTTGAGCATCAATGACCTTTCAAATTTTTCGTTTGATCCTCAACGGTCGCAAAGTTATTCGCGAAATTCTTGGGGGGGGGGCTGCAGACATGCTTTTTCTATTTTCGTTCTTATTTTGAATTTTTTTGTAAAATTGATGTCTATCGATAGAGATTTGTTTGAGCTTGAATGAGCTTCCATTCCTATAATTTTAATTTCATTTTCTGCAAAGTTACGAGCATTTCAAATTTCGAGTACTCCGAGTAAGTACCGTACAAACATTTTCTATTTTAATTCTATTTTACCAGATTAAAATTTTTGATCCGATTAAAAAAACTGAATCCTGCTTAATTACCATCATCATTTTGATGGAATAATACGGAAGGTGTAATTTTAGAAAAAAATATGTTAAATAGAATAGAATAGCCGTGAACTAATAAAATCGAATACTCTAATAAGTGTATGTCTACCAACTATACCGAGTTTCTCAAATTAAAAATTATTCCCAATTTCAATTCAACAACTTAATTGATACATTTTAATTTTATTAAAAATAAAATAAAATTTATAAAGGTCAAACTGACATTTTACTCTAAAAAACTTTTAAGGTCTGAAATCAAGCGCAATTTTCAATATTCTGAAAGTTTACGAATGTACAAATCAAATTTTTTAGAAAAATGTTAAACGTTTGAACATAATTAGTTTCCAATATTTTTGTTTGAGCCTCAACCTTCAGGGAGTAATTTGCAAAAACTTTGGAGCGGGGGGGGGGGGGGGGGCTGTTAACAAGTTTATTTTTATCCCATCTTAAAGTAGAATTAATTTTGTGAAATTGGTGTCAAAGAAGCGACGCTTGAAGTTCAAACAAAAAATTTGAAAGCCCATTAAGGCTTTAGCTATACCAAACGTTTTATTATATTATATAAATAAAAAATTTTATTTGAGTACGGGAAATATCCCCCCTCCTCAATCAAATTTTTTGTGAATTTTTCCGTGACGGTTAAAGCTCAAGCGAAAATATTAGAAACTCATTGATTCTCAAACGTATGACTCAAATTATTTTAAAAAATTCGATTTTTACATATTCATTCAATAACTTTTAGAATATGGAAAGTTGCGCTAGTTTTCGAGTCTTAAAAATTCTTTTAGAGTAAAATGTCATTTTGACCTTTTTAGTTTAAGTTCCTTTTAATATATTTTTTAAATTTTGCAGCAAAATTGGTGTCAAAAGTATGAACATCATAAAATTTGTAAATTCGTTAAGGCACAAACGATACTCGATCGCTTAACACCAAATTTGCCCCAAAATTACACTTGAAAGCGTTAGTATAAATATTTCCAAATATTTCGGAAATAAGTCTGTTAAGGCTCAAACTAAAAAATTTGGAACACTTGGGTTTCCCACCAACTATACTCAAACGTTTGACACCAATTTCACAATATTAATTCTACTTTAAGATGGGATAAAGATAAAGTTGTTAACAACCTCTCTTCCCCCAGCTCCAAAGTTTTTGCAACTTATTTCCTGAAGGTTGAGGTTCAAACGAAACTATTGGAAACTCATTGATGTTCAAACGTTTAACAAAAATTTTTCAAGAAAATTCGAATTGTTTAGTACATTCATAAACTTTCAGAATATTGAAAGTTGCGCTTGATTACGGGCCTTAAAAGTTTTTTAGAGTAAAATGGCAGTTTGACCTTTTTAGTTTATATCCTTTTTAAAATTTATTTTAAATTTTTCAATAAAATTAAAATGTATTAATTATGTTGTTGAATTGAAATTGAATTGAATATCGAAGAATATGTCAAGCTCCAAGAAGTTATCCGAATTAACCGAAGTAGAACTCCAGCGCATGCTAGCCAATTTAGAGGCTTCCCTATTGGAGCAGGCCAATCTGGCAGCCAAGACAAAGAAGGAATTGGACGCGTATGGATCGAGCCCGACGAAGGCGTTTTATCAAAGTTTGGGAGAAAGACCGGATAGCCGCTCTTACCAAAGGGTAAAGGCGGTTTACGATGACGCCATCAGCACTCATAAGAAGCTGATGGGTTACAAGAACCTGATCACCTCAAGCCTGGAAAAGTTTGAGGCGAAAAGGCAGAGCGCGATTAAAGGAAGAACGGTTGTTTCGAGCAACCCTGTAACCGTGCAAAGTGAAGAAGCCACGATGTCCACCGAAGAGCCGGATAAGGAAGAGCCAATTATACCGGCCAACCAATGTGAAAAGACCGAATCCAGCCAACCAAAACTGCAGGATATGCCTAAGGAAGATGAAAGAAAACGCGATCGTGAGACCAGGCGTAAGCAGCGCAAAAAATCAAAATCAAGACCTGCCTCAAGTAGTGTGTCACGCAGCCGCGACAGATACTCCAAAAAGAAGAAGAAGCCGATTGGTGACGGACAGGTAAGTACCAATCTAACGGATAATTTTGTTAACCTCCCCCCACTAGAGGATTTAATTGGCTCTCAATTGGCGGGTGAGCTGGTCAACCTACCGATGGAGGTAGACGGGCAGATCATCCAATTGACAAACCATGAACTACCCGATCAAACACTCCTCTCTGCAAACACCAACAACCCCCGTAACACTCTCCCAGTCCATTCACCCCCCAGTCAGACGCCCTGTCAGGAATCCCCATTGGCCGTTCCACTCAAAACTAGAATCTCTCCGTTAGTGCTGAGGAATACTGCTAAGTGGAAAAGCATAAAGGCTGAATTCGCGAGGCGCGGGATTCACTTTACAAAAGCCAAATTACTCGCTGGCGGACTGATCATCACTCCCGCCAGCGAAAACGACTATAGGGCGATTTACAAGTACTTCGAGGAAGTACTTACTCCCGAAGAAGGAGGATGGTTTTTCCACCAGTTGAGAGAGGAAAAGCCCCTAAAAGCAGTCATTAGGGGCATCCCCATCAACATAGACGCTAAAGAGGTCCAAGAGGACCTTATTGCTAAAGTTTACGACTGCACGGTGGGCAGGATGAGGAGCAGTCGGGGTAGGAGACCCCTTCCCCTCATCATGGTCACCATGCCTAAAACAACGACCTCCGCAAAAATCTTCAACGAGGATGTCGTTCACGACATACGCGTTAAGATTGAGGTTCCCCACGCAAAAACCAGAGCTGCTGTAAGGCTACCCCTAGGTGCGTCAAGTGCCCAGGCCTGCACTGGACGGCCGAGTCCAGCAGACCCAAAGGTACGGCAATCTGCACTAACTGTGGTGGCGACCACCCAGCTAGTATTGTTTATATTTTGTTTTCTATATTGTTTTAGAAATGATGCCAAAGAAATTGAATTTGCACTGATAGGTACAGCTGTGCGTAGGTTACAGTTACTTTTTTATATATTTTTCTAAAAATGAAACCTTCTAAAAACTACGCCACTATGGGAATTACATAATATTATAATTACTACTAAATACACCACTTTTTGGGTATTACAACTTAAGCTCCCTAACCAACCGCTATCGCAATTTGCTAGTTGTCCTTAAAGGCCTAAACAGAATGAACGCGAAACCAACGCGACGTAACGTCCGTCAAACGCTGACGTTACGCTTTCGAAATGAGACTGCACAGAATAGCGCAAAACCGACGCGACGTCGAAAACCTAACCTCACAGCCTAACCTGCATAATCTTAAAATAAGTGTTGTTACTTGTTGACGTGTTAACTTATTCTCTTAGCTTATTCTTATTAAAATTAAAGACAATGTATGATTTCAAACTATTTTTAAATTTTTACATGTTATATTTAATCATGGACTTAGAAAGATAGGACCCGCAACTCCCTACCTGAAAGCTTAAAATTTGCGAGCTCTTAACCGTATGGGTTCATCACTTCTACCGCTAGGATCGCTGAATTCCTGTTCCAGAAATACGATTTAAATTCAAATTGAAAATTATTAATTAAACCAATATATGAAAATAAATCATTAAAGATTGAAAATATATTATGTATTAAAAACAGTAATGCATTTTTCATACATGTACGTGCACTTTTATTCAAACTACAAAGGATTAAGTTCGGTAAAGAAATTTGACAGCTGTCAACAACGCGTATGCTTGGAATAGTGATAATAATTAAAAGAAATTTTTTTAAAATAATCGAAATTATATATTTTCTTATTAAATAGTACGTATTTTATTATTTAAAAAAACTTTATATGTATGAAAAAGTAAGTTTTATAATGAAAATAAAATATTCAAATGAATATTTTGGAACAGGAATTCAGCGATCCTAGCGGTAGAAGTGATGAACCCATACGGTTAAGAGCTCGCCATTTTAACCTTAGTTGCTAGTCCTATCTTTCTAAGTCCATGTATTTAATGTATCTTATAAAAATGACAAATACTGTTACCAACTTATATTGATTTAAAAATTAAATCACCAAATTGTAGTTGGTAGTGGTCGTTTCGCGTTAAGTTTGCCAACGTTCGACGTTGGGATCGCGTTGCGAGCGTTCATTCTGTTCGAACGTATTGCAACTACATACATTTAACTTTTGACGGACGTTACGTCGCGTTGGTTTCGCGTTCATTCTGTTTAGGCCTTAAGCTACCGATCAAAAAAAGCCAAGAAAATATTGACCAATACGGTCAATTTAACCGGTGTATTTAGTAGTAATTATAATATTATGTAATTCCCACAGTGGCGTAGTTTTTAGAAGGTTTTATTTTATATAAATTGATATTAATATAATCTTACCGTTATTGTTATCGCGATTGTCGTTATGTTCTTTTGAAACTTGGCCTAAAAAATATAGGTAAATATTGTATATAAATAAATATTGTATAAAAGATTTGTAGAAAAATTCATGTCGAGTACTAAAACCCCGATATCTAAAAGAAAGTTTGACATTTGATTGAAAACATTATATCGTCACCCTAATTCGTAACTCCAAATTCATAACTTTCGAGTAAAACACAAAAATCATTCTATAAAATTCAAACAAATCACTATCGCTTCAATTTTATTCCAGTTATTTAAATTATATTTAATAACAATGAACTAAGTCATTTTATATAAATATTTTTAAATTATAGTCAATCGATTGGAGAATAAAAATGAAGATACGAGATTCTATTTTTCGTGCGTCCAGCGTTTTTTTTTGGTATAAAATAACATAAAATGTGTTATCAAAACTTGACAGGTATCTAAATTTATTTTATTTAATACAAAAAACAAAATTTATTATTAGTACAACAAATTAACATTATATTTTATTTAGTTATTTTATTAAGAAATTACCCGTGAGGTAGGAATCATAAAACCCATGGTAATCAGAGTCAAGACTTTTTTTTTAGTTGCTGCAAATGGTTGTATTTGACAGTTTTGATCTTTAAACTGGATTGATATAATTGTGGAATATTATCGTTCATAGTAGGTACAGATGATGTTTTTCTCTTCATTCGTATCGAAAGCTTCTTCTATTCTTCAGAATGTCTGAGTTTATAGTCGATAGTACCACTTGGATTATACCTTAAAGCACGGATATCCGTCACCACTGGATCTTCGGTAACATTTCTACCAGGCCTAATAGAATTTTTTGCTTGTACTTGAGTATAGTTTTTGAAAAAGTTATAATTTAAGTACTTAACTACGTAAGGTTTGGGTTTTTTCCTTGCGTTTGTACAAATATTAACGTATTCTGAAGGAACGTTTATATTTCGGTTTCTTAACTGTCTTTCAATACACAAATGCATTGAATCTGCTTCTATTTGGGTGTGCCCTTTTTCTAGATACTTTTGAATTACCCGAACATTATTGTTGACACTGTACTTTAGTAAAGCACTCGATAGTGTTGCGTTCCGATTTTGCCCGGTACACCCATCACTGTATAATATTAAGTCTTCATTTGGTTTGAGTGTTTCTAATTGACTTTCAAGAAAATGACAAATTATTGTTGAAAATTCATTTGCTCCAACATTTCCTTCAGATTCATTACAAATGAAACAATAAGCATCATGGGTTTTAATGTCATAGATTGTGAAGTTATGTACGGCAAGTTTCGTTTTATAATAAGAAGAAGAAACATTTGATTTTGGACTTGAAAGAACAGCTTGTAAGTCCATGGTAAACACTTTGTTTTTATCACTCTTTTTATCAGTGTCTTTCTCTATTCTTGCTTCGTTTTTCTTTTCTATATGAACGTCGTATTCATCCTAAGGTATGTTATTTGTTTTTCGTGCTACGCAGATATCACATTCATTTTTCTTACGTGAAAACAAACTCAAATTGAGCTCTTCAAACATATTAAAGAAATAAGTATTTGAAAGCGGATTTATTTGCTTTTCTTGACACCATACTTTGATCTCATACAACTGTTGCTTGGATTTCCATGTAGGCTCTAAATACAATTTTGTTGTTGTTGAACGGCAATAATGTGATTCCATTCGTGGCAGTGAGTTCAAAAATTTCTTTAAATTTGCTGATCGCTCATCTCTTGAGGTTCTTTTATTTTTCTGTATTGCTGAGCTATGTTCCTGACCAGTAACATGCTTATGATCAGAGCTCTCTTTTTGAAGTTTCCAAGAGCGTACAGTCCATTCTCCTATGTCCAGTGTATTTAAGAACATTTTCTTACATACTTTGATCATCTCATTATCACTTTTTAAATAATACGTAAAGGAGTTAGTTCTCCTTGAATTGTTCTCAATTTTTCTATCTCTATGCCTTTTAGTACTTAATGACTTTACATGTAACTGAATAAATAAATGTTTTTGGTTCCAATCTAATTTCCAAAAGTCATTAAATAATTCGTTTCTAGACGGTTTTTAACATTGGGCAACGATGCCTGGGAAACCATATATGGTTTCCGTTTATATATAAATTGCGGGGGCGACAATAGAAATTGTCGACCGACCGCTTAACCTCTTAGATAGATTTCTTCTTGAGCTATGTGAACTGCCGTCCGTTGAACGCCGGACGACAAATTAAGCAAACCGAAAAAGCGTGATATATAATCTTAAGTAGCCACTACTTTGGTAGAGACTTCGACATCTTGTTTAATTTTTTTTTTTAATAGCATCTGATTGGAACTGTTCATAGTCGGTTTTCTAGTATGGAACTTGGTTCCGTCTTGGGCAGTCGTTTGCTTAATTTTTGTCGTTGAGTGGAGATCTTCCGCAAGCATCTTTTCAATTTTGTCAATGCGTGAGGAAGGACGCCATTCGGCACCCACGTCGATGATGCGATGTTCAACTCTTCTTTTCTTATTTGTACAATTAGGTGACCTTGATGGAGATCTACCGTCCTCCTTCTTTCTTTTTGTGCCACTATTGATGGCATCTTTAGTTTGTGCATTGTGATGACGTCTATCTCTGTCGCTTCTTGGTTGTCTGTAACAAGAACGGAAGTGTATACCTTTCTGGCTACGAGGATGTAAATTGTTGCAGAGGCTTTCAAACCTGCAATGATTCTGTAAAAAAAACTTGCATATTGAGCGCGAGTTGCTGTGAGATAACGTTTTCGGCTTCTTGTTAATCCTGTCAGATTCACAATCGTCAGCGTCGCTAAACTGCGTGACTTTATATGGGTATGTGGTAGTGGATGGACTTTTAACGCTGTCGTTTATTGGCAGCTCAAACTCAGCTGAATTTTTGGATTCAGTTTCAACTACTTCGCTACATTTCTCGTCTTCCATTATCGGAAGTTCAGATGCCTCTGAACTGATGCTGAGGGCTCTCACTTCTGTGTCTTCTTCGTCTATACGTTTTTCCGACAAATTTAGAGAAAAATCTGAATTTTGAGAACTCATGCTTGCTAAGGTATTTTCAATGTCTCTATTAGAAGATGATAACTTTGGTAAAAACGATTTCGTTATGGTATTAGAGAAATAGTAATCTTATAAAAAAAATTAAATAGGAAGGTGTTATAGTTTGTGAAATACTTTCAACATTTATAGATTTCATTTTTCGTTGAGACGTTGATACGTCCATGTGTTGATCAGTCCATATTACTTCATTTTTAGGTTGGCAATAATTAGACCAATCGCGTGTCGGGTAGAGAAAGAACAATTAAATATAAGTTACAGAAAATGATCAGAACATTTTAGAATGTCTCTTTTGCTCTTTTCAGTATTTTTTTCTGAATGTTTGCACCAACATCTAATCTTCATACTTTGTTCGTTTTTTGAAAGATTGCATTTCCATGTTTTTTCCAGTTTTTACCATAATACCTCTGTCCTGTTTCACGACTCTTTTTATTTTGCTCCCTTTTCCAAGTTCCTTCTTGAACATGTCTTCTTTTTCTTAAAGGTTCTTCACTTTCAATCTCATCTTTATTATTGATAAATTCATTTTCGTTATTTATGTCGCTTTTATTACTATTTCCGTTTATGTCGGAAATAGATGTAATCATTTCATCCACACCTTCATGAACTATTGCGATTCCAATAGAAAATGTATCACTTGGTAAATTTTTGTTGTTATTATAGATGGACTCAGAGGTTACATCTTCTGATAATAGTATATTAATGTCACCATCAGTATTTGTGGCACAATGCGGATCAATCATGCTGGTAGTATCACCAGTACCGGTGCGTTCTAGAATAACTTCATGTTGTAGTGCCATTTCCAAAATTTTCCGAACGCGAAACATTCTGGATGTTAATTTATGAACTTGTTAACAATGAAATATAAAATTGTTTTTTTACAATTAGAAAATATTATTATCAATGCAATTTATTAGACATATTATTTAATTAATGCTCAAATAAATTTATAAAATTAATTGATATTTTGAAAAGACATGTTAAACGTTAATAAACAAAAGTAAGTAACTTACCTTTATTCTTTATAGATAATTGTAAAAGAAGTAATAAACGAACAACTAGTAATACTTAAATATTATGAACCACTACTAACAATTATTATTAATACATAAATATTAAACAAACAACAAAAGTCAAATTTGTACTTAAGCGTATCTGTTACAACAGATTATGACAGAAAAATTGTAGGTTAAGGTTCTAGATCAATTAGAATAGATAATAAAATTCAACAGATGTCACTAGTTGCTTAGTGATATTTTATTGGTGTATTTTATTGATATTGAGTGATCCTTTACTTCTGATTGGTTAAAATTTGATGTACATTGCTTCAATTCTAGTGTCAAGTTCATCTCAGAAACGAGTAATCTTAGAAAGTTAAAATTTTCAGAATATACATGTTAGAATAAGCGAGGATTACTAAACCTGGACCCGGACCTGTATATGACGTTAATGAAATACTCTGCCCTGACTAATAATTTTAAATAAATGCGCTGAGTAAGTAATACCAACCTAATTTGGTATTATTAGGTTGGTAATCAACTATAACAGTATTACTATATCAAAACACAGTTTATCACAGGTGTGTGTGAAGACAGTAGAAGAACCTAAATATAGAAAATCGAGAAGAATATTATTTTAGCTTTATTTATTGCAAATATTTTGGCTCACGCTAACATACATAAAAGATGATTTTACATAACATAAGCTATTTTATATTTAGAACAAAAGTGTATCTTATTGAAAATTAACAAACAAAATTTTTTATATTATTTATTTTAAAATCAAAAATTTTAAAATAATAAATAAATAAATTTTAAATAAAAAATTAAATAAAAAATTGAAAATTTTTAAAAAAAACCTTTTATTTAAAATTACAAAAGTGCACTAAAAAGTAGAAAATAATTTTAATAAAAGCCAAACAAAGCTTCGTGAAAACATCAATATAAAAGCGTGGGGCTGTTTATAGGTGGATAAGCAGGATAACTATTGGTGTACAAAATTCATAACCCCACGCTTTTATATTGATGTTTTCACGAAGCTTTGTTTTGCTTTTATTAAAATTATTTTCTACTTTTTAGTGCACTTTTGTAATTTTAAATAAAAGGTTTTTTTTAAAAATTTTCAATTTTTTATTTAATTTTTTATTTTCTAATTTTTTAGTTATATGTTTTCAAATACAGCTTATGTATTTTAACTAATATAGGTTCATCCTATCAGATTTCTTTATTTATGTGTTTTAAATGTTTGATATTTCACCCTGTATAAATCATTACGACGAAAAACTTTACCCTGAATGCGGTCCTTAAAAATGAAATTTAGAATTCTTTCCAGTTAAAGTTACTTTCCACCCTGTATGATCATCATTTATTCTGGTCTGGTGCGAAGCACCAGGGCTGTTGCCCCATATCTTCGCAGACTTGAAGAGTAAGGTTGCGGGCTTGCCCGCAACGTTACGTCGGATGATTTTTATTGAGGCGTACCTCTGAAAATTAGCGCGAAGCTAAGTCCTGGCTGTGTTAACCTGTGGGACCTACAGCTTTACGTGGAATCTGAACCACGGAGTCGGATAAATTTTGTGGCCGGGCTGGGGATCGAACCTAGCCCCGTCAAACTAGAGTCCTTTCCTTAGCCCGTTCACCTAATTCACCTCCTCACCCTGTATGATAAAATTGTGCAATGCGCATCGACGCATGCGCTTAATGGTTTTCAGTTTTTTCCCGATTTTTCGCTTATTTTTTAGAATTTTAGAAAAACAAAATTAAAATATGAAAATGCTCTGCAGGTGAAAGCTGTGTACCAAATTTCAGATCTCTAGGACGTCGGGAAGTTGCTTAAAAATGGCCTCAAAGCGGTCGACCCACACGGACGACGGACGATGGACGACGGACGACGGACAACGGTCTTCCCAAGTTAAATAAAAGCTTTTAAAAAAGCTTATGTAAAGTAAAATCATAATTTACGTATATGCTGAAAATTTCAACTTTCTACGATTATTCGTTTTTGAATTAAACTTGATACAAGTTCAGCCCTTATTGATCTGCCACCTTAAAGATCATGGAGTTACGAGTTTCAGTTGATGCGCAAGACGAAATGGAGTTCAGAGGTTTCCTATTCTTTCTTCTTCTTCTTCTTCTTTAACTTTACTATAGATCAGTTGATTTGTTTATTTCCAACATCTGCGTCGTTTCCTTCGCAGTGCTGGATCTGTGAGCATATAAATTGTTTAACGTCCGATAAGTAGTTTGCTAGACTGGCCTACAGACGAGCCTGTAACCCTGGTTTTTATGTTAATGATGGCCATTCATTAACCCAGGAGGACCACCGGCTTAACGTGCCTTCCGAAGCACGAAGACTAGTCATAAGAAAGTTGCCCTTCTCCGGATTTGAACCCGGTACCTTGCATTCGCAGTTGATCGCGTTACCTACAAGGCAAATGACCGTCTCTTTCTTCTATTATATAAAAACAAAATTATGTGCAGTTACAAGGTTTTCTCCATCTATAACATATTTTTTTCTGTATCAGATGGCATCGAAATCTTATTACGAGGTTTGATAATTGGGTGACGATATCTAACCTATTGTTTCATCATGTATTAGTGTTAATAATAATAATTTATTTCACGGATAAACCAATTTACATAATATATTGTCGTGTTCTATTGAACAAGTGCTAAAGAGGTCCGTGCTCTCTTGATCGGAGTTTGCAAGGCTTTCCCAGGGAGTGAGTTCAATAGAGATTTCGAAAATTTCCACAATTAAATAAAACAAAGTTACGCCGGGTATTAATAAAAATTTACTCAGACGAATGTAATTATTAACTTGAAATTGATTAAACAAATGAAACGTAATTTGTTCGTTAAATCTCATTCCATACAATAGAGTAATCAAAAATTATGCTTAATTGTTCTACAAATTTACCCATTTACTTATCAAATAATTCCTACAACTTGTAAGACAATTAAAACGTTCAATAAAATTTTTATAATTATGAAATAAATTATTACACAAATACATGAATTGTTTTCATTTTTGAATCTGGCGCCGAATAAACAGTTCAAAATTATAGTAGTTTGAGAACCACTGATATGAATGTGGTAGCGACCACTGAATGCGCAAATAACACACGGAAAAGTTAACACACAAAAAATTAATCTTCTCAATCAAATAAACCGAATTAGTGATTATAATAGTTCCACTAGTGAATTTAATTAATTAAGTGCAACAAACTGTTCATAAAGTGCTAACTGGAATCCCAATTTAACAACGTAAAATGTGGTTAACCTCAAAATGTTCGAATGCATCGTGACAAAAATGACAAAAATAATCGTTGAAATTACGCAAAATAAAATAATTTGGATGTTATTTACCAAAAAGATGAATCCAGCAATCCAAAATAAAATCAGATGATCTTTCAAATCCATAATTTTACATCGATCTCCTCGTGCGGTAATTAACAGGTAATGTTTTCCCTACTCGTCCATTCATTAAATTCCTGTAAAATCATCACTCCATAACTATGGCATTCACAATCCATTTCAACTGGCTTAAAATATTCCATAACATTTCCAAAATTAAAATTAAATTTTCCAAAAATCCAAATTTCCACTACGATGTGGTTGCACATTCGACTTCATACACCACTCGTCTATCAACCACCTACTTCCTCTCTACAAATTTTTCACTTCCTCCTTTTTTTTAGGTTTTGGAAATCGTGTCGAACGCTCATTCGTCAACTTCACCAGCCAAATTTGAAAAATTTATTGCCAATTTGCACATTTCGAAATCACCACACAATAAATTATTACACCATTGTTTAGTTTTCAAGCGTACCAACAAATGCAATCTGCTACCACCGTATAATATTATTTACAATTCAGAACGAAAACAAAACTTCCATAAACAAATTAAACAACCAAAATTAAACGTTTTGCCATTCTTGATGGCAGGTTTTAGGACAATATCCCAACCTCAAATTACGTTTCTGCATGCCATTAATTTGACATAATTATTGAAAACATACAACTTTCATTGTCCGAGTAAAAATTAAAATCACTCAAAATTCAAGAAAATATCAAAATAACTTTTAATTTTGGAAATTCTTAAAATGGGTAATTACCACGGTTCATGTCAATATATAATATACTGTCAGGTTTTGAACCTCCTCGTATGAGATTAGGACAAGGATGTATGAATTTTTTAAAATCTAACTCTACCCTGAGAAGTATGTCCCAACAGATGGATCTTGGTTATTTGTTTTAATTTTAATTTCTGCTTTTGGTTTGCCGGACGATAAAGATGCAATAAATCAGTCATCGGAATTCCATAATGTTTGTCATTATTTTCCCTTATGGAAATCATTTGAAGGGATGAGAATTAGATCTTCTCAGCTGAACAGCTTGGTTCACGGAAGCAATTCCTATAGGCATGCGGAATGATTTTAGATGTTGATTTGTCCAGTTTTATTTTTGAAAATTTTATTTATGTGAAGCGTATTTGTTTTATTTGTAAAGTGAGTTGTAAATAGTTGAAATTTTGGAAGTGGACGAGAGACATGCGCACCGCGCAACAGTGAAAATTTGTAGAGAATTACAACGTCAGGGGGGAAGTGCAATTTTGGAAAAACGAGTCGAGCAAGCACAAAACGGCTCAAGAGTGGCTTTTGAGTATTCGCGCCTGTAGGTGTAACACGTATCCTATGTGAAGGCGATATAAATGCGAATCAAGATGTTTAACGATTGAAGATAAGTTTCATAATTGTTATAACTTTGCCTGTATGAAAATTGTCACCGTGAATGTGGAATTTGGAAAAGCCAAGCGGTATTTTTAACAAGGAAGTTGAAAGATTTTGTGCGTGCCTTGATGCGATTCAACGTTGGAACGCCACGATGCCTTGCTATCTTCTTCTTCTTCTACTTTTGGCTAGGGTCAACCCTGTTTGCCTTAAACAGCGACTGCGTTGTTTCTTTGGCATCCTTGAGCATATAAATTGCTTAAGAGGGGCATTTTTTTCAGAGCCCTTTTAATTTAATCAACAGATGGCGCCTACTTAAATATTTTTATAAAATAAGAGGAATTTGCTAAATTTAAAATATAGCAAATTCGTTGAGATAATACTGTTCTATAAACAATATTCTTGATCTTAAGCTATTTTGGGTTCGTAATATTTATTTATAAAAACACAATTCATAATTAAAGTTTAATTATCTTTTTTTGTAAGTGAGTGTGTTTTGACATACTCAATACGAACTCCAAATAGCTTAAAATCAAGAATATTGTTTATAGAATAGTATTATCTCAACGAATTTGCTATATTTTAAATACAAAAGAATCTTCTTATTTTATAAAAATATTTAAGTAGGCGCCATCTGTTGATAAAATTAAAAGAGCCCTGAAAAAAATGCCCCTCTTAACGTCTGAGAGGTAGTGTGCTAGACTTGTCTCCAGACAAGCCTGTAACCCTGGTTTTTATGTTAATGATGGCAATTCATTAACCCAGGTGGACCACCGGCTTAACGTGCCTTCCGAAGCACGGAGACCAGTCATAATAAAGTTGTCCTTCTCCGGATTTGAACCCGGTACCTTGCATTCGCAGTTGATCGCGTTACTTGCAAGGCAAATGACCGTCTCTTGATGCCTTGCTATGGATGGTAAAAAAAAAAAATGGATGATAAAATTTTTAAAGTTTGTTTTCTATTATTTCTTATATTGCATCGAGTATTTCTCTACGTTATGAATTCCCAATTTGCATTTTTGTAATTCGTGGTTTAAGAATTACAGAACTTTTATTTTATGCGCGCATCTGCCCATGGTTGAATTTGTTGACCATACGACGAACACATTTGTTGAGTTGTGGACAATCTCATTTTATAACAACAAATGTGCGATCATTTTATGTTGGATTTTGAATTGAATTTTGTATGATTTTGTAAATAATTTTATGTCTCGTCCGATAACTGTGAAAGTGCAGGACGGTTTTGATTTAATTAAATGTCACTTTCACGGTTATTTGACCTTTAGGAATTTGACTGTAGTCATAATAGGCTTCAGAGAAGGTCTAATCTTTTGTTTAATTGTTTATGGGATGACTGATTTATTCTTCGAATTACATTTTGTTTGTTATTAATTTTTATGAATTTTATTTTTCCACCAAATGATAAGTATCCTTCATTGGTACGTATGACTCCATCACTGAGCTAGCGGGTAAATTTTCATTTTTTTGCAGAGATATGAAAGAAACCTTGGCGGGAAATCTTCGGTTTCCCGCAAAAGCTTTTTTATCATTGCAATACAAAACAATACTTTTTTTTTAATACACAAAAAAAAAATTTATTTAATTTAAAATCGAGGCATAGCTCTAGATCATTACATCCATTTTCTACATGATGTTATTCTTGAAGCTAGCAAATGATTGTCGCTGCATATTAAACCGTTCATGTCCGTGAAGTTTGTTGACTAACCGGATTATTCTGGGTATCGGACTATGAAAGCCATAATTTGTTGAATGCATACCTGTGGCTAAGGCGTTCTTGTGCCTAGTATCATGTGAAGATACTGACATGGGCCGTGATAATTCCAAAATTTGAAAGTTTTCACAATTGAAAATTTAATTTAATAATTTCTTAAATTTGAATGTTTTTAACTTTTGCTCGGACGAATGGAATTATTTGCAGTCATTTGTTGCACTAATAGTTATGGTGCGCAGAAACGTAATTTTATAGGTGGATTCTTTGTTCCGGAACCTGAAAGAGTTGGATTAATCAAAGATGAAAAAGCGTTTAATTTTGGAAATGTAATTTTTTTATGTTTTGTTTTCTTACCTAATTTTAAATTAAAGTGTTGTGCGGTGGTAGCTTCTGCAATAGTTGGTACGCCTTAGAACTACAAAATAGTGTAATAATTTGTTGTGTGGAAACTTCGAAATGTTTAACTTGGCAATGGATTCTTCAAATTTAGCGGGTGAGATTGACCAATAGGATTTTGACACGATTTTTCAAAAGCTGGATGAACAGGAAATGAAAAGAAAAGTTAGTTGCTGGAGAGAGTTGAGTAGTGTAGGAAATCGAAGACGCAACGACTTCGTAGAAAATTTGGATGTTTGGATAATTTAATTTTGAAAAATGGTTTGCAATAAGATTAAGCAACTAGAAAATGAATGGATTAGTAAGGAAGATTTACCCGTTTGCTGTAGTGTGAGGCCATCGACAATTTTTTTCAATTTATGGACATGGGAAGTTCATCCAACTCAATCTGATCTATTTGAAGCCATCTTATTGGTAATTAACATCTTAATTAATTTAATTTTCGTGATTCCAACAATCATTTTTGATATTTTCGACGAAATGCATTTAAATAATTTTGAGGTTAACTACGACGCACGCTATGAAAAATTTGAATCTTCGTATGCATTTGACAATTTATTTGCTGCACATTACTAATTAGGATCACTACTGGAACTATGATAATCACTATTTTATTTTATTCGTTTAAGAAGATTAATTAATGTGTTTAACTTTTCGATGTGTTACATGCGTGTTAAGTAGTTGCTACCAATTTCGTATCAGTGGTTCCAAAACTACCATCAATTTAAACTATTTGATTCGGCAACAGACTTAAATTTAAATGAGAACAATTTATAATTTTTTTTTGTACAAATTTATTCCAGATTTGGTTGCAGGTAGCTACTTTGGGCACGAAAATACAAATCTTACGATTGAAATCTCGATGAATTCTGAAAGAGTATATATTAAATAAGAGAATTAGCTATGACAGAATGCCCTAAGTGCACCTGTTTTTTCAAAAATCGAATTTGAAAACTTCGATTTTTGCAGTAAATTTTAAAGTAAAGTCGCTCGTGATTGGTGAATCAATTCATTCTGTTCACTCCCCCGTCGGTACGTGCACGGAGATATGGTCTTAGCTTTGCGCAGAGTGGGAGCGACACTTGCATTGCGATGCAGTAACAGAGCACTTCGAACGAAAATCATGGTTTTCAACCCTAAATGTGCTGGAAAAATGGCTTAAAGCGCCCGAGCGCAGCGAGAGGTGCTTTAAGTCAATTTTTCTTCGCACAACTACCCTGCGTTACAAATCCACTCTCACGAGTTTCACCTCTCAAAGATTCACCTTTTCCTTGACTTACGGGACTCGGGATATTTTTAAATTAGTTGTCATTTTGATGAAAATGGCTCGAAGCGCCCGAGCGCAGCGAGCGCAGCGAGGGTTGCTTCGAGTCAATTTTTATCAAAATCACCATGGCAAGAGCCGGACCTACGGGCAAAAGTAACTACCGTTCGTTAAATTTAAGTAACCCTTTTCTGAAGTAATTTTGGTCCTGAAAAGGACCTTTTTGTCGTGACGTTACACAGGATACCGTTCCGCGATTTGATGGAGGAGTTCATTAAACACGGCTCCTGGTGTGCGCCCAAATACGCCAACCCACAAAAACTGGTCCAAGTGACTCGCAAGTAAAGAGGAATGCATCACACCCAAGCGACGGCAGAACCCCTTTAGCTGCGACCAATAGCCCTCCACTGCATTTGTGCAAACCCCTGTAGCGGGGTCTACAAAATTGCGGCTGTGGTTCACCGACTTATGAATGTAGGCTGGAGCAACTCCCGGTATCTCCTGCAAACCCAGGTAACCCCGCCAACCATCCGTCCAAATTTCGGTCCCGGGTCGTACCAAACCGACGATGAGTTTGTGCAGCGTTTTCTGCTTGCGATCCGGAACGAAGGCAACAACCCCTCGCTTAGCAGTGAGACTGTAGATACCTACAGATCGATAGAACTTTTAGATTCAGTTGCTATGTGTGGACTAAACATTTACACGGCAACCTCCCCCTAGAGAGCTATCGGGGACGTTGGGTACTACGTCCACAAGCCGCTGAGGTAGCCAGCATCCCTATTCCCTTCGAGGGCTGCAAGACCCAAGAAAGGACCCGTAGGTGTCGAGGTTCCCCGACAGACAGGCCGAGTGCTGATCGTTGCTACATTTCCCAAGAACCACCAGCCACTGCGATTCCACCTCAGTGAGCAAGCTTACAAAGACGGGGGGGTTAAGCAAGCATACGCGAGAATTAACCCCGGGCTCCCGTCTTCCCGCAGACGGTTATTTATTCGAATCCTCCCGTAAATCGTGGAGTTTAACTGATTCAGGGACGTCGCGTTAACGCCCTTTAGAGACTTACTTGCAATTCTCAAGGTTCAAGCCGAGGCTTCGGAGTCCACCGGAATCAGCAACCTACCGCACTGCCCAGGTCTCCCTGTGGCAGGTTAAGATTGTGACCCCTTAGTTATCCGTTTGGTTTCCGTCGGAAGATGAGATTTCAAGTCCATACGGCGCTACCACTGTAAGGGTTGAAATGATTCATCCCCTCTGTTCACCAGATAGAAAGGTTCTCGTCGGGTCCCAAGTTACCCCATCGCGCGATACGAGTATCCCGCGGTGCCAACTTTTCCGTCCCCTCCGTTCGCCGATGGTTCCCTTCGGGTCCCAAGTCGCGCCGTCGCAGAGTATAAATATTCTGCGAGGGGACTTTTCCGTTCCCTCCGTTCACCAGAGTAAGGCTCCCGTTGAGGGAGAGGTTACCTCCTTTCAGTGTAAGCACTGTTCGGGTTAAACCTCCACATCCCCTTCGTTTGCCAGAGAAGGTTCCCATTGGGTTCAAGGTCTCGCCATCGCAGAATACAAAGTATTTCGCGAGGGGACCTTTTGTTTCCCTTTGTTCACCGGCAGTTCCCTTTGGGTTCCAAGTCTCGCCATCGCGGAATATAGATATTTCGCGAGGGGACTTTTCCGTTCCCTCCGTTCACCACTAGGCTCCTGTTGAGGGAGAGGTTACCTCCGTGTAGTGTAGGCACTACACGGGTTAAACTTCCACATCCCCTTCGTTCACCGCAAGGTTCCCGTTGAGGGAGAGGTTACCACCGTGCAGTGCAGACACTGCCCGGGTTAAACCCCCACATCCCCTTCGTTCGCCAGAGAAGGTTCTCTTTGGGTCCGAGGTCGCGCCATCACAGAATACAAGGTATTTCGCGAGGGGACCTTTCTGTTCCCTTTGTTCACCGGCAGTTCCCTTTGGGTTCCAAGTCTCGCCGTTGCGGAATATAAATATTTCGCGAGGGGACTTTTCCGTTCCCTCCGTTCACCACTAGGCTCCTGTTGAGGGAGAGGTTACCACCGTGCGGTGCAGTCACTGCCCGGGTTAAACCTCCACATCCCCTTCGTTCGCCCGAGAAGGTTCCCTTTGGGTCCAAGGTCGCGCCATCGCAAAATACAAGGTATTTTACGAGGGGACCTTTTGGTTCCCTCCGTTTACCAGATAGGTACAGTGAACTTTGCACAACTAAGACCCGTCAAGACTTCTGTAATAGTACTAGTGACCCCAGCAACATCTCTCTGATGAGGCCGGCTAAAAGGTTACTACTCTATTACTCTTGCATACGCTAAACGCGCACACGGTCATTGTTTAAAGCTACTATATACCAGGAGCCTTACCGACTGTTAGTCAGCAAAGAGCCCCGTTGGTCATTTTGCAGTTAAGGTCTGTATCCAATGTCTGCCGGGTGACGTCCCACCATTGGTAACCGGGCCAGTAAGATTTTCTCTCGTCGGGATCGCCGCGTAGGCTCTTACTTACTGATCCCTCGGGTTCACGGTCGGGAAGTCATGGATCGAGCACCCATACCCAGGCATGTTAACCCTAATTCACTAGAGGATTGTGCCTTTGGAGTGCAGATCTGGTTTCCTTAGACCGATTCTTCCCAGCAGTCTACGGTCGCCCACAGAATGGCTGCGGACTCTTGCCCATCTGCTGACCTGTTTCGCTAGTAGCCATTAGTGACGTTTTGCGCCGAGGTCACAAAACGCCCTTCCGGGGCCACCTCGTGGAGGTTGGCTACTTAACGTTTGTCGTGTAGCCCTGAGACCCAAGAGTCTTTAAAAGGGGGCACGACCGTGGCACGTAACATGCTTTCAAAAGTCACCAAATATCACCAACTAGCAGCAGAACGCTATTAATTAGATGACGAGGCATTTGGCTAGTCGACTGCGCACTCAACAGTTTCCTCCCAGCCGCCGACACTGTACAAACAGAAGGGGCCGGGTGTGCGGACGGTTTCCGGTGCAGATCTTACCGCCGGTAGTGTATGAAAAGGTTCGCAACAAACAAGGCGCGCGCGATGCACGGCCCGGCCGAAGGGACACGACACAGTCATCTAATTAGAACTAAACTGCGGGCGAGTGCAGAGAGCGTCGAGCGCGCCTCTTGGTCTTGGTATCTATTCGAAAGTGAGAAATAAAATTTAACAATATATATTAAGACTTAATATAAAATATATTAAGTAAGATATAAGATGCACGCTCGTCGTTGTTTGAAAAGGTTGGAGAATGCACCGCAGTGATGTTTTTTTTCAACAACAGGAGCGCCGCGATTCGTCCAAAACTAAAACAACCTCTTGTCAGCTGTATAAAAAAAAACCGGGACGGCGCCCCAACGAAAGCAATATAAAATTTCTCCCGAAGGAACGTCTCCGTTGCCTGCCTTGTGCAACCAGCATTACTAATGTTAAACGCAAAGTGAAAGTATTAGTACAACTTACAGTACGTTAGTAAGTTAAACTTTGCCGGGCGATCCCGTTGTCAAGAAAGGCTGGTAGGCAGCAAGAAACAAGAAGGAACATAAAGCTCTCATGCGGGGCGGCGAATTATCTTAACGCGCCGCCTAACTCACCCGACGACGCATTGGTGCGCCTCCATACGGTCTTACTAAACACTCCGTGAACGATGATAGAGCCGTTCACGGTGTTATTTATTATGGAGGCGCACTCGTTGGAGCTGAGGCAGAGGACGTCGCGGAGCTCATTATTAAGGTCGCTCCACGTTCCACGAGCGCCGATTATTAACGCGGTGACGGTGATTTCCTTCTCCGGGAATTTTCTCCGGAGAGCTTCCATCACCGATTTTTCTGAGTATTTTGCGACCTTCTCGTGGAAAGCTTTGCTTAAACCCCAGCTTTCCCATACAATCGCAACATCGCACACAACGACTCTATTTCCCCTAGACATAATTAAGTCCGGTTTGTAGAGCCGTCCCAGCTTATTCCTAATGTGCGGCTCGTAGAGAACCATCCAACCCTTCGCGCTCGCGAGAGTTCCCGTGCGAGTCATGACGCGGTTGTGCCTTCGGATCCGCGCGTCATGGGTTGTTGGGCATCCTTGCAGGACGTGCGAAAGGCTTTCGGATTTTGCCCTGAACCCCCTACACAATCTTTGTTCGACTGGATTGGATGGAACTCCAACGGTTGGCAGCAAGTTGCCTCTTAATTGTACCGATTTCACGTAGTCACCCCCCGACCAAAAGGTCGGTGGATGATCGATCCACCGGGACGAGTATGGCGTTCCCCTGCCCTGCTGCAGGCCCGCGCCGCTGTACGAGGCCTCTAGCCTTTCACGCCACATCTCTTTTATTGCGGACGATGTTTTCCCCGATCTTTCCGTCCACTTTCCTAACCTCCTCCAAAGACTTTCGCCTTCAGGAGAGGCCAGGATGGCGGTTGTTAGTAAATCTTTGCTGAGCATGGCTTCAGCGCAGAAGTCATGCAATATCTTCGGGACCGTCGCGAGTAGGGATACTATCCCTAGACCTCCCATTCGTATTGGGGCGTGAAGGTAGGCGCTCGCACAGGTTTTATTTAAATGCAAGGCCTTTCGAACAAAGGTTCTGATCAAGCGATCTGCGCCTTTTAGAGCATCCTTAGTAATAGTTATGGCGGTTAGCCTTGCCATAATTTTTGGGATTAAATATTGTTTGAGCACAAGTAATTTTTGTTGTGGCTTAAGAGCAGCCTTGGACAATCTTATCAAACTTGCCTTCAGATCCTCGAAGAAGGGTCTGGCCTGACCGAGATGGTTGTACTTCTCGCCGAGATAATTAAACAATTCCGCCGGACCAAGCACTCTGATGGGAACGCCACCAATGAAGAACCTGGTCCTACTTGAATAATAAAGCACCCTTTTGCCAGGTGCCACTCGGCAAGAGACCGAAACGCACTTTTTAATATTTAAGGCCAGACCTCTTTTGTTGAAGAAATCCAGTGCGATTTTTAAAAGTTTCTGCAGTTTTTCATATGATTCGCTGACGAGAACCAGATCGTCCGCGTAGGCAAGACAGGCCAATGTTAACACGTCCGAAACCGACAAACCAAGATTCGCGGCTTCTAATACGCACAATAGTTCATCCATAACCAGGTTGAAAAGAATCGGCGAAAGGGGGTCTCCCTGTTTTACCCCGCGTGTCACACGAATGGAGGTGGCAGAGCCATCCCCATCGGGCGCGGGGGCGAGGAGTGTACTGCTCTCGTTGTACCCCCCCATCACAAATTCGATCAATCTGGGATCTATATTAAACCGTCGTAACGCGCGGCGCAGCGAGTGATGCGACACCGTATCAAAGGCCTTCCTGAGATCCAGGGCGACCAAATGATACGGGCGACACTTTCTTCGACGGTTCTTAATCAGAGAGTGAAGAGTCGCGGTGTTGAGGAAAACGCCGTTAACCGATGTGAATCCTCTCTGATTTGGATGTAGTTTAACGTTATCGCTAAGACGTTTCGCTATTATTTTGTTCATTAACCTAGTCATTACCGACGGGATCGAAATGGGTCGCCAGTTATCTGGATTGTCCAATTCGCTCTCGCCTTTCGGAATCATAATGGTCCGGCTGACGTAGAGGTCGACCGGGAGGCCCCCCGACACCAGACAGGAGTTCAAAAAGAGCTCAAGTCTATGTACAGGGACCTTAAGTAATTGAAATAATTTTATTCCATCTGGGCCACTCGCTGTTGCCTTCGAAGTAGACAAAGCGAGTGTGATCTCTTCTTTCGTTATGGGGTACCAGAGGTTCGGGGTATCTTTTGGATGCTCGATCGGTGCGCTATCTTTCGGCGATACGGCGCTAAACAAATCTTGGAGACCCCTTTCTAACAGTTCGCGCGGGGGTTCCGTGGGATTATCGGCGATATTTTTCCCAGACAAGACCTTGTCGGCCAAGACCTTACGGTTTTTGGCAAACAAAGCCTGTGTCGCTTTATAAATAGCTCCCCTGGATTTCGGGGGCACGATGTTCTTGCTTTTATTCAAATTTTTCTTCGATCGAGACCCGCCTGATCCCCTCTGCTCCGGCACAAGTCGCGTCACGAGCGTGCGAAGCCAATCGGCGACCACCTCCCGGAGAAGTGCCTTATTTTTATTGGTAGTACATGCTACCGCGGCAAAGACCGACAGATCTTCGTCTGTCCAGTTATCATGCTCGTTGAAAAGCTCTGCTACCCTTCGGACGATGGGGTCTGCCGCCAAGATCGGATCACGAATCGACCTAGGAGGAGCGCTAGATATATTTAGTTCTGGCGAGCTTACACTTACGATTGACTCCGAGTGGGCACTACCCGACGGAGGAATAATACACACCGCCGGGGAGGAACCCACTTCGTCGTCGTTGGAATTATCGCTATAAACATTTAATCCGACAATGTCGGGTGTACTGTGAATTAAACTGCGCCGCGTTCTTATATTGCTGGTGACTTTTTGGGCCGCTCTGGTGCTTACTGATTGCCGTTCATCTTCCGAAGAGGATGAGGAAGTGGCAGAAGCGGAGTCAACCATCGCAGATCCCCCTGCCGCCTCCCCCCAACTATGTGAGGGGCCAGCGACCGGTTCGCCCATGAATGGAGACCCTCTGGTAATATTTTGAGCGCGCCCAGTCACCGCTTTTTTGTCATGGGATCTTAAAGATCTCCTTGTTTTCTGAGCCCGATTTTCCTCCTCGATCACGTCACGGACGACAGGACCTCCGCCGCCCTCTGTTCGCAGAGATGTAACAAAATCCTTATAATCGGACTTAGTTCTCCGGGTCTTGATCGCCTCAAGGGATCGCCCGCCCATGATTTAAACCAAATGTTGGTTGACGAAACGCCCTTTAAAAGCCACTTCGGCCCTGGCCATAGCCATAAGCTCCTCATCGCCCCAATGACTGGGAGCCCGAGGGCGATTCTCGGCCTGTTCCTCCACGTCAGCGTTATACTCAATCGGATGCGCAAGACGCAGATGCTGTCTCATCCCCGCATAAGTCTTAAAGACTTTTAAAGCGCAGACAGTGCAGGCATACTCGTCAGGGTCAGCTGTTTTAGGCCCACGACAACGTCCCCGCCTCAAATGCGTTTTTAAACCAGCATCGGTCGCAAAGACCGTGCCACACACGCAACGAACCATTGCACGCTGCAAGGCTGACCGAGCGGTTCCCCCCGGGAATTATAAAACTCCGAGGAGATATACTAGAAAGTGATTTATCCGCCGGTTGAGAAATACTCCGCGAGAGAGCAAAGCCCGAAACCTGGTGAAAAGCTCTACCCAACACTTGTTTGAATAAGGATAGACCAGGCTGGCCCAGAGACTCTTGATAGTAGAGGAGCCTCCTCGTCCTAGGGAGCCAATTACGAAGTAGTGTTGGGTAGTCGCGGCGTGCAATTAGCCCTAGTGTACACACGACTAGGTTACCGGGGGATACCGCGAGGAGGTTTGCACGCCACTTGCTCGGAGCAAATTCTACAAAGCCGAAAAAGTGAGCGTGAAGGCGCGATCAGCAGGCAGACTCGAAATATACAGCACTTCGAAAATCTACCGTCTAAATGTCTGAAAGCAACAACACAGCACACAATATTCGCCAATGGAGATCGCTACAAGCCATCCCCCTTAAGGGATGGATTAAGGAAGGGATTAAGAGAGTCATAGTTACTCCCTGTAGATACCTACAATCCACTGCTGAGGAACGATTCTGCCAACGTTATGCTTACGCTTCCCGACTACACTCTCGTCAATCTGTACCACCTCACCCGGGCCGCCGAGTTGAACGAGTGCAAGGTTGTTGCGGAGTTTCCAGGTGCAGATGCGTCGAAATTTCTGGTGTAACTTATAAACGGCGTGACGTTCCATCCCGAGAACGCCAGCAGTTACACCGGCTCGAGAGTTGTTCGCCCAACTCCATAAAACGCTGAACACCAGCATCGGTGGAAGCCTAAGACCCGCAAAAAAGGTCTTGTCGCTGAGTGAATACCTTCTCCTGCACTTCGGACACCGGAAGCAGTACTTGAGGTTGTACGTTTGGTCTCTCACCAATGTGCAATAGCGTCTGCACGAAGGTTTCGAACAGCGCTTATTGGTTGGCAACAACCGAAGACCCTGCAGGAACTCCACCACCGCTGCATCGCCCCCACTGAACAATGCAGCCACGTCGTAAACAGAATTCACGTTTAAATCAGGTATCGGGAACGGATTCGCTGCCATTGCGTCGACTACTGAGTAATTTGTCAAGTGCAACACTACTATGCATTACTCCACGCGTACCGACAATAGAATGCCTCGCTAGCAGAATGCCACCGTGATTAACCAATCACAAGCGATTTATCCTTCGAAAATCGAGTTTTTTTAAATTCGATTTTTGAAAAAACAGGGGCATTTAAGGCATTCGTTCATAGCTAATTCTCTTATTTAATATATACTCTTTCAGAATTCATCGAGGTTTCAATCGTAAAATTTGTATTTTCGTGCCCAAAGTAGCTACCTTTCCCCCCAGATTTATAAAATTGGTTGCAGGTAGCTACTGTGGTCCCGAAAATACAAATTTTACGATTGAAATCTCGATGAATTCTGAAAGAGTATGTTTTAAATAAGAGAATAAAGGGAGATTCAATGCCCTAAGTGCCCCTGTTTTTTCAAAAATCGAATTTAAAAACTTCGATTTTTGCAGTAAATTTTAAAGCAAAGTCGCTCGGGATTGGTTAATTCTGTCGGTACGTGCACCCAGATATAGTCTTAGCTTTGCGCAGAGTGGGAGCGACACTCGCATTGCGATGCAGTAACAGAGCACTTCGAACGAAAATCATGGTTTTCAACCCTAAAAGTGCTGGTAAAATGGCTTAAAGCGCCCGAGCGTAGCGAGAGGTGCTTTAAGTCGATTTTTCCTTGCACAACCACCTTTCCGAATAGTACATGTGCTAGAAAAATGGCTTAAAGCTCCCGAGCGCAGCGAGAGGTGCTTTAAGTCGATTTTTCTTCGCACAACTACAGTGCTTTAAAAATCCACCCTCACGAGTTTCACCTCTCAAAGATCCATCATTTCATTGATCCACGGGCCTAGGGATATTTTTAAATTAGGTGTCATTTTGATGAAAATGGCTCGAAGCGCCCGAAGGGTGCTGAGAGTCAATTTTCATCAAAATCGCCATGGCAAGAGTCGAACCTACGGGCAAAAGTAACTACCGTTCGTTAAATTTAAGTAACCCTTTTCTTAAGTAATTTTTAAATAATTTTAAAGTTTTAAATTAAATAAAAAAGGAGAACGCATTCCTACCATAGCGCAAGAGTTACTGTCTAATTGTAGAAGTGCGACCCACTTATGTATAGCAGCACACGCACCTCCCACGAACGAACTTGATTAACCAATCACGAGCGTTTAAACTTCGAAAATCAAGCTTTTTTAAATTCGATTTTTGAAAAAACAGGGGCATTTAAGGCATTGCGTCTCCCTTAAATCTCTTATTTAAAATGTACTCTTTCAGAAAAGTTCGAGGTTTCAATCGTAAAATTTGTATTTTCGGGACCACAGTAGCTACCTTTCCCCAGATTTGTTCATTCCCTGCATTTGTGTTTTATTTTAGTTGGGAAAATTTTCAAAGTTTTAATTGAACTTACTACCTGGGAGAGTCTGTTTTTGTAAACTCCGATTATCGAGCTACGGACCTCTTTAGCGCTTGTTCTTCAGAACACGACAATACATAGGGTACGAAATAATTCAGCAAGTGTTGGCAGTTTATTTTACCATTCAACAGTCGAAAGGTGAAACATAAGTCTGCGATTTTGCGTCTATATTCTAATGACTTGGTGTTACAGGCAACGAGGCAACTTGAACTGTCGAAATTCTCCCGAGTACGTCCCCACTTAAAGTGAACATATTTAAGGAACTTATTTTCAACCGCTTCCAGTCTGTCAATGTCGGTCTGGTAAAACAGAGACCAGACGCATGATGCATATTCTAATTGAGATCTTACTAGAGAAAGGTACAGCATTTTAACTGTTTCCGCAGAAAAATGCCTGCTTTGTCTACGAATAAAACCCAATGTACGCAATGCATTACCACAAATCTTTGCAATATGATTCTTGTATGTTAAGACAGTATCCAGCCGAACACCTAAGTCATCAATCTCACTGACACGATTGAGTATATTTCCATTGATGTTGTAACAAAAAGCATCAAGACTATGGATGTTTAAGTTATGTTTAGAGAAGGTTAACACACAGAGCACTTCTCGAAGTTTAAATACAAATTATTATTTGTATATATATTCCTTTGACTCATTTTCATTGCTAACATTTGAGCTACGACTTCCCTCTGTCCTGAATTTACACTATATACCGGGATTGTTGATTATCTCAAGATTCTTGAATACTGGTTTACTTTTATCATTGAGATCACTATGACTCTCCTTTAAACAGGCTGCTAAGTAATCCGTGTCCGTGGTTATTTTATTAACATTTTTAATTGTCTTCTGGTTCGACTCTATAGGTAAGACGTTATATGAACTACAATTACTATTTGTTAGTTAATTTAACTTTAAGGTCTGCGTCGCACTAATTGATGTTTTAACACTTTCATCCACGTGCTGTGAGGATTGTACAGGGTGGCTCAATTTCGATGCTTAAAGTCGATTGCCGTGTCCACCGATGCATTGTCTAAGTTTGTGAAAACTAAATTGGGTAATTAATACCTCACGACTATTGGGAATTTTATTCAGCTGCACAAAATTGTGTAACAGTTAATAAAGTACAAAAAAAATTTTATTTGATCTTAGCCATATTACGAATTGCACCAATGTAGATTACTGGGGCACCCTCGCTCTTCCGCACAGAGATTCTTGAGTTCTTCACCCTAACATACTTATATTTATTCTCTTTATCCTCAGCCTTGACTTTGTTCAGCAGTATCTTTCTTTCGGGAGTCAAATGATCGTTTACGTATATTCTAAATTTCTCATTAAAACTCAAGAGTAGTGGAACACAAATTCCTAACTTTCCGGGCAGCAGCAACAAATTCATCACGTTTCAATCTTGACAACATCCTGATTATAATACTCTTTGGTTTTTTTACAATATGATTCACAGGAGCCACCCGATGAACCGAATCAATGACCCCTGAATCGACGGGTACACCAATCTTCGCTCCCAAAACCGAGACTAAATTTAATAGATTTTCACCAATTTTCTCAGGGACTCCAACTACTTCGATGTTATTACATCTAGACCTCTGTTCAAGATCCTCAACCCTGCGGTTCAATGTCTCACATTCTGCAAAAACATCATCCAACTTAGACATCTTGGCAGCATAACCCTGCAAAGTTTTCTCAAAATCATCAATCTTAGCACTACAAAACTCAACGGACTTCTTCAAATCATTTAGCAGAGCAAACACCTGCACCATATCAGGAGATGCCACGCCCTGACCCGACACACCCAAGCCCGGAGACTTCCTGCAGTTGGAGCATATCCACGATAAAGAAGTACCAGATCCCAGTAGGTCCCTCTCAGCATCAGAGAGCGATGGATTGCATCGAAGATGGTAACCAACACCACAAACACCTGAACATACAACGCCCGGGCTACTTCTGCTAAATTTAGTTTTGCACTCCGCACACAAAGATGCCATATCAGACAGATCAATAGTTCTTGTACTTAACCTCAAAACCAAAAAATCACAAAATAGTTCTGTTGCTGCATAAATTACACAACAACAATGCCAATCTGTTAAATTCAATCTAAACTGAACCGTAAACTTCGTTTATTCACATCAATACACAAACAGCGACCAAAATCTAGCTCCAGGAATACCAATTTGAACGAAAGACGAAACATATTTTTCGGTTTGTTATTTGAAGTTGCCCTTGGATTTGATACATATAATTATCATATTCTTTTAATTGTATTTCTTCATTTACGATCTTAAGAAATTTAATTTTTTTTGTTTCTGCAGCTTCCTTCATAGTTAAGGTTTTTGCTGATGAAGGACACTTAACTTCTACAATGGCATTATCTCCAACTAATCCATCTGGATTTGCTCCTAAATAATTTAAATGAGGATGGATAAATATTAAATAACCCACAATCTATGACTTTAATTGCTGTCAAATTTTGAAAATCTTCTACAGCTTTTATTTCGTGTTTACTAAGGAAAAAAAAAGTCCCGAAAAGGCTGAAGATCGTGCGGATGTTAAACAGAAGAAATACCGGAAGGTGAACCCTGTTTGCATCACAGGGAGGGGGTTTTTAGTGGGTAAAACCCCACACTACCAGCAGCACGGGCTGATGGTGTCTTGTTTAAGATTTTTCCCCTTCTTACGAAATCAAAAAAAAAAGCCATTAAAAATTGAAAAAATGTTTAAAAGCGCATTAAATACGAGGTATAAGTCGACTTATATCTTTTTAAAAGTTGCTCTAAATAATTTAATATGATAGATAGACTTATGTAATATTGTAAGCCAATACCAAATAAATTTTGTTTTCTCTCTCTCTCTCTCTCTCTTTTAACTCTGCGGGTTCTTGGGGCGATAAGTAAGCGATCTCCGCAAAAAAATGAATTTAGGTATAAGTAGACTTATGCCCTTTTTGCATGTGTCCACAGATTTAATCCTTTATGATTACAAAATATTCTTTAAAAATTTTAATTATTCAAAAGAATACTGTGTAAAACGCAAACTAGTAAATCATTATTTTTCACCGTAATTTGTCATTTAGACTCTTAAGTTAATATTGACAAGATCTTGATTTAAACAAACATTGCGCTGATAAATATTCAAAGTGGAATCAGCAGCGTTACAATTGAAACTGACGACTCTCTTTGGGGTCTTGAAAAAAATTAAAGCGGCTGATCTTTATGCCCTTTGGCCAGGATGCCGGTTTAAGTAATTCCTCATAAAGAAACAAACTTGTACCCACTTTGAAAAAAAATACATCATCGTATGTACCTAGCTTTTTGCATGAAAAATTGTTATTAGGAAATTTAGCCTTCATATACCTTACTATTGCTTCTTCGGTAGCATTAGCAGACACACGACTAACATGTAACCAACATTTACTTTCAACGCCACTAAAATTTGTATCCCCCGTTCCAGAACCAACAATACAAGTCAACGATTTGTGATTACCATCTGTGGAATCGCACACATTAACATTTTTATTAATATTACTATTGTTACCTATTTTGTAGAGATTCTCTTCGTTATCTCGGTTTTGTAGTTGATGAGATGGGTCTTAGAACCGATCCGAAAAAGGTGGAAGCAATCGTCTGCTACCCCACTTCAAAGACATCCACTGAGATTAAACGGTTTCTTGGTTTGGCAGGGTGGTATCGCCGCTTTATACCAAATTTTAGTACCGTGGCTGAACCCATATTACGTCTTTTAAAGGGTAAAACTAAAGGTCAAAAAGTCGTTTGGGGAGAGGAAGCGGAGAGTGCCTTCCGCACTTTAAAAAATTCTTTGGTGACAGCTCCTGTTCTTAGTAGCCTAGACTTTTCCCAACCGTTCATCATTCAGACGGACGCGTCCGATTCAGGACTCGGAGCTATATTGTTGCAGGGGGAAGGGGTGAATGAGAAAGTTATCGCTTACGCAAGTCGGACTTTGACGAAATGCGAACGGAATTATCACGCAATGGAGAAAGAGTGTTGCGCGATTTTGTTTGGCGTTGAGAAGTATCGTCCTTACATTGAAGGATCTAAATTTACTGTTGTCACTGACAATTCTGCGTTGAAGTGGCTTGGTAAAATCAGCTCTCCTCTTGGCAGGCTTGCTAGGTGGGCAGTTCGTTTGAACCAGTTTAACTTTGACATTGTTCATCGTAAAGGCAAATTCAATGTAGTGGCCGATGCCCTCTCTCGATCTCCAGCAAACGTTCACATGGTTTCGCTTTCACCTGATGATACAGATCCTTGGTATCAAAAGACCATTGATAACATTTTAGCACATCCCGATCGATACCCTAATTTTAAGGTAGAAGACGGGCATGTTTATAAGTATGTGCCTAATAAGCACAATATTATTTCTAATTTAATTGAATGGAAACTTGTGGTGCCAAAATCTCGTCGTCGTGAGATTATGTGCGATTGCCACGATAATCCTTTGTCTGGTCATTTCGGTGCATTTAAGACGCTTCAAAAGGTTTCCGAGCAGTACTACTGGCCTCGCATGAAATCTGACATTTCTCGCTATGTTTTAAGGTGTGAGATTTGCCTTGCAAGCAAATCTTCTAATCAATTAAGACCTGGATTAATGGGCAAGTCCAAGAAGGTTGAGTATCCTTTCCAGATACTTTCGGTTGATTTGATGGGACCTTTTCCAAGAACTAGGAAGGGTAATTCTTATTTATTGGTGGTGTCGGATTGGCTTACCAAATTCGTGGTTGTACATCCGTTGAGACAGGCTACTGCTACTTCGGTCGTGCAGAAGCTCGAGGAAATTTTTCTTATGTTTGGTGTGCCACAAATTGTCATGTGCGACAATGGTACACAATTCACAGGCAAGTTATTCAAAGATCTTATGTCGAGATATCAAGTCCAAAAGACTTGGTACAACAGTTCTTACAGTCCACAAGTGAATCCGGTTGAAAGATCTAACCGTGTGATTGGCACTTGTTTGCGTTCTTTTGTTGAAGACGATCATCGTTCTTGGGACTTGCATGTGTACAAAGTCGCTCATGCCATTCGTAACTCGGTGCATGAGGTTACCGGTTATACTCCATCTTTTTTGAATTTGGGTAGGACAGTACCTAATAGTGGTGCTTACTACGGGAAGCTTTACCAGGCGGAACCTGGAGAGTTCTCATTGGGAGACCGGGAACAATTAGTTACCGATGTTAATAATATAAGTGAGTTACATCGAACAGTTGTTGAAAGAATGCGCAGAACATATGAACGTGGTAAGGCTCGGTATGACTTACGGAAACGTCCGTTATCTTTTAGGCGCGGTGATACCGTGTGGAAGAAAAACTTTGTGTTGTCCAGTGCCATAGACAAGTTTTCTAAAAAGCTGGCGCCTAAGTACGTCAAATGTCGAGTATCGGAGGTTACTGGGTCAGTAACTTACCGACTGTGTAGCGAAGAGGGTAAAGATCTTGGGGTGTTTCACGTTAAAGACCTCAAGGCTAACCCTGATTAACTCTGATTTTGTGTATTTACTTGTTCGAGGGTGCGTAATGTGAACATTATTTTCTGCTTTGGGATTTGAGGAAATTTTTTTTTTTATTTCTTATTATGATTTTTCGTACGGTGTAGTCTCTGTATGAGCGGGTAACCAGACCCCACCATTTTTTCGTAGTTATCTACGGTGGCCTTAGCACAAGGTCGTATTTAGTATTTTTTTGGTGACTGAATCCGGTGATGTTTGTGACTGGATCCTTTCATGGCTATAAAGCCAATTGAAGAATTCTGTAATGGAATTTTTCGCTTTACCTTTCTGTAGGAACTGGTTTTTCCTAGGTTTTTTTCTTTTAGAGTTCTTCCGCTATGGGCATTTGTTTTGTTTGTGATTCACAAACTCTAATGAACTCTGTTCCACCGTTTTACTTTAAGCTTTCGGCAGAATCACAAGGATTCTTGTCGATAATGCTGAAAAACGGTTTATTTTTTTTGAATTATACTCCTGAGAAATAATGTTTACATACGTACTGTGTGGTGGGATGACACTTGGATTCGAGTATCTAAGTGCATCCGTAATAACTATTTATTTTTATGTGTAAAAATTAACATCAATTCGTGTTTACACCTTGCTACCATTATTATACCATCATTTTGTGATCTATGTTTTTTTACTTTCAGGTTTTTATAGACTGGGTTTGAGATACTCTGTGTCCTAGTACAGCTACCTAGATTACTTCGACCTTCTAGTGTTACTTGTTGATCGTACCTTTGTTACGAAAACTTTGTTGATTAAATTTTATTCTCCACGCCGTTGCTGTTTTCTTGGCAAACTTTGCTTGGCCAGTTTTCCGCTTGGCAGGGGGGGAGTGTAACACCTTATTTGTAATAACCATGGTTACTTTGGTAACTTTGGGAATTTTGCAAACAAAGGTTGGCAACAACGGGATTGGCAATCGAACAAGGAAAGAGAGTGGTCGAATTTTCTGGAAGTGACTTCTTTTTTGTGATTTTCCTGGATCAATCCTTGATCCAGTTGTGCGATTTGCATTTTTAGTGATAGCTTGTGGTGTGAAGTTTCTTCTCGAATAATTACGTAAGTAATTTTACACCTTTTCCATTAACATCTTTTGGCTGCAAATTAAAAATCTATTTTGTTGGTGATAAGTTCTTTATCATCAACTGGCGCCCAAATTCCATCATTGCAGATTGTGTCATCTGTGGGCACTAAGAGCTTCTTGTGGTGAATACTCTAGATCATTTTTTCAAGAACCACGAAACGCGCTGTGCGCGACCCGTTTGTTCTCCGGCTGCGGTTAAGAACCAAAGCTTAGCTACCTTTTTTTTTATCATAAAAGGATCAAGTGGCATTGTGACCATCTTTACTGCCAAAGATTGGTGCACGCTCCAACGAGACAACCAGGGATTCATTAGAGCTACTATTCCTAACAGTGCCAGGTGGTAGTTGGCTTGATTCAGTTGACAAAGATCGAGCCACACATAGTTTCGATTTAGAGGTTACATCCACGTGTTGGGTGGGTTGCATATTTTTCACTTTTAATAAATTAATAATAGTGTTCTTGTCGTTAATCGTTGCATTTAGGATATTAATTTGCTGTTTCAGACATTTAATTAATTCATTCGTACAATTTAAAGAAGAACTATCGGGTTTACTTTCAACAGGCAGCTTACCAGACACGATTATATCGATCAGTTCTTTCTTTTTTAACTTATTTAATCACAAATTAGCTTTTTGCGATCTTCTTCATTGGTCATATTATTATCTTCTGGTTATTTTAAAATAACTTAACAAGTTATATAAAATGATTACTAGTTGAAATAATATTCAATAATATGTGAAACAAATTTCAAGTTAAAATATTAAAAATTGACCAAGTTACAGCAAAAACAAAAAAGGTTTTTAGAAAAATGGGATTTAAAGTTTTACGGTGCTATTCATAAAAATTTTAAACATTTTACAACAGTCTTATAAAGCCTTAATAAGGGATTTGTCAAAAAACACTATTCATAAACGTTCATTAACCTTAAAAGTCTGTTGTAAACCCTTCGAAACTTAGCAATATTTATAGTGGGTGCCTACCTACTATAACAGTATTTTAAATCCGATTCTATGTAAACCTAACCTCTTTTTTATAAATATTGATATTAAAAATTTCATTTATTTGTTGATTGTAAAAAAAGTGTTTATAAATTTATGAAATGGATGCAATATATACATTAGCATTAGAGGCCTTGAAGACCCATAGCTTCGTTTACTATCTTCTTCCACTCCTTCCTGTTTCTTGCTTTATCTTTCTAATTTGTCACTTTAAGTCGTTTTATGTCCTCTTTTACATCGTCTTTCCATTTAAGTGTTGGTCTTCTTCTCCATCTTTTACCATCTATTTGACTCTTCCACACTTTGAATGTTACTCTATTCTTTCCCATTCTCGTCATGTGTTCAAGCCATCTCAATCTCTGCGCTCTTATCACACTCACTATTTTCAGTTCACCGTATAGTTCTCTTAACTCTTTGTTTATTCGTCTCCTTCACGTTTCTTCTACCTTTACACCGCCAAAAATCTTTCTCAGCATTTTCTTTTTCCATACTCCCAACATCGCCTGGTCTTGCTTTTTTAGCGCCCATACCTCACATGCGTAGGTCACCACCGGTCTTACTATTGTTTGGTAGATTCTAGTTTTCACCGTTCTAGACATCATCTTCTTCGACAAAATTCCATGTAGTGCCGCTATGCTTTTATTTCCTGAATTATCCTAGCTCTGATTTCTTCGCTACTATACTTGGCTTTCTAGTTAATGGATGCAATAGCAGCTATTAATAATATTAACGCGATAAGTGGTTTATTTAAAAATTTACAATTTGAAAAATTACAAAAATTAATGCAGATTAAGGGTATTAGGCAATGGTTATTGGCGAAATCGGCACTTTAGTTTTTCTTAATTTAAACATAGAAAGAAAGCAAATACACACGTGTAATTTTAATTAATACTTATTGATATATAAATGATGAAAAAAATTGTACCATGGAGCCCATAAAAGCTTACAAAATGGCGGTACAATCTGTGGCGTATCTACCCGTTTACTTTCCATTTTTCCCTACTACCGTACTAAAAAAATAATTTTTTTTGGGTCTGCAGATAGTCTTTCTTTTCGTAAGATATGTAGTTTTGGACTAAACCTAAAATCACAACGATTGAAATGAAATTCTTAAACTTGTAGACAAAAAACCGCAATTTTTACGATAAAAATGTGAGTTTTTTGTAATTGGACAGAAAAATCGCGACTTTTTAATTTTTTTAAAGAAATTTCGAATTTTTATGGGTTATTTTGGAGGTTTAGTCTGAAATTATACATGTTTTACGTATTCTCTATTTTTTTCAAGTCACCAGAGACCTCCGTTCTCTGGGAATCAAGGCAAAACCGAACGAAAATGAAAAGTCGAGAAAAACGAGTTTAAAGTTTCTTTATCAATTAAAGTGATTTTACTTATATTTATCTCCCTTAAAAATCTTCAGAAGCATAGAACGATGTTTCTAGTAGTGCTTCGGCATCAGTCCGTTTTTGAAAATTATATTTTTATTAGTGGACTACAGGTAAAATAAAATGAAATTGCAATATCATGATAATGTTGATCTCAATGTGAACAAGTTCAAACTGACTTTTTTAAATATTTTTCTTTGTAATAAAGTAAAAACCAACCCGCAATTCGAACGATAGGTGGACATCTCTATGTACCACGATATTTTGGTTTTAAACCCTCTGAAAATGCAATGATGCAGATGTCTACGATTTGTTCCATATTTGTCAAAGTATTTGAATTTTACAAAAATCTTTATTATGATAAATTATTAAACTTTATATATTTTAAAATGTCCTATTTAATTATAACAAATTATTATGATAAAGAACTCAGATCGTAACATTTCAAGCCCCCCAGGTAATGTTCTCTGCTCGACTACCAGCGGCAGACTGAAATCAAGTCCACGCACTGCCACATTTTCACTTGCCTAATCAACAATTTTACGAATTTCGATATGAACCAAACGGTATCCTGTACAAGAAGGATAGTACATTCAGAAAATGTAATAAAAAAAATATTGATTTTTCCATTGCCTAATACCCTTAAGAAACCATGCAATACATAGTAAGGCTAGTTAATGAAGACTAGAAGACCTGATTCTTAATAGCCGAGGCTGTGGAACACCACCACAACTTATGATATCGAGTTCAGAAGTCATATTACGCCGATGTAGTATAATGATTTGGGTTTACTTAAAATTAAATTACCCTTCAAACTATTACTCGCTGTTCTTATATTTAACATATAATGTGAGCGGCCGTCCTGGTTATCTGCGGAGGTTAATGGTAAAACGATCTCAACGCCATCAGCTGAACCTGAGAAATATAAAAGAGTTATGTTTTTCATTCCATAAAACTTCAAAATTCAAGGGTTCATTTGAATATAGAACAGCTGATATTTTCAACAATTATATGGAGACGTTCTTGAAATACATCGGGATCAAAATTCGTTTTTAAGAGAAGAATGCAAGAGTTACTGATAGCGTCACAAGAAAGAAATTTATATCGATTAATCAACCATGTTTGTAAATATTGTTGTATATAAATAAATAAATAAGTGCTAATTGCCATTCGATGTTGGGGTCGAAGAGAAATAGGTAATATCAACACCCATTTAATTTTTTTATAATAAAGAGATGTATACGTATGTTAGTACATAATAATTTTTAATTTCAACGTCGGAGAATTGCTGATTTTAGAAAAGTTTTCCAAAGCACAACCAGCGTGAACCGCATGAGGCTTACAATGCGTTTATGAATCAAACATATTTAAAACGTTGTTTAACTTTAGTGAGCGTTGTAGCTAAAATACGTTTACAACACTCTTTTAAATATTTTTATGAATAGCACGGTTAGAATACGCATATAGCGGCGTTTACATTGACTTAGACTTGTTGCCTTGCCTGTTTGTGACTTGCGTAGTCTTGCTCAATATTTGCTTGATGAGCTCTAGCGGTCATAATGAATTTGAGGCGTTGCCTTGCTTAAAGTGCAATTGTCCATGTTAACAACTGTAACAAAAAGAGTAGTAATAGATGGCCGATTCCCCACCTATTTTCGTGCCGAAGTATTAGTTCATACCAGGGTCACCAGGCGCACAAACAGCGTTGATATTGTGCCATAAAATCGGCGGGAATTCAAATGTGAAATTTTTTACTTGTGATTTTAATAAAAGAAGTTTTAAATTTGAAATTTGCATTTCTTTAAAACGTGTATATAGTTGACTGTAGTCTTTTTCGTCTTTCCCGCTGCTACGCCAAATTGTAATCGTCGTTTACAATAAACTTACAGGTACTTTAGTAACTTTATTTTTGATAAACAACTCGAAACATACATGAAATAAATCAACAATAACTAAATTGCCCGTCGTACAATTTAATTAACTATCGTCGTCTTTTTATATGTCTCACGTTCGTCGTCTTTCACGAATGAATCTGTCTTACATCTGTCACATCGTCTTTTGTCAGTCGCGTCTGTCTAAATCCCACATTCGGCCATCCTAATCCGAATCCGTTTCGGATTCGCCGCTAATCCATGTCTTCAGATATTCAGCGCAAGTGGAAGTTATCTTAGGGCCTTCGTGATAACCTTCTTTTATAACATCATAAGTATCGTTATATTTGACCTTGATTATTCGGTAAGGACCGAGAAACTTAGATTTTAGTTTTAAACCTGGTCCAAACTGCGTTCTTTTTATGGCTACTAAATCATTAATCTTGTAGGTTTTAGGCTTCTTTCGTCGTAAATTGTAGGTTTTCTTATTTTCTTCCTGGGTCTTCAGTATTTGTAACTGCGCCTCCTGTCGCAATTCGTTTCTACCTTCTTCAAACAATTCTCGAGTCGTCTGCTCTATCATTTCTTTCAGGTTGAGTTCGTCCTTATCAACGGAAGTGGAAATCTATCTTTAACCATCACTCTATTTATCAACCTGTAGTCTATGCAGATCCTAGGTGTGCCGTCTTTTTTCTTTACCACCACGACTGGACTTGCATATTCCGAGGAACATGGTTCTACTATTCCATTCTCGATCCATTGTAAGACCTGTTCATCCACTGTTTGTCTTTTTGGGTAAGGTAATCGTCTTGGTCTTTGGTAGATTGGCTGCTCTTCTTTTAACGTTATTACCATTTCGACGTTGGTTTCTTTAATTTTCTCTGGCTTGTAGTCAGCAATGAGTTGTTTGATTTCTTCTTTGATTGGCTTGCTAACTTCTTCGTCGATGTCCAACGTATCGTTATCGTCGTTTACTGTTCGAATTCTATAAACATGAGGAAGCATTCTCTGAATCGTAATTTCTCCTTCTCTGATTTTTACTTCAGCTTGATTCAGTAAATCCTGTCCCACAATTGCATCAGTAGCAATCGCACCATTTGACACAACATGAATCGTGGTAGGAAACTCTTGTTCGTTTATTTCAATTACGTCTCCAAAAAATCCAATTGTCTCTAATTGACATTTTCCAAGTCCAGTGAGTGTAATTTTAGTTTTATTCAGAGCTGGTGAATTCATTTTTTCGTAAATACTTTCTTTGATTAAGTTTACTTTACTGCCCGTATCAACAAGCGCATTAATCTTGATATTTCTCAGCAAAATCTTCTTAATCATTTTCTCATCGTCAAATTTTTCTTCTACATGCACTCGATTAGTCATGACAGGTGCTGTATTTTCTACACTTTTTGCTGCCGTAGTGCATCTTGCTGCCTTGTGCCCAAATTCGTTGCATTTGAAGCACTTTGTCCCCAAGGCTTTGGACTGACATTCTGACGATTTGTGGCCCCTTGCTCCACAATTAAAACAACGCATTTCCGTCTCTTTCGGTACCTCTGATGCATTCGGGTTTTTTGTTGTTTTGTAATTTGTATTTGACTTAGCAGGCTGCCCACATTTCGCTTTCATTACTTCGTACGTTTCCATTTTTGCCTTAAATTCTTTTATGTTCTTTGCACCATAAAGTATGCTTTTGTTACATACTTCATCTTGTATTCCATCGATAACATACTGCATTAATGAATCATCATCGATTGTGCCTCTGCTTGCTACTTCCTTCATTTCAAGAAAATATCGTTGTAAGCTTTCCTCTTTTTTCTTTTTTCTCCCGGTTAGCATTTCGTGTATTTTTGCACTCGTAACTTTGGGCGCAAATTCTTCTTTTAGTGCTTTTTTCAATTTGTTCCACGAGTTGATGCCTTTTTCTCCTTGGATAAATAATCGCGCAAGCCCCTTCATAGATTTTTTTGCAAAAATGTACTTTTGTAAATCGTTCCATCGATACAAACTTGAAATTTCCTCGAAGTCGGTCATCCATTTTTCAAGAGGATAAAGGTCTTCACCAGTGAAATTCCTTATTGACCCCTGAACGTCTTTATATGTTAAATGGAATTTTGGTACGTTTTGCGTACTTAACTTGCTATTGGTTGATACATCGTCGTCTGCATCGACGTCTACATCGTCTGGTTCCAGTTCTTCGTCCGATTCGTCATTGGTGTTCCCTTCATTATTTAGTAGGTTGATGTCCATTAAATGTTTGCTGATACGTAATGTTAATTCTTCTTTGTTTCCGTCATATTCTAAATTCATAACGTTGCAAATTGCAGTTAAATCGCGCTCACTTAAATTGTTTGTGACGTAACTTAGTTTATCGATATGCTCTTTACTATTAGTTGCAAATGTAAAACCTGAAAAATCACGAAGTCTTTCTCGATTTTTTCGATCACCGTTCAATTCAAAAATAAATTTATGAAAAGCTTTAATAGTACACACACTTGCTTTTTTAATATTGTCATTGATACGCGGCAACTGTCCCAAACATTCCATTTTGATAAGGTAATCAAGTTTTTCTTCCTAAAAAGTAACTGTTCTTATGACAATTCTGTCTAAATTTTTACGGCAAAGTTTTTGTGTAAATTAATGTTCACTGATTGATTAATTAATAACACTTTGCACATAATTTTAACTCGATTTTTATTCCGGCAAGAGCCCCCAAATGTAGTCTTTTTCGTCTTTCCCGCTGCTACGCCAAATTGTAATCGTCGTTTACAATAAACTTGCAGCTACTTTAGTAACTTTATTTTTGATAAACAACTCGAAACATACATGAAATAAATCAACAATACCTAAATTGCCCGTCGTACAATTTAATTAACTATCGTCGTCTTTTTATATGTCTCACGCTCGTCGTCTTTCACGAATGAATCTGTCTTACATCTGTCACATCGTCTTTTGTCAGTCGCGTCTGTCTAAATCCCACATGACCTTATTTTTAAATAATAGAGATTATTGTTGAGAATAGGTCTAGTTTAATTAATCATCTACAAGTATTAAATTAAACATACCAGGCACCACAAAGGAAGTACCTTTTTTTGTTGGCGATGAAGCATTTCCTTTGAAAACAAATCTTTTGCGTCTTTACGGTGGACGGTATTTATCAGACCACGAGAACATTTACAACTATTGTTTGTCTAGAGGTCGGCGTGGAATTGAAATTGTTTTTGATGCTTTGACTGCACGATGGCAAATTTATCATAAAACCATACATTGCTATCCAGAAATTGTTGACAAAATAATTCAAGGGACGGTTTGTCTTCATAATTATATAAAAACTGACGAGTCAAATGTACCATCAAATGACCGAAAATATTTTAATGATGCATTTGAAGACCGAGAAGTAAGGAATGGTGAAGTTAATCTTGGTGCTTGGCGACAAGAAATTTCAATAAATGGATGTTTAAGACCAGCAGCTTCTTTAAGACGTTTAGGTGCGAGAAATGCTAGACAAGATACAATAATGTTTAGAAATTATTTGAAAGATTACTTTGTTGGAATTGGAAGTGTTGACTGGCAAGTCGATCATGTGACAAGAACAAATTAACTATTATATAATTTTAGTGTTTTTTGTATACTTTCATGAAGGTTAAGATTGCATTTAAATTTAAAAAAAACACTGTAACTTTTAAAATAAAATTTTATTTTTACATTTAAAATTTTTTTTTTATTTTTTCTTTCACCCATGCTATAAATTGATTATTTTATTTTTTTGGGATTTTTTAGACAATTCAATAACTAAATTATTTTTAATTTAGCACAGTTAATTAAATTGTCCAAAACATCCCAAAAAAATAAAATAATTAATTTATTTTTACGTATTATTTTCTAATATAATATTATATAATATATTATTAATGGCAAACATTGCGTTTTCTGCTTTCATATCACTCATATTGTTCAGGGTTTCCCCAACATAATTTCCGAAAGCTGACCGCCTTCTTTTTTTGTTTTCCTCAGGGACTGCTTGCGATGCTACTGCATGCATTGTTGGGACCATTACGTTGATTGCTGGGGTCTCGGCAGCAGACACCAACCTACTCAAAATATTTTGAACTTTTGTGGGATCGGCTGGGTTTTGACTTTCTTTTTGGAGAAGTCTTCGTATTGGTTCTCCGTGTTGGTTATTTTTGTTGTACGCCGGCGGTGTCCTTTCTACATTTTGAAATAGAGTTTGCGGTTGTGATGATGACGTTGATTCTGATACTTGAAGGTCTGGAACTCTTTCTGCCTCTTCTATCATTGATATTTCATCTTCGATTGCCAAAGGTGTTTCTGACAAACATGGTGTAGGTTGAGTTTGAAAGTCGTCTTCTACATCATTGTCACCAACAATTTCTTCATCATCTTGCGACATAGTGGATGGCAATGGTAAATTTCCTGATGTTCTATTGAAATAATATATAAATTACAAATGCAAATAAAATTTGATATATTACTTACTTTCTTCTCACTTGAACGGTGTCCAAGAAACTCAAAATTGTCATTAAAGGCCAGGGTTGAAAGGATAGAGCTCCTAAACCACTTCTAGTATGCTTTACCAATTTTATTTTTTCTTTGCGATATTTTTCGCGAAGAAACTTATACTTTCTTGTTACCGTGTCGACTAAAACAATAAAAATATAAGTTTAACACTAATTTGTAAGGTTATAGTTTAATTTTTATTATTAATTAGGGTTGTCTTACTTTAAAATGTTGTCAATCCTGAATATTCACATTTATTTAATTGTAAAATATTTAATTCAAATGCGCATTATGTTTTAAACTTGCAAACTATTTTGAAAATAGTATTCTTTTTTATTATACTTAAAGTTTTATTTAGTAGCTTTAAAAACCTTATATTTAATTACTTAAATTTAGCCAAAAATATTTACTATTATTTTTTAACTCTTTATTTTTCAACAAATAAAGATCAATCTATGTTGAAATTTACATCGATATAGGTAAATTACTCTCCCTAAGCTACTTGGCTGGGTACGCCCCTGTTATTTTGTCTAATAATACCTACATAATTTTAAATCCGAAAATTTTAAAATTTTAAATGTTTCTTATAAATTAGGAAATATATTGTTGAGGTTTTAGGTTTCATTAAGACAATTCAAAATCGTCCGACGATTCGGACCATTTAGGTCCATTTTCAAGGCTGTGAACATCAAATCAATCATAACCAAAAAATTAATCTTAAAAATTAATTAAATTAAATTATCTTAAAAAAATTAAGATAAACGCTATTTCAAAACAAGTATGTAATAAATGAAATGTTAGATTTAGGCAAGTTATTTTAAATTGCCGTTTAATTTTTTTTGCCCTATTTAACCCAACAGTTAACAAATGTGTCCAGATTAGTTTATGACCAACTTCGAAGAAACCCAGTTTTGCTGGGCGAAACAAATTTGTACCAAGCGTATCCTTTTAAATAAGTAGTAGGTATATTTAACAATATTAATTTTGCTTCTTACTATTTCAAAAATTTAAAATGTATTTTAGAATTTCTAAATCGAGTACGCTTTACACCGCCACTGCCTGCAAGTATTATGAACTTGTCAAATGCCACATTTTTTTAACCATATCTGTCTGAAACTGTTCCCTTCTATTACTTCCTTGATATATATGTACCTACTTTATGATTTAATAATGGTTGAACGTCATTTAAGCTGCTAAGCTGCAATGAGATACGATTTTTCCCACTTTTATTTACAAAAATCTTGGAAAAAGTATGAACAAATTTTTAAATTTCAAGATATGCCTATATTAAATGTTAGAAAATAAATTATTTAAACGGAGCGATAAACTTGAAGGAATAAGTAATAAAAATAAAAAAAAAATTTTTTATAGTTCATAAATATGGTATGGAAATTCATATAATATGTTTATATCTAATATTAGTATGGTAAAGAAAAATAATTAAAATTTTATCTAAATTGAAAATCGCATAATATAAAAATATTTTTTTTGATTTGATAAAATTTTTGAATTATTAAAAATCTCGGACCGAATCAAACTGATATTTAAAATAAAACAGAAACTTTTCAGGAAAACTTACACGCATGGCAACTCTAATAATATGTAAATAATAAATAGACCAACAACTATTTTTTACTAACCTGTGCATTTTAATGATGAAGCAATCATTTTCATTGCATGTTCCTTCATAATTTTATTTTTATATGCAGGACATGCTTTGTTCCACACAGCGGGATAATTTTCGAGAAGCGATGCCAAATGTTTATCAAAATTTAAATGCAAACTATCCATTTTAATAAATTAATATAATTAGTACATAAACATTTAAACTAAAAACACGAAAATACACTATTTGCACTAGCAACCACAATTTAAAACACAATTAGCTGATTATCAACATCAAATCAACATAATTTGTACTTCTACAAAAGATGCGCTCACTTTTAAATAAAATTGGCCTCAAAAAGGTTGTTTCTTCCAAGCTTTCGTAATTTCTGCAAAACTTCAAAAAGTTAGCAGTAATTTTAAACCTAAAAAAGGACAGAAGATAAGAATGGGGCATGCAAGTTTATTTTCAGGTATAATGTTGTAAAATTTACTATCTTCCTTAAGCGGCGTTCACATTGACTTACAATTAGACTTCTTGCCTTGCCTGTTTTTGACTTGCGTGGCGTTACTCGATATTTTCTTGATGAGCAATAGCGGTCACAATGAATTTGAGGCATTGCCTTGCTTAAAGCGCAGTTGTCTATGTTAACAATTGTCACTAAATAACGTAAACAGTAGTTTGCCTGTTATGTTATGAAAAGTAGGTACTTATACAATATTTTATTTCAAGTCGTCTCGAAATATAATTTTAAAATTAATAATTAATATACAAAATCTTTAGTTTTGCAATAAAAATCGGATTAACTTATTTGGATTTAATTTTGACTACATTTGTTGCAATATGAATGTAAAAAATTATTCAGTAATTGTGAGATTAATACACATTGTAAATATTAAAATTATTTGAAAAAATGTGTGTGAAACAAATAACGAAATTTTTCATTTATTTGAAAAAGATCGAAGAGTTTATTAACCCGGATGGTTTTTCTTTAATCCCTAAAGACCCTACTTTAAAATTTCAACATTTTATGATGGTAGGTAACGCCTACGGTGTAGGCTTTCAAAATTTTATGTACCTGGTACAATAGGTACAAATACAAATTCTTTTCAAATAAGACCCCTGTGAATTAATTTGTTCTACCGAAATTTAAATGTTTTCCAGTATTTTTGCACAAAAAATCATATGCTTTTTTATGAAGTCCGTTGAAGAAATTATAAAATTTTAACGTACCGAGTAACGGGATGGGACGTTTCGGCGCGAAACCGTTTTGGCTCAAGCCCATTTCGGCGCGAGCCAGTTCGGCGCGAACCGGTTGGGCGCAAAGGTTTTTTGGCGCAAGCCCATTTTGGCGCAAACCAGTTCGGTGCGAAGACTTTTTGGTTCAAATAATTACAAACATTTAATTTTCCTTGAATTTTAGTCTTTGAATTTTTTTCTTTGAATTTTAGTCAGGCAGACATTAGATACAAAAAGATACAACTATTCATCTAATAGTTACAAAATAATTATTTGAGTTTGACTTTAATCGCACTTGGTTAAGTTTTTTTCTGATAAAGACTAGAAGTTCTATGAGCGTGGAATCGTTACCAGAAAGATGGCGAAAGGTCATCAGACAAAATGGAAAATATATAATAAATTGATTGAAGTTTATTTTTAGTACAAAAACAAATTGCAACAGAGACGTGCTCAAGGGGGGGGGGGTTGAGGAAATACTAGAAAGCCGGCAGTTTTTAATCTAGAATTGGGGTTTTTGTATAATCGATTTTTAAACAATACAATACAAAAAAAAATTATTAACCACACTACATAATATTCATCAATATTTATAATTTTTTAAACTTTTTTTTATTGTTATTTTTGTTTTTATCTAATAGAATGTCAATACAGAGCATTATATAAGGGGAGGAGAGTTTGGGGGTTTAAACCTCTTGCATGACATAGCTATGAAGTAAAAAAAATTTTAAAAGCTTTTTTTTGGTAAAACCCTTCTCGTAGCATAAAAAAAATTTGTTTTAGGTAACCCCCCCACATGACTTATGTCTAGCTACAGTCCTGTGTCAATATGACATCCATAGTTTTCTGTAAGTTAAAATGCATATATGATTAATTGAATAAACCATTAATTAAACCGACCGATCAGATAAAAGTCAAATAATAAATAATTTTCTACATCCGCATAAATAATGATTTATGTTTATAAAAAGTATTTTATGCCTATGATATTAAATTCTCGCGCCGAATCTGTTTGCGCCGAATTGGCTCGCGCCGAATCGGCCTCGCGCCGAATCGGCCTCGCGCCGAACCGCCTTGCTCCGAACCGTTCTCGCGCCAAACCGGCTCGCGCCAAACCGTCTTTGCGCCGAACCGCCTCGCGCCGAACTGTCTTAGCGCCGAACCGGCTCGCGCCGAACCGTCTTCGCGCCGAACCGGCTGCGCCGAAACGTCCTAGACCGACCTAGTAATTGGGATTTAATGTTAAGATCCCAGCGCCAGTGCGGATAAAATATCAACTACAGCGGGCGGTATGATTTGTGTTTACATTAAGGTTTATTTGGAGGTTACGTGTTTAAAATTTTGTTTTTAAACATATAAAACAATGATTTTAAACGATTTAAAATTGTGTATGCCTTAGTTTTGTTTGTCGGTAATAAATTAATTACAGTTTTGGTTATTGTTAACGAATTTTGTACGATTTATGATTATGTAAACATACTAATGGAATGTAAGTAAACATCGTATTTTTGTTCACTGTATTATGGATAGCAAAGAAGAAACACATATTTCTGTTGTTGATTATTTTAAATAAGTGAATAGAAATAAAAATTAAAGGAGTTTAATACCAGACATGTAATTTTGGGTGATGTTTTTAATGCTTTATTTGTGATGTAAAGTTGCTGCAGGCACTAACAGTTTACTACAATGTAAAAGGTATTATTTTTGTATTATTATGGTAATCTTTTTACTATCTTACTATAGTTATGATTTTTAGAACTTCTATTACAAACTGGAAATAATATCGCAGACACATATTGAGGGTTCGTGGTCAATGTTTTTGGTCAAATTTTTGAATACGTATACCAGATTATAGTTTATAACAAGAGACATATGCTAGAGAACTCTTTGGAGTTTTGAAGATAAACTAGTAACGAATATAAATAAAGTTATCGCAGCAGAATTGGTGGTACCTCGGTGTGGTAATATCTTGAACGGAATATATCGGCTACAGGAGAAACATAATTATCATGGCCAAATACAATTATAAATGGCATTGCTTAATTTATCATTGTGTTACTTTGTAGGTTATTGATCGTTTTGCCAAAGTATGAAAATTTGCACGTGAATTAGTCTTTAACGTAAAAGAAAAATATTTTAAAATGTTGCACGATTATTACAAAATAAAAGACTTTTTCCATTATTTGTTTTTATTTTGTATAAATGATTAAAGTACAAGTAGACAATGTCAATTTATAAGGTGTATTAACTTGCACTCCAAAATTTCGAAAAGACACTATTTTTGTGTGAATATTCTAATGATAATAAAACATTTGTAACTTTAATTTCTTCCACAATTTTCATCCACATTCGTAGAATAATCTGGATTAACATCTTATATGGGTTCTAAGTTTAGAAGCATTCCTTTCTCGACTCTTTTTCAACATCAATTCGATGTTGATGATTTAATGGACCACCACCTGGTCATAGAAGCTGAAGTGATTGATAAATGCAGTATCGGTAATGTCAATGGTTTTAAAAAGTTTTTCTGGCTAACTGTAAACCCTAAATAAAAAAAGGAAATTAACCATTTTTGATACTTCAGTAATTAAAATGAGCTTACCTTTATGAAAAACTCTTTTGTCAAAATGTAATAAACTCTCATAGAAAGGATAACCATTTTCCTAATTTTTAAAGAGTCTGGATTCTTTTTCCTCCAAGCATATCATTGAGTTAGGTACGTAACAAAATTAAAAATAGGTAACACAACCTATAACTTTCTGGTATCTAATTCTTTTTATTTTCACAATTTAAAAACTTCTTTGGTACATAAATTTCACTACATATACGCGACTATAACTGTATTACATTCTATTAATTTAAATATTGTCATTACTGTACGTAAAAACATAAACAATCTAAAAAACTGTAACATAACCGATGCTTTGCATGTAATTTATGTTTGTTGTTCTCGCCCGCTGTAGTTCTAAAATCCGCCGCCAGACAGCGTAGTCCTTAGCTGGATATTCCAATACCTATGAAAAAATTTGAATTTTTAAGTTATGTAAAAAAGTGATAAATATTTAAATGTAGAAAATTATTTAAATTATCCATTTTAATTAATATAAGTAGTTCGTAAACATGTATAGAAAATAAAATATTTGCTCTAGTAATAATAAATTAATAATAAATTAGCTGTTCATCGACATATTTAAACTTCTACAGAAAATGCGCTTACTTTTAAAAGAAATTCTTCAATTTTATTAGTTGTTGTCATAGAATAATAGATTGTTGCTATGAAAAAGCTTGTTTCTTCCAAGCTTTTGTAATTTGTACAAGGCTCTAAAAAGTTAGCAGTAATTTTAAGCCTAAAAAAGGACAGAAGATAAGACAGAAGCACAGTGGCGGCGCCAGCTTCTTTTTTTTGGTTGGGCGACACCCGGCAGAAAAACTTGAAGGGTGGGCAGAAAAAATTAGCAATATTTCGAGAAATATATTATTTTTAGAGATAATCAAAATTTTTTGGATTTGTGAAATATAAAATAATATTATTTTGGATTTATGGCAAATTAAAAAATTGAATTCAAAAACTTTTCTTATTTCAAAGTTTATTTTACATGAATTATAATTATCTATATTAAAATTGGTCTTCCATATAGTAAAAAGCTTTTCTATCTCTGTCCTAAGTATTAACAAATTAAGGATATTTTCCAGAATACACGGAAAATATTTAAATATTTAGCACCTCCATTAGAAGAAAAAAAATTGTTAGCGCTTTTCCGGAAAACTGTTGTGGTACAAAATTTTTTATCGATGGTACAATTGAGTACAAATCAGGCACAAAAGACGTGTATAGTTTGATGGCAATATCTTTTCATGGAGATTACAGCATTAAATAGGAACCCCACGTTTGATTTGCGCTTTTCCAGAAAACTTTTGAGATACAAAATTTTTCATCGATGGTACAATTGGGTACAAATCAAGTACAAAACAATAATACTGTTGGTTTTTAATTTTATTTTAGGACGGTGCCTACTTAATGTTAATGTGATAACAGGCAGCAGGGTGTTATTTTGAACATAACAAAGGTCTTGCGTCAAGCGACAGATTAGCACTCATGAGGCCCCAGGCGCAATTGAATTTGGAGGCCCTTCTTACAATTACTCTTACAATTTACAGCAAAGGTTTTTAATTTTCGGCATACAGGGAGGGCATTTATAAATTATAAGCGCCGCAGGCGATTTTTTTGAAAATGCTACCTAATTTATATTTAGAATATTTCACCTGAAATGTTGTAGTATATCCAAGCAGTTGTCATTTTATATTGATTAATTATTTTTAATGTTATTTCTCACTTTTTTAATAATTACATAAAATAGTTTTTTATTTTGAGGCATCCTTGATTTATTTGAGGCTCCGAGGCGCTCGCTTTTTAGGCCTGTTTGAAAATCCGCCACTGCTTGCTACCTAAAGCGGTTTAAAACAAAGGGTATATTACGTGGGCATGCAGAAAATGCAAAAAACAAGTAAAAAAAATAAGTAAAATACAAAATGAATATTTTATTTATTTTTTACGTAAGTGTAGGATAAAATAACATAAGTTTAGTTATAATAATAATTATTGTAAGATCTATAATATTAAAAGCGGTTTGTTTACTTGATCACAGTTTTTTTAATACATTTTGCTCAAATCTTCGCTCGATTGAACAGGTTGGGCGAACGGTTGGGCGAGAACAATTTAGGTTGGGCGCTCGCCCAACCGCGCCCACCCCTGGCGCCGACACTGCAGAGGCATGAATGTTTATTTTCAGGTAAAATGTTGTAAAATTTACTATCTTCAAACCTTAGAAAAGTACTTGCGTCTAGCCGGAACCCTGCAACAAAAATCTTAATGCGCGCGCATCAATGAAAATTGTTATCAAGATCTTCAATGTATCACATTTTCAACATAACCCAATTTAATTTTTATTAACTGATTGTACCACAAATTGCTCTTATTTGTGTCGCTTGCCCCGCTGATCTGCGATGGAATGGCAGACAGGCCAGATAAGGGATTACACCCCCGTTCAGTACCAGAGCATGGGTCGCGCATGCGCGATTCGTGGATTCTTTCACGTTGTGACTCAGACGATCTTTGGCAACTAACTAAGGAAAAAATATAATCGGGCGCCAGTCTTCTAAATAAAACACGAAAGTAGAAGATGGGGTGGTTTTATTTATAAAACAAAAGTTGAGATAAAAGGTGGGGTTGACAATGCTTGATTCCAAAACTCCATATAGGAGACACAAACACATAACAATTCAAGTTAAATCCAGAATACCCTAAAGGGATACCCTGGGACAATAAATGCAAAATAAAAGAACTAAAAAATACAAATGAGTTGCCATATGAAGACAACCCACCAAAAATAATATCGCGCATCTAGGAAACTGCCCAACGCAGACATAACACGTCGGTAACATTAACTACAAATACTCATTCGCAAAAGATATCATCAAGTAGAATTAAATACAGTAATTGCCTTTTCAACTTACCCTTCCACTACAATCATTCCGATTCAACATCGCTATTCTTTTGGAACCTCTGGAATATTAATGGTTCATCGTGCAAACTGAGTTTCAGATGTAAAGCTAAAAATAACAAAACTGCAATAATTAAACAAGAATCAATTCACCTGCGAACGGTAACATCTCAATGTCGATGTAAATTATTGAAGTAAGCTAATTTCCTAAAAGCGCTTTTAACAAAATAAAAATCCATGGTTTTCCGGTCATCCCACGTCGTCGAAATTATCAAAATCAAATCCGATAGGGCGGCGACGTCAAACGGACAAGGTCAGCTCAAGTGGACTGATAAGAATGAAAACCAGGTGCGGAAAACTTCATTAAAAACATCCATGGGAATAAAAAGTAAAACGCCCTCATGGAAATGGTTCCATCACGCTGATTAAACAACAGAAATATATCAGCTCCACTTTAAGTTTGCTTCCAGAAAACCATAAACAAAAGTTGAAAACCAAAATGGACGAACACAAAAATGGACAGGTGGTAATAAAAAGCCACAAACATAAAACTGAAGGTTATTAAAAAGATCACTTCATTAAAATAAAGTTTGTGGCTTTTAAAACTCAAACATTACACAGAACGAAAATGAAACTTCCATTTTAGATGGTGATAAACGAAAGAATGCCAATATCATAAATTTTCGAAATGTTAACGCTTGCGCGTGATGGATATGCTCAGGATGATGCGTAGATTTCAAACCAATTTAAATAATAGCATTTGGAATGCTACACACTCCCCTCGCAAACGAAAAACTGCTATCAGTTTTGAGCAAAGTGATACCCAAACAAAGTAAACAAAAGTGAGGTCTTATCGTATCCAATGACAAAGTCCCTAGCTGACACATTGCACTAATCGCCGTACCAACTTCTCGTTCTTCCATATGAACTATAAGCGAAGGGGTAGGGGTCAATGTGTTATGGTCTGAACAGTCCATAAGCCAAACAGAAAATTGCTAAAGAAAAACGACAGTATCCTAACAAGACAAACATAAAATATCAAACCCTTGCAATCAGTTCCAATCCAACAAAGTTCAATCTCACGGCAAAATCGTGAACCCAAAATAAATTGCCGAATGCAATACTGCCAGTACTGGTAAACACCAGCGCAACTGTACTCATCTACACTCATACCAATTCAGTCAATTTCGCGATAGTGTCGACATTGAAAAATTCCAATGCCAAAAGTGAAACTTCCTGCAACATAAACCTGTAGATGTCTTATGTTTCTGAATATAGATAGAAATTGATCAGAACAGTAGCTACAGTACCTCTACGACAATACTGTTCACCCAGATGTTATTGGTAAGACAAGAGACAACACAAAATAACCCTTCCAGCCTCCCTATGTGACCACAATGAATTGAATCGAGTATGAATGCGGGTCTAGTATCGGTTTGGAAATCCGAATCGGGTGCACATTTTCTCGGTTCTGTCACAAGTGGTAAGCAAGTCACTTTGTGAACTGACCAGAAGCGAAAATGGCAAATAAAAAAGTTTGCTGAGCAAGAACGAGCACGAAACGTAACTCCAAAACCGTCTGAAACGCTTGCTCAACATGTCATCCATAAGGAATGCCAGTTCCTGCAGAGAGGGAAAAGTGTTGTGGCCCCATTAGACCTATAGGTAAATTCGCTATGGGAAAAAACATCCAAAGCCATAGCTGGTTCAGCAATGCACGCTAGACTGTTCAGCAGTCCAGGGCCGGAGACGCCAAACACAGCTACAAAAAAAATTCGTATAATAAAATACACTCGCGTGTGAGAAAACATCACATCACACGGAGTGGTCAGTGAGAGCTGGCACTCGACTTGCAGATAGGAAACCTCCATCATCCACAAACCACCAAAAAATAAGGTTCACCGGGGTAACCCGAATAACCTCACCTAAATATTTCGATCAACAATCATACTAATCCAAAACCAGATCTAGTGTGTCTCATACTGAAATCGGAATCAAACATGTCGAGAAAAGAAAAATTTAGTTAGTTGCAGATGTTAAATAGAGCGTTGAGTCGTCTGAGTCCCTGACTTAACCATCGAGTCAAAAAAACGCGTTAAGTACCAAACTAACAAAAATTGTTCTCAAAAAATAAAACTGGAGAACGTTAGCTCGAACCTAACTAAAACAAACTCTAAGATTAGTCAATAAAACTGTTGACCAACCAGTCTACCAGAAAAAGTAGGATGCTAACAAAGTAGTAACCTGTGGACTACAAAAAAATTGAGATCCACGGCAAAAATAAGCTTAACTGAACGCCAAAACAGTGACGACCAGTAGCCTCGCAACAAAAAAATATCATGTCCTACACATGGACATCAACAAAATGGTAACCAATTGGCCCACAAAAATCAAGCCCCACACGTTGGTCGTCAAGAAAGTGTACTAAATAACTGAGGTAAATAATATAAATCGAGTCACGAAAATGAAACTTCCATTTTAGATGGTGATAAACGAAAGAATGCCAATTTCATAAATTTTCGAAATGTTAACGCTTGCGCGTGATGGATATGCACAGGATGATGCGTAGATTTCAAACCAATTTAAATAATAGCATTTGGAATGCTACACCATTTTATGGTAGAAAGTCACCGTAATATTTAAAGTAAACTTTTTTTTTAATAAAATATAATTTAAATAAAAAGACACCGTAGCGGTGAAAACCGCTGTATCTTTGCTCAAATTTAAATCTAGCACGCTGTTGAGCTTGTATTAAATTACATGTTTTTTACGATCGTAAAGAGTGAAGGCCATTGTAGGCATAAAATCACCCAATATTATAAGTGTTCATTGTTTCTTATTCAGTTATTGTTTAGCAAACAAATAGGTTGGACATATACTCACAATTCTTATCTTTTATTAAAACTTTTTCTCCAGCAAGACTTCTTATTTAATTAATATTCCACTGCAAATTACCTAATATCTCAACAGGTTATGGTGCCCAGGTATTGCAATTAATTAAATAGAAGTGCAAATCTGTTCTGCGACGAGAAAAGTGCAAACGTAAATCTGTTTTACGGATAAAAGATAAAAGAAAACGCAAATCTGTTTTGTGTAGAAGAAAAACGCGAATCTGTTTTGCGTACATGAAGAACTTCGTAAATGTGTTTTACGTAGTTGAAGAAAATCGCAAATCTGTATTGCGTAGATGGAATAACTCGCGAATCTGTTTTGCGTAGTAAAAGAAAATTAAAAAAACGTAAAAATACGTATAGAGTTAGATTTTCTGCTGCACTCAGTATATAATATTTAAATAGTATAATAACTTGTGCTGTTAACTTGAAGTGCAATTAGATTTTCAACTAATATTTCTAAGTATTTATCTACTTCCGGGAGATAAGTGCGTACTTAGCTCCACCAAATAGCGCGGATATGACGGCAATTACTTTGTTCCGTTGATTTGCGGGAGTTAATATTCTATTAACATATTAATATTCTATTAACTCCCGCCGGGAGTTAATATTGATTGCTATAGGCAAATGAACAAAAATAATTTAAAAATTAGCAACTTGATTTTAATAATGGAAAATCAAACAAGTCACATGATTTCCCAAACAATTATAATAAAATTACTCAAAATTTAGATGTTCGTGAATAATAAGATTATGTTTAACTTTGCAATTTATTTTTTAATTTTTATAATACAATAAAAATAAAGACGTTTAAACGGAACACAACAAATTAAAAATAATTTTAAAACAATTAACCTGATTCAGATAATGACAAAGAAAACAAACCTCACGTCAATCAATTTATTTTAATATGACAGTTGTATTAATTCATTTGTTTATATCAATTTTTTATTTTTTATCTAAATTTTTTGAATTAGCTATAACTCGAGAACGACGCTAGATATCGAAAAACTGAGAAAAAAAATCTACCCCCCCCCAAATTTATTTAGAAATTTATTACTTACCCCCAGGGAATTGTCGGTAGGAAGGTAAATGCAAAAAAGTTTTCTCAAGTTTAACATATTTAGCACGGAAGTAGATAAATAGTATATTAAACTTGGGAGATATGTTGCATTACCACACTCAAGTTTCAAAAGCCCTCGGGCCTTCGGCCCTCGGGCTTTTAAAACCTTCGTGCGGCTAATGCTCCTCATATCTCCCGCGTAAATAATATACTATTAAATTTAAAAATCTTTTTAGTACGCCACTGGTAATAGTTGTTTGGTTGTTGGTAAAGTAGTGCACTGCAGTTGGTAATATCCTAATATCTTATTTTCTATATAAATGTCAGCAAGTGTGAGTAAGGCATCGAAATGTAAAAGTGTAAAAATCTGTAAAACTGAATAAATTAAATTAACGTGGAAACTGTAAAGTGTATCCTTCAAGAACATCGTAAATGGTCCCATCAAAGTGTACAATGGAAGTTAAACCAAATTTCGAAATTGTGATGAAACTACGGTTAAAGACATGATGTCCACATGTGGGTAAGTAATTTTTATATAATTTTGGATTTTATTTGACGATAATTATTTTAATATTTAAAACTCTGTGTTTTTGTAGGGTTTTGAAAAGTAATTAATTCTTGTTTTGCATTTTTAAAATAAGCCAATTAATCAATTTGTGCTACGAAAAATGTATTTTATCGTGATTCTTCGATAAAGATATCTTGATCGAGTTAACAAATACAAAAGATAAATAACCTTATTTTAGTTATCGGAAGGTAATTGACGTACAATAATTTTTATATAAAAAGTTGATTTTAGATTGATTTAATTCAATGCATTTACAGGTATCTATAAAACTTTCTAAAGCGTTATTTTTTTCTACAAGCAAGTATTTTTAGGAGGAGGTTATATAAATAAGTACCTGAATGAGGACACTTGATTTATAGAAAATTAATAGGGATATTGTTTTTTAAAATAATAGCATCGGGAGAGTACCCGATCTACGGTTTCTACAATTTTGCAGTCATTATTGTTTGTGATGTATAACTTTCTTGCTGCACTTTCATACAACTTACTGTGATTGGCATATTTATTTTGAAATGCTGCATTTCTTGAGCATACGTAGAAGTGCCATAACACCTCGATCCAGTAATACGATATTGTCGTTCAATACCCTATTTACACTGAAATGGTTATTAAAACTTATCATCAGACAAAATTGGTGCTGATAAATTTGTAATTTGATAAACTTATAATAGTAAATATTTAATTAATTCACTTAACTAGTGAATAAGGTATAGGACCTGAAAGTATTTTAAACATTTTAAGTCGTTGGTTTACTCTTTCCACATGTACCCTAGCTTTTGCAATCTTTGCATTCAACTTGGGTTCTTCTGCAGCCAATTGCTTTTCATTTGATAGGAACGGTGGGCTGATTAATTTTATTCTAAATATGTTACATAAATCGTCTATGCAGAACCCTTGGTCTACCATAATTGCCTCGCCTCTATCTAATTTATTTAGTAATGAGATCGCTTTGATCAAATATGATTTTATCAGAAGCTCGTCCACCACAAACTGCAACCTTACTCTTCAAGACTGCGAAGATATGGGGTAACAGCCCTGGTGCTTCGCACCAGACCAGAATAAATGAAATATTTAGTTTTCTACCTGAGCGAATATATAAATATAACAAAAATTTTCTTTCGGGCAGGCACGTGGAGTCTTTTGGGAACTCCGTGTGCTTATTTTGCGCATAACTTTTATTTTTAAAAATTTAGGCGTAAATGTATTAGGCATAAATGTTTTAGTCGTAAAATCGGTTAGTTGTAAAGACTTAGGCATAAGTCAGTTAGGTGTAAAAGTTTTAGGCGTACATGATGTTAGGCGAAAAAAACCTTAGTCGTAAAATTCTTTAGGAGTAAAGACTTAGTCGTAAGTGTTTTTAGGCGTAAAGACGTGGAGCCAAATATGTTAGTTAGCTAACTGTCCAGATAAATTTATTCACGCTACCTAAAAGGAATCGCTTAAATTTAATATTAACTAAAAAATTAAAAAAAAAAAAAGAATAGATCTCTCATTTCTAATCTCTAATGCCCCTCCCCCCGATTTTTATACAAAATTTTGCAGGAAAAATAGCTCACATTTATCTAAATAAAAAGCAAGGAGAATTTTTAAAATTGATAACAACGAGAGTCTTCATGGATTGAGTATTCGATGTTCAAACTGTTTAAACCCTTTAAGTTGACTACATTTTCAAACATCGGAAAAATTCACGAAAAACAATTTATGAAAAAAATTTAATTTTCTGGCAACGATACCAAAAAGGCATAGCTTAAATTTAAAATAACTAAAAATTAGAATAACCACAATAGACCTCCCATTTCTAATCTTTAATCCCCCCCCTCCCCGATTTCTAAACAAAATTTGGTAACAAATTTTTCATCTTCATCTATATATCTTCATCTTCATCCATATATATCTATATATGGGGCATTCCACACCAAATCGACCACTTTTGAACCCGACTCTTTTTGATTTTCCTGAAATTTTTACAAATTATACTATCTCATCAACAACAGTTCTGTGAATTTTTTCAAAATTTTTTACTCAACCCAAAAAAAGTTACGAATTTTTAGAAAAACTGCTGGTTTTTTTTTCAAACGATCGTAACTATTTCAAAAATTGACTAATTGGAACGTTTTTTTTTTGGTTTTGTTTGTCTTTAAACGTACTTTTCAGGAAAAAATACAAAAAAAATATTCAAACTTAGATTCTACAAATTTTTTTATTTTTTCGGAGAAAATCATTGATTTTTCAAATTTCGACACTTTTGATTTTTGAATTTTTTATTTCAAAAAAAAAACTCTGATTTATTCCGCGTATAACAACGCAAGCCCCATAATGAGCCGACATTTCTTTCTATTTCTTTTGTTTAATTGAAAAATATTATTTGCGTAAAAATAAAACAAAATATTTTTTAATTAAACAAAAAAAAATAGAAAGAAATTTCGGCCCATTATGGGGTTTGCGTTGTTATACGCGGAATAAATCAGAGTTGTTTTTGAAATAAAAATATCAAAAATCAAAAGTGGAAAAATTTGAAAAATTAATGATTTTCTCCGAAAAAAAAAAAAAATTTGGGTTGAATAAAAAAATTTGAAAAAATTCACAGAACTGTTTTTGGTGAGATAGTATAATATGTAAAAATTTCAGGAAAATCAAAAGGGGTCGGGTTCAAAACAGGGTTGTAATGTTTAAAACATTTTGTTTTAAACAAGGTGTTTTAAACATGTTTAAAACAAAATTCATTTAAAACATCATTTTGTTTTAAACATGTTTTAAATGTGTTTAAAACAGGTGTTTAATTTGGTGTATGTTTAAAACATGTTTTTTTTTTACATTTTCCAATTTTTTTTACATTTTTCAATTTTTTTTTACATTTTCCAATTTTTTTTTAATTAAAAATAATAATTTATTCAAAATTTATAAAAAAATATAAAAATTTGACGACTTCTTCAATCTTCTTCAAAAATTGAGGAATTTTTATTTAGGGCTCTCATAATAGACACAAGCTTTGATGCTTTTTCTGTCCCTAGTCTATTACGGAGTTTACTGTGCACCAGTCCAAATGAAGAAAATAATCTTTCAATTCCGGCAGAAGAAGCTACAGCAGAATGCAACTGAATTGCTAAATTATGCATTTCTGCATTTATACTCCTTTGTAGGGAATTCCACCAAGCCAATGGGGTTACATTAACGACGGTATCTTCCAAAAATAAATAATTTTTGAACGGTGATGCTTTGGCTTGGTATTGAATTACAAATGAAAGTGCTTTTGAATGATATGCACCTACGTACTCCAATGCTTCTTCCAATTGATTTTGATTTAGATTTTGTCCTCTAAATCGATGATCCAATAAGTTGGCCAAGTAATGGGCTGGTGTCATAACCATATTAAATCGCTTCTCGCAGCATTCAAATTCATGTTCGTCAAAAAGATCCCTTGCTTTGTTTAACATTTCAATCCATACTTCTGTGGCTTCTCCGATTGAGCACGTCTCTGCTTGTACTTTGTCCAACGAAGTAGATATTATTTTTAATTTTTGTAAATAATTGTATGTGTTGCTTTTTAAACTTAAATCATTAACAAGTTTAGATATATTTGTTTCAATCGCAACGGGATTTTCTGTACATACTTTCGACAAAAACGGCCAGTTATCCAAGTACGATTCCAAACAATCAGCTAAGGTATTCCAACGAACATCTTGTGGAAGTTTCAGTTTAGCCCCACCAGCTTGTTTATATTTAGCTGCTGGGAAGTGGTGATATTTAAAATATTTTATGATTTTTTTTATGCTGTCTTTAATATTAAGGGATGGCGTATCAATATCTTTTGCTAATAAATTTAACATGTGGGCCGCGCAACCATAGCTTAATATATCGGGCATACCAAGTTCTGCACATTTAGATAATTCAATTCTCATTTTTTTCATATTACTTGCATTGTCTGTAACAATACTTCCAATGGTACAACCAAACTTTTGACATTTTTTTACTGCATCTACAGTTAATTTCAATAGATATTCTGAAGTATGGCTTGCATCATCTGTATCTATTGTTTCTATTAAATGGATAGCCTCCTGAGAAACATCTGTTACCGACACACATACGATTGGTTCATTATGGATGTTGCTCCATCCATCCAGTGCCATGCATACCGTTTTGTCCTTTAGCGTTTTTTGAACATCTAACCATATGGAACTATGCACATCATCCAGCAAATGGCTGGAAATTTGTGCTCGATTTGGAGGGGTGTATCCAGGTCGTAAAATATTAATCAATTTTTGAAATTCTGGATGATCTACAAGCCGGAATGCTGAATTCGTAGAATAAATAAATCTTGCCATTTGCAAATCTATTTTGTGCTTTTCGGCAAGGGTAGTTTTGGTAACAAAAGAATCCAGAACCCCTACTGCTGCTTGCTTGGATGACGATTTTGGTAAAAAGGAAGCAGACGCAATCGAAATTGAAGAATTCGTCTTGCGTATTTTTTGGCGGTTTTCATCCATGTTTCTATCAATATCATTATCGTCACTACTTTCGTTAGAGCTGTTAACGTCTTCATCTCGTGATATAAAATTTTTGCATTTCATTAAGTGAGTTTTCATACGAGCTACCAATGCAGCCATTTCCTTTTTACATATTTTACATCTTGCTCTTGTACAAGATGTTTTAGCATCTTTTGTCTTATCAAAGTTTTGCCAAATCGGATCTAATCTTCTTCCAGTTCCACTCATGTTTAAATTCTTCTTCTGAAACTTCTTCTAAATATATATTTTTCAATGTTTGTCTATGTGTGCACAATTCTTTTATGCATCTAATAATATTTTTTTTAACTTATATAATTTATAATATTAATATTCGGTTGGTATTAATTACCGGATGATCACCACCACCTTCAGGGCCAGTTGTATAAAAGAGGATAATCTTTGACATAGATTAAACTCTAATTTATACCAATCAGAACAGAAAAAATTTTATTTTAATTTTTCTATTGGTTTAATTTGAAGTTTAATCCATGGTCAGCGATTATCCCCTTTTGTACAACTCAACTGGCCCTTATAGAGTTTTCTCAAGAAGTAATTCCTTCTCAATGAATCAACGGATACCTTTTTATTATTAGTATCATAAAATTAAAGTAATATGTTAATAATTTAACATTTTAAATAAATTTAAAGTAGTATAGAGCTAATGAAAGATAAGAACACGTTTTTTTTTTTTAGTTTTAAACATCGTTTTAAACATGTTTTTCTGTTTAAAACATGTTTTTTTTTCTAAGGTAATAAAAAACCGTTTTAAACAAAAAAAACTGTTTTAAACATAAAAAAAACGTTTGTTTTGTTTTATTTAAAAAAAACATGTTTTTTTGCAACCCTGGTTCAAAAGTGGTCGATTTGGTGTGGAATGTCCCATATGGACGCCGGTAAATTGCGCCAACGGTCAATATTTTCTTGGCTTTTTTGGATCGGTAGCTTAAGGACAACTAGCAAATTGCGCCAGCGGTTGATTAGGGAGCTTAAGTTGTAATACCCAAAAAGTGGTGTATTTAGTAGTAATTATAATATTATTTAATTCCCACAGTGGCGTAGTTTTTAGAAAGTTTTATTTTTAGAAAAATATATAAAAAAGTAACTGTAACCTACGCACAGCTGTACCTCCCAACGCAAATTCAATTTCTTTGGCATCATTTCTAAAACAATATAGAAAACAAAATATAAACAATATAAACAACATTATATTATTATTAATGAAGATTATTATTAATTATTTTTAATAAATATCTGCAAAATGATGACATATACGTTTTAGAAAATCAAATCTGCTTAGTTCCTTCGATTGATACAATGCTATGTTGAATTGCAATGTTTCTTGTTTGAGTATAGTTTTAGTACGGATTTACTTCTGTTGATTAATACTATCGATTTTAACCTTAACAGAAATTTGCATATCTTTCAGATACTTCTGCGGGGTTTAAATACTGCAGCTCAAATGTCCATTTCAACCAATAAGCGAATTTTTATCTTGATATTCAGTTGAAAGTCCAAATTCTTTAAGTTTCCGGTACCACGCTTGACTGACATGAAAAAGACACTCTATAATTTCTGCTAAAATTCAGAAATAGAAAATGTCTAAATTAAGATCAATATCCAGTGCTTAAGTACAATTTTTGTGTTTTATGTAATTCATTTCCAGGACGTTACAAAAATTTAAATAATTGCTAGCATGCCGAAATCTTTTAACACTTCTTCATGTAAAGGCGCTAAAGGCAATTGATTTATTTATTGGAATACTACGTTATCTGAAAACTAGAATGTGGGATTCTCCCCCCTCACCAATTTTGTAAAAATTGAATAGTTAAGATAATTAAAAAATAATGTAGTTAGTAGTACATACCTGTCAATACTATTCGAATCATCATCTTGAAAAATATTATCCCTTAAAATGTTTGTGATAATTTCTCTACAAATTGCAGTTGCTTCTGCTTTCAGCATAAGTTGTAACGGGCAACTGTTAACATTATTAATTAATTCGAGATCATCGGTAATGTTATTATTATTATTAGAATCTTCACTATATCTTGCCTTCTTTCTTGGATATAATTCTTCAATAGTTTTGCCCTTACTATATTTAGTTTTCCCTGCACTGGTTGGTTTTCTCCACTGACACTCTTCACTGGTCTTTGTGTCAGAGTTTTCGGTATTTATAAAAACTACCAGTGCACCAATGTGCTTACATTGACTTCCAATTGCAGCTAAACAGTTACAGCTACTGTGAATCACTTTTCTGTTTTCATCCACCTACAATCATAATATATTTTAAGGAAACACTTTTAAACAAATTATCACAGATAACTCAATGAATATTATTATGAACTTACTTCAATGTGAACTGTGTAAGGTGGTAAAGTAACTGATGTTTATCTTATAACAGAGCATTCCACGTCACTCATATTGCTAGATTTTCTTTTACAAACGTTAATAACATGTCTCGATTCTACAAGTGCCACGGCTTTCTCATATGTTGAACTGTTTTTAAATTAATAATGAATGCGTTGAAACCCAAAATGTAATAACAACTTCCATATTAATAATCACAAAAATTTATGAATGCTTGTTAATTTGGATCACTATAAACACATAACTCACAATAATTTTTTTGTTGCATTTAAATACGTAAACATGCATTTATTGATCATAATAACAACTTAAAAAAAATAAAACTAATTATTGATTAACAACTTAAAAAAATTAAACTAATCATTGATTAGTTTATTTTTTAAGTTAAAAAAATAAAACCAATCAAATAATAATATTATTATGTTTTGTGGCTATGACGTGCATGCCAAAATGTTGAAAGTGTCCGCCGTTAGATGTCACTTTACAGTATTCGCTCGGTCCCTATAGTACCCAACATTTTAAAAGAACACAATCCTGTAAAACTATTAAAGACTTATCACTCTCTATCAATGTACATATCGACACTTCATAGGTCAAATGGCTTAACCCTCATTTTAAACATCTTTTAAATATTGGTTAACATCTATGAAACCAAGGGAAATAATATTTTAAAATAATTTGAAATTGATAAAACAAACTTTTTGTCAAACAACGTTAAAGTTTTCAATCATAACAATGAATATTTGAATAATTAATTTAGTTTTTCTTCTCTAAAAATGACAAAAAATTTTAATGAGGGTTACGCCATTTGACCACCTATGAAGTATCGATATATTTATGCATCTTGGGGTGTTCACTTGCACTTGAAAATCTCGAAATTGTTTTGGGCCGTCATAAAGAGGTTGTGTATTTAATAATGAAACTAAGCTTTCAGCAGCATCTAATTCATATTGTGTATGGCCAATTTCTATATTAAAAATCGTTCCATATTGCAATACTTTGCTTTAAAATTGTTTAAAATAAGAAAATAACTATTACGTAGAAAGAGCATATTTTGCTCTAATATTGGAGTCTTTTTCGTATGCTTTTTCTTTCATAATGTATTATATTAAAATAATACTCTAGAATTAATTAAATTGTCTTGATGATTGTGCAGGATGTCTTGATCTAGTATATGTAATAAAATAACATATCATTCATTATTTACAAATACATCACTTAATTCTGACATGCACTTTATAATTAGAAATTGAATTCCTTTTGCTTTGAAAATTGTGTTCTGGAATTTTCTGAGAAGTCTTCACATTTGTTCATCGCGTCCATATCATTAATTACACTCATTACAAGTTTGTGGGGAATTTTGGACAAGGAAATAAATAAAAAACTTTTTATTTTGATCGACGTTTCGAAGTTATATTTTTCTTCTTCTTCAGGATCTAAAAACAATCATTTACACTCACATTTAGGCTACATCTAGTATAAAATTTACCAAAAAATCAGTTTCAAACTAACATTCCTAGGAGAGCACATCTACAACTTATCATTCAATCAAATATTTACGCAAAATTTACACACACCAATTAAAACTCTTAAAAATTAATAAAATATACGTCAAATAGTAAAATAATTATTGTTAGAACAAACCAGAATAATAACCCACAAAAATATCATATCTATACGAACACCTGCTGATACTCCCATATATAGTAGAACTCTAATAAATCGTTCTGAGAAGTATTTCTGCAACTTTGCAAAGTTTGAATACGTCTGGGGATGGTTCATATAATCTTCCTCTTCTTTTTATCGTAATTAAACTATAAGATGACACACTTCCATTTTCTTGGAACCAACTGAAGCGCACAAATTTTACATACGGTTTCTTCTAAACCTGCCGTATATTCAACAATATCTTTTGAAAAATATTCAATGCATTAAAATTAACCAAATATTGTTCTCTTCGTCATCATCTGGCACATCTAATTTGCAAAACTTGATGTCTTAAAAGTAACCTCTTGTAAGCACTTTTAAGTTGTGCAGAGGGGTTATTAATTATTATTGTAACCACCTCTACTTCTTATTGCACTAAAAAAGATTTCTAGGTGACCTTGACTTAATTTATATGGCAGTAAATACCTCTGTTCTGTTTACCTATTATAAAGCTTTACTACATTTTCTAAGCATATAATTATGCCTAGGAAACCAAGTTTTCGATTTCCCTCAAGTAATAATAATTTTTTGCTTTTATTTTTTAACTGATATGTACTCTTTTATTCTTAAGCCTTTCGTCGTAAAGAAATTAATTGTTGCCTGCTTTATTGGTCGTTTATATGGATACTTCGCAACAACACTTCTACCATTTAACATGTCAAAAGCATCATTGAGAGTTAAGGGGGGAACCTGCTTTAGAAATTAATGGATAAATAAGCCATATTATTTATTTTATTCAATAAAAATTACATTAAAAAAATAAACAAAAAGTTAATCGTCAACGGCTTCAATTGGTCTTTTTCTTGATCCTTCGGCACTAAAAAAAAGTAAATAAGAATTTTAAATAAAACATAATTTTTATTGTTTTATTGTTACTTACCGTTTCACAGAATTTCGAAATAGCTGCTTAAAAAACTTTTCCGTAAAATTTGGATAAACGTGAAATTTGAATTTGCTAAATTGACCACATGGTGGAACAATTTTATTACTTGGCCGTATACTGCAAATTCAGTTTTTGATTTATCCTTGTCGTGAGTATTGCCTGTCCAATTGCAAGTTGTAATGAACTTTTTATCGAATAAAACATCTAATACTTTATAGTTTACTTTAGTCCCCGACTTTGTTCCTTCTTTCCCATAAAATTGGGACAAATACCTCACATAGCTGTTGTAACAAGAGTTATCGTTTAAGTCGGCTTCGAAACTTTTGAGATTTTCCAAAGAATCAATTGGAAGCCGACTTTTAACACCACTGAAATCTTCGTTGGGTCCTTCCCCAACCGGTTTTGCATTATTACAATCTAGCACTGTTATTAAGTGGTTTAACAGTAACTTAATTTCAGTAACGGTTCTATTGGTTGCTCTTGATGTCGTTTCGAGTTCCGTCAAACGAATTTCCAGAGCCGTTAAACGACTTTCGATACTCTCAACATTTTAGAAATGTTGAGAGGAGTCAACAGATGTATCTTCTACTATAAACTCACGTTGCAAAGCGTCAAGAGGTGTAACAGCAGGTGTAATGTTATCTACAATACTTTCACTTTCCTAAACAAGAACATGTAGTACGTAATTGCAAAGAATGTAATATGTAAAAATTTATATATTTACCATAAGAATTTTGTTCATCATTTGACTGTATGAACTGGAACGAAAATCCGTTGGAACGGAAATCCGTTGGAACGGATTTTTGACTAGATGCCCTGCATTTTCTTTTTATTCTAGGCAATGTGCCATCGTCGCTTATTTCTGTGTCTGACTTTCTACACATTTTCTTTTCCATTTCAAGGCCTTCCGATAATGAAGTGATGTCCTTTCGTTCCACGATACACTCCATCGCTTTCCAAACAGCTTTGTTAGGTTTGGATTGCTTATCCTGACGAAGTGCAACTTCTCTCAGACTGCCATGAGGCCAATATAAAACACCGTTTTCTTCCCAACTTTCAGAAACTGTTACCAACATTTTGACACCTCTTTCGATTGTTTGCACAATTTTATACATCGTTGTAGGCATCTTTAGAATTGAAAATTTCTACAAACATTAACGATTAATTAAATAGTTTACATAATATACTGTCATATAAGTTCATTTTATAAATTTAAAATTTCCACAATTGAAGTTTAATTATATTTTTCTCGTACTAGAGTTAATTTGTTTACTTGGACGAATTAAGGTTGATTTGATCTCAATTGTTGTACCAATAATTTTGGTATTTTGAAAACGGAATTTATAGGTGGAGGATTGTTCCAGGACCTAAAACAGATTTAACTCAGTCAAATTAGACTTTTTTTTGTATTGTTTACACTGTTGTAAATTTAAATAGAAGTGAGTGCGTGTAAAGCAATCTATAATTGATGATTTTTGTGAAACTGACTAGATGGTGTTGGAAGCAATTCATATTTGAATAAAATTAGGAACTTTTAATTTTTTTTAAGAATTTTTCGAATTTGACTGACTGGATCAACCAATGACAGTTGGACACGATTTTCCAAAATTCTGAATTGACAGGAAGTGAAAATTGTGTGCAGGAGAGGTAGTTGTTGACAGTGTGATATGAGAAGTCATGAGCTCAACCACAAAATTCGGAAGGTTGCCATGCCAAAATTACATATGTGTTTTCTTAAAGCATAATCTGGCGCCTTATTCGCAAAAAAATTCAAGATATCATTAGCATCTTCGGGAGGGAGAGATTCAGTAACATGGTACTTTGAAAAACACTGTGTATCCAGAATTGGACGTTCCCCATTTTTTAAATGCCCCGTAGCACTTTAAATTTGTGCACGAAAATTCATCAAACTGTTTGACATCAAATCTACAAAAGTTATTTTCGATAGAATATCGACGGTGTCAATGCAATACCTCGTATCTTTCTTTTGATACATTTTCAGGAAACGAATTTTATGTAGAATTTCGGTTCTGATGTGTACATGTGTCCATGGTTTAATGTCATTGAGATCTTGTAAATATTTTCTTACTAAAAAATCTACTAATAGTGACGCTTGCAAGTCTGTATTGGTTTCGTCAAACCAATAACAAGTGGCGTCTTTGGTTTTCAAACACTGTAAGGTTATGACACGATAACTTCGTTTTAAAATATAATGAACTAGCCTGTAAAGCTGGACCGAATTCCCGAATTGTGGAAAATGTTTTGAAAGCCATTGCAGTGTTATATGAACGTTACATTAAATTTCAAAATATTGCTCAAGAAAATAATGAAGATGAGCCTTTTTGCCCAGATGACATGGGTCGACATGAATTTAATGTATTATTTAATGCTGCGCAAATTCCTCATATACTATTAGTAAGTGATGGATGGTGTTGGTATAGCTGCAGGTGTTCGCAATAATTTTATAATAAATCAATAATTTGCGGCTTTGTAAAATTATATGTTTGTAACAATTTTATTAATAAAATGAAAAAAACAAAATTTCATTAGTAATATATTTATAAAAGGAATTAGTTTACAAATAAAACAGAAGATAATAACTTATTGTTTAAGGTCGGGTTGCACCAACGTCTATTAAAATTGGCATATTAAGCGCTATTATCATAATAGCTACTACTCTGTTAAAATTATCTTAATATAGTATATTAAACAACGAGTTTTATAATCAAAGTTTTTATTGCACGATATCTGTTTAGAAAACGAGCCGCGAAGCGGGGAGTTTTCTAAAAGATAAGTGCAATAAAAATGATTATGAAACGAGTTTTTTATACAATTTTTTCTATTTTGCATTTTTCATGGTTTAAAATTAAAAAAAATGTGTTTGTAATTATTATAGTCAATTTGAAATTTTGTTTTATTTTTAAGTTGATTGGTAACACATTTGACATTTGAAACAAATTTGAAAATTTTGAAACTTTGTGTCAAAAATTTACAGGTTAAGACATCGCACAAAAGTTTAAATAAAGGAAATTATACTTGCAGTTAAGAAGTTTCTTTATTATTGTCTTTAATTTACAGTTAATTAAAATGCTTAACCCAAATTTGAAGATTTTTAATTTCATTTAAAATGACATGTTGATTTAATTTTCAATGACGTTTCTGTCGCAAACCTCATAAAACAAAAAATTGCGTTTTATAATAGGGTCTATTTCGATACGCAATCGCGTATCGAAATGACTTTGTTTTAGACGCAAAATAGAAAAACGTTATTAGGCTATTAGTTTAATATTTTTATAATTGCTAAGGCAACGCTATTGTCATTGTCAAAACTTTGCAGTTAGAACTGCCCTTATAATGGTGTATTTTAACGTTAATTTTCATTTCTAATAAAAAATGCATTCTAAGTTGTCTTTTTTCAATCACATTTTATATACACAGGGAGTAAATTTATTATTTTCAATATACCGTAGCAATTTGTTAGATTTTTGAACATCTCACGACGTGAGTTTCTTGCTGAAATCATTGCATATTGGAATTGTATAACGGCCACAGAAGATGTAAAAAAATAAAAAATTTTTTACATCGCCCGGTCCTATAAAAACATTTTCATAAGCGACAAAGTTTAAAATTTATGCCCACAAAATTGTGAAGCTTGAGAAAATTACCTCGTTTTTGATAAGGCTTGTCCAAAATATTAATATTTCTATCTTTCGCTTGCTTCCTTGAAAAAGTTTTGTTGTTTAAAAAAATTTATTTCAAAATTCAACGATTACTTGTCAACTTCGATGTAGTTCATAACCTAAAAATCTATTATTTATGTCAAAATATATGTAAAAGTTATTACCCTGTTAAACTATTACCCTGTTAAATTTTTTTGCGTTGCACCAACATTTTTCTCAATTAAAAATCTCATATTAGTTATTATGAAATTCAACAATGGTCGCCATACTAATTTGACATTTCTCGCTTGTTTAAATATTAATTTTAGGTTAATACAGTAGCGTATCTATATAATATCTATAAAAGGGAAAATCAAGTACTATCCAAGAAGATGCAAATGTTGAAAAATTAATAAAAAAATTTTAAATATTAACTTAACTCTCTGGAAACAACACGTTAACAGAATGGAGAAGGATAGAATTCCAAAGAAGATCCTCTCGTATAACCCGAAAGGAAGAAGAGATGTCGGCCGCCCAAGAAAAAGATGGCGCGATCTATGAAGTCGGAACAGGTAAACACTGCCTATACCTTGAAAGGAAGAAGAAGAAGAAGAAGAACTTAACTCTCAATTCTAAACTCCTGAACTATTCCTAGATCTGCCACTAGGTAAATGTGTACGTGATTATTAAAAATATATCATGGAAATTAACGAAAAAAATGTAAAGGAAAGTTCTTGAGCAAAATATATAAGCAGAAATTGCAACAATCCAAGTCATCATTTTTATAAAAGAGACAATATCCTATAATTTTTGCATCACGCTTTGATTTTCTTGGCCCAATAGTAGTTTTCAATATCCAGTGGCAAAAAGTGAAGTAACTCTTCGTTTGCTTTAGCACTCAATCAGAAAACAGTTTTCTAACTGTAATAATTTGAAGACTTTAATATTTGAGAAATATTATTAAATACGAATTCTTTTCAGTGGTAATGAATAACTTTTTCTTTTCTGTATTAACGACAACATAATATTACTGTCATAATATTCACATATTGTGAGTAAATCCATAGAGGAATATTAACTACTCAAAATGTGAGGCTTTAGTAACAAATTAACAAATTTATATCTTCATCTGTACTCGAAAAAGAAATTGTAGCTGACATTTTCTACTCATAATAATATAATTTTGAATTCAGCGATTAATTTTTCAAGTTCCATGTACTACATAACTTAAAAATCTTCTTTTTTCATCAAATTTTTTCTAATAAAATTTCAACTTAAAATTTTAATTGACCAATTTTGGCCAATTTGCTTATTATTAAATTTATTACCCTGTTAAACTAAGTCGCAATGGTGCAACGCATTTTTTTGGTAACTAAGGAATTTTTATTAAATATTTAATAATTTTGCTAATAATTTCCTTAATAAACGTTGTTGCGAGGGAAACTGACATATGTCATTCATTTTAGTGGAGATTTTAATCTAGTAATAAGTTAAGTCTCGTTGGTGCAACGCATCTTATGTCAAAATGTCAATTTTTAATCTAGTAATAGCTTATTACTCTATTAAATCCTTATTATGCGTTGGTGCAACCGGACCTAAGAGCTTTTGCCAACTCAAGCTACTGTTGGGTTTTTACTGTTGTTTTATATAAATAAAAACACTTCTGAATTATAATTTGTTTATATTAAAGTTAGAAAAACAAAAGAATTACATTTATAATAATATGTGGAATATATACGTATATTATTGAACAAAGAACTTAATTTTAATGTATCGCATGTCTTTACGTTCGATATTTGAATTTCTCACTTTGTGCTTAATTGTTCGTTGCTAACTAACTTTTTGTTACTCATGCAGTTACTAAATAACATAAAATAAGGTTTTTGTTTATCTTGAATTTATATTCTTAACAGCTGCTTCATTTGCAATTCAACTTTTAAAATTTTTTGCCGCAAGTTGCTTTCGATCAAAAGGCATTCTTTCTCTTGCTTTAGTTTTTCCAATTGAATTTAACAGCATTCCAACTTTTGCCAAAGCAAAATACTCTTTTGGTAGCTCAGATGCATTTATTGTAGTTGCCACAGGCCTTCTACAACTGCTCCAACTTGTATCTCTCGATGTAGGATTTTGGGCCCTTAAGTTGTTGCTGAGTGGGGTTCTAAGGTGGTTAGCCCTAAAATCACTCCAATTTAATTCTTCACGTTCGGTTTCCTAAAAGACAAAATTATTACTAATCGACTTAAAAACTACTAATTAGAACAGTGCAGCATTGAGTAAGTATAATTAAAACTAAAAAACTAACAAAAACTAAAACTTTGCGTGGTCGTAGAAAAACTAATTTTAATATAAAAATTCACCTCAATATCTTCATAAAAAAAATAGCAGCAAGATCTTCGTTGCTTCTTGCACCTACAGGTTCTATATTAGTCGACCCTGATGCGGCATCTCCCCCACTTGTAGTAGGTAAACCTAAAACAGTTTTTGGGTTCATAATTGATATCAACGATTTATCCGCGGTGGCGGGAAAAATCATTAAAATGGATAGCGCCAGTGTCAACAGCGACCACCGTTTATACATGGGAGATTTAGATTCAGCTATAACCCTAGAGGAACTCCGAAAGGCATTTACAAAATTCACTTCTGTACTTGAAATTAAATTAGTTCTACCAAATAACCAACGTGGCATTTACAACCGTTTATGCCATGCTCATATCAGTTTACCCGCTCATGACGATGCAAAGAAAGCAATGAAAAAATTAAACCATCAGAAGCTACGTGGAATTCCAATGTATATAAAACGTGGTTAAGCTCAAGTTGAACCATCCGTAACTCAAACGTTGGCAATATTTTTATAAAAAATTTAAAAGAATTCATCTTCAGAATAGTTCCGTTATTAACACCCTCTCCAGTTTTGTTAATAGTTCGGTAATAGTTTCATTAAAATGAAATGCACTAAAATTATTACTTAGGACTTCCAACTCTTTTTACATTGAGATCTGTAAAATTATTAGTAGATTTTTTTAATATTACTCATTCGCATGGATTCACGAACGAGTAACATTCCTCCATAACATATTTTTTATCTAAATCCATATTTGGATTTCCAATTTGTATTAAGACAATTTTAGATAGTTAATTTGGAATTCTACCTATTGCCTTAAAATTCACATTGTTGTTTCTTACTCTCTTTAAGGATATGAATGGCACTAAACTTTCTTCTCTTCGAAAATAACTATTTTTATTTGTTTAAAAAACAAATTAAAATGTTCTAGCATTTCCCGTACACTTTTCCCGAGAAATGTCAATATAATATTGTTCAGCGTTTTCGCCAATTTCTGGAATTACCAGTAAATTGACAGTACTATAAATGTCTTTATGATTATCACTATTTTGAAAATATTTAAAATTGTATTCACATCTTCCATTGGAAAATCTACAGAGGTAGATGTGGATGCTTCGGTTGTTCGATTTTGAATTCTCGTATTCTTTATGTTACCATTACTGGACTTACTGGACGACACTGGGATAGACTCATCAATAAATGGAAAATTGAGAGGTATATCCCGATTCGGAATAATAACAATTTGGCTTCTGCCAAAAATTTCTTTGAAATCATTCACCCTTTTCAATTTTTACGTTAATAATTTTTTCGTGGCGATCCATTTTTGCTAATGTAAATCTGACTAGCTCCAAAGGAGCCTTGGATAAAGAGAGTATATTATGTACTCTTCTATTTGTTTCTTATTTTACTCCAATTTAAACCTTGGATCTGCACTAGGATAACCTAACCCGCAATTGGTTAGCATTGCAATTTCTGTGTTTATTGGAGAATAATTGCAATTAGCCTTTCTTAACAGTAAGGTTTTTCTTTTAAAGATTCTTGACAACTTTCTACCTCTTCTTGCCGGTTGCCCTCTTCGACTAGTGCGTCTTGTGAAATCGATTACTTTATTAAGATCGTCTACTTTCTTTAATTGCACGAGCAGCTGCTGTTATTATTTCTCGAACTGAATTTGCCATATCTTAAAAAACGGAATTTTTTTGTTTTTATTTTACTTTTACTTATTCTAGATTTTATAAATGAATAACTTAGTGTTTTATCCCTTTTAAGGTGTTTTTCTTTAATTCTTTTACGTCTGTTCTTGATTTAACACTTGAGCATTATAAAATGCAGATTACTGGAAAGGAAGTAATTGGAAGGCAGAATTGCTCAATCATGTTCCAAAAAATGGAGTTAACGTTTCTAGCCCTTTCTATTGACAATCGATATATCATCCGAAAATTGTTTTCTAGTAAACTAAAAGGATCACTGTTATCTTGAATTAATTAACCGATGGGTTTTTCTTAAATTTTTTCACCCCGATCCTGAAACACTGAAACACCGATCTTGGGAAATTGCACTGTTGTATATTTTTATAAATTTTATTACTTTTTGATTCTATTTCCGAAGTTTGTTTACTTTAGACAAGGAGTCTATACAGGGTGGCCCTTTGAAAACGAAACACACGGGATTGTGGCCAGCAGAATTTTTTTTTAAGAAAATGTAATGTTCATAAAATAAAATAAATAACATAAAATGTTCCTTCAGGAACAGGTTAGAATCTTGATCCGTGTCGATAAGTAAACCGTTCAATGGTTCAGGTGGTGTATCAATTGCAGGTAGTTGCACCTTTCCTGATGCACAACACATCCCGGTTGACTCATTTTTAAATTTAAGAGCATTACAATGCGAGCATTCCTTATCCATAGCACCAATTACCACTTTTTTTTTTTACGTCACGTTTTTGTTGTACATACCACGTTATTTCTTGTGTTGAGATATTTCGTCATGCAAATTTGAATAGTCAACAGCATAAAGAGTACAATTTTAATTATTGTTTAATTTTAATTATTTGTTCGGTTTTTAAAATCAACTTATTTCAAACTTTTACGATCAACAAGTGTAGTGGCCAGCTGATGCTTAATAACGAACTACTGTTACTTGAATGGAAGCGTTCAGTTATCGCTCGCGGATTTACTTACAGTTCAGCGCGAATATTTAAATCAGACAATTTTATTTTATGTTTAAAATTTTATTTCAGATTAATTTTAAATTACAATGTCCAATTTGCTTACAAGTTTCAGTTGAGGATTTGAATTATTAAATGTACAAGCTTGTAGGTAGATTGCATCTAAATTTGGCTTATTTCTGTGTAGAAATTGATTTAATCATAAAAATTTCGTTTTCTTGTGAAATTCAGAATTTAGTTGTCACCGGTATTCGACTAAGTAAATTATTATTGATACTCTGCATAATTTGGTTTTATTTTAATTGTGGAAAGTTTAATTATTTTTTTTGAAATCTCTTTTGAACTCACTACCTGGGGGGGAGTTTTCATTACTCTACCGACATTTGAGCACGGACCTTAAGAAGTTGTTCAACAGAACACGACAATATGTGTAACGTATAAAGCGGGTGTTGCATTTAAATTTTATTGAAATTGGTGAAGGTACTTCTAGTTAAACAGAAAGGAACCTGACAATCGGTGCGATTCTGATTTGCCATAACAATCTGGTTATGATAACCAAATGGTTATTTTATAACAATATGGTTATTTGGGAGTATTTGGTATTCTGATTTTCAAGACATAACCATGAGGGGTGTGGTTTCTGAACAATCATGGTTATAATTCATGACTATATACTTAAAAAAAATGATTGTGCTTCTTTTATAGAGTTAATTAAAGTTCTCCGTATCATACGTCCTTGCGTTAAGAAGTCGTTAGCATAATCTTAATAAAAAGAAATCATCATTAATTCAATATACCATTAAAAGTATATGCTTTTACCATCTCTTTTAAGTATTTCTACTTCATGTGGGACTAACGGTAATTCTTTCACTTCTTCCAAGTGTAAAATATTTTTTTTATGCATATATTATGCAAAGCTATGCGGGCATATATAATCTTACCTACTTTAGTATGACCATAGTATAGTGTACGGTGTTTCAATAGACATTTAAATCTTTGCTTAAGTGCATCAAAGCTGCGTTCAATTACATTTCTCGTACTGCAATGAAGCTTTGTGTACCAACCTTCTGGGGTAATATGATGTGCGTCGGGAATTGGCGTCATCATCCTTGGTTGTAGTGGATAGAGCTTCTCGGCAGATTTGCTGTAGAGCTCTGCGGATGCCTGCAGCTGCATTTTATTTGTTGTTGGGGGGTTCCTTCTTCCTTTTCTTGTAACAACAATTAATAAATAAAATGATCGTAATACATTATAAATAAATTATTCAATTGTAAAGGTGAGAAAAATACCTGAACTTCTGCGACCATTTCGAAAACCTATTTCGATGCAAATTCTAATTTGCAAGCAAATGCTCATTTTGAGGCAAATGCCTATCTTGTGCCTTTGATAATGCATCTTCTTCTGCAGTAAACTCATCTAGCGGAGTAAGCTGCACTCGTTCGACAACCTCTATTGCTCCAACAACCTCCTCTGCCGACACATTGCTATTGGTCTCATCTGCTTTTATTAAATGGTTTTCCACTTGCTGCGCCTCAGGATCAATTTCTTGAGGCAGTTCTTTATTTCCCGCGATAGTCAGCCATCCTATCACCCCCATTAATCGATTTTCCAACTCAGACAAGTCTCGGTTGAAGTAACCTCCTCCACCTGTCCGAGTTAGACTTTCTCTACAGATTCGATCTTTCTTCCTAACCCTAGATTTCTATTCCGATACAAACTTACAATTCGCCACTGCTTTGAACTTTTATTCGCACCTCCCGATTCTTTATTTAACTTATCGGAAAACTCTTCCCACTTCTCCTCTACTTCATTTGCGTGTGCTGGATGGCACTTCCCCGTTAAAAACATTTTGTTGTTCGACAACCTCTTTTCTCGTAGTTGCAGTATTGGGCCTAGTCGCGAGTTTTCTATTAGCGTAAGGTTTATTGCTTTGATACTTTGCAGGTGCGATTTTATTCTTGAATACCTTTTCAACTTCTACATTAATAATTTTTTTGTGGCTATCCATTTTTACTAATGTAAATCGGACTAGCTCTAAAGGAGCCCTTGGATAAAGAGAGTATATGTACTCTTCTATTTGTTTCTTAGACCAGCAGTCTGGCGTAAATCAAACACGGATAGACTAGAGAGCGGGGCACCGCGGTTCTAATCCTGGTTGCGTCGGATATGCTGTGATCTAAAAAGTCCAAAGTCGATCTGTGGACTATGGGGGAAGGCAACGGGAAACCACCCCATTAACATTTCCTTAGAACAGTCTTCTTGGCTTAGCCAGGAAGATCGCCAACATCCGGATTCGGATAGGCACTTGAAGAAGAAGATTTGTTTCTTATTTTACTCCAATTTAAACCTTGGACCTGCACTCGGATAACCTAACACGCAATTGGTTAGCATTGCAATTTCTGTGCTTATTGGAGAATAATTGCAATTAGCCTTTCTTAACAGTAAGGTTTTTTTTTTAAAGATTCTTGAGAACTTTCTACCTCTTCTTGCCGGTTGCTCTCTTCGAAAAGTGCGTCTTGTGAAATCGATTACTTTCTGAAGATCGTCTTCACTGTCACTTTCCCTAATTGCCAGAGCAGCTGCTGTTATTATTCCTCGAACTGAATTTGCCATATCTTAAAAAACAACTTAGTTAAAAAATAGTATATTAAACAACGAGTTTTATAATCAAAGTTTTTATTGCACGAAATCTGTTTAGAAAACGAGCCGCGAAGCGGGGAGTTTTCTAAAAGATAAGTGCAATAAAAATGATTATAAAACGAGTTTTTTATACAATTTTTTCTATTTTGCACTTTTTTATGGTTTAAAATTAAAAAAATGTGTTTGTAATTATTATAGTTCATTTGAAATTTTGTTTATTTTTAAGTTGATTGGTAACACATTTGACATTTGAAACAAATTTGAAAATTTTGAAACTTTGTGTCAAAAATTTACAGGTTAAAACATCGCACAAAAGTTTAAATAAAGGAAATTATACTTGCAGTTAAGAATTTTCTTTATTATTGTCTCTAATTTATAGTTAAGTAAAATGTTTAACCCAAATTTGAAGATTTTTAATTTCATTTAAAATGACATGTTGCTTTAATTTTCAATGACGTTTCTGTCGCAAACTTCATAAAACAAAAAATTGCGTTTCATAATAAGGTCCATTTCGATACGCAATCGCGTATCGAAATGACTTTGTTTTAGACGCAAAATAGAAAAAGGAATTTTTTTGTTTTTATTTTATTTTACTTTTACTTATTCCAGATTTTATAAAAGAATAACGTAGTGTTTTATCTCTTTGCATACTTTCAGGCGCAAAATATGATTAAAAACTCAATTTAATAAATAATAGCACCCGAAAGCACACAGGGTGTTACAACTTTATTGGATATTGTAAACAATAAATTATTGTTATATAGTAAAACATAAGAAAAAAAATAAAAATGTAGTAAGTATAATAATATAATAATAATAATTAATACAAAACATAAATATTAGATTATTACATAATATTTCTACTGAGAAAACATCTTCACATGATCGGGTTTCAAACATGAACTTTTTGCAGTTACAATGTTACCTGGTTTGGAGAAAGCTCTTTCTGATGGCGTGAAAGTTTCGGAAATACACAAGTAACGTTTTGCAGATTTTACCAAATTTGGATTTGTTTTCGTTATTTTTCCATCATTGCAACTTATAAGGGACGACACATATTTTTAGATAATATTATGTATCATTTTCTAGAAGATTTTGGAATTATTTTTTTGATTTTATTGTGGACTCCAAAAGCCTTTCCTTATTTTTAAGCCGTGAGTCCATTCATGTACAAATGTCCGAAAGTTTGATTTTCTGAGTACTAGGAAGTGAAGGAAGTGATCACAGTTTGAGGAATAGACATCACCATAGAATAAACTATAGGTTGCGACTGCGAATAATAAAGTTGTAACAAATTCAATGGTCAAATTCAAATTCAAAAAAAAATTCAAAAAAAATTGTTTTTGGTTTTATCTAGCGATAGCCGAACTTTTCTTCGGGTAATAAATGCTCCTTTGATTTTTCGTGGTTTTCTATTTTTTCTAAGCTTTTCCAAAAATTGCGCACTGCTTTTCGAGGATTGCTCCACGAATAAAATATGTTTGACTAGCTGACCCGGGAAACGTTGTTTTGCGATATAAATTATTTAGTTTTTTTTAAACCAACTGGCTCCGGGCAAAATTGGTACCGGTAGATAATCAAATAAAGCATCAAAAGCTTCATCTAACTAATTAGGAGGTATAAACGCTAGTGCTGTTATCATGCGCACATTCAAAGCAAACTGCGCATTATTACGATATTCTCTGTAAAAAATGTTTATATTATTAGATTTATTCCGACCAGCCGAGAAATCGTACAATGTACAATCACGTTCATGCGCAAGAGATTAAAAACGTTACATTTTATCTATGGCTTGGTTTACACCGTACGCTTGGTACGCGGACTAAAGGCGGACCAGGACTATATTGGGACCATATCCGAACTATATTTTTAGTCCGCCTGGTGTAAACATACAGGTACCAAGTTGGTCCGGCATTAGTTCGGTCCTCTAAAATATGAGTACCAGACCAAATATGAACTAAATTGGTTCGACGGGTTCGACTGCATTCGACATGACTCAAGTATTTTTAATACCGAATGCGCTCATTTTTAATTTTTATAGGTTATAAAATAAAATTTATCAAGTAAGTAGCTTAAATTTAAATATTTTGGTCACATTTTGGTCCTCGGTTCTCGTGTACGGTGTAAACACTTGCGAAGCAATTGCGAACTATATTTTGTCGCATCGAACTATCCCCTCCCGTTTAGTCCGATCGGACCGAACCAAGCATTTTACGGTGTAAACGTAGCCTATGATTACTAACAGCAAATATACTTACTTCAACAACCCTTGTGCAACTTTTTTTTTTTAATTTTTCACTAATGTAAGTGGAAAAAACAACCATCGATAATTATGTTTGGGAAGCATTCGCAAAACGCGTTATGTATTGCTAGCTCAAAGTCTACAGATATTCTCGTCGGTGCAAGTTGTTGTTCTAAGTTGATTAACATATGTATCATCCTTACATATGTGCTTTGTTGCTTGTTAGGAAGCAGTATATAGACACCGGGATGCACACCATATTTCTTAACCCCATTATAACAAACACCTGGCCAAACAACGTGGGCGTAATTTTAAAAGTGCCGTCAGCATACCATGTATCAGACGTACTTAATATCTGTAAATTATATTTTTTTAAACATAAAAATTTTTAAAAACCACATGTAATAAAAACTTACATCTAATCCTAGACAACGGCCAGATATTAATATTCGGCTTTCACGATATCCATTGTCGCCAAGAAGGAAATCTTCTATCACACCTTCCTCTACTTCGTACTCTTTATATTGCTGTGGTAATTCCAATTCGGTCAAACTTTGGGGTGCCGGAGGTGCATTTCATTTCTTCTCCGTAATCTTCTAGTGGTCATTATTACGACTTTACCGTTAGGAGCAACTCCTTGAGCCGCTATAGATACATTATTAATAACAACACTTGGAATTTCTTGTATTTCAGCTGCACGTTTTTTAATTCTTGTAATCATACTGGAAACCTGAAGACAACATTTTAAAAGAGACGTTGGAAGATTCAAGCAATAATAAGATAATACTAAGTATTAGCCAGATGTCCATTATAGGGCTTTTTCAAATTATTGTAATATTGGACTACCGCTTTTTTAATTTTTCAAAAATTTTGAAAAGCCAGATGTCCATTATAGGGCTTTTTCAAATTACTTTTATATAGGACTACCGCTTTTTTGATTCTGCTAACTTTTTAATCAGCCTATATAGCGACTTACGACCAATTTTTTTGAAATCAGCGCGATCTCTTACCTAAGAAACAAACCTTAACTCAAAATTGGACTTCCGCCCTTTCCATTCCAAGGTACAGACTTACTTCTGCTTTTGCAGCTGATGATTCATAAGAATGTTCGCCCGTGGTTTTCAAAACTGTATTGTCTAATCTTACTTGGATTCTTCCTTTGCACTGAATATCTCGTCTTCGGCACCGAAAATACATTTTCGAGCCATCAGCACTCTTTCCATCGTACACGTACATATAACCCTCGTGTGTTATTACACTTTTTCCACGTTGTGTATTAATCATTTTAAATAATTTTATACTTACCAATTTTGCAAAAGAGGAGATAATGAAAATGAATGAAATGAGCAGCCTACATTTGACAAATGTAATGATTCATTCTTTTTGCAAGCCGGTAAAGTATGTGTTGCAGCTTTTAATCTAGTGTTAATTTGGCTTATGATGAAAGCTTTAAACCACCACAAAAGGTTTTCTTTGAATTACTTACTTAAGTTTTCTTTGAATTGAGGGATTAAATTAATACTACCGATAATGTTCTGACCGTTTGCTTTTCAGGTACTATGTAACTATTTTTTTACTTTCCGGTCGGTTGGTGTCAAGAAAGTTAGTTAGTTGAAGATGAATTGGTCAATTAGTAACAGTGCAAAGCCATGCTTACAAAGTATAGAAGGGGCTATTAATTTTGGTATTCTTCTTAACAATCTATAAAATCGCCCCTCTTCAAAAAGTTTCTTGATTACGAATACATTAGAAAATTATTTTATAAAAGTAGTTTAAAATGAAATTTGAATTTCATAAAATTATTTTATCCACAATTCATATAAATAAATATTACTTACTTAAATTATCGTTTTCTTTTGCCAAATGAATTACTCAATGTCTACGGACAGATTGTACCTAATATTTTATTTAAATAAAAAAAAAATTATTGACAAATGGCGCTAAAAGCTCTCGGCGAATTGTGTCACGGCGAATTGTGTCTCGGCGAATCTTGCCCCGGCGAATTGTACCCTCGGCGAATAGTTCCCGGCGAAATGAACCGTTCCCGTAAATGATCGATGTGCCTGTTGGCGTTGTTGTTTATTTGCTCTGAGTCTGTTGACTATGAAACAGCGTGCTGGGTTTGTTCTAATCTTCTTTGTTTATTTCATTCAGCTCGTGCATCTTCTGATTCTGCTTGACGCAATTGCGCCATGCTCACACGCGCATTAGTACTCGTATTATCTTGGTGTTATTTTTCTTCTGTTTTTTGGGCTCTTGTATTTCGCATGCCTGCAGCTTTACACGGCTCAAAGAAACTCTTTTGCGTCTTGTTGGCATTGTTCACTGTTTAAAACACACATAAATGTTGTGAAGAAGTCGTTTTAACACTTCTGTTTTTTTATAAGTCGTTTATTGTGCCTACTTTTAGAAATTTGAACGATAATCAAGATTTGGGGAAGAAAACAAAAGAAGATTATATGTAACTACTCAACGTTGTTTTTTTTTACTTTGTAAATTTTATTTCCAAAAGATGTCTGTAACCAACAGGTTATTTTTTTGAAAATAGTAGCATCTGGTTATAGGCACGTTTATTAGTTTGTTGGCTAGGACGTGTATTTTATACGTTCAAATCTCATTCATAATCGATCGATAACACCTCGAGGTGTTATATTTTTTTTTCAATTGTTATGCGCAAAATTTTTTTTAATTAAATTTAATTAAAGTTCGTGTATTTAACAACGAAGCATTTATATTGCTTTTTCATTTTTAATCTATTAAAAAAATTCAACCAAGGGAGCTTTATCCTTCAAAAAAAGCAAGGTATTAATTGTACAATTAGAAATGTAAATGAGCTGGCCGGAGCATTAAAGTTGTTGCTCTGCTATTTGATGGTAGAATTTTTCCCAATTTTTTTTATACAGCAATCACGATCACGATTTGCCTATGTGAATCCACTGCTGGATGAAGGCCTCCCTTTTTAAATAAAAATAAATACATATTTAATACAGCAATAGTAGAGTACAATACTACTACGTATTACAGTACTTAAAGCAATAGCTTCTTTAACTTAAACAAATTGCAAACTTTTTTCGAAATCCAAGTTTATCTATAATATTATAGAAGTTATTGTTTATTATATATTCAATAAAAATTATTTAAAATTTACCAAAACTTCGGCACGCAAATCTTTTAATTTTGGCCATTTTTGAAGAAATTTTTCAATGGACTTTGCTTGACTTTTTTTTCGTAAATAGTACGTGCTTATCTATTTCTGAATAACTTCAGACCATGGCTCAGTCCTAGATGCTAACCAAATAGCATCTACATTCCATTTGTTTTCTAAAATAATGTGATAAATAAGAAAATTTTTTAAAAGCAAATGAAAATAAAAAATTACGTCATCCGAAATTATTTCTGCTGTATCAGCCTTTCTCTTCCTCAACGAATGAATAACGTCGGAACATTTGTGGAGTAAATTTCTACATTTATCCACCAACTTGCCTTTTGCAAGTACCGATCGTCTTAAAGCGGACATTGCTTTTCTTATAGAACGTAATAAGTTCCAGCAATTTCGTTTGGAAATAAATCAATTATTTTTGAAGTAATTATGTTGTAATCTTCATGCTTTAGACGGCCGCAATTGGTATAAATTAATTATATCAATATCATGTAGATGATAACATGTGGTAATTTTGCTTACATGCGAGAAAAGTAATTAAACAAATGTCTCATTATTAAGTCAGTTAACTGAGACCTCATCTTGTTGTTAATATATCGAATTTATTTTATAGTATTGTAAAACATTCAATTCTATAGGTGTTGAGCATAAAATAGTTTTCAAATCAAAAGTGGGAAATGTGTAAACTACCATGAAATTTGATTCATTTGAAAAATCTATTGGTATATTATTATCGAGCGACTACGAAAAAATAAATTTCAAATTTTTTTTATTATTAATGGTCGATTTTAACATTTAAGAGGAGACTGCTTAATTTCTTAAATGAAATAAGTATAAGTGAGCCTTAAATCATGATATAATAAAATAAATAAGCTATTGTATATGCGAGTTCCACTTTGGTAATTGTTGAGTGTGATATGGACTTAAATCAAAATAATTATTTACCGTAACTGAAGATGAAGCATTAGTTGAAGACGGTAATTTAGGGCCTAGTTTTTCTAACTGCACCTATAAAATAAGTATGAAAACATTAGATTGGTAAAGTAGTAACGTAAGTAAAAAAACTTACAAATATCAAGGTCCCTTAATTTTAAATCTCTACAGGCCTTCTTATGACTTCGTTTTCAAAAAAAAAATTTATTTGGATGCAAGGGAAAATGACAGTACAAACTTCAAAATTGAGTTGGTATGCGTAATAAAATTTCTGCTTGCTATACGATGACTACAAAACATTGTAGAAAATTATGTATATAATGAAACACAATATAAATACATATCAAATCGAGGAAATTATTTTTCTGAGCAATATGAGATTTTTGTTAGTGCACGAAATAAGATATAGACACTTACCGTTGTTTTCTTCTACAGATCGATAGAACTTTTAGTTTCAGTTGCTATATATAGACTTAACAATTATACTGCAACCTCCCCTTAGAGAGCTATCGGGGACGTTGGGTACTACGTCCAAGAGCCGCTGAGGTAGCCAGCATACCTATTCCCTTCCAGGGCGGCAAGACCCAAGAAGGGACCTGTAGGTGTCAAGGTTTCCCGACAGACAGGCCGAGTGCTGATCGTTGCTACATTTCCCAAGAACCACTAGCCACTGCGAATCCACCTCAGTGAGCAAGCTCACAAAGACGGGGGGGTTAAGCAAGCTTACGCGAGAATTAACCCCGGGCTCCCGTCTTCCCGCAGACGGTTATTTATTCGAATCCTCCCGTAAATCGTGGAGTTTAACTGATTCAGGGACGTGCCGTTAACGCCCTTTAGAGATTTACTTGCAATCTCAAAGTTCAAGCCGAGGCTTCGAAGTCCACCAAAGTCAGCAACCTTCCGCGCTGCCCAGGTCTCCCCGTAGCAGGTTAAGATTGTGGCTCCTTAGTTATCCGTTTGGTTTCCGTCGAGAGATGAGATTTCAAACCCATACTGCGCTACTACTGTAAGAGTTGAAATGGTTCATCCCCTCTGTTCACCAGAAAGAAAGGTTCCCTTCGGGTCCCAAGTCACCCCATCGCGTAATACAAGTATTGCGCGGTGCCAACTTTTTCGTCCCCTTTGTTCACCGATAGTTCCCTTTGGGTTCTCCAAGTCTCGCCATCGCAAAATATAGATATTTTGCGAGGGGACTTTTCGGATTCCCTCCGTTCACCAGAGACAGGGTTCTCGTTGAGGGAGAGGTTACCTCCGTGCAGTGCAGGCACTGCCCGGGTTAAACTTCCACATCCCCTTCGTTCCCCATAGAAGGTTCCCTTTGGGTCCCAAGTCTCTCCATCGCAGAATTTAGATATTCCTTGAGGGGACTTTTCGGATTCCCTCCGTTTGCCAGTACAGCGAACTTTGCGCGACAAAGGGCCGGCAAGAGTTCCTGTAATAATAATAATGACCCTTAGCAACATCTCTTTGATGAGGCCAGGTTGTGATGCCATTACTCTATTGCTCTCGCGTGTGCTAGCGTACACGCGGTCATTGCTTGAAGTTATTATATGCCAGGAACCTTACCGACTGTTGGCCGGCAAAGTACCCCGCGATTATTTGCATTTTCATGCAGTTGCACCACTTTCTGCTCTCGGGTGTTGCCCAGAGCAATGATTTTGGGAATCTCACCGGTTGTTTGGGTATTTCACCGGCCTCCTGGTAAGTTGCCCAGGCCGCCAGACAGAAAGTAGAAAGTAGAAGAAAGGTTTAGGAAGATTAGAGAGAAATTCTATTTTGACGTGTTGAGAAAACTTCTTCCGCGAAAGCTTCAAGTTTCTGGTAACCCTCCTTTGAGGCTAGCAGTTCTTGTATTAGGGTTACATTTGGGTTGGGGCCTAAAAGCTCCCTTGTGTGCCGATAATTAGGGCACTGAAAGAAGACATGTTCCCATGTTTCGACTTGACCACAAGTGCAGTCGGTAGTGTTAGTGCTGTTGAAGCCGAAAAGTTTATGATTGAAGCTACCATGTCCTGTCAGTAAGAAGCTGAGTCGCATGGTAGGAGCAAACCAGGGTTTGTTTATTGCGTATTCTACGCTGGGAATAAGGGTTTTAGTGACTACCCCTTTTGTGGTCTCTGTCCACCTTTGCTGCCATCTTTGAGTTAGGCGCGTTCTGAGCATCTTTTTGAAGGCCTTCTTGGAAAGCCTTCTCTCTGCCTCAGTGGTAATGCTGTTCTGCCCGGGGGGGATTTCTTTTCTCTTTTCGAACCATTCTTTTCTCTCTAGGACTACTAGGTCCCAGGGCAGTGTCCCGGATAAAACTTGCATTGCCTCTGTCGATACCGTGCGCGTGTAATTCCCCGTGGCCATCAGCACTGTCCTTTGCGCTCTTATCAGCTTCAGAGCATACGTATCTTTCGTCATCTCATGCCCCCAGATGCTCGCCCCGTAAGTCATAGCCGCTATGATTAGCCCTTCGTATATTACTTTCAGGGAAGCCCTGTTCAATCTCCAGTCCTTCTTTATAATCCTTCTTAGTTCCCCCATTATCGAACAGGCCTTTTGTCTAATGTCATTAAGATGGTTTCCGAAGTATAACCTGGGACTTACGATGATGCCCAGGTATTTGGTATGCTTGATGATGTGCTTTATAGATGTGTCGTTTACTTTGACTATTGGCGGCCTACTTTTAGCAAATTTCCCTTTTAGCATCATGCTCACAGTCTTATCCTTGGATAGCTCAACCCCCATTTTCAACCCCCATTCAAAAACTAAAACAAGTGCCTGATGGGCCAAATTTTCTAGCGTTGCCCGCGCGTCCGCTTCTACTAAAATAAGGATGTCATCGGCGTACGCGACGACCTTGAAGCCCAGAATTCGGAGCTGCACGAGCAGCTCATCTAACATAAGATTCCATACATAAGGTCCTACGATGGATCCTTGTGGACACCCCCTCTTGACATCTTTGAAAATTGACTTTGTTACCCCGCAAACCCTGACTAGTCGCTCATAGAAATAATGTAACCAAATAAGAAGCTCTGGGCAGTCAAGGTCAATGAGCTTACGAGTGATTTGACTCCAAAGGAGGCCGTCGAACGCCTCGTCGTCTTTGAAGTCAATGAAAATACCGATGACATATTTGAATTACTGACGACGGCCTTAACCCTGTGCCACGCATCTTCGGTACTTCTATTCTTGACGAAGCCAAATTGGGCCTCATCCAGCCGCTCACCAATTCGTGCGTCCAACCTGTCTACGAGTATCCGTTCCAAGGCTTTTCCCATGACAGGTAGTAAGCTGATGGGCCGGTACGACGTAGCCTTCGATCTTGGCTTAGTGGGCTACTTCAGGATGATGACCAATCTGGCCTCTTTCCATTTCTTCGGGAAACAGCCTGTCCTGACGCATTTGTTGAAAAGTGAGTGGATGTAGGTCGGGATCGCCTTCCAAACCACTTTCGCAATTTCAGGTAGTATCTCGTCCCCCCCGGGGCTTTGTTATTCTTTAGGTTTGCAAAGGCTTTGTCTATTTCTTCTTTACTTATTTCTGTCGATGTGTTCGTTTTCTCTGGGGCCTCCACTGCTGGTTCACCTTCTTTGAAGAAGTGGTCCAGCAGGATTTCCACACTCTGTTCCCAGGACACCGCTCGGCAGGTTTCTTTCCCCCTCACATATTCAATGTCCGCTAGCACTTCCTTTTTCTTTTTGCCCCTTACAATTTTATATGCAGCCCCCCAAGGTTCTTCATTCCCCTTCTCTTTCACAAAATCTCGCCAGTCTTTTCCTTTGCTTCCCTAATCATTTCACTAAAGTTTTTCGCTAGCTGTTTATATTCTTCGTCTAGAGCATCGTTCTCTGCTTCATTTTCTTCACTTTCTGGGCTCCCCCGGTTGTCCCCCCTTTTCCTACCCCCCCTTTTCTTCGCTTTATTCCTTCTTCTTATGTATCCTCTCTGTTTCTTAATTCTCATCGCCCTCACTTACTTTCTCATAGAGTCTAGATCCTTCGTCCACCATCTAACTTTGGGACGCTCAGCGTTCCTTATTGCTGGAAGTACCAGCTCGTTGGTTTGGTTGATCCACTCGGTGATCGTGTCAACCATTTCATTAACCCCAAGATCCCCAAAATCCTTAATGCTCATTAATGAGGCTATTCCGCATATGGTTTCCCTGTATTTCCCCCAGTCGGCGTTTTTGATGCTGTACCTTAGTTGGTCAGCAGCATTTGTGGTGCTTTCATCTTCTTCTTCTGTTCTCTGTCTTGTTTTGATGTCGATAATGATCGGTGTATGATCGCTTAAACCCGTGCCCTCGATAATATGCCAGGAGGCATTGAATTGCCCCCCTTGCCCACCCTTGCCCCCCAGTTCCAACCCCCCCGTGAAAAGAATAGACGTGGCTCGGTTGATTTAGTATCATCATTTCGCTCTCGAGTATGAATAAATTGAGCGTTTCCCCCCTTACCGCAGAGTTGTCAGAAGCATTCCTTATCTTTTTGCTATGCCATGCCTTTGATTGAGCGTTGGCATCCATCCCTATTAAAAGTGGTTTATTCCCCGTAATATCCAGAATTTGTTGAATGCGCTGGATGCTGGACTCGATCTCGTGGCCACTTCGGCAGTAGAGACTAGAGACGTAAAGCTCGCCTAGGATTCTAGACGAGGTATGGACTAAGACATGGTGGTCATCACGTACGAGCCCAACATCCATGCATGTTATGTTCTTATTTAAGACCACAACTGCCGCTGAGGCAGTTTCTTCTACAGAAGATTATTTTGATAATGTGACTTCACACTTGAAATAAGAGAAATTAAAGATTGTGCCGGAAAAGATATAAACTGCGGAAATGGCTGAAGATTCTGAGACACTGTTGAAATAGATGGGTTCCTACCTATCAGTAATAATTGTTAAACTTAAGAAATTTTAAGATGATTGTAGTATTGACTTTCAAACGGAACGCGACTATTGCGATTTATAGAAAGAGAAAATACAAAATACAATTTTAAAAATATATATTGTTATGTAATTTCATTTTTTATAAATTTAGAATTTCCGCAATTGAAATTTAAATTTAATGTTTTCTCGTTTATTAGAGTTATTTTTGTTTACTTGAACGAATTGAGGTTGATTTGAGTTCAGTTGTTGTACCAATAGTTTTGGTATGGTGAAAACGGAATTTTATTGGTGGAGGATTGTTCCAGAACCTAAAACAGATTGAATCAGTCAAATGGACATTTGGATGACATTTTTGTTAATTTTAAATAAAAATGAATGCGTGTACAACAATCTGTAATTCGTGATATGTGCTTAACAGACTATAGATGGTGTTAGAAGCAATTCAAATTTGAATAAATTTAGGAACATTTAATTTTTTAAGAATAATTTAAATTTGGCTGGCTGGATTGACCAATCGGCGTGGAACACGATTTCCGAAAAACCTGGAAAGGACAGCAAGTGAAAATTTTGTGGATGAGAAGAGAGTGGAGACAGATTAGCTTAGCTTGGGATGAAGTAGAGAGCTCAGCAACTAAATTTTTGATAATTTGCTGTTGGAATGAATTTCAATGATTTGAATAATTTAAGAATTTGTGAAACAATGGTTTTGTGTTTTTCGAAATTGTCAGCGCAATGACAATGGTGTGGTGCAATTAGTTAAAGGATTGAAAATGGTAAAGCTTAATGGAATGGTTAGTTTTGGATATGAGAAGTACTCACCGCCACATGCATCTGGTCATCGGAACTTCATTATGGTAATTAATAATTGAATTTTATTAATTTGCGATAGATCATCATAATTAATCTACGATTTAAACATTAATGGAAGTTATTCAACGCTGTCACGTTTTTGTTGTACATACCACGTTATTTCTTGTGTTGAGATATTTCGTCATGCAAATTTGTTCGATCACACTTTGAATAGTCAACAGCATAAAGAGAACAATTTTAATTATTGTTTAATTTTAATTATTTGTTCGGTTTTTAAAATCAACTTATTTCAAACTTTTACGATCAACAAGTGTAGTGGCCAGCTGATACTTAATAACGAACTACTTTTACTTGAATAGAAGCGTTCAGTTAACGCTCGCGGATTTACTTGCAGTTCGGCGCGAATATTTAAATCAGACAATTTTATTTTATGTGTAAAATTTTATTTCAGATTAATTTTAAATTACAATGTCCAATTTGCTTACAAGTTTCAGTTGAGGATTTGAATTATTAAAAGTACAAGCTTGTAGGTAGATTCCATCTAAATTTGGCTTATTTCTGTGTAGAAATTGATTTAATCATAAAAATTTCGTTTTCTTGTGAAATTCAGAATTTAGTTGTCACCGGTATTCGACTAAGTAAATTATTATTCATACCCTGCATAATTTGGTTTTATTTTAATTGTGGAAAGTTTAATTATTTTTTTTGAAATCTCTTTTGAACTGACTATCTGGGGGGAGTTTTCATTACTCTACCGACATTTGAGCACGGACCTTAAGAAGTTGTTCAACAGAACACGACAATATGTGTAAAGTATAAAGCGGGTGTTGCATTTAAATTTTAATGAAATTCGTGAAGGTACTTTTAGTTAAACAGAAAGGAACCTGACAATCGGTGCGATTCTGATTTGACATAACAATCTGGTTATGGGAGTATTTGGTATTCTGATCTTAGACATAACCATGAGGGGTGTGGTTTCTGAACAATCATGGTTATAATGATGGTTATAATCATGGTTATAAAATCCTCTTTTTAAAAATTAATTCTTCTTTTCTAAGAATGAAAAGAAACACAAAAACTTTCGCTAAACTCAAATTTTATTATAACCGATACAAAATTTTTACATCGAAACTCTCAAACCAAAATCGCGACCTCACAGCTCCGTGGATCGCTCGCGAGTCCCTTCATGCCTCTAAAATCAAAAATTTCCCCACCTCAGCTCTTACACCAGAGGCGTAACAATTTAAATTTACAAAATAAAAATATAAAAATTATAATTATAAAAATACACATAAAAATAATATGACATCTCCTCCCTGATATTTTTAAGATCCAACCCTTATTTGGATTGAGAAAATATCACAAAATGGTCTTTTAATCATAATATAATAAAAAAAACTTTGTCTACTTAATTAGTTTGGCAATCATATTCACAACCAAACTTAATTTTATTTACACTTTCCCACTATCTTTACAATGAACGTTATTATCACCTTCAATCAATTCAATAAATTCCTTTACACAAAAATTACCATCATCTTCCAACACCAGTTTTTATTCTTCTTATTTATTAATTGACTACAACTCTCTCCAATTCAGCAAAACTTCAATTCTTCAACAATATTTCATAAATTTTTTTAAAACTTTACTTTTCTTCTGGGAATCTTCAATGATTCTAATTTTACGTACTCTTGCAATTTCTTTTATTTCTTCAATCTTCCGATTGATCTTTACCCAATTAAATCCTTCACTATTAGTTTTTTTAAAATTTTAATTATAATTTCACACTATCAATTAATTTCAATAAATTCGCTACATTTTCTAAGCGGTAGCTTCATAAATATTCAATTTCAATTCATAAATAATAATAAATCCTTTTCATAATTGTTAAATTTTAATTTCTTAGTGACAACTCCTTAGTAACTACCAATTTTCCATTAAATACTTTAATTCCATTGCTTGAATACGATACCAAATCAATTTTACTTGTATGATAATTGCTTATTGCCTGAAGATTATTGTTATCGCTTATCAAAATTGTGCATCGTTGAATTTTATACTTTTCTTTTTAAGTGCATAGTTTTATTGTAAAATAATTGATCATTATTAATTATTGTTATTTTAATTTAAATTGATTTTTCATGATAGTTGCATTCGTTTTCAATCTAAATTATCAAATTTACAAATTTAAATTTTATCCATTTCCATTTTCATTTGCTGTACATTTGCTTATTCATCTACTTCTCTATTTTGTTGGATATTAGTAACTTCCATCATTTTTCAATCGCGCTCGACGATAGGTCCACCTCAACAAAATATGCGCCCATGCTTTTGTCGCATTTTATTTTCCTTTCCAAAATCGTTCCAAAATAAGATAATTTCTTTTCCTCTTTTCTGAATTCCTTCCAGTTCCATTCTTTTTAGAATTTTTAAATTTAATTTTAAAAAACCAACTTATTTTTTCTTCTTTTTCCTCCCAATTTCTTACTCCGTCTACTTCCTCCCTGTCCAAATATCTTCGTAAACTGATAACTGTACCTTTGCTTTTGTTTTCTTTATGTTCTTTTATTCTATAATTTTTAACGTTCTTTCCAAAATTAATTTTTTTTTTACTCTGAACTTTTTTCCATCTAATTCCACGCATTTTCTTCCTTGCTAAAATAAGAACCTTTCCAATAACTATGTCGCATTTTTCAAGTTTTTTCTCTGTAACCACTTCCTGGGTTGTAATGATTTCTTCCTTTAATTTCTTCATATTAAATTCTTGTCTAAGTTGATCAAAATTTTGGCTTATGCTTTGTTGAATCGATTGAAACATCTGTTCCAATCTTTTTGTAAAATTTCCATCTATTCGCACACTCATTTTGGAAAATCTTCTAAAAATCTCAGGGTCAAAGGTAGGTTCTTTGTGAACATTTCCTTTTTAAAAATTCCACTTCTCAAAAATGTTCACCAGATGCCCCACGTTACATGCGACAGATGACATAGAATAATCTTACCAAATTATCAATCGCACATTTGCAGTGTGCGATAATGCAAATTAATAAAAATTTCCTTTTCAAAATATTATAATTCTTTTTTTCTATAATAGAATCAAAAATATACACAAAATCTTTCGCTGAACTCTTATTTTGTTATAACTGATACAAAATTTTTACATCGAAACTCTCAAACCAAAATCGCGACCTCACAGCTCCGTGGATCGCTCGCTAGTCACTTCCTCCACTCAAAAATCAAAAATTTCCCTACCTCAGCTCTTACACCAGAGGCGTAACAATTTAAATTTACAAAATAAAAATATACAAATTATAATTATAAAAATACACATAAAAATAATATGAGAATATATAATGAAACACAATAAAAATACTGACATGAACCGTGGTAATTGCCCATTTAAGAATTTCCACAATTAAAAGTTAATTTGGTCTTTTATTGAATTTGAGTAATTTAAATTTTACTTGGACGAATTGCGGTTGTATTGTATTCATTTGTTGTACCTCTTGTTTGGTATAATGAAAACGAGATTTTTACAGGTGGAATATTGTTCTGAAAACCTGAAATAAGTTAAATTAATCAGATATGATTACGTTTTGTTTAATTGAATTTTTTTTTGTATTGTTAATTTGTTTACCTTTTTAATAACAAAGTGAGTGCGTACGAAGAGACCTGTAATTTCGTGTTTTGTCAAATAGAACTAGATGGTGTTGGAAGCGATTCAAATTTGAATTAAATTGGTGACATTTGATTTTTCTTGAAAATTTTTCAAATTTGGCTGGCTGTGATGACCAATCGGCTTTAGCCACGATTTTCAAAAACCTGGAAAGGACAGGAAGTGAGAAAAATTTGTATGAGGGGAATGTATTGCTGACTTAGAAGCGAACGAAAAGTGGTGTTGTCGAGAGAAGAACATTTCTCGATAAGTTATAAAATGTTGTAATTTGAAAATAAGTTGTAAATTATAATTACAATTATGATTAGTGAAGTGTCAGCGTAATGAGTATTGTAATTTCTGGAAGATTGGGTTTTTGGAATATGAAAATTTTGGATAATTACCTGATAAACTGGAGTGATGGCCGTTCATTTTCTGGAATCTCATCACGATTTATTTCTTCATAATGGCATTTTTGGAGTCATCAGAGGGTAATTAGAATTTGAATTCTTTTAATTTGCGCTATTTCGACATTATTTTTATCTGGAATGTGAAAATTATGAATTTGAATAATTCGAGGTTATGCATGCGACAAACTTTTTCAAACCTGGAAACTTCGTTTATAACAAATTAAGTTCACTATTGCACCAATTTTAAAGCACCGTTACAACTATTTAATTATTGGATTAATTCGTTTGTGGTTGTAAATAACTTTATTTCGATGAATATGATCAACGCATGTATTGTGTGTCATTTCGAACTTCTGTCGCTACCGTTGGCTGCATTTAGCTGTGAATTACAGGTTGGCGCGAATATTTAAATCAGACAATTTTAATTTATGTGCACAATTATTTTATTTTCAGCTTGTACAATAATTACAACGTACGATTTATTTACAAGTTATAGTAATAAATTTGACATAGTAAATGTGTGAGCTTGTGAATAAATCACGTCAATATCTGGTTTATTCTATTGTTGAATTAGATTTAACGACAAAAATTTCGTTTTTGCTTGTAGTCAAGACTTTAATTATTACCAGCATTTGTCTAAGTAAATTTTTATTAAGGTTGCAGGTAACTACTTTGGGCACGAAAATACAAATTTTACGATTGAAATCTCGATGAATTCTGAAAGAGTATATATTAAATAAGAGAATTAGCTATGAACGAATGCCTTAAATGCCCCTGTTTTTTCAAAAATCGAATTTAAAAACTTCGATTTTTGCAGTAAATTTTAAAGCAAAGTCGCTCGGGATTGGTTAATTCTGTCGGTACGTGCACCCAGATATAGTCTTAGCTTTGCGCGGAGTGGGAGCGACACTTGCATTGCGATGCAGTAACAGAGCACTTCGAACGAAAATCATGGTTTTCAACCCTCAATGTGCTGGTAAAATGGCTTAAAGCGCCCGAGCGTAGCGAGAGGTGCTTTAAGTCGATTTTTCCTTGCACAACCACCTTTCCGAATAGTACATGTGCTAGAAAAATGGCTTAAAGCACCCGAGCGTAGCGAGAGGTGCTTTAAGTCGATTTTTCTTCGCACAAGTACCGTGCGTTAAAAATCCACTCTCACGAGTTTCACATCTCAAAGATCCACCTTTTCATTGATCTGTCGGCCTAGGGATATTTTTAAATTAGTTGTCATTTTGATGAAAATGGCTCGAAGCGCCCGAAGGGTGCTGAGAGTCAATTTTCATCAAAATCACCATGGCAAGAGCCGGACCTACCGGCAAAAGTAACTACCGTTCGTTAAATTTAAGTAACCCTTTTCTGAAGTAATTTTTAAATAATTTTAAATTTTTAAATTAAATAAAAAAGGAGAACGCATTCCTACCATTGCGCTAGAGTTACTGTCTAATTGTAGAAGTGCGACACTCTTATGTATAGCAGTACACGGACCTCCCACGAACGAACTTGATTAACCAATCACGAGCGTTTAAACTTCGAAAATCAAGCTTTTTTAAATTCGATTTTTAAAGTCACGGGGCAGTCTTCAGGAAATAAAGATCAGAAATGCACCTGCAAAGTTAGATAGCGCGCAAAAGAAATTGAAAGTACGAGTTGGCCTGAACGTCAATTGGTTTCTGATACTTCTGCGGGAGTTGGTTGTTTGCATCATCTGCGACTTTGTTTATGATGGTTTGTATTTTTTTTTATTTGGTTTGAATGTGCATAGCCCCATACGGCAGAAGAGTATGTTAGGGTCAGTTGTATAAAAGAGGATCATCCTTGACCATGGATCAAGTTTCAATTTAAACCAATAGAAAACTTAAAATAAAATTTTAACTGTACTGATTGGTTTAAATTTGAGCTTGATCCATGGTCAAGGATGATCGTCTTTTATACAACTGGCCCCTTAGGATTGGGCGCTTGTCAGCTTGGTTCCTCTCTCTAGTAGGGGGTAGAGTGCAACTTTCGCCCCCTTTACTTTATTGGAAATACCTATAATATGAGAGCCCCACTGTATCTTATAGTCCAGCACAACCCTCAAGAATTTGGAACTTTCGACCAGGAAATGGGTACCATGTCTATTGGCGCGGGGTATCTTGAGAAAGCCTTTTCTTCTGCAGGTTGGACGATTTATCTTAGTTGCGAAATTCCTGTCATTCCAACTATTGAAATACGTGGCCGTACTTTTGGAATGATTGACCACAATTCTCCATGTAGGGTAGTACTCACTCATCGTCAGCAGGATCTCTAGCAGTTGTCGAATTACATATTCTGGATTTTTTCCCTTAGCAAACACCACCGCATTCTTGCAGAAGAGTTTGAGCTGCTTGCGGGGGTTCGTGCAGGGAATTGGGGCGTCAGATGTAAAGAACGAGAAAAGATCCGGGAAAAGGATAGACCCCTGGAGAACCCCCGCACAGTGGGGCAGAAGAGCTAAAATCTATTATTCAAAAATTTAGCTTTTAATTCAAAAATGAAAATGCTATTTAGAGACTTTTCTCTATGGTGGATCCATTCACCACTAACCAACTCACATTAAAATACTATTAAATTTTCGGTAGCTTCTCTGTGATTCCGATTAACGCGATTTTTCTCCACCGGAAGCATTTTTAAGAATTGATATATTCAAACTTTAAAATTTAAGTAAGTTTAGACATTTTAGTAATTCTAATTAATAAAAGTGCGCTAAGGAAACGCAAATGTTAAAATCTAAAACTCAATTAGTGTTTGGGCTTTTTAGTTATGTTCCGGAGCAGTCCGAGCTTTGCCTTTCTTTTATCTAATGGGTATTGAGTATAAGAACACAGTGGCGATTGAAAATGTTACATATTTTTACTTGATACAACTTTTGCTTGGTTTACACCGTACGCTTGGTACGCGGACTAAAGGCAGACCAGGACTATATTGGGACCATATCTGAACTATATTTTTAGTCCGCCTGGTGTAAACATACAGGTATCAAGTTGGTCCGGCTTTAGTTCGGTCCTCTAAAATATGAGTACCAGACCAAATACGAACTAAATTGGTTCGACGGGTTCGACTGCATTCGACATCACTCGAGTATTTTTAATACCAAATGCGCTCATTTTTAATTTTTATAGGTTATAAAATAAATTTTATCAAGTAAGTAGATTATATTTATATATTTTGGTCACATTTTGGTCCTCGGTTCTCGTGTACGGTGTAAACACTTGCGAACCAATTGCGAACTATATTTTGTCGCATCGAACTATCCCCTCCCGTTTAGTCCGATCGGACCGAACCAAGCATTTTACGGTGTAAACGTAGCCTTTGTTTATTTTTAGAAACACTTCATACAGAGCGATCCAAAAAATAGAGATACACATACAGGGTCGCCAAATGATTATTATCATTTGCCATACAAATAAAAAAAGTACTTTTAACGTTCATTTGTAGAACTTCTTACCTACCATTGCTGTTATAATATTTTTTTTAATAAAGGGAAGTCTAAAACACGGAAGAAAAACGGAAAAAAACCAAAGATTTTGAATTAGTTGCTGATGAGGGTAATTTGTCAGTTACGACCAAATAAGCTCTGTATCTCAGTTGAGAAATACGAAAAATTATATCTATGAATTTTTGATATTATTACTCTCAGATCACTGCTAATTTTTCTCAGCGTTTTGGATTGGTATCTTTGCAGAATTTCAATGTTTGAGTTGCTAGCTGATCCCCAGAGTTGAATACCATAGGATCATATTGGTTTAATGATGGTTTTATACAAAAGTGTTTTGTTATCCATTGTTAATTGAGATTGCTGACCAATTAACCAATTTAACTTGTGTAATTTAATGCCGAGCTGTTTGCGTTTAGTCTATATATTGTCGTGTTCTGACGAACAACTCTTTAAAAGCCGTAGCCGTTATAGTCGGTAGTTTGCATTAATGAGCTCTCTCAGTAGTAGGTTCCAGGGTATGCTTAAATTATCCACAACAAATGAAACAAAACCTTTACCAGGCATCAATAAAATTTTACTCAGATAAATTTGGTTATCAATAATATTGTCAAAAACAGAAAACAGAATTTTTGTTAAATCAAAATTCCACAATGAATAAATCAGATATAGACAAAATTTATCTACAAGTTCCCACATTTACTATTTCAAACTTATTACTGTAACTTGTAAACAAATCAGGCATTATAAATTGTACAAAATGAAATAAAAATAATAGCACAAAATTATTGTCTTATTTAAAATCTCGCGCCGACCTGTTATAAACCACATAAAACCAAACTGTTACTTTTTATGCCTATTCGCAACTGAAGTTCGATGTAACGCGTATCACAACAGTAGATCGTAATCGTCGTATTAAAAAAATTAAAGTTAATCTCGATGGTAATCTAATTGTATCAAATTACGAATTTGGTGCATCGAAGTGATTAAAGTTGATGTAATACTCCAATCAATCTGTTGTCCACTAAATTTCCAGGTTCGTATAAAATGTGACTAACATAACCTCTCATTGTAATTTTTATAAATTCCGTTTTCAGAAAAATAATATCGAAATAGCGCAAAATAAAAGAATTTAAATTCTAATTACCATTCGATGGCTTCATTACTTGTTGTTAGATGTGAATAAAACTCGATGGAAAACATCAAAAATGCGGCCATTTCACAACTCCAGGTAGAAATTTTCATATCCAATTCCGGAAATCAATCTTGCAGAAAAAACCATCATATTCATCATACTGACACTGTACTCATCATAATTATAATTATAATTTACAATTCAGGCCGAAATTCCAACACTTCACAACTTATCGAGAAAATTTGTCTTCCTCGAAAACACAACTTAACACTCCGGCCTCTCAGTCAGTAATCCTTATCTTCCTACAAAATTTTCCTTTCCTTTCCGTTCCAGGTTTTTGGAAATCGTGGCCCATGCTGATTCGTCGATTTTTCCAGCGAAATTTGAAATTTTTCAAAAAAATTGATATCACAAAATTTTAAAATTACATTTCAACAATTACCGCACCATCTAGAGTTATTTACGAATAACACGACGTTATAGTTTTCTATGCACGCATTCACTTATTAATTAAAAAGAAGGTAAACAAATTAACAATGCAAAAATTCAATTAAAACAAAATGCAGTCAAATCTGATTAATTTAACTTTTTAGATTTCTGGAACAAAATATCCATCTATGAAATCCTGTTTTCTTAGCAACAAGCAAAATTATGGCCATTAAGAGAAAAATCATTCAACTTGTCCGAGTAAAACTTAAAATCATACAAAATTCAATGAAATGACAAATCAACATCAATTGTGGATATTTTAAACTTTTGGTAATTAGTTCGTCCCACGTCAATATGTTTTTTCCAGGTTAACCTTCAATCCAGATGCATTCCAAGATATTTTATGTCTTCTGCCTGAGGAAGAACTTTTCCATTTAAGGTGACCGGCGGGCACGATTCTCCGCGTAGTGTGAAGGTGATGTGTGCAGATTTTTTTTCATTAGCTTTGATTCGCCAAGTTTTCATCCATTTTTGAATCATGTCTAGAATTGATTGCAACATATCTAAGGCTATTGATGGATTAGAGTGAGATGCCATGACTGCTGTATCATCAGCGAAGGTTGCCACCATTACGTTATTATAAACAGGAAAGTCTGCGCTGTATAAGGTGTAAAGAATTGGACCCAGTACGCTACCCTGCGGTACTCCTGAATTGATTGGGATTAGTGCGGAATATTCGTTTTGAACTTTGACCTGAAACACTCAATCTGTTAAGTAAGATTTTAATAATAGGTAATAATTAGGGAGATGTTACTTTATTTTATACAGGAGTCCATCGTGCCAGACCTTGTCAAATGCCTGAGTCACGTCAATGAAAGCAGCTGAGCAATACCCCTTTTCCTCCAGAATTTTTCTTATTTGTTTGGCTACTCTGTAATTTTGTTTGATTGTGGTATGTCGATTTCGAAAACCAAACTGGTGATCCGGGATAAGTTTTTTTTTCTATCAAAACAGCTCAGAGACGTTTGAGTAACAGTCTTTCAAATAACTTTGAGAAGATGGGCAGTAGACTTATTGGTTTATAAGACTGTGCTTACTCAGGTGGTTGTCCTGGTTTAAGGATCAGAATGATTTGAGCCACCTTCCATAGCAGCGGAAAGTAATTAATACGCAGCATTGCGTTGAAGATGTACGTGATCAATTTTACTGTATTTAGTGGTAAGTGTGCGAGTACCGGACCGGTTATAAGATCGTATCCTGGCGCTTTTTTAGATTTTGCAGTTTGCTTGATACCTAGTGATACTGGTTTCAATTTAGTAGTCTCCGGAATGGGTGTGTCAAGAAAGTCATGTATTTTTTGCTCTTCTTCCGTACTTATTTTGCTTGGATATGGCTGAAAGACATTAGTAAACTGTTCAGCAAGTGCATCTGCTTTATCTTTATCACTTCTCGCACTTGTTGAGTCAAGGGTGTAATATGTTCTTGTGGTCTTTTAATTCTTTTTGTGGCCTTCCAGAGCGAATAATCAGTAGCCTTTGTTAAGTAACTTTCGAGGTAGTTTTGAATATTTAGATTTTTGAAATCATTCAGCATATTTTTAAGATTTCTTGTTGCTGTATTTAGCTCGTTCTTAATTCTTATGTCTCGGGTAATTTGCCAGTTTTTCCTGATTTTCCGCTTTTAAGCTATCGCTTTTAGTATTTTATTGGGGTAGTTGCTATTTGCTGTAGCTTTGCTGGTGTATCTTGGAGTAGCAGACCATGCCGCTTCTTGAATCGATCTTGTTAGGTAGTCAACAGCATCGTCCAGTTCTTCAGTCGTTTTTAGATTTATATTTAACGATATTTTTTTATCGAGCAATTTTCTGAATAAAATCTAATCGGTATATTTATTGTGTAATGAAGGTAATTTTTCTTTTAAAATAACTTGGGTACCCAGAGTTACCAATAATGGCTAGTGATCTGATGAAAGATCAAAGTTAGGTGTAATTTCGGTGTATAACTCAGATATACCTTTGATCACAGAAGCAGAAGTCAAAGACGTCCGGAATCTTTTGAGTATCCGTTGGTCAATAAGTTGTCTGACCTGTGGATAAGTGCTGCAGTTTGTTGAGTTTCATAGACTTAAATAATTTTCGTCTTCTTGTGGTAATCAATCTGGATCCCCATTGGATATGTTTTTGCGTTGTTATCGCCGGCTGCTATGAAACGATTACCGAGTGAGTTAAAAAATTTAGTAAAATGTTTTTCTTTGATAACTTCCTGCCTTCTCTTGTTTGGTAGACAGTATATTGCCGAGATAACCACCGAACTTCTCTGATCTTTAACTTTGATTGAGGTCGCCTGTAGATAATCTTTTTTATGATTTTCCAGTTCGTTGTGGTATATCGAGTTCTTAATTATTATAATGGCTGTACCTCCATGAGCTGTTCCATCGGGATGGTTAGTTTGATGAACTGTGTAGTTAGGAATTTTGATGTAACTTTTATTAGTAAAGTGAGTCTCTGAGTTTAATACAATATCAAGATTGTGTGCTTGTATGAATGTTTTTATTTCTTGACTATGTTGAGTTAGGCCGTTGGAATTCCAGACTGAAATTTTGAGATTTTTATGCATTGTTAGTTTTGTTGACTATAAGAATTAGGAGATTCAACATGGTGTTCATTCTCTCCATGAGTTTCATCAGCATTAATTCTAATTTATTGACTTGGTTTTGATTGGTTGATTGGATTTGATTTGTTACCGGAGTACTTTGTAGAGGGGTGTTGACAGACTGAGTTTATTGATTTTCAGCTTGAACCACTTGGCTGTTAGAGAGTTTGATAGTTGGGGTGCGATGGAGCACAGGTTCGATTACTGTATTGGTCGTGTTTTCGATGGGGTTGTCGCTTTGTTGATGTTGGATTTGGTCTACTTGAATTTGTTGTTTAAGTCGTAGTGGTGGATATTTTTTGTTTTGTAATTCTTTGTAAATTGTGCACCTTTTATAGTTTGCTGTGTGTTGTCTTGTACAAAGAGCACAAGTACCTGGTGTTTCTTTGATTTTAGTGCATTGCTGGGTAAGATGTAAATTGCCACATTTAACACAACGGGGCTGACGATTACAGGACTTTTTTGTGTGACCATACTTTTGACAACGGAAACATTGAGGTATCTCACGTTTTTGATATGGGGCTCAAAGGATACTTCCTGCCGCTGTAGGACTTGTATTTTATATATATCCTTGTTAGTTTCTCTTGGTTCTAGTTCTATATGAAATAGCGGGGTTGCTTTTTTGTCTTTTAAAATGTTTAGAAATCCTGGTGACTTTGTGATCGTATTTTTCTATTTCTTCCTTGATTTTATTGGTATCGCAGGATGGATGAGTATTTCTCAATACTACTTTGAAGCTCCGTTCTTGTTTAAACTGAAATGAATGGTAGGGAGTATCATTTTTTTGCAACAAAGCAAGGATTTTATGATAAGTTTTCAACATTACATGGTTGAATTTTTACTTGATTATTACCAATAAGTTTAATCGTGTATTGATTGCTGGCTACGACTTCGAGATCTTGGATCATAAGTTCCATATGCACACTTAAGGCATAACTGTAATGTAATATATCAGACTTTTTAGTTGGTTTTCGGAGCTTTCCATCATCTGAAATAGATTGTGGATGCATTTAATTTTCATGCGAAAATAAATTATCAATGTTATCATCCCGTGCTTCAGAGGCGACATACAATTTGCAGAACAAGTTGGAATCTTTACGCAAGTTATCAATCTTGGACTTTGCTTTACCGGTTTTTCTTGTTGTAGTCTTGAAAATGTGAATATTGCTCCGAGGAATAATTTCATGAATTGCATTTCGAACCTGATCAAGACGGACCATGACATATACATCATACTGTTTTAGTCCTACAGTAAATGCTTTAGTAACACACTTAACAGCTTTGACACTCGGAATTTTTTTGGAGCTTCCTATTGACACCAAATTGGTGTTTTTAAACGAATTTCACTGTTCAGTTAAGACGTTAACTATTCTTTCGCATGGGCCAAGAACTTTTTTTTAAATCCATTGGTATCTTCACGATTTTTCTATTTTTTAAATTTGATTTTTCTTCAAACTCTTCAATTAAAGAACTGATTCTAAGGCTTGCTGTGGCGGCTCTGTGTCGATTGCAGATTAGGAAACCAATAATACCAACCGTAGAATAACTAATACAACATACTATATAAGGGTATGCGCTTAGCGGTATAAGAGAACAACAACAAACACGAACGCGCTATCGACGATAAAAACGAACGAACAACAATCGACCACAAACGACACATAATCTCTCCACCTACGATTTAGTAAGAACGTTAATAAAAGAAAAGACGGTAATTTGCCTTGTAGGTAACGCGATCAACTGCGAATGCGAGGTACCGGGTTCAAATCCGGAGAAAGGCAACTTTTTTATGACTAAGTCTCCGTGCTTCGGAAGGCACGTTAAGCCGGTGGTCCTTTTTTTTTGATTTGCATTGCACCACCTGCAAATCACGAGCGAGAAGACGAGGTTCCAATATCTGATGGACAGCATTCCGATGGACATTGGCGATTTGGTAAACGACGAAATTGTAGACCCCGACCCCGAGAAACCGTATACAAAGAATATAACAAATAATAACAGAACTTAGAGCAGAAATACGAGACATTCGCCGTTCTCGAAGTACAAGCCGAAACAGATCTTATTCTAATAGAAGCGACAGTTGCCCGCAAAACCTAAACTTTTGTTACTACCATTCCACATTTGATAAAGCAGCAAATAAATGCCGTCAACCATGTAAATTTGATTGCCAGATGTGAACCTTTTTTTAGCTTTTTTTTAAATTTTTTTTCACGCGAACTTCAGCGTATTTTAAAATTCCGTTTTTGAAAAACTCTTCGTGCTTTAATGAGTTAAATGTTAAACGATGAATCAGCAGATTTTACTATTGAATATAATAATTTGTTGACATTTTGTAAATTACTAAAACACAATTTACTTTTGTCCTTTGACAATCCAGTCTATGAATATTTCGTAAACAATTCCCTGGTAAACAATTCTTCAAGTAGCAAGTATGCTACTCGCTTTCCGTCATATTTGCAATTACTATACATGCCTTTAAAATGTGTAGTAATTTTATTATAATAATCGGTACTTTTTAACTTCTCCTCGAAGTTACCAAGTTCCTCTGTATTTTTTATGGAAAAATCTAAAATTATACCCTCATCCTCTATTTCACTTGTTCTATTATCTACAATAACTTCCTTTCTTCTATCGTTCTGTAGAAGTTTATCTAATTTGACGTTAATTTTTACAAATTCTGCAGCACAAAAGTCTTTTAAATTATTAATTTTAGTATCGAGTTCTTTAAATTGGGTATCGCTGGTACTCATAAATATCATAATATCATTACCGGTTAAAATATTAGCGTTATTTTCGGGAGGTTTGTTAACTTCTGGTATTTCAATTTCCGGAACATTGGTAGAGCTGCTGTCATGTAACCCTAATGATATATTATTTACATCAGAGTATAACTCCACTTGCACATCGCCTTAATCTTGCCTCAAATTTTTCATTATAATTATTTTTATTCGAAGCAATCGACATAATCGGGGGTTGTGGACGTTTTGTTTTCTTTGTCTGCGGGCAACTTAAATATAAAAAAAAGATGAGTGTTTAATTTCTCTATTTATTTGCAAAATTTAGATCTTGGAAAAGCATAAAATTTAGCCAAATGATATCCATTACATAATGTATGTTAGCGTGAGTCAAAATATTTGCAATAAATTAAACTAAAATAATATTTTTCTTGATTTTCTATATTTAGGTTCTTCTACTGTCTTCACACACAACTTTTTTGATAAACTGGTGTGTCTTGATTAGTGCTGGCCGATGTTCATCGATGTTTTCTAAACATCGATGTTATCCGACCGATGATCGATATTTTGACATTGCGTCAGACGTTTTGAAACATCGAAACCATCGATGTTAGCCTTTCGATGTTACAGGTAGATATGTAGCGTAGCCACTAAATAATTGCTTATTTTATTTGCTAATTTTGTAATTTGTTACGTTTATTAATATTTATAAATAAATTTTTTGTTATAATAGTGTTTTTCCTGATTTATTGAAACTAATATGCAATAACATCGATGTCACGAAAACATCGATGTTTAGCAAGCGATGTTATGCTTACGTCGATGTTTTGCAAGCGATGTTATGCATACATCGTTGTCCAGGTCCGATGTCGACATCGATGTTTTGTATAGATGTCCCAGCACTAGTCTTGATATAGTAGCTTTGTTTGGTACACAACTAGTGTAGTGTAGTGTAGTGTAAAAAGTGTAGTGTAGTGCACTACACTACACTTCACTACACTGCACTACACTACACTACACTTTTTACACTACACTAGTTACACTAGCTTACTGCGTTTGGTATCACAGTCCTGGTGTACACTTTTCTATATATGGCGTTTGGTATGAATAGGTGTAAAAAGTGTAGGTAGTGCAAAGCGTTTGGTAAGAAAACTGGTGCAGTCCAGGACTACACTTTCTACACCACCAAAATAGGGGGAGTAACTATGACTCTCTTAAGGTAGCCAAATGCCTCGTCATCTAATTAGTGAGCGTTCTGCTGCTAATTGGTGATATTTGGTGATTTTTGAGAGCAGGTTACGTGCCACGGTCGTGCCCCCTTTTATAGACCCTTCGGGGTCTCAGGGTTGCACGGCAAGCGTTAAGTAGCCAACCTCCACGAGGTGGCCCCGGAAGGGCGTTTTGCGGCCGCGGCGCAAAGCGTCACTAATGGCTACTAGCGATTAGGTCAGCAGATGGGCAAGAGTCCGCAGCCATTCTGTGCGCGACCGGAGACTGCTGGGACGAATCGGTTTACGGAAACCAGACCTACACTCCAAAGGCAAGCCCTCTAAGTGAGAAGGCTAACACGCCCGGGTATGAGTGTCGGTCCATGACTTCCCGACCGTAAACCCGAGGGATCAGTAAGTAAGAGCCTACGCGGCGATCCCGAGGAGAGGAAATCTTACTGGCCCGGTTACCAATGGTGGGACGTCACCCGGCAGACATTGGACACAGACCTTGATTGCAAAATGACCAACGGGGTTCTTTGCTGACTAACAGTCGGTAAGGCTCCTGGCATATAGTAGCTTTAAACAATGACCGTATGCGCGTTTGCGTATGCAAGAGTAATAGAGTAGTGACTTTTAACCGACCTCATCAGAGAGATGTTGTTGGGGACACTAGTACTATTACAGAAGTCTTGTCGGGTCTTAGTTGTGCAAAGTTCACTGTATTTGGTAAACGGAGGGAACCAATAGGGTCCCCTCGCAAAGCACTTTGTACTTTACGATGGCGCGACCTGTGGACCCAAAGGGAACCTTCTTTGGCGAACGAAGGGGATGTGGAGGTTTAACCCGAACGGTGTTTGTACCGAAAGGAAGTAACCTCTCCCTCGACGGGAACCTTACTCTGGTGAACGGAGGGGATGTGGAAGTTTAACCCGCATAGTACTTGCGGAGGTAACCTCTCCCTCAACGGGAACCTAGTGGTGAACGGAGGGAATGGAAAAGTCCCCTCGCGAAATATCCATATTCCGCGATGGCGAGACTTTGAACCCAAAGGGAACTGCCGGTGAACAAAGGGAACAGAAAGGTCCCCTTGTACTTTACGATGGCGCGACCTGTGGACCCAAAGGGAACCTTCTTTGGCAAACGAAGGGGATGTGGAGGTTTAACCTGAACGGTGCTTGCACCAAAAGGAAGTAACCTCTCCCTCAACGGGGACCTTACTCTGGTGAACGGAGGGAACAAAAGTCCCCTCGTAGAATATTTATACTCTACGACGGCGTGACTTGGGACCCAAAGGAAACCATCGGTGGACGGAAGGGACGAATAAGTTGGCACCGCGAAATACCTATATTACGCGAAGGGGTGACTTGGGACCTGAAGGAAACCTTCTTTGGTGAACGTAGGGGATGTGGAAGTTTAACCCGCGCAGTACTCGAACTGCACGGAGGTAACCTCTCCCTCAACGGGAACTTTACTCTGGCGAACGGAGGGAACAAAAGTCCCCTCGCAAAATATTCATATTCTGCGATGGCGCGACTTGGGACCCAAAGGGAACCATAGGGGAACAGAGGGGACGAAAAAGTTGGCACCGCGCGATACTCGTATCGCGCGATGGGGTGACTTGGGACCCGACGGAAACCTTTCTCTCTGGTGAACAGAGGGGATGAATCATTTCAACCCTTACGGTGGTAGCGCCGTATGGACTTGAAATCTCATCTCCCGACGGAAACCAAACGGATAACTAAGGGGTCACAATCTTAACCTGCCACAGGGAGACCTGGGCAGCGCGGTAGGTTGCTGACCTCGGTGGACTCCGAAGCCTCGGCTTGAACTTTGAGATGGCAAGTAAATCTCTAAAGGGCGTTAACGCGACGTCCCTGAATCAGTTAAACTCCACGATTTACGGGAGGATTCGAATAAATAACCGTCTGCGGGAAGACGGGAGCCCGGGGTTAATTCTCGCGTATGCTTGCTTAACCCCCCCGTCTTTGTGAGCTTGCTCACTGAGGTGGAATCGCAGTGGCTGGTGGTTCTTGGGAAATGTAGCAACGATCAGTACTCGGCCTGTTTGTCGGGGAACCTCGATACCTACGAGTCCTTTCTCGGGTCTTGCAGCCCTTGAGGGGAATAGGGATGCTGGCTACCACAGCGGCTTTCGGACGTAGTGCCCAACGTCCCCGATAGCTCTCTAGGGGGAGGTTGCCGTATATATGTTACAGTTAAAACCCGAAATCAGTTAAAACCCGATCTAACTAGTAAATTCTAGTTTTAACTAACCGCCTTAGTAAATTCTAGTTTTAACTGAAATAAGTTTAGTTAAAACTAGAATTAACTGATTTCTAACAAATTTCTTCAGTAAATTCTAGTTTTAACTAAAATTATACCAGTTAAAACTAGAATTAACTGAATACTAACAAACTTCTTTAGTAAATTCTAGTTTTAACTGGTATAAGTTCAGTTAAAACTAGAATTAAGTAAAAGTAGACTTAATATTAGATAAAAATTGTTTTATTAAGCAATTATTTTATACATTATTTTTATTATATTCTACTTATTGCCACATGGCATGCTGTTGTGACATTTTGAATTGTAAAGTGCATCTGGCACTTATTCTTGAGTCAAAAAAACTTTAGAATTTTCTTTAATTTTTTTTTGTCATCGTCACTTTCGAATAGGTAAATTTAACTTTTGTTCAGAATTGCATTAGATAGTAATGAAAACCAAACTGTACGGTTTTTAAGGATTCGATAACGAACAATCTCGAAAAGTTACCAAATAGGGGGAGGGGAGGGAGGGTTAAGCTCAGTTTCCATGTATCCGTTTGTACGTTTATCCGATCGTACAGGAGCGCTCTCATTAGTCCAGTTACTTTAAAAGTGACAATGACAAAAAAATTTAAAAAAATTCTAAAGTTTTTTGACTCAAAAACAAGTGCCAGATGAAGAAATTTTTCTAAAGACTGCAGCGTAAAAAGCTGCCGTTGAATCTAGACAAGGGTTTGTCCGCTGTTCTTGTAAAAAAATTGCACCTCAAAATGTTGCCTTTGTTTAAAAAGAGAAATTATTTGCAATTCAAAATGTCACAACAGCATGCCATGTGGCAATAAGTAGAATATAATAATAATGTGTAAAATAATTGCTTAATAAGACAATTTTTACTTTAATTCTAGTTTTAACTGGTATAAGTTTAGTTAAAACTAGAATTTACTAAAGAAGTTTGTTAGAAATCAGTTAATTCTAGTTTTAACTGGTATAATTTTAGTTAAAACTAGAATTTACTAAAGAAATTTGTTGGAAATCAGTTAATTCTAGTTTTAACTAAACTTATTTCAGTTAAAACTAGAATTTACTAAGGCGGTTAGCTAAAACTAGAATTTACTAGTTAGATCGGGTTTTAACTGATTTCGGGTTTTAACTGTAACATATATATTAAGTTTACATATAGCAACTGAATCTAAAAGTTCTATCAAACCACCAAAATAGGTAGTGTAAGAAGTGTAGTGTAGTTAACAAGCAGTAAAATTTTAAAAGTTTTTAAGTTGAAAATATATTTAGTTCTATTTTAACAATGGAAAATTGTCGTGGTGTCGTTAAAACCTTTAAACTCAATCGATGAAGAATAGCGAACGAATTGAAGAAGTATAGGGTTTCAACCAGCAGTCTGGCGGAAATCAAACACGGATAGACTAGAGAGCGGGAAACCGCAGTTTTAATCCTGGTTGCGTCGGATATGTGCTGTGATCTAAAAGTCCAAAATTGATCTGCGGACTACTCGCCAACCCGTCTGCCCAGTGTGGTGAGTTATGGGCAAAAACCCCCTCTCCCCCACTTGGGGGGAGTCTAAAAGGGGAAGCCTAATGTTCAGGAGTGGACGAATAACGGCTGATTGTGAAGATTTCAAAAGAAAAGCAGAATGCAGAAGCAATAGAATTCAAAAATAAAAAATTAAACTTGTGTGACACGATGCATAATTTTGCATAAAATTTACATGTAAATGGTAACTAACCAATAGAAAGACCGTATTAGTATCCATCAGACATTTTCATTGGTTAGTTACAATTTACATGTAAATTTTATGCAAAATTATGCATTGTGTCATACAAGCTTTACCAGTAAAAAATCTTGAATTGCTAAGAAGCATGTGAGGCAACACATTTGTTTTTAACCACTCAACTCTCTCAACACTAAAAAAAACTCAAATGTTTGTATCAAAAAATCTCTTATAAAGAAATAACATTAACTTTTAGGATATAATTCTGTACCAACATAATTCTGTTCAGAATTCTATTCTGTGTTTTTTGCACTTCAAATTTTGATGTATTTTGCACATAAGTCGTTTGTACAGGGTAGTTGCCCTAGCGTGCTCTGGTGTAGTTGTGGTTACACTACACTACACTTTTTACACTAGACTACACTACACTAGTTGTGTACCAAACAAAGCTATTTATCAAGTCCTAGTGTACACTAGTGGTGTAGTTCTGGACTGCACCAGTTTTCTTACCAAACAGTTGGCACTATCTACACTTTTTACACCGATTTATACCAAACGCCATATACAGAAAAGTGTACACTAGGGTACACTAGTGTACACTAGGACTGCTATACCAAACAAAGCTAGTAACTGTTGTAGTTGATTACCAACCTAATAATACCAACTTAGGTTGACATTATTACCAACTTAACACCTATTTTGTAACTTTTCGTTATCGTTATAAAATCGTTAAGAGCCGTAAAGTCTGGTTTACACTCAGAATTGCATTAAATAGTAATGTAATGGTATGTAGAAACCGAACTTTACGGGTCTTAACGATTTCATAACGATAACGAAAAGTTACAGAATAGGAGGGTGAGTTGGCATTATTTATTCAACGCTTTGTTTAAAATTATTAGTCAGGGCTGCGTCATATACAGGTCCGGGTTCAGGTTGTATGGTTCAGTAATTATCTTGCTTATTCTAACATGTATAAGACGACTTATCGTTCTTCCTCTTCGGTGTCAGCAAATTGTGCCAATATTTTTTCTTCCTGTAGGGCTACGACTAATGATTTTATCCCTGATTTTTTAACAACACAATCAAATTTCTTCCAATTTAAAGTTGGCTCGCTACTAATTTTTTTCAATAATTACTGCTTCCAGGTGGAAAAGATAAAATTTTGTCGTTAAATACCCAGTTTTCTGGAACTGTTGTTAAAAAACTTTTCCATCTTCTACTGTTTTCACTACTTTAAAATTCGACATTTTGAGCTAAAGTAACCTAACCAAATTAACAATTAACACGATTTAACAAAATACAATACCTTTGTAAATGAACTACTAATATGCGATCGTTTGAACTTTTGAACTATTCTTACAAGACTGAATATATCGTTCATGCCATAGAAATAGTAGGTCAAGCACATGTCTGATAAAGGTGTTTCTTTATCAAATATTTCAAAAACTACTGCTTCAGTATACAGTAACTTCTTTGCTTTTGCGGCTTCTCTGAAGGTCTCATATCGTTTCCTTTCATATAGTTTCAAGTCATTATAATAACATGTCGCACCTGGAACAAAATTCTGAAATTGTTCAGAATCTTTGGGATCAATATAGAGCAGACCCTTCCAATAACTTTTGACTATCTGCTTCTTTTCTTCCATATTTTATTGGAAACCAGCAAGGCATATTGTTCAGGTATATTTCTGTAAAGGATTCTTCAGGCTTCAGGCAGCAGAATCAGTTGCATTTAATTTGAAGTATGCTGTTAATGCTGTCTCATGTTTTTCTAATGCTTTCGTTTCATTTCCTTCTTTGGTAATACAGGAAATCTAAAAATTGTATGTGAATGACCAGACAATGGCATTTCCAATAATCTTCAAGCAACCTCCGTTGGTCTGACTTATCTGCTGTGAACAAACGGGTTACCGAACAAACGATGTTATTTCTATGTGAATTTCTTCTTCATTTAGATTAGTGTTGTCAACTTTTTCAAAAGTGACTTTAGCTCTATCGTGTCTTTTATGAAGATATTTGTGAATGTACTTTGTAGCAGCAACCGATGTGCAGTATTCGACGTTAATATGACAATTGTATTTCATCAAGCGATAAGGACTATAAGGAACCACCATCGACTTATCTGCAGTTACTAATTGCGTATTAACTTTTGCATTGTATTTATTTCCTGCTATTCTGTTATCTCGACGTCTGTAATGTGGATAGCCTTGTTTATTCATTTCTGTTTGTTCTACGAACTTTTTTGGAACACTGTCGTTTTTTGTTTAAACACGGGGAATTATCAATGTGAGGTCCATATAACATGTGTTTAAATAACTTTCGCTTTCAAAGGATCTTCATATGGTGTTTCTACAGATTTGCATATACCCAATTTTTGTGCCAAATATTTTTCCATTTAGTATTTTGTTTAGCAAAGCTTTAAATTTTAAATGAAACAGTCTTACAATGAGTAACGGAGTATTAAAAGATTCCAGATTTAGGTATTTGAATTTCTTTAACTCTCTCTTGATTTCTGGCCATACCGGAAGGTCCCCCATGTTTTCTAACAATAGCCATAGCATTTTGATATAACTGTTGCATATGTCGTGGGCCTCCTATGAATAAAAATGCTAACACAAAAATATTGCCTAATCTTGAATATTGCCTAATCTAGCTTGATTTTGAAAATTCTTCAGATTATTTAATGCATTTCACGATACATGATCCACTAAACGTTGATAGCACTCAATCCTAAATTTCTTCTGATTGTTTGAATGTAATTGAGACGTTGACTTTCAATTCGAATAGCTGCTGCGAAATAGGTGCGTAGCTGGGCAAATATCAAGGGATCGCAGTCATAATTAGTTAAATTGCATATTAAATTCTTCTATAAATAAATAAAAAGAAACATTTTGGTAATTACAATGTAAAACCATATAAGTTAAAGGAATCGAAAAAAGTATTTTATATTGCAATGGTTTAAATGGGTTTCAGAAAATTTAATAATAAACCTTGTTTTTCCAATACAATATATTAATTTAACCTCGGCTAAACTACAGTCGCTAATTTAAGGCTGTGCTCTCACTTGAACCAAATTTAAATTTCTAGTGGGCGTTTACTGTTTTTTGGGTATAATCTAGTAATAATGGTAAGACACTAACGTACCCTGAATTTAAACCGAATAGTATTTAAAGAAAAAGAGAAAGAAATAATAAGTAGTACTTTTAGTTAAATTTGCTCTTTTTTCCAAGTTTCAGGTAGGATATAACTGGTCATTTCAAGTGAGAGATCACTGTTTATACGGTATATTCTAGGTAATAATGGTAAGCGACTAACGTACCCTAAATTTAAACCAAATAGTATATTTAAAGAAAAGGAGAATGATATAATAAGTGTATCCTTAGTTATTATGCTCTTTATTTACAACTGATAGAACTTTTAGTTTTAGATGCTATATGTACACTCAAGATTTATACTGATTCCACTCCCTAGAGTGATAGGCCAACGTGTTTAGCTCGTCAGGTGCGCCACCGAAATATTTGCCCCAAGCCTCAAGTGCTCATTATGATGACAAAGAGATCGGCTACCTGATCTCCACTGTGAACTGTAAGATTCTGAGCAGAGCCCCAGGCATGGGGATTCCCGACAGACAGGCCGAGTGCTGAGGTCGGTACTTTGAGCAACAGTCTCGGCTAGGAGACTGCGACTCTTTTCCCGACGCATACGTTGCCTACCTTCCCAAGAACCACCCGCCACTGCGAATCCGCCGCTATGAGCAAAGCTCATATCTAAATGGAGGAACTAAGCACGCATGGCGTGAATTAGCCCCGGGCTCCCATTTCCCGCAGATGCTTGTTTATTCGAATCCCCCCGCAAGCGTAGGGTTGACTGATTCAGGGACGTGCCATTAACGCCCTTTAGAGATTAGCTTACACAATCTCAAATTTGAGCTGTCGCTCCAGAGTCCACCAGAGCTGCCCTTTCGCCCTGACCTGCCCAAGTTTTCCTGTGTCAGAGTTAAAGTCTGTACTCCTTAGGTGTCCGTTCGGTTCCCTTTTGGTAGTGAGATTACTACACCGTAGAACACGGGTTAAATCTCAAGGCAAAAGTTCACCAGGCTCTTTATTTACAGATCGATAGAACTTTTAGTTTCAGTTGCTATATATTGTCGTGAAACGACGTTAAAAAAAATCATTGTTTCTGATAAAAATTGAGTCGAAATTGATAATTTTGTTTTCTTTTTAAATTTTTAAGTTAATTTTTACGATTTATCAAAGAGACGCTCGTACAAAGGTTTACTGTAACTCTTGACACGAACAAAGAAAATTTTATTTTATTTGAAAACATTTAAAATTTGAATTTTATTTTGTATTGTGAACTATTAAAAGTTAAAAGTGTGAGCGCGTGATAAGAATGGTTGGTGGGGCGCGAGTAAACATGTTATCAAGAATTAACGAAAGAAAGACAATAATTTTAAAAGCGAATCAATCGACTGAGTGTCGTGAGAAAGCGAACATTTAAGCCATTTTGGTTGAGTTATTTTTGGCCGCCGAAAAAGGCGTAAATTTGAGTGTTTTGACCGGTGAGATCGTCTTTGGTCTTGTGAGGACCAGAATTTTGTGAAGATTGGATTGGCGTTAATTTTTGATGATCAAGAGTTCTTTGGTCAACGATTTGGAATTTGAATTTGTACATGAATTTGGTCAATGGTTCGACATTCCTGCATATGGAACGAGAATCTTCAATTGTATGGATTTTACAAGGTATTTTAAAAACTCAAATAAAAGTTATTTAACATTTTTGATAAAATTTTTGCGTTAAGTGTGATATTAAGATTTTTGTGGCGCCGATAAACTTCATCGCTAATAGCTTGAATAATTTATTTCACATAATTTTTGTAAACATTATAAACTTTTTGCGAACACGAATACACCGTAGTTTGTACGAATGCGTTTCTCTATTCTCGATTGTTAAAATTTTTCAATTACAATAGCGCATTCGTATTTGCTAACACAAATTACACCATACGCTTTCAAAACTCAAATCTGTGAGTTCGAAAGGGGTCTTTTTGATAAAATTTATTTATTAATTTTGAATAAAATTACAATTTATTATTATTATTAATTACGACTTGATTCATCTACCACCTACCCTGAGAAAGATTTTTCGAGCGTTCCCATTTTAGAGAGCTGCCGGCGCACTTTTGAGAGGTGTCTCGCCAAGAACACTTCAATATAGACTTAACAATTATACTGCAACCTCCCCCTAGAGAGCTATCGGGGACGTTGGGTACTACGTCCAAGAGCTGCTAAGGTAGCCAGCATACCTATTCCCTTCCAGGGTTGCAAGACCCAAGAAGGGACCTGTAGGTGTCAAGGTTCCCCGACAGACAGGCCGAGTGCTGATCGTTGCTACATTTCCCAAGAACCACCAGCCACTGCGAATCCACCTCAGTGAGCAAGCTCACAAAGACGGGGGGGTTAAGCAAGCTTACGCGAGAATTAACCCCGGGCTCCCGTCTTCCCGCAGACGGTTATTTATTCGAATCCTCCCGTAAATCGTGGAGTTTAACTGATTCAGGGACGTCCCGTTAACGCCCTTTAGAGATTTACTTGCAATCTCAAAGTTCAAGCCGAGGCTTCGGAGTCCACCGAAGTCAGCAACCTTCCGCGCTGCCCAGGTCTCCCCGTAGCAGGTTAAGATTGTGACTCCTTAGTTATCCGTTTGGTTTCCGTCGAGAGATGAGATTTCAAGCCCATGCTGCGCTACTACTGTAAGGGTTGAAATGGTTCATCCCTTCTGTTCACTAGAAAGAAAGGTTCCCTTCGGGTCCCAAGTCACCCCATCGCGCGATACGAGTATCACGCGGTGCCAACTTTTCCGTCCCCTCCGTTTGCCGATGGTTCCCTTCGGGTCCCAAGTCACCCCATCGCGTAATACAAGTATTGCGCGGTGCCAACTTTTTCGTCCCCTTTGTTCACCGATAGTTCCCCGATTCCGATATTTTGCAAGGGGACTTTTCGGATTCCCTCTGTTCACCAGAGACAGGGTTCTCGTTGAGGGAGAGATTACCTCCGTGCAGTGCAGGCACTACCCGGGTTAAACTTCTACATCCCCTTCGTTCCCCATAGAAGGTTCCCTTTGGGTCCCAAGTCTCTCCATCGCAGAATTTAGATATTCCTTGAGGGGACTTTTCGGATTTTCTCCGTTCACCAGAGAAAGGTTCCCTTTGAGGGAGAGGTTACCTCCGTTTAAACGGGTTAAACTTCCACATCCCACATTCCACATCCCCAAGACATGTTCCCATGTTTCGACTTGACCACAAGTGCAGTCGGTGGTGTTAGTGCTATTAAAGCCGAAAAGTTTATGATTGAAGCTACCATGTCCTGTCAGTAAGAAGCTGAGTCGCATGGTAGGAGCAAACCAAGGTTTGTTTATTGCGTATTCTACGCTGGGAATAAGGGTTTTAGTGACTACTCCTTTTGTGGTCTCTGTCCACCTTTGTTGCCATCTTTGAGTTAGGCGCGTTCTGAGCACCTTTTTGAAGGCCTTCTTAGAAAGCCTTCTCTCTGCCTCAGTGGTAATGCTGTTCTGCCCGGGGGGATTTCTTTTCTCTTCTCAAACCATTTTTTTCTCTCTAGGACTACCAGGTCCCAGGGAAGTGTCCCGGATAAAACTTGCATTGCCTCTGTCGATACCGTGCGCGTGTAATTCCCCGTGGCCATCAGCACTGTCCTTTGCGCTCTTATCAGCTTCAGAGCATACGTATCTTTTGTCATCTCATGCCCCCAAATACTCGCCCCGTAAGTCATAGCCGCTATGATTAGCCCTTCGTATATTACTTTCAGGGAAGCCCTGTTCAATCCCCAGTCCTTCTTTATAATCCTTCTTAGTTCCCCCATTATCGCACAAGTCTTTTGTCTAATGTCATTGAGATAGTTCCCAAAGTATAGCCTGGGACTTACGATGATGCCCATGTATTTGGTATGCTTGATGATGTGCTTTATAGATGTGTCGTTAACTTTGACTATTGGCGGCCTACTTTTAGCAAATTTCCCCTTTAGCATCATGCTCACGGTCTTACCTTTGTTACCCCGCAAACCCTGACTAGTCGCTCATAGAAATAATTTAATCAAATAAGAAGCTCTGGGCAGTCAAAGTCAATGAGCTTACGAGTGATTTGACTCCAAAGGAGGCCGTCGAACGCGCCTTTGAAGTCAATGAAAATACCGATGACATATTTGAAAATTGAATTACTGACGACGGCCTTAACCCTGTGCCACGCATCTTCGGTACTTCTATTTTTGACGAAGCCAAATTGGGCTTCATCCAGCCGCTCACCAATTCGCGCGTCCAACCTGTCTACGAGTATCCGTTCCAAGGCTTTTCCCATGACAGGTAGTAAGCTGATGGGCCGGTACGATGTAGCCTTCGATCTTGGCTTAGTGGGCGACTTCAGGATGATGACCAATCTGGCCTCTTTCCATTTCTTCGGGAAACAGCCTGTCCTGACACATTTGTTAAATAGTGAGTGGATGTAGGTCGGGATCGCCTTCCAGACCACCTTCGCAATTTCAGGTAGTATCTCGTCCCCCCCCGGGGCTTTGTTATTCTTTAGGTTTGCAAAGGCTTTGTCAATTTCTTCTTTACTTATTTCTGTCGGTGTATGCGTTTTCTCTGGGGCCTCCACTGCTGGTTCACCTTCTTTGAAGAAGTGGTCCAGCAGGATTTCCACACTCTGTTCCCAGGACACCGCCCGGAAGGTTTCTTTTCCCCTCACATACTCAATGTCTGCTAGCGCTTGCTTTTTTTTTTTGCCCCTTACAATTTTATATGCAGCCCCCCAAGGTTCTTCATTCCCCTTCTCTCTCACAAAATCTTGCCAATCTTTTTCCTTTGCTTCCCTAATCCTATCACTAAAGTTTTTCGCTAACTGTTTATACTCTTCGTCGAGAGCGTCGTCTTCTGCTTCATCTTCTTCACTTTCTGGGCTTCCCCGGTTGTCCCCCCTTTTTCTACCCTCCCTCGCCCTTTTCGCCGCTTTATTCCTTCTTTTTATGTATCCTCTCTGTTTCCTAATTCTCATCGCCCTCACTTCCTTTCTCATAGTGTCTAAATCCTTCGTCCACCATCTAACTTTAGGACGCTCAGCGTTCCGTATTGCGGGAAGTACCAGCTCGTTGGTTTGGTTGATCCACTCGGTGATCGTGTCAACCATTTCATTAACCCCAAAATCCCCAAAATCCTTTATGCTCATTATTGAGGCTATTTCACATATAGTTTCCCTGTATTTCCCCCAGTCGGCGTTTTTGATGCTGTACCTTAGTTGGTCAGCAGCATTTGTGGTGATTTCATCTTCAGCTTCAGTTCTCTGTCTTGTTTTGATGTCGATTATGATCGGTGTATGATCGCTTTTAACCCCGCGCCCTCGATGATATGCCAGGAGGCATTGAATTTATTTTTAAAGGAAATATTGCCCAACGTCAAGTCAATGTCCGAACACCCTTGCCCCCCAGTTCCAACTCCCCCGTGAAAAGAATAGACGTGGCTTGGTTGATTTAGTATCATCATTTCGCTCTCGAGTATGAATAAATTGAGCGTTTCCCCCCTTACCGCAGAGTTGTCAGAAGCATTCCTTATCTTTTTGCTATGCCATGCCTTTGATTGAGCGTTGGCATCCATTCCTATTAAAAGCGGTTTATTCCCCGTGATATCCAGAATTTGTTGAATGCGCTGGATGCTGGACTCGATCTCGTGGCCACTTCGACAGTAGAGACTAGAGACGTAAAGCTCGCCTAGGATTCTAGACGAGGTATGGACTAAGACATGGTGGTCATCACGTACGAGCCCAAGATCCATGCATGTTATGTTCTTATTTAAGACCACAACAATATTCTGGCTGATGGCCCAAACAAAAATTTGTAAAGTTTTACCTTGTGCCCCTTGACAATTTAGTTGGAGAATGCGAAGTGAGTTAGAATTTGAATTTAAATTTAGATTAGAATTAGAATTAGACTTAGACTTAGAATTAGAATTAAAATTAGAATAAGAATTAGAATTAGAATTGGAATTGGAATTGGAATTAGAATTTGAAGTTGATTTAGAATTAGAATTAGATTTTGTGAATATACCCCCTTTGAAAGTTCTCAAGTCTACCGTTGGTGTATTAATCTTTAGATTGGTCAGAGTGACCCGAAGTTCCCTGTTCCCCGTTTCATTACTAGTGCCAGCTACCGCGCAGCTTGCACTCTTACCCCCCTTAGAGCCTTTTTCCCGCGGACCCCTCCCAGGAGTTACATGCTTCCCAGAGTTAAAAGTGTTTAGGTCGACCGTTGGCGTGAGAATATTTAAGTTGGTCAGAGTGACCCGAAGTTCCCTGTTCCCCGTTCCATTACTAGCGCCAGCTACCGCGCAGCTTGCACTCGTACCCCCCTTAGAGCTTTCTTCCCACGGACCCCTCCCAGAAGTTACATGTTTCCCAGAGTTAAAAGTGTTTAGGTCGACCGTTGGCGTAAGAATATTTAGGTTGGTCAGAGTGACCCGAAGTTCCCTGTTCCCATTTGTCACGTCCATCCCCCCGCCGCTTGTACCTTCCATTGTGCCACCCGCGCCCCCCGCACCTGTTACCGTACCGCTCGCGCCCACCACCGCGCCGCGTCGTTTAAAATTTTCGTAAATAGCCATGAAGTTCCCACGAGTAAGTACATTAAGATTCTCAAAAACGGGATCCCCATGCGTACATGAGGTATCCAATACGCTAGCTACCGAGTTGTCACCCCCGATCATTCATCCCATAAGCGCGATACCGTAGGATTAGTGGATTTTCCGCGGGGTTCACTCCCCGTTGGCCGAGTAAGCCTCGGCCGGTCTAGGTATGCCTGAGGGGCAGTGGTACCTGTTTCCAGGGATTACCCTTCGCACTTGGTAGTAGGTGCGCCCATTGGTCATAGCCATTTTCATAGCCTGATTCTCTTGGCGAGCATCCTTGCAGGGCACCCAGCCCAAAGGGATGCTTATTACTAGGGCTGGGCGATTGTTAGATTTAACAATCGATAATCGATTGTGTAAAAACAATCGATTATATCGATTAATCGATTAATCGGTTAATCGATTAATCGAAAACAATCGATTAATCGAAAACATTTGATTAATCGAAAACAATCGATTAATCGAAAACAATCGATTAATCGAAAACAATCGATTAATCGAAAACAATCGATTAATCGAAAACAATCGATTAATCGAAAACAATCGATTAATCGAAAACAATCGATTAATTGAAAACAATCGATTAATTGTCATACGCATGCGCAAATTAAAATCCATAACGTGAATTCGAAACTGCGCATGCGTCTAATAGTTGCAAATGGTTTCAAACTGCTGAAAGAACAGAGCTTATAAAAAACTTCTAGGTCTAAGAGAAAGGGAGAGTTACATAAAATGTGACTAACAATTTATAAGCATGACTAGGAGGGGGGGGAAATTTATAAGAAAATTATGCTTGAATTTCTTTTTTGCTCACATTTAATTGTGCGTTAAGCGGTTGAAAAATAATGGGGTCTTTGTTTTGTAATCATCTGCCACAATGGAGGTAGAGGGGATAAAAAAAGCTTGCCCCATCCCCCCATGGGCACGTTCCATAATATAATAATAATAAGGTATGCTATTGCGCAGATTATGTAGTATCCACGTGACGTCATGCGCAACATTTATCAAAATGCAATTTATATGTATAATATCATTGGTTCAAAATATGATTACGCGCAGAATTTTACTTACCACGTGACGTCATGCGCAATAATTACCAAAGTGGAACTCGCATCTGTCATACATTATTTATTTTACTATATCATGAGCACGGTCCTGCTAGAGGTAGACGATTGTTAAAATTAACAATCGGAAAACAATTAATTATTTTGAATTGAAAATAATCGAACAATCGATTATTCTGATTGATTAATCTATTGTTCGATTTTTACTCCCTCGGCTTTTTTTACCAAAACTATATCTAATTACTTTCTTGCGTACTACTCCATATTGGTTCCATATGACGTAAATAAACAATCGATTAATCAAAAACAATCGAACAATCGAAAAAAAATCTGATTAATATATTATTCAATTTTTTACATTTCGGTTTTTTTTATTAAAATTACTTTGAAAAACTTTTTGCGTACTATTTCATATTCGTTTTATATAACATAAATAAGCAATCGCTTAGAAAACAACCGATTAATCGAAAATAATCGAACCATTAAAATTCATCGAAGAATCGATTAATCGCACACAATCGAAAATAATCAAATAATCGATTAATCGCAAACAATCGAAAATAATCGAAAACAATCGATTAATCGAAAACAATCGATTAATCGAAAACAATCGATTAATCGAAAACAATCGATTAATCGAACAATCGATTAATCGAACAATCGATTAATCGAACAATCGAAAATAATCGATTTTTCGATTAATCGATTATTTCAAAAATATTAATCGATTATCGATTAATCGATTAATCGATTGAATAATCGATTAATCGAAATTAATTCCCAGCCCTACTTATTACCGCACTTACCGATTTCGAGTCCCCTTGTGTCCCCAGTAGTGTCCTGCTCCTGAGAGTGGCGCTTGTTCCTAAGCTCGCCTAGGTGTCTACCTGGAAGGGGAGCTTTTCGTATGGGTCCCAGAGCAGCTTGTTCCAATGTATGGTACTACCCGTGCTCTTTATTTACAGTAGAATTATGATTTATCGTCTAATTTGTATTTATTAATAAACGGATAAACCAATTTACATATTCAATATAGAAGCAAAATAATATGCCAAAAATAATATGTGAATGCCAATTCACTTAAGACATTCTAGCGCACACAAATTCCACATGATATTCTTTTTAAACTGGGGATATGAACTATTCAATAAATTAAAACTAGCAAAGTTCAATTTATTAGCAAAGTGGCACATTTTAGTTAAAGGGCTATGCAATCCATAGTTAGTTCCTTGAGTTTCAATGTGGAACAAGTCTTCATGCCTTGTATTAAACTTGAAAGGATCTGGGACTTATCTACATTTTGCAAGTGGATAAATATGTTCTATTGTGTTTCTAAATATAAATTATCCACTTGCAAAGTGTAGATAAGTCCCAGATCCTTTCAATTTTTTCAATTTTCTCAATAACAGTAATTTCAAGTTACCCAGTTGTAGTACTAAGGGGACGATATATGGCAACCCGGAACTTAAAACGATCTAACAGAGTGTTGCAACCGATCTTTCCATTTAGCAACCAATGGGCAAAGCATAGATCAATAACGATTCTTCTGTATTGTAGTGATTTAGTCCCGCAACGAATTAAGGCATCAGCTTGAGAAAAGTTGTCTTGCACACCACCACTCTTGAAGTGGTGATATTTTAGGAACTTTCCTTTAACCTTGTCTAATCTGGAGATGTGACAGTCATAGTAAGGAGACCATACACAGGAGGCATACTCTAGTTGAGATCGTACCAATGAAAAGTAAAGAATTTTAACTGTGTTGGCAGAAAAATGTCCACTTTGCCTCCGAACAAATCCCAACGTGCGCATAGCCTTATTAGTTATTACATATGGTTTCAATGTGGTTGATGAAAGATAGGCTGGTGTCCAATCGAACACCCAGATCATCAATTTCTAGAACTTTATTTAATTCAGCTTCATTAATTTTGTATTTGAATGCGCTACAACTATGACGTTTAAACGAGATAACAGAACATTTATCAAAATTAAGCCTCAGATTGTTGTCAACACACCATCGATTAATATAGTTCAGATCTGCTTGCAACAACAGACAGTCTTCCTTAGACTTTATTGCCTTGAAGATTTTAAGATCATCGGCAAATATCAGAAACAAACTGTGTATTATATAGCGTCCCATATCGTTGATGAACAGCAGAAACCAGATAAGTCCACAGTGGGAGCCTTGAACAACTCCTGAGTGCACCAGTATATCATCGGAGATGAAATTCTGAATCCTAACATTCTAGATTCTATCGTTTAGAAAACTAGCCATCCATTTAACCGTATAAGCATATCATAAAATTTGACCCAATAAATATAAAATATATTAAAAATAGTAATCAACAATATGTAGAAGTTATTGACTATACTAACAAAGTAAACAATAAAAATCAATTTAGTCTATAAGTAATTAATTGCACTCAAAACACAAACACAAAATATTACCAAAAGCACAATGTACTGATTCGAATCACTTCACACACTTGAGAAACAATATTTGGTACACGACAATACATACATTAATGTATTGAGGTACAACACTCTCTCCTGCACTACATTTTGCCTCATTCTTTGCCAGTATCGGTAGCATCACTTTGTTGTACATTTTTGTAAGCTTTGGCAACATTTTTACTTCCCAAAATTCTACGTCTCGTTCGATCTTCTCGCAGATAATTCTTTTTGGGTTCCATACAATAAAATAACAATATTGCATTTCAGTGATTGCTAACTGCCCTTGTACTTGATAGTAATAATTGTGACTTCTTTTTACCCCGCGTTCGGTTTGGAGCTACTTTCGCTACCGACGCTTCAGGTTAGGAGCGTGAAAAATTTGCGTTCGGGTTGGAAAAATGCTCGCTTCCATGCTTCCCAACCCGTGCTTTAGCGCTACAGTGTTTAAAATTTAAATTTGTTTGGGTTACCTAACATAACTTATTTTTTACGTTTGAACTGAAACTAAAATATTTTATATTTTAAAAATATAAATAATAAATTTATTATTTTACTTTAGGAGTTATCTTGTTGCTACACTTATTTTATTTTAATTTTAGTAATTAGCGCGTTTGATGTTGATGAAAAAATTTTTAGAATTATATTATATTTTAACCAGAAAGTGAGCGACAGCTATGCATTTATGACGAGAAATATCTGTTTCAATATCCATTTTTGGCAATTATGAAAAAAATTGGCAATTTTAAAATTAAACTTTGCTTTATTTCACTTTACGACACTGAAATACTGATCCTCTATGATAAAATCAACTGATTTTCATTATTTGTGTCATCACGTGGTTAAATTTGTAATAAAAATAAAGCGAAACAAATGTAAATTCAAATTTGAATTCAAATTTAAATTCAAATTCTTTTGAAATTTTGCCACCATGCGCCACGCTCCCGTCAACCCACCTAAATTTTAGTAGCGTTTGTAGCGTCTGAAAGGGGCGGAGCCAAAGCGTTTGGAAGCAAGTGGAAGCGCCATCCCAAACGCAAGAAAAGTGTTACGACTACGTCGAACAATCCTTAAATTCACTTAAAATTTTGATTAAATCATAAGAATTATCCGAACGAACCTGGTATATTTCATAGACAGCCGTCTCCACTAAGTTATTTTTAGAACTTATCTACGTGAGAAACATGCAATTCGTAGGCTTTAGTTCTGAGAATTCTGTCCTTAACTTGCTAACAAGCAAAATAAAGAATTACGTCATGTACCTCGACGAGAAAAATAAGAAATCGGTTCATTTTGACTCCTATATCTATGCAACCCATTAACCTTTGAAGAAACTTTAAGTAAAAATCCCTGCTAAATTTCAAGAGCCATCTTGGAAATAACGGCACTTTCGGTTCGACAGTCAAAGTAGTAAGATGCGTTCCTTTGGTCTCGTGATTCAAATAAATAAAACGGACTTTCGATCTGTACCTCGAGTCATGAAGACATGAACGGTTTCGTTGTCTTCCAGCAAGGAAGAGTTGTGCACTTTCTGTTCGTGAGTCAACCAAGTAACTTCGTAAAAACTTTCCTAGTGTTCTAATCGAGCAAAATGTGTGATTAATTATTTCGTGTATCTAAAATCGAATAAATAACTAAAAAACTTTATCTTGTGCCTTCGAATAAATACCTGATTAATTGTTTTGTGTAACAAAAATTAAAGAAATAACTTAAAACTTTTTACCGATCTATCAAACAAAATGTGTTTTATAATAAATCTATCTAACATGGCAAATTTGAAATAAAGGCAAGAAATTCAATATTTTCGATAATTACCGACGATGATAATTCAATGAAATAGAATAGACAAAGTGTTGATTTGCGATAAATAACTTGTACCTATTGGATGGATAAAAATTTGGATTATTAAGAAAATAACGTATACCTATTGGATAAAGAAGAATTGGATTATCAAGTAATCAACGACGGCTACCAGAAAAATGGATTTGGAAGGACGGTGTGTAATTAACATGGTGTACCGACAACTCAGTTTTTTGGAATTTGAATTCAGAAACTAATCATGCTTTCGACGACTTACCACGTTTAAACGGGTTAAAGGTTAGTTTTTGTCCAATTTAATTGTATGCAACCGCACGTATCTAATTGTAACGATTGATTTGATGTATTGCTTATACAACGACTAATTGGTCCATTTTTCATTAAAATTACATTAAAAATCTATCGTACAATTACCTATAATTTTTATCTGTAAAAAGTATTTATCTGTACAAATTATTGAAGCGGAAATCAATCCATAAGGATGATGAAAGTAAAGGGTTTATTACCATTGATTTTGTTCTAAATAACGCTTTAATTAAGTAATTTTAATTAAATATTGCGGAAGCTTCCTTCATCATTTAGGTAAAAATTAAGGAAAAATTGTATTTATGTTCCGTATTTGTGTCGATTTTTCGTTTAACTTTATTATATTTCTTTACACCAAATATCTTTTATTTCAAGAGCGCCGAATTCTTTTCAGGATTGTGTATTTATGTAAAAGCGAGGTAAGCGTATATTTTGTTTCACGTAAGTACCACCCTGAGATAAAGTTCTCAGTATTTTTTGAATTCAAATTCGAAAAATCTGCTCCACCGACGGAAGTGAGTTCAGCCGAGGGTAGGTGTAACAAAAGTGTTTGGTGGCGCTTCGAAGCGAAAGTAGCTCCAAACCGAACGCGGGGTTAATGCGGGGTTAAACGCCAATATGGCGTTTTACATTAGAGAAACGCCACGTAGTGTCCTAAATGGTAACTAACTTAAGTAATATTTAGCGTGTACTTATCGTTAAATATGAACAAATCAGAGGTTATATAATTAACTAATACGAACTAAATTGATTTAAAAACACGAATTCCAATGTAAGCAAAGTAAAATGCAATGTTTAACACAGGTTTAATTTAGCAGATGTACTATTTATGTCGTCCATATTGTTGAATTACAACGCCATCTGTACGTAATGTAAAACGCCAATAGAGTCATCTTCTTTACAAAGATAATCAATTAGCTTTTATTCTACAGCTTCTATAGGACTTTCATTTAATTTTGCTAGTTTATATTGACATTTAATTTCGATAATTGCATTTGTCAGAATTAATAAGTTTATCTGGGCTAGCTGCCAAAAAGGGATGTTGTTGACACACAAATATACCGCAATCATCAACTGTCTTGAAATACATTTGTTCAAATTTTCTTTTGGCCACATCTTCGTGTTCTTTCCCCCACTTTGTGGCTATGGTTTCAAAAAAGGTAGAATTAATTATTTTGTTTGCTAAAGTTTGGGCTCAGTTGTAAATGTTTGTTTACATACTTCTCCAAAATTTTAAGCAGTAAGCCGTAAATTTCGTTCTTCCCTCAACAAGGGATTTGTGCTTTGTCCTATCGTCGTGACTCTAGAAATTTGAAAAATTTCCTCGTTGGTTTTACTGAGTGATTTTAAAATTCTTAGTTTTATTTCTTTAAAGTTCTCCAACGACATTACATCGTCGTCACTGACACGGCCATAATCTTTGTCGGGACTTACATTGCGTTTCCTTTTTCTCTTTAGAGTTGATGTTGTGAAATTTATTCTTTTCTTTGCCCAATGTAGACGTTTATTCTTTTGTTTCTGAATAAAGTATTTAGTGTGCTTACCTGGACTAGTTGTTGTTATAGTTTGATGAATTACACTATAATACTCTTCATTTTTATTATAAGATATACATGCAGCTTTGCACCTTATGTCATAACCACCATTCATGGAAAAATTAATTCGTTTTCCACCAACAAATTTGAAAATTACAAAATTATAAGTTTCGGCGGCATTATTGTTTATGTTGAGAAGCAAACTATACACGTTTTGTAATAACCTATTAAAACATGACATAATATCGTCGAATAATCCACAATCTTCTAACTGGGGCAAATAATTAATTTCGTCTTCTTTAGCTCCCGTACAAAAGTAACTATCGCAATCAGCATGGTGCCCGAAAATATGTTTGGGACCATTTTTTATGTTTTTTCTCAGAGATACCATTTGTTCAGTTATTGACGTTTTATGCATTTGACGATAATTCACTGCTTTCTTTATTATTTAATTTTTTTCCAAAACTTTCCGTAGCAATGGAACAACTGCTTCTTTTGAAGAACTTATGCGTTTTTTAGTTAATTCTTTTAACTTGGTACAAAAATTTTTTAATAAGTGATTGGTGCATTCAACTTTTTTTACTAAAATTTTATTTTCGTAAGGTTTTTCTTTACAAATTTTTTTATAAACACTACTATCGCCATCTCCAATTATTTGAACATATTTTAATTTATGCATCTGTACACTACGTTTGAATCCTTTAAGGATAATATCGGATTCCATAGCAGTTGATGTTCCTGACCAATTTTTATAACAGTTATGAGCAGTCGCTTGTTCATTTCTAGTTTTCGCGCGATTACATATAAGGCAAAATTTGCTTTAAACTGCTACAAAAAGTACCTTTCCGGATTTAGCCCCGACAATACATGCGACTCCTGAGGCAGCATCATAGCTTGTTTTATATGATCTTTTGCACCATGCTCCATCAACTATGACACTTATAAGTGGAAAACCATCTTCGTCAACATCCCCTACTTCTCGTGCCAATCTAGCTTCTTCGATACCAGCTTCTTTTATCACTTTCCACGATGATTCCAAAATAGAATTTCTGACTTTTTCGTATGTTTTATAATATTGCCTAAGCAACATTTGTGGAATATTCAATATGGCTTGCTGCTGAATCATTTGTGAATATCCTGCTCCAGTTGAAACTGTAGCTAATACGGAAGCAATATTATTAACATTTAAATCATTTTCACTATTTATACTTTCGGAACTAACTTCGTCTTTCTTTTTACACATTTTACATTCTCTTGCTCACTAAAGCTCATTCAGGTTCAAAGGAAGCTCTATCGATTGACATCGCATGCACACATAAATTCAAAATGAGAAGGAAATCTGCAAAACATGTCTATAACGCCCCCCCCCCCATTCGCCCCTCCCGATTGTAGTTTTTTGCGGGTTGGGTACAGTTCGGCGCAGCCGTTTTGGCACAGGCGATTTGACGCAGCCTATTTGGAGTGAAAACATTTTGGCGAAATTTATTCGGTGCGAGCCGAGTTTGACGCAGACACGTTTAAAATTTGTTTTACAATTTATGATTGGTTACACAAAAATTAAGTTTTATTTAAAAATGAAAATGCGATGCCCTAGGTACATTATTTCCTGCGATGCAGGAAATGTTAAATACCAATACTGGCAGCGTTCGTATGTATGATCAATTTAAATTTATTATGACCGGTTCGCTCGATATAAATCAAAATTAATGTTAGAAATCAGGGTAATTATTCCTAATGCCACTTATAATAATTTTTCGGGATGGTAATTAAATTATTTCAGTTACAGTAAATCTTTTAAATGGTGTTTATTTATAGGGCTAACAAAATAAAAATTTTTATACGGGGTTAGCAACACAAAAATCAAACTTCAAAAATTTTGTTATACTTTTTTATTTAATTATGTCTGAAGACGAATATAAAAATAACTGCAAAAAAATGGTAAAGAATGTCAGATTAACCCGGCGTGTACTGCAATCGAAATCACAACTGACCATACTTTCTTCTAAAACGCAGGTCTCTCCGATCTTGTGAACCTTTCATTCTCATAATAGTTATAAGATATTTAAATATAAATTACTTTATTTTAAGCAACAACAAATAAATCAAAAATTATCCACGATTATTCACGTTCCATACAAACAGAACATTTTGCAGGACTTTCATGGTCTTTTTGTTTCATTATTGCTACAAATGGAGATTTTTGTAGCACAATCATAGCAAAGTCACCTTCACTGGAAAGATCAAGAGGTTTTGAAATTCTTGATTCCACAGGAAATAGGTCGTGAATAGGTACACACATCGCTGCTGCTTTAATTGGATGAATTAATGGTACAACTTCTTGTTGAGTACCTTTTTGGGCTACAAATCTATCACCACCATTCCTAAAAGAAACTTTTTTGACGTGATGAGGGACCTCTGCAGTTTGTGGAACTTTGGAAACTTTTTTTGATCGAGCAACATTTCCTACAGATGGAAGTTCCGCATTTGGAGTTTCTTCAACCAAAAGGACATTTTCTATAGGAGTAGCTGCTTTCTCAACCAACATTTCTTCACTGCATTTTAATTTCTTGAACGAGGAAATTATCTTAGAGTACGATATGACTGTACCTTCGCTGTGTATAGTGGATGCTTTTATAACAGGAGCAACTTCTTCAACGGACGATGGCGCTGGTTCTTTTACTGCAGCATTTTGGTTTTCCGCTGATTGTTTCTCAGATTTATTTAAATTATTAAAATTTTTAGGCCCACGGCGACGATTTTTAAAACCACCCCGACGATGTTCTTTTACATGTAGGTGCTTTTCATTTTTCGTGTTTTCTTCCTTGGTTGAACTTGAAGTTTGGTCGCTACTTTTTGAATTGGATGCAGTATTTCTTTTTTCTTCCTTCTTGTTTTTAAAATTATTATGTTTTCTAGGAGGGGCTCTGTTGCTATCTTCTTTTCGACCGCGGTGTGTATTTTTAGTGGTTTCGCTACGACCGGTTTTATTTTTGCGGTTTTCTTGCACAGAATTTCTCTTTGCATATGTTACAACGCGCCAATCAGACCATTAGCAATTTTGATCGTTTTCCTCACCAATTATATTATTTACTTGACTATTCGACATATTCGATATAATAACTAAGATATAAAATAATTAATTACGAAATGTAACAATCAATGTTGTACAAATGTAACTGAGTTGATTCATATTGAAAACTAATATCTCTTATATAGTAATTTACTAATATCAATTCGACAGTTGGTACTACAATATTCTGTTAATATGGAACTGTCAAGGTTGGGTACAGTTCGGCGCAGCCGTTTCGGCACAGGCGATTTGACGCAGCCCGTTTGGCGCGAGTCCATTTTGACGCAGACAAGTTTTGGCGCAAACAAGTTTTGGCGCAAGCCCAGTTTGACGCAGACACGTTCCGGCGCAAGAATAGTTTGGCTCCAGTTCAGTTTGGCGCAGAACACTAGCGTAGAAATTTAACAATACGGCATAAGTACTCTTTGAAACTCAGTTCAATAAAAGTTTATCCCCCCACCCCCCAGAAAAATCTCAATAAAGTAATAAGTAGAAGAAAAATCAAATTTTCATCAAGATATGTATGATACTATAGAAGAATTTCTACTCTCTCGCCAAACTGAACTAGCTCCGAACTACTCTTGCGTCGAAACCGGTCTGCGTCAAACTGGGCTCGAGCCAAAACCGGTCTGCGCCAAACTGAGCTGGCGTCGAATAAATTTTGCCGAAGTGTTCTCACGCCGAAAGGGCTGCGTCAAATCGCCATGGCCGCCAGTGCCGAAACGTTTGCGCCGAATTGTAGCCAACCCTTTTTCGCAAACTTTGACACCATATTCATCCAAAAATTCAGAAGTGGGAGGGGCGGCACTGACATGCACTTAAGGGGAGGGTAAGGTTAATTCGTAAGAAAAAGGCATGTTTTTGTGAATTTTTTGTGACGACACAGTTAAAATTTCTTTATTAAAACCAATAGCACATTAAAGTATGATATTTGAACAATGTTGAATAAAATTTTCACGAAGAAATTGTTACGGTTCAAATTTAACTTTGTAACATTTATTAAATTTTGAATTTTGATTATCGATAAGTTAAAGATTCCTATATGCAAATTTGGTTAATTTCCGCTAAATGGCATTACATGCATTGTATTGCAAATTTAAATATATCACCTGACTTGGTTGATAAGGTTTATCTTTAACAAAAAGTTAAAATTTAGTAAACGAATGTCAGACATTGTAATTTATACGTTTCGTATTTTGCATTGTTTTTGAACATTTGAGTGATCTGATTTTTGTTGGACTAGTGGTTTTTTCCAACCCAATTGTTTGGGGTTTTTTCAGTCACCTCGAGTTTAAAATTTCCCTTGGTTACCGGCTTCTTGTGAAGTATTTGCTGAGGAAATCTTATCTTCATTAGAAGGATTTTGTAGTTTGAAATTTTTAAGATCTTTTATGGAAATCGTTGCGAATTTTTATCTGGATATCATTGGACCGTCGACTAACACCTGGAGGTAATTAAATCATTTTCAAAACTCCAGTTTTTAACTTTGTTTCGTTTAGGATTTCTCTTTGTGGACGTTTTTTTTGTATCGTATGGACAATTCATTTGTTGGACGAGTCCATTCCAAATTTGAGAATTCCTTAACCCAGTTGAAAGGATCAACCTTTTGTCATATTACTTATTGCATTGTAATCTTGGAGACATCAACCACCCCGTCTCAAGTTGGTCTTACACCTGCCAATTATTGGTCCTGCTGTTTGACATCTTTCCCTCCATCAACATCGAAAACCAGAAGACATCTTCAAGATAAGATATCTGTTTGTGCTGTACATTATTTTTATTTTGTCTGTGTACAATTTTTTATTACTGCGCGTGGTATTTTGGGCTTATTTATTTTGAGAGTTTTAATTCAATCATTGTGTTTGCGATATCTGTGGATTTCACACAGAAGCGTGTAGATAAATACTGTACGCCAAATATAGCTATACGCGGTGATTTTATTCAAAAAGTTATTTTTATAACTTTCATTACGTGTAATTTGGAATATAATTTTACTATACTCAATATTTTCGATCGCTCAATATTACTGCGCAAAGTTTGTAAATTTTACATTATATTAAACTTGAAAGTGGAACGAGATAGCACGCTTTTGATAACAAAGGTGATTTACCCAATTTCCCTTACTGTTATTCGTTTAGTGCGCCATATTTTCGTGGTTTTTCTCGTGGGTCCTATTGCGGTGATATACAGGGTGGTTAATAAACTACGTGGCGTCCATTTCACTATCTTTTATCGCCTTTGCTTCGTGAAGCATAACTTTACGGCGCCCGCTGTATTATCCACTTATCATCCAGGTAAAGGAATAATTATCTTTTGCATCTACGAGCTAGCCAAAGGGGCATCTTCCATCTTTTACGATTACACAGCCCTGAGATTTGTGTATCCCTCTATTTTTAGTTACAAAATATTAAAAAATACGGCAATGGCAGCAATTATTCGAACGTGTCTCGAAAAAAAGTAGAATTGCGGTGCCCCTCATAACTTGGTGCTGGATCATTTGAAATCAAAAAATCAAAGTTCATTTGTTAAATAATAGTTTTCCCCAGGTAACGCTGGGAGGGTTTTTCGAAATTTTAATTTTTCGCTTTTTTTGAACACTTTCAATGGAAAAACGTGATTTTTCGTGACAAAAATCGGCTAATTTGTTATTGTAAAATAAAAATTATCAACAAATTAAAAAAAAACTCTTCAGTGTTACCTCGTAAATTATGTACAGAAATAGAGTTCAAAATTTCAAAAAGGTCGGTGCAGTAGTTTTGCAGTTATGAGGGGCACCGCAATTACTTACTTCTACGTCCGAATAATTTTATTTTATTATTATTTTATTTTTGAATGACACACTACATACAGGCCGAAGGCCTAATTACATGTAGATAAGTTGTTTATCCAGATTTGCATAAATAATTAATCGAATTGCAACAACATGATTGAGACTGCATGTGAGAGGCCTCACGTCTAGCAGTTACTACAATTGCCTAAGGCATTCGGTTAAATAAATCTTTAGCTACTCTCCTAAAACGTGTGAACCCGACGTCATAGTCTATATCCGAGTTCAATAGTAAATAATTAAAACTACGGCAAATGGTGTGCAACAGTGCATGGGTCATATACAACGTTCTTTCTTGGGGAACTTGTATTGTGCTGGGATGTCGAGTATTACAAGATTGAGACACTTTTATTTTAATTATCAAGATAATTCTTGAGCAGTCATACAATCCCTTAAACGCCTTATAAAAGAATGAGGCTGAAATGTACTCTCGTCTAGCCCGCAACTCAAATATATTATATTCCAATCTAAGACTATAACTACGCACATCATAAGATGGATATGTTACGGGAAAAGTACGTATACCGGTAAAAGTGCACATTTTCCGGTAAATGTGCACTTATTCCGGCGCTTATGGTAAATGTACATACAATGTACTTTTCCCAATAAAATTAGGGAAATGGGCACATATACCAAGCGATGATGGGAAAAGTATATTGAGTTTAAAACAAGTTAGTGTGTTAAAGCAGAGGCGGTTGGTTTTGAATTTTTTGTTAGATGCATGGGCGTCCATAGGATCATTTTTAAGGGGGGGGGCAAAATAAAATACATTTTATAAAAGAATTTAAACCAAATATTTTAAAAACTTGCGCTGATAAAATATTAAATGTTTAAAAAAAATTAAACTGAGAAATTTAAAAAAATGTATTTATTTTCTTCTAAATGTTTTTTTACATAACTTAGAAAGTAGAAAATTAAAGTTCTTGAAACAAAGTAGTCATAGCATACAAAATTCGGTCCCCCCCCCCCCCAATGAAAAAATACTATTAGACTAATTACGAAAAAATTGTTGACAAAACTATTGTAAAAAAACAAAAATCATTGATTTTCAATACTAATGGCAATAGTTTTTTGTCATTTAATCCAATATTATTTTTTTTTTCTGATCATGCTTAAATGCGATTCTTAACAAGGTGCGCCCCACCCAAAAAAATTTTTCTACTACCCACTTAATTTTATTAATTTTTAATAATAATTAAATTAATCTTTATTGCAGCAGGGATCCCGTATTAATTATTTTTTTTGTTTTAGTTTTAAATATTATATTGACACTGTAATTTAGATGTTATGTTTACAATAACACTGCATTTGTCTACTCACTTTTACCAAGGTACATGTTCACATGTGTACATTTCCCGGTAATTGTAAGGATAACGCTGTCTTTTAAATTATTCAACGCACTTTTACCAACTCCCGTGGAATATGTACACATTTACCGGTAAATGTATACATTTTCCGGCTACGTACTTTTTCCGTAACAGATATACACTTGTTTCTATATATTGACATAAAACTAATCCATCAGAACACCAATCGCCCATTTGCAGTTCGCGACCTTGGAAATAAATCAAAAAATTTTCTTTTCAAAATATAAAATGCTTCTTTCCTAAAATAGATCAAAAGAAACACAAAAACCTTCTCGCTTTACTAAAATTTTATTACGTTTTCAAAAATTACATTTAATCTCGCAATTTCACATTTTTGCGACCTTGCAGCACCGTGGGTCGCTCGCAAGTCCTCTCCAAAATTAAAAATTTTCCCCCACCTTGGCTACTACACCATAGGCGCAACAACTTTAAATTTTAAAAACCAAAATACAAAACTTAAACAAATAAATAAATTTTTTTCATCCAAAAATTATACATCTCCTCCCTAGGTTTGGACAAATTCTTGAGAAATTGGAGAAAGCTATAAAAAAAGTTATATTTTTGGATGAACAAAACCTATCCAAATTCAGAATCATAATTTCAAAAATTTACAAAAGGATCTAATTATTATTAACTAAGCCAATCAAATTTACAGAGCCAATTAATTCATATTCAAAAAAAAACTTAAAACTATTTGAAAGTTTTAAAACAAAACCTAATCAAGTTAAATTAATTTTTAATGATTTGGATCTATCCTCCCAATAAAACATCTCCTCTTAACTCTATTCTTACTAAATTTTTATAAAGCTATACTTAAACTTGTAATTAACCAGGTTTATCAAATTTACAACCCCTGCATTGATTTTCAAAATGTCTACAATCATGAATCACTATGGCCCAATTAATTAAATACATCACACAATTTTCTAACACTAATCTTAACAAAATTATTTCCTTAACAATCTTCTTTAAATGTTTTGATGAATCAGACCAAATTTTCTTCAACTTTCACAAAGCTTCCATTCCCAAATAATATTTCATAATTTTCTAAATGCAAATTTTCGTATTGTGGATTTATGATAACTTTTAAGATTTTCGTACCAGTTAGCTACGTCAATTTCATTATTCATTTTTAATTGACTTTTCTTATCCAATCTTCACTATTATAAAATTTTATTTTTGTATTATATTAATTTAGTTTTTTATCAATAATAAACTTCAAACTCGAACTCTTTATATCATCTACCATTAAAAATATCTCCAAACTTTCCAATAACCATAATTCTTCAATACTTATAAATTCTTCATCCCTTAAAATTAATTTTCATAAAACTTCAAATAATTTTTCACAATTTTTCATTAATTTTCGTCGAAACTTCAATTTTATTCTTAAACATTCAAATATCCATAGCTTCACATACAATTTAAATCTTTGTTATCAAATGTTATTATTACTCCACCATTTAAATAATTCTTTTATAAAAATTCATTTTTAATTTTATTATTAGAAAACTTTGTTTCATTCAGTTTATTGTTAAATTTTCCATTTTATCTTGCGATTTAGTTGAAGGTCGTATTTATCTTCTTGTAGTTATCAATTGTTAGGATTATTAAAATTTTGTTAAATTGTTAAATTTTTAAGTAAATTTTTATACTGATTAATGTTATTGAACCAATTTAATTTAAGTCACAGCGACGTCATCTACTTCCTTTTCATGCTTCCAAATATCTAAATCATTTACCAAAGTCTTTGCTACGTCATTCTAATAATTTCCGATATCATCCCTATTTTTCTTCACAAAAATGTGTTCATAGTTAATACCACCTTCCACCTTGTTCTGTGAAAAACCCACTTTTTCAGGACGACCTCGCCCTTCTTCTTGAATCTCGCCCTCTTCTTTGTTCACAATTTTTAACTTCAAAACTTTTTTTAAAATTTTATCTATTTCTGATTTGATTTTTTTCAAATTTGAAATTGACTTCTTTTTCCTGTTCAAGAGTTTCTCGTTTCCTTCTTCATCCTTTTTTGCTTTGTGAGTAATATTTTTATTTGTCCTTTCAACTGCCAAATTTATCTTGCCAGGAGCTTCTTTTGCTTTGAATTTTAATTCTTCCGTTTTATGACTCATACGGTTTCTTGCATAATTTACTTTTTTCTTGTGTTTCAGCTTTCTCCATCGAATTTTTCTTATTTTCCTCCTCGAATTCTGGACTTTTTTAGTCGTACTGCCGTCATGACATTTTACAGTTTTACTTAATTTTTCTCCTGCGATGATTCAATCATTTCTGCTGGAATTTCTTCTTTCACTACTACATTATTTTCATCTGTGTGTTCAATTTTTTCTATTTTATTCTTTTCTTCTACTTGTAAACACAAATTTCTTTCTTATATTGTTTTATTGTTTCAGTTATGTTGTCAAATTGTTTACAAAATTTTATCCGCGATTTTTCAACATTTAGTGTAATATTATCAATTCTCTCCCCTACTTTTTTATTAAATATCGTCAATTCTTCAATAAAATGTATTTCTAGTTTTTCAGTTATGGTTTTTAAATTTTCCATCGTCTCTTTGTTGTCACTTTCTCTTTTTTCGTCTTCAATCTTTTTTTCTCTTTTTCTTTTTTCGTCCATCTTTTTCAAAAAGTTCATAATTTCCGAAGCACTCATTTTGAAAAATCTCTTAAAAACCTCAGGGTCAAAGGTGAGTTCTTTGTGAACATTTACTTTTCAAAAAATCCACTTATCAAAAATGTTCACCAGATGCCCCACGTTGATTAGCGACAGATGACATAAAACTATTCCACCAGAACACCAATCGCCCATTTGCAGTTCGCGACCTTGGAAATAAATCAAAAAATTTCCTTTTCAAAATATAAAATGCTTCTTTCCTAAAATAGATCAAAAGAAACACAAAAACCTTCTCGTTTTACTAAAATTTTATTACGTTTTCAAAAATTACATTTAATCTCGCAATTTCACATTTTCGCGACCTTGCAGCACCGTGGGTCGCTTGCAAGTCCTCTCTAAAATTAAAAATTTTTCCCCACCTTGACTACTACACCATAGGCGTAACAACTTTAAATTTTAAAAATCAAAATACAAAACTTAAACAAATAAATAAATTTCTTCATCCAAAAATTATACGACATCATATTTCAAATACCTCAACAATCTACCCTGTACCTGTTCTAATAATAATGTATCTATTGCATGTGGTGAGTTCCATATTATACTGCAATATTCCAATTTAGGACGCACAAGGCTATTATATAAAGTCTTTACTACATTAATACTTTTAAATGATTTTGTGTTTCTAATGATAAATCCCAATAGCTTAGTAGACTCAGCCACAACTCTTGTGATATGATCTCGAAACGTCAGATCTGAGACAAATGTTACCCCCAAATCCTTTATGCACTCTGGTCTATCCAATATAATGCCTTTCATTTCATAGCAGTATTTTATTACTACTTCCGATTTTGAGTAGCTAACGACCTTACATTTAGATATGTTAAATTCAAACTTATTCTTTTCACACCAAGCCAAGATCGCATAGATATCTGATTGCAACAGTACACAATCCATGATAGATTTAATCTGCATGTACAGTTTTAAATCGTCTGCAAATAATAAATACCATGAGTTAATCAAAAAATTACCTATATCATTCACAAAAAGTAAGAAAAATAACGGCTCTAAATTACTACCCTGAGGTACACCAGAAACCGCATTGTAGTATCCAGACAAAAAACCATTTTACGAAACTATATAAGATCCTTAAGATAAGAAGCAATCAACGGCAGAATCGGTCCCAGTCCAAAACTATAAAGTTTTCCCAAAAGTATGTCATGAACAACCTGATCAAAGGCTTTTTTGAAATCTGTATATATTGCGTCAACCTGACTTCCTTTATCAAGGCTATCATAGACAAACTGGGTAAATAGAAATAAGTTGGTCTCCACTGATCTACCCGGCAAGAAGCCATGTTGATTTTCATTCAAAGATAACTTTACATGATTGTAAATTTGTCTGTGTAGAATGTGCTTAAGGAGCTTATTGGGGGCCGCCAATATAGAACCTGGTCTATAATTTTCAAATTTTTTACTGTCACCTGATTTAAGTATAGGACACACCCTCGCCACTTTCCATAACATTGGGTAGGTATTTGTTTCTACGATTCGATCAAATATTGATACGCTTCTCCTCACCAAAAAAGCGCCCTCTGTTCTAGCTCATTTAGTCGGTAGCCCCTTTGGGATTCTTGGAATTTGAGAAATCCAAGAATTAGCAGGTACTCTCATCTCAGAGTAATTAGTAGTATTGGAACAACCCACTCGCTTACCTCTTTTTTTACACAAAAGAAAAATCTCTGAAATAAAAATTTGTCTACGCCAAATAAAAGAAGGTATGATTTTCATACGTATAATGCGACCGAACAAAAGATAATATAGATAAATTGCGGTACATGAAAACATAAAATTATTTCTTAAAAGAATAAACTCTACTTTAATGAAACGTTTCGGAAAATCAAACTTAGCTTAACTTGTAACTTTAGTAGTTACCTATTTTAAATTAATCATTTAATAAACAAATGAAGATAGTTTAATCCACTTTGGATTCAATAATATTTGGTACGTTATAATTAACAAGTATAAACTTGAACAATTGACTTTTTAATGTAATTTTAAGTAGTGAAATTTAGACCTAACTTGGTCGTAAAAACAAGTAAACATTTTAAAAGTCAATCGCCGTTTATTAGAAATTATTAAACATCTTAAAATTAACATGGCAATCACTAACCTTTTATTTTTCTCAAAAATCGGCAAGCGAGAGTCTTTTGAATGAATAACACGGATTCCTTGAATTTCTCAAAGTTCCACTACATTTTCTTGGTTCCATATTATCACCGTCGACGGTCGAGCTATTTTCCATGCTTCTAACTTCCAATTCGGTTGTCGAGCCAGATAAATAATCCCTTCACAAATTGTAGAATTTGGTCCATTAAGTTGTCAATCCAGATAAATAATACATTCACATTTTGTAGAATTTTGTCGTCAAATCAGTAATTTGCATGAAGATAATAACAATAAATCAGAAATTCGCATTTGTTTCCGCATTCACTTGTTGAATTATTTAATAGTTTCAGGCACGTTATAATTAGCAATACTGTTAACATTTGATTTATTGGAGATAATTTACTGTTGATTTATTAATAAACTGCACCAACAAATTCTTCAAATGTCATACTTTAATGTGCTGTTGGTTTTAATAAAAAGATTTTAACTGTGTCGTCACAAAAAATTCACAAAAACATGCCTTTTTTTCTTACGAATAAATCTTAGTCTCCCCTTAAGTAGATGGTGCAAACAAGAATTTAAAGTAAGGTCTATTGGCAGGGCCGTATATAAGGGGATAGTTTCCTCTGTAATATTTAACTGACAAATGTGGAACACTCACTCTGGATCAATCTTCCGAGTCCAACTTAAGCAAATCTCCGCTCATTTATGACGTCTACTTTACAATATTCTTTTAAATATAAAAACTAAACAAATTATCATGAAACCAAAATTATTGTCTAGCACTGAAATATATTGGTAACATCATCGGTTGAAATTCATATTTACTTATCAGATAAATTTGCTTGCGACACTTACTTAGTTTAAAAATCTTTAATTCAGAAAGCACCAATTGTAAATTTGATTAACTAGTACTTCCAACTTTGCGGTCCCCTTTCTGGTTAACTCTAAGAAATCGTTTGAGTTCATCATACTGTAACTCTTCTGGTTAAGTCTGCTCGGCATTCGACCCCTCACAACTCTTTTAATGAGCAATGATGAGGCAGGAAATACCGACTAATCTGAACTGCAATTGATGCTTTCTGAATTATTGAAACGATGTAGTTGAGACTAAGGCTCAGTTTAACAATTTCTAGTTAGTGTCTTTAGCAAATTTATCCTGACAAGTAAGGATGAAGTCGGTTGAAATTTGGACACTAACTAAAGATTTAGACAAATTTTTTAATATAAAAAGCATAAATTTATTAGTTAGTAGGTAGGGGAGAAGGGGGCAGGTCCGGACACTTTTTTTCAATCTGCCTTATATTCATTCATTTTTGACATAGAGATTTGCAAAAATTATAGTAGGTATAGATATGTTTACTTAATATTTTCCTGTTAAATCTAGATAAAAATAGTAAATCATTTTTCAGAAAAAAATTAATTAGCAAAATTTTGAAATTGTCCGGAACATGGCCGGAGCAGTTTCGGACAAGTTTAATTTTGTCGTCACCGTTTAATTGCATCATCATCCCCATTTCCTGAATCATTGGCATTGTCGTTCAGACTCTTTTTAGCTTTGACGACCCTATCGAACAGAGTAGATTTCGGTATATTAAATTTAATAACAGCAGCTCTTAAAAACATACTCCTGCTGATGACATTTCGTACTGCATTTTTCAAAGCATTACTCGGAATTTCTGGTCAGATATAGGACAGTTTTTTTTGTACTTTCGCACCATCATTCAAATAGAAGTATTAAAAAAAGCATTTTTTCTTTTTTAAAGAAGTATTTGGACAGTCCGAACCTGCCCCACATCCATTGTACGGACCTGCCCCAGTTGCACATAGTTGCATTTTATTGCTACAACATCTACAAACACGTTGAGCCGTTATAGTTTTGTGAGATTAGGTACATAAAAATCAGCCCTCTTTCTAGTAAAACTATTAATTCTTAGCTAAGTTTTAAAACTTGAAGTGTAAGCCTTTACTAATATACACGTCAACCTTATATCACAAGTCAGTTTTCAATAGTTTGGCATATAACTTTTTTAATTTTTACTTTTACGGCACATAATCTATTGTCCACTATTCTAAACTGTGGTCGAATGTGATTACTACCGATTTGTTATTCTAGTATAGTTTCATGGCGGTAAATTTGAATTGTCCGAAGGTGCCCCATGTCCGGACCTGCCCCCTTCTACCCTAGTACAATTTTTTAAATTTCCAACAGAAGTTTTACTTTGTAATCAATTTTACACCAGAATACCGTACTTGGTTATTTTTCAGTAATTTAATAAAGAATTATGGGGTGAAAAGTCACAACATAAACATACAAGTACTTCAACACTTACGTCTTCCCTAGGTTTTACTACAGGGTTGTTAAGTGAGATAGTAAAGTTTCATACGAACAGCATCATGTAAGTCGTCTTCCCCGAGGAACTCCTCTCATCAATAAATATTTGAAATAAAATTTATATTAGGTAAAGCTGCCGTATAGTAAAAAAATTCTGTAATAGATTTTCAAATTTAATAAGAATGTGTTCAATCGGTCATAGAGGGGGGCATTAATTTTTAAAATGAAAATTTCTCTTGAAGAATTGTTAGATTTCAAATTTTTGTTTATATTTTCTCGTCTATAAAATTTTAAAAAACGCATTTCCGTTCGAGTGTTTGTTCTTTGCAAGGGACATTTCCTGCGGTGCAGGAAATGTTAAATACCAACACTGGCAGCATTCGTATGATCAATTTAAATTTATTATGACCGGTTTGCTCGATATAAATCAAAATTAATGTTAGAAATCAGGGTAATTATTCCTAATGCCACTTATAATAATTTTTCGGGATGGTATATAAATTATTTCAGTTACAGTAAATCTTTTAAATGGTGTTTATTTATAGGGCTAACAAAATAAAAATTTTGATACGGGGCTAGTCAACACAAAAATCAAACTTCAAAAATTTTGTTGTACTTTTTTATTTAATTATGTCTCAAGACGAATATAAATATAACTGCAATAAAAATGGTAAAGAATGTCAGATTAACCCGGGGTGTACTGCAATCAAAATCACAACTGACCACTTTCTTCTAAAACGCAGGTCTCTCCGATCTTGTGAACCTTTCATTCTCATAATAGTTTAAAGATATTTAAATATAAATTACTTTATTTTAAGCAACAACAAATAAAAATTATCCACGATTATTCACGTTCCATACAAACAGAACATTTTACAGGACTTTCATGGTCTTTTTGTCTCATTATTGCTACAAATGGAGATTTTTGCAGCACAATCATAGCAAAGTCACCTTCACTGGAAAGATCAAGAGGTTTTGAAATTCTTGATTCCACAGGAAATAGGTCGTGAATAGGTACACACATCGCTGCTGCTTTAATTGGATGAATTAATGGTACAACTTCTTGTTGAGTACCTTTTTGGGCTACAAATCTATCACCACCATTCCTAAAAGAAACTTTTTTGACGTGATGAGGGACCTCTGCAGTTTGTGGAACTTTGGAAACTTTTTTTGATCGAGCAACATTTCCTACAGATGGAAGTTCCGCATTTGGATTTTCTTCAACCAAAAGGACATTTTCTATAGGAGTAGCTGCTTTCTCAACCAACAATTCTTCACTGCATTTTAATTTCTTAAACGAGGAAATTATCTTAGAGTACGATATGACTGTACCTTCGCTGTGTATAGTGGATGCTTTTATAACAAGAGCAACTTCTTCAACGGACGCTGGCGCTGGTTCTTTTACTGCAGCATTTTGGTTTTTCGCTGGTTGTTTCTCAGATTTATTTAAATTACTAAAATCTTTAGGCCCACGGCGACGATTTTTAAAACCACCCCGACGATGTTTTATTACATGTGAGTGCTTTTCATTTTTCGTGTTTTCTTCCTTGGTTGAACTTAAAGTTTGGTCGCTACTTTTTGAATTGGATGCAGTATTTTTTTTTCTTCCTTCTTGTTTTTAAAATTATTATTTTTTCCAGGAGGGACTCTGTTGCTATCATCTTTTTGACTGCTTTCTCAACCAACATTTCTTCACTGCATTTTAATTTCTTAAACGAGGAAATTATCTTAGAGTACGATATGACTGTACCTTCGCTGTGTATAGTGGATGCTTTTATAACAAGAGCAACTTCTTCAACGGACGCTGGCGCTGGTTCTTTTACTGCAGCATTTTGGTTTTTCGCTGATTGTTTCTCAGATTTATTTAAATTACTAAAATTTTTAGGCCCACGGCGACGATTTTTAAAACCACCCCGACGATGTTCTATTAAATGTGAGTGCTTTTCATTTTTCGTGTTTTCTTCCTTGGTTGAACTTGAAGTTTGGTCGCTACTTTTTGAATTGGATGCAGTATTTTTTTTCTTCTTTCTTGTTTTTAAAATTATTATTTTTTCTAGGAGGGACTCTGTTGCTATCTTCTTTTCGACCGCGGTGTGTATTTTCAGTGGTTTCGCTACGACCGCTTATATTTTTGCGGTTTTCTTGCACAGAATTTCTTTTTGCATATGTTATAACGCGCTAATCAGACGATTTGCAATTTTGATCGTTTTCCTCACCAATTATATTATTTACTTGACTATTCGACATATTCGATATAATAACTAAGATATAAAATAATAAATTACCAAATTTAACATTCAATTTTGTACAAATGTAACTGAGTTGATTGATATTGAAAACTAATATCTCTTATATAGTAATTTACTAATATCAATTCGACAGTTGGTACTGTTAATATGGAACTGTCAGGGTTGAGTACAGTTTGGCGCATCCGTTTCGGCACAGGCGATTTGACGCAGTCCGTTAAGCGGGAAAACATTTTGGTAAAATTTATTTGGCGCGAGCCCAGTTTAACTCAGAGACGTTTTGGCGCAAGCTCAGTTTGGCGCAGACACGTTTTGGCGCGAGCCCAGTTTGACGCAGACACGTTCCGGCGTGAGAATAGTTTGGCGCCCGTTCAGTTTGGCGCAGAACACTAGCGTAGAAATTTAACAATACGGCATAGGTACTCTTTGAAATTCTGCTCAATAAAAGTTTATTCTCCCACCCCCCAGAAAAATCTCAATAAAGTAATAAGTAGAAGAAAAATCAAATTTTCATTAAGATATGTATGATACTATAGAAGAATTTCTATTCTCTCGCCAAACTAAACTGGCGCCGAACTACTCTCGCGTCGAAACGGGTTTTCGTCAAACTGGGCTCGCACCGAAACCGGCCTGCGTCAAACTGAGCTCGCGCCGAATAAATTTTACCGAAGTGTTTTTGCGCCGAACGGGCTGCGTCAAATCGCCATGGCCGCTAGTGCCGAAACGGCTGCGCCGAACTGTACCCAACCTTTTTTGGCAAACTTTGACACCATATTCAACCAAAAATTCGGAAGTAGGGGGGGGGCACTAACATGCACTTAAGTAGATGGTGCACACAAGAATTTAAAGTAGGGTCTATTGGCAGGGCCGTATATAAGGTGATGGTTTCCTCTGTAATATTTAACTGACAAATGTGGAACACTCACTCTGGGTCAATCCTCCGAGTCCAGCTTAAGCAAATCTCCGCTCATTTATGACGTCTACTTTACAATATTCTTTTAAATATGAAAACTAAACAAATTATCATGAAACCAAAATTATCGTCTAGCACTGAAATACCATTTTTTTCAAATAATAAGCAAAATCATCTCAATAACAAAAATATTTTATTTGATAAAAGTTTGTACCACGGCAATATTTATTTATATTTTTATTACAAGTATTTTATTTTTATTCTAATATAATAATTTTCATTAATTCGTCACGAAAATATTTCAGCCTTTTCCTTATATTTGTTTTAATGACTTCAATCATTTCCTTGATAGACATATTTTTAAGATCATCGGAATCGGTAACAGTAACACCGGAAAAACAATTTTGGTTATTTAAAAATTCCGTAAGTCGTTCGTAAAATTTGGACATAACTATAAAATATTCTGAAAAGCAATCGAACTCTGCATCTTGTTGAATATTAGCTAATTCAGATTCCATATCTACCGAAAACTGTTCTACATTTTTAAACATTGATATCCTATTCGTTAGTACAACTTTACTATTAAATTTTAACATTAGGATTTCTGCCACAAGTCGAACGAATTTTTTTTCAAAGTCTGCGCAACTTGAAATTACACCACGGTTTATAACAGAGTTAACATATTTATCTACAGATAAATAAATATTTTCTGATGATGTGAAGGTAACAATCGTTTCATTATTGTTAAGCAACTGCAAATGTTTTCGGAAACGTATCATATTTTCAACGGGGTATGCATATTCTTTGATTTCACTAGGGAATTTGTTAATCCTTAATTGGGAATTACAATATTTTGTAAAATATGTTTGCGTCTTTTCAACCACGACCTTAATGGTTTTTAATGTTGGCTTGTTCAATTCGGGACTAACACAAAGATTTCCTAGTCTGAATCTATCTAATGGACAAGTGGGATTTGTTTTAGCCCATTTTGTAATACAAATAGTACAAAATATGTGCTTACAGCAATCGAGTGAACAAATTTCTTGATTATCAAATTTCTCTAAACAAATTCTACAGCAGATTTCCATATCATCCAAATCTTTCGCTGTTGGTGTTGCCACATCTTTATTTTCTGATTTATTCATTTTTGTAGCAAGATAATCTTTAAACTTCAATTATGTACTTTCAATTATTTTTATATCTCAGCATAGACTTTCTTTACTTATATAGTATTTAAATCCATAGTAAATTATTGGATTAAAAGATAACTGACTGTAATGAGTATACCAGAGATTAAAATAGTACAGGGTTGCACTAATATTTAGTTTATAATTTATTTAACTTGGAAGTTAAATATTAAAATAAAATTTTAAGTACCTACAGAGAGTGTTCTACTTTTTACATCATCCAGATGCTCTGTGTTATTTGGGCTATTTATGCTTGTTTTTAGTTTATTATACTGTTGTTTATGTACTCTTGATATTTTATTTAACTTATCGACGCTTACCTTTTAGGGTCCCGGAATTTTAGGTTATTGTATAATTTTCTGTCAAGGTAAGTTGAACTTTTCGGGTAGTAGCCTTGTTAAAGAGCCCAGCCTTTGGCGTCTCAAGCTAGCTGGAGTGATTTTGCCATTCTCAAGAGGGTTGGTGGCAGGAAAGCTTAGGAGATTGGAAGCAGTCGCGGGGTTGGGGGGGGCTCTGGAAAATTTTGGTACATCTTGTTCTTGTTGCTAGGCTTCTCTTTGTCTGTCCGGGTCTTAGCCTACGGGCTAGAAGGGGAAGAAGAGGTAAGCTTTAGGATAGCGTTGGGTCTCTCAAACCTCGATTGATTTTCTTGGTACTGGCCCAATCCTTAAATCAACGGGTAATTCCACGACGGACTTCAGTTTGAAGTCCATCCCAAGGTGGGAGTTGGTTGCTCGCATTATTTGTGACTTTGTTTATGATGGTTTGGATTTTTTTAAATAGGTTTGGATGTGCATAGCCCCATACGGTAGAAGCGTATGTGAGGATTGGGCGTATGCACATCTTAACTATCCGTACTTTATTGCTCTTTGAGAGCTTGCTTCCTTTCTCTAGTAGGGAGTCGAGTGAAACTTTTGCATCCGTTGCTTTATTGAAACAGCTATGATTTGAGGGCTTCACTGTATCTTATAGTCCGGGACCACCCTCAAGAACTTTGAACTTTTGACTAGGAAATGGGTACTCTGTTTATTGACACGGGGTATCTTATAAAAGCCTTTTCTCCTGCAGGTTGGACGATTTATGATTTGATGATGATTTATGATGAAAATCGAAAAAAACACTTTTTGACGTCAGCCCCCCTTTTTTAGAAATTGCAACTTTTTTTGGTTGTATTAATTGTGTTTAAGCTGTGCTTAATGTGCTTAAAAGAATTTTTTAATTATGAGCAAAAATAACCGCGTAAAGCGCGAAATAAGAACAAAAAAAGCTAAAACAATTTTATCATACAGGGTGGAAAGTAAAATAGATTTCTAAATTTTATTTTTAAGGATCGCATTCGGGGTAAAGTTTCTCGTCGTAATCATTTATACAGGGTAAAGTATCAAAGTATCACTTTACGCGATTATTTTTGCTCAAAATTGAAAAATTGTTGTAAGCATATTAAGCACAACTTGAGCACAATTGATTACAATCTTGATTACTGTAAAGCAGTGGTGCTCAACCTTTCATATAACTTGATCTAATTATTATCAATATCTGAAAGTCTTGAAGATCTACCTTCTCTACTATATCAGAATACTGTGGTAAACCAATTTACTAATTTTGGAGAAAGGGATTGTAATTCGGGTTTTCGTACCCGAAATTTCGTATTTTTTAATCTAAGCTAAAATATTTAGGTTTAATCAGCTTGAATGAAATTTTCTTGGGATCTACTGTAATTAGCTTTGCGATCGACGGGTTCAGCATCGCTGCTCTAAAGTAACCTTAGCAACCATTATTTTGTTTACTAAAACTATACTCCTAGACCGCTTCTACTCGGCGAAGTTTGCCACATTTTAGGGTGGATCCGAGATTTTCGAGAGAACCAAGCCAACTTACATCTACAATATTAATAAATACGGAAAGAAATTAAAAAATATAGTCTCAATTACAAATTTATTTCAACATTGCACACATTGCAGTGTACAATGTTAACATTGTACAAGTTACGCCGTACAAAGTCAGTGGAAGCAACCAAATATCGGACTTTGAACAAATTTACTGTGCAATTCTGGCTTTGTACAAAAATATCTGTACAATTTCGAGTTTGTACAATTTCGGACTTTGCTCGTAACAGATACATTTGTTTTGTACAGTACTTTATTGACAGCACTTTTCCTCTAAAACTTTTCAATGTCAAAATACATAGTACCATTTCTTCCTTGTTTCTTCTGTCCTGCACATAACAATGTGTATTTATTTTTATTTATTTCACTTCGGTCAGAAAATCTTCTCTTTTTTTCTTGTGTTTTCTTTTTTTTTAGTTTTTTACTCATTGCCATTTCATTTGTCCGTTTATTTTGCCTGTTCGTCTTCATTATCTCGTTTTCTATGCATGGAGCTTCCTTCTGAGACTTTGCAGTCAATTCTAAAAAACAATTTGATACAGAGAGACTAACATAGTACATACCTTTATTTTTAAGTAGGTACATTTTATATAAATGCTTTTTAATAAATTTAATCGCGCAAAAAACGTCATAAACATCTTGAAAATAAAAAACTACCGATCTCAGACAATAATTGGAGTTGTCGCTTCGCTCCTTGCCCAAACAATTGTCTTCAATCAGTAAAATGTCCTTACTGTTCTTGATACTTAAATAACTATAGCAATTTCTAAAAAGATAATCCCCGCAGCTTTGTTTTTGTCCTAGCTATTGAGGATAAATTCCACTAGCCCCAATATGGCATGTATCGTAGAATGTCCCGGTCAAAAACCAAATTGCTTATTTGGAACAATTTGTTTGGCGGCGATTAATGTGGTGCGTATAATTTTTTTGCACCCTTTGCCTAAAGCTAGAAGCAGACTGATCGGCCTGTATGACTCGGGGTTACTAGGATTTTCTTTTGGTGCAGGTATCGTGATGACGTCAGCCACTTTTCATCGATACGGAAAGTGCCTGATTCGCAATACCGTGTTGTTAATTGTCATTACAGCTACTAAGCTCTTCTCAGGAAGCCGGTTCAACTTGCAATTTGTGATTCCGTCCGGGCCCACAGAGTTTTTCTTGTTTAGACCACGGACGGTTTTAAAGATCTTTTAAAAAAAATTCGGCTCTATATGTTTCAAGTCGACTCGGGGTTCCCTAAGTCGAGGGTCCACGTAATCTTCACTTAATATTGGCTTTGCTAGGCCAGAAACTTCCCAACATGGATTCCTTTTTCGATGCTAACACTGAGCAGTTGCAAAGCACGTGCTCCACTGTTTTATCTTTCATTTCATCTTTCGAGTTTGTGGAGGGTCTGAATTGTGTGAAGTGGGATATATAGGAAGTGAATATATTTGATCAAATGTAATCATTGTAAAGAGGTGATCTAAGTGAACGGGCTAGGGACCGTAACTCTAGGCTAGAAGCCCTAGGTTTGATCCCCAGCCCGGCTACAAAATGTATCCAACTTCATTATGACCCTCTCCTCTCGGAAGTCAATGGCAAAGCACCGAAAGTAATTTGCCAAGAGAACCATTTAATATTAATATTAAATAAACCATTTATGGTCGCCAACCTCCGGTAGGAGACGGCACCTTAAGAAGAACAATCATTGTAAATAGCTTGTATAATTATTATTATTTTATTATTATCAATTTGCGAGAGGCGGCTAAGCCGATTAACTCGCACATAACAGTACAATTATTATACAAAACAAATCATGCCACAAACATACGCAGATAAGAAAACCAACACAATATTGCAAATTTTATTACATTTCCTAAGTTACAGTCGATCCAATACACCTATCTAAACGATTTTTGAACTCATTTAAAAACGGAGCATTGACACCATCGTCAGGCAACGAGTTCTAACCTTTAACCACACGCACAAAAAAAATGTTCTGTCGCACCACGCTCTGAAACTTCCGGTGCACCAGCTTAAGGGAGTTACTCGCAAATGAAAATTGTCACTAAACTCAAACCTCTCACGCAACGGACACTTATAGTGATTACTAATTATTTTATATGCTTCGATCAAGTCCCTACGTCTGCGTTTTTTTCTTAGAGAAGGACTCCTTAACCGTGCAAGGCGCGGCTCGTATGGCAAATTCTCCAAACCCGCAACCAATTTAGTAGCCCTACGCTGAACGCTCTCCAGATGCTCTATATCTTTGACAAAGTATGGGTTCCAGATGAGCGATCCAAATTCAAGTATGGATCTAATGTACGATTTGTAAATTTTCACAAACACATCAGGCTTCAGACCCTTAAAGGCTATTTTTATAAGATAGAGCAAAGAACTTGCCTTTTTGACCATGCTTGAGATGTGTGAGGTCCACTTGAGGTCACCACTCATTAAAACACCAAGGTCGGTCTGATCACCAACCCCCACGAGCACCACGCCATTTAGTGTGTAGTCATGGCAAGGGTTTTTAGTACCAATGCGGAGAACGGTACACTCGTCGGCATTCAGCGTGAGCAACCAAATCTTCGACCAGCCATCTATTCTATCCAAGTCGGACTGTAGAACTGATTTGTTGACAAGGGGATTGTTGTAAATCTTTAAGTCGTCCGCAAACACACTTTTGGAAGAACGAATACATTCGACGAGGTCCGCAACGTAGACAAGAAAAAGAAGTGGTTCCAGCACAGAACCCTGAGGTACGCCGCTGAGTACCGGTTGCGGATCTGACAACAAATCTCTAACTCGCACCTGAAAGGTACGATCCGTTAGGAAGTCCTTGATTCAATTTAATAGATTGCCACGAATACCATAGTGTTTCAGCTTTAACAGTGGTCTTCCTTTTGAAACTCGGTCAAAAGCCTTGAAAAAGTCTAGGTATGCAACATCGGTTGGGGTTCGCGAGTCCCAAGATTTAGTCCAATCGTCCAGATTCATCAGTAAATTTGAGATCACTGATCTATCCGGAAGGAAGCCATACTGGCAATTTGGAATCACTGAGTTGGCCGTCAGAAACTCTGTAAGCTCTTTAGCCACAATTTTTTCCATGCACTTACAGATGACGGAAGTAAGGCTGATCGGTCTGTAATTACTAGCAGCAAGTTTATCTCATTTTTTATAGATAGGTACAACAATTGATTTTTCCAATCTTGGGGCAAAGTTTCTAGATCTAGTGATGCCTGCATTAAGGTTGACAAAGGTTTTGCTAATAAAGTTGCGCAACTCTTGACAAAATTTGGAGAAATGCCGTGCGGTCCCGGGCTTGAGTCCGCCTTCAGTGCAGTTAGATGCTCGAGGACAGTTTCCTTGGTGAATTTTATTGTGGTCAAGCTGTTCTAGATTCGACTTGATGCATCCAAAGTGACCAAATTCGGTGGTTCACTAACAAAGACGCTATGAAATTGGCGTGCAAATATCTCGGATGTGATTTTAGTATCAAATGATTCTGATCCATCCTGGCAGCTCAAGGTTATTGACAATACTCGCAAAGTCAAGTTTTGACTGATGTATTTGTAAAAGTGCTTTGGTCTAGGAGCTAACAATCGCCTCCTCATAGTTTGAGCGTGCGCTTCTCAAATCCGTAGTCAAAGTATTAAAGCAGTCTTTATAGATCTTGTAATCGCTATCCGATTTACTGGCTCTGTAATTATGCCATAATTTACGTTTTTTTCGAATTTTATGTCTAAGTTCTCTCGAGACCCAACACTTACTTCTTCCTGAATAGCTTTTTTTAATTAGTACGAATTGGTTTACGATTCTGTCGTATTCTGTTGGGATTTTGTGCCAAAACGGTTCCACGCCTATGTTATTTGCTGCATCAAAATTACTGCAATTGGCTAGGTGTTCGTTAATCTTGACATAATAGTCTGCAGCTCTATAATTTTTTCTGGTGAAATTTCTTCTCATTGGGTGATTAGCGGAAAACTGCTAGCAGTAGCTAGCAGTGTCACATGATCACTTTTCCCAACTGGGGGTAAGTATTCCAGGTTAAGGAATATAAGGTCCAAGATAGTATCTTCCTCGCTATCTGTATCTTATGTATGTATTTTATGTAGGTATCGTTTCTTTGGTATCTAGTGGGACGAGTAACATGCTGGTGCAAATTTGAGTGCATAAACGCATCCAAAAACAGCGAGGAGGCTGCATTGAAACCCGCTACTCTGATCTGATTCCAATCAATCGCAGGATAGTTAAAGTCTCCAAATTTGACTGCATTATTTTGCTGAGATGCCCGTACAAGCACATCAATCATTTCATTATCCAGGGACGCATCGGGAGATCTGTATATAAATGTTACCAATAGTTTAATGTTGCCAATGTGGATATTAAGCCAAATTGATTTGATGTTACTTGAATTGTATGCGCTGTGATACGCTCTTCTCCGTCTTAAACGTGTACAGAGTCGTCCCTCCGACCAGCTCCAACTTACAAAAACACCACAGCCCTTTTGACTCTTACCTCAGGGTAAATTATGCAAACCGGGTACCTTACTTCCCTTTACATGTTCGCATTCTGAAATAAAGACACAACAAATGGATTTCTCCAACACAAAATGAAATTCAGTAATTGGTAATAGTGGTATAATGATCGTAATATCATTCATAAATGTACATACATATACACTGGGTATATTTAGAATTAAACCTTAAGTTATGATTTAGTTACGTTAAGTGATCGATCATCAAGAAAAACTTATGCTAATATAAATTTCTTAAAATAAATTGAACTGAAATTTAATCATTTCTCTCATTATTCAAAAAATGATTATTTTTCGATAAATGTACAATAAGGATTCAATTATCCTTTATTTACGTTATTAATTACGTTAATTTCATTAAGATATGACGGCATAAAAGACTGAACATTTGTTCAAATAAACCTTCGTCGATTACACTAATTAGGATGAAATTCAACGACAACACTAAAATTAATACATTTTCTGTAACCGACCTTTTCAAATGCGTTGAAGGAAGTAAGGTCGATATTGACAAAATTGACTGGTTCATTCGTGATGTTTTTGCAAGTTTGGGTGGTTTCCTTTGACTTAAAAGATGGTCCAAAGGATTCCAATTCCATAATTCAAATTCTCCAAATAACCATAGCGAGTAAATACCATTTGAAGGGGAAAGGTTTGTATTAGGGACCCTAAAATACAAATTTTACGATTAAAACCTCGATGTTTTTTGAAAGAGTATATTTTAAATAAGAGAATTAACTAAAACGGAATGCCTTAAAAGCATCTGTTTTTTTTCAAAAATCGGATTTAAAATAGCTCGATTTTCACTGCAAATTTGAAAGTCATTTATTCTGGTCTGGTGCGAAGCACCAGGGCTGTTGCCCCATATCTTCGCAGACTTGAAGAGTAAGGTTGGGGGCTTGCCCGCAACGTTACGTCGGATGATTTTTATTGAGGCGTACCTCGGAAAATTAGCGCGAAGCTAAGTCCTGGCTGGCTTCATCCGCGAGGGATCCGCGAGAAAAAGGTTTGGTAGACTAGGATGCAGTGGATGGGTTATGGGAGTTTTAATAGAATACCTTTCTTCGTGTGTGTAGTTCGTTGGCGGTGGTTTTTCCCTATAGTGGCCGGTTTTCTTGTGGGCGTTGATTATTTTCGTGGGCATGGTTTTGTTTTGCAGGAGTCGATGTTACGTATGCGGGAACGTTAGGGGTCGGCGTCATCGATGATTTCCCTTGGCATCTTGTACTTTGGATGGTTTTCTTTATCGTATTTTCCCAGTTGGTTGATTAGCGGGTTTTCATGGTCTTCTGTTTTGGCGTAAAACTTCTCCGTGTGGTTTCTTATAAATTCTTTGATCGTGGTGAGTTTGGAGTCGTTGCGGAGGCGGACGTTCGTGACTCTTCTTGGCGGATTCCATGCGTAGCGGACGAGTTTGTTCTGGATTGTTTCTAACTTGTTGATATGCGTTTTTGTTGCATGCCCCAGGCTAGTGCAGCGTACGTGAGAGCTGGCCTGATGACGGTTTTGTAGATTCGAAGTTTGTTGGCCGGCGTCGTTTTGCTCTTGGGACCTACGAGCGAATAGAGTTGCGACATCGTTCCCCTTGACTTGTTTGTGATGTTGGTGATGTGTTGGCCCCAATTTAGCTTTTGGTCCATGGTGACGCCAAGGTATTTCGCCGATTTTTGCCATTGGATGAGGGACCCGTTCATCCAAAGGTTGGTTTTTGCTGTGGTCCGCTTCTTACATCAGGCGAAGATAACTGCGACGCTCTTGTTCGTATTGACTCCAATTCGCCAGTCTCCCATCCATTGCTCGATTTGTTCCGCTACGTCTTGAACTCTTTGCGTGGCGATGTCCGGTGAAAGTGATGTGGAAGCTACGGCTGTGTCGTCCGCAAAGTAGAAGTTTTCGATCTGTGGGTGGATTGGTTTGGGGATGTCGCTCATGAAGATGTTGTAGAGGGGTGCAGAAAGTGGCGAACCTTGGGGGACCCCTGCGTTTATTGGATGAGGTTCGGATTTGGTCCCATCGGCGACGATGCAAAAGGTTCTTTCTGCAAGATAAGAATAGATTAATTTAAGGGCGACGGTGCATTCTTTTTTTGAGAACTCCTTTAAAATTTGCTCAACTTTTAACATTGAATTTAAATTTTGGCGCCACGTTTTGCGGTTTTGGGCGTTTTTTCACATAAAAGTTGGCGCCACAGATTTCTAAAATCTGACAACACTGGTCGTCTCTAGTACTAACATAATTTCAGGTAAGAAATGTGTTAACCAATTTAACAATGGGGTTGGCTATCTGTATAGTAATCTGTGTTAATAGTCAAGTCTCTTTCTTCGTCCTCGATACGCTTCGCTCCAGGTCGCCCTGGAGATTACGCAAATAGTCTCGCTGCATGGGAGATTCGTCCTGTCATATTTTGATGCTGCCAGGAATTTTTCCTCTGCCCTTTAGGGCATAAACGGCATCTCTCTCACTGCCGAGTATCACTTTTAAAGGTCTATTTTTATCTCGCACCGTTACACCCAAACGAAAAACAGATATTTTGTCGGTATTAATACCAGCAACTTTTTTTATGAGAGTGATTGCTTGCTCCTTATTGCGTTGGGGTGACTCAGTTTCCTTTACATTAAATAGGATTAACCACACAATGATATTTTGTTAGAGATAAAATAAAAACACCAACTTTTAAAGCATTACAACAAAATCCCCTTGTAAAATTTTTTACAAAAAAATATACCGAAATTCAGAGGAAATAACGCATACAAGAACAAAACAAAGAACAGTTTTCCAGTGACTGAAAAATTATCATCAAATGACGTCACACTAATAAGCTTAAAAAAAAGTCAGGCAATCGAGGCACTGAAAAAATAAATCCAGAGATACTAATCATCGATCTTGTTAAGATTTACAATTTCGCAATACTGAGACAGAGCGAGGATGGAGTTCTACAAATAATACGCTTTTTTAATTCAAGGGGGAACCATTTTAAAAAATAACAACAATATTGGAAAAACCTTCCACCTTTTCTATTGCACCATTTGGGTTTAATCTGAATATATTAAGTAAATAGAAACATTTTGGTTATTACAATCTAAAAAAATATAAGTTAATGGAATCGGGAAAAGTAATTTATATTTATTAGAATTTTTTATTAAAAGTTTGTTATTTTTATTCTAATACAATAATTTTCATTAATTCGTCACGAAAATATTTCAGCCTTTTCCTTATATTTGTTTTAATGACTTCAATCATTTCCTTGACAGACATATTTTTAAGATCATCGGAATCGGTAACAGTAACATCGGAAAAACAATTTTGGTTATTTAAAAATTCTGTAAGTCGTTCGTAAAATTTGGACATAACTATAAAATATTCTGAAAAGCAATCGAACTCTGCATCTTGTTGAATATTAGCTAATTCAGATTCCATATCTACCGAAAACTGTTCTACATTTTTAAACATTGATATCCTATTCGTTAGTACAACTTTACTATTAAATTTTAACATTAGGATTTCTGCCACAAGTCGAACGAATTTTTTTTCAAAGTCTGCGCAACTTGAAATTACACCACGGTTTATAACAGAGTTAACATATTTATCTACAGATAAATAAATATTTTCTGATGATGTGAAGGTAACAATCGTTTCATTATTGTTAAGCAACTGCAAATGTTTTCGGAAACGTATCATATTTTCAACGGGGTATGCATATTCTTTGATTTCACTAGGGAATTTGTTAATCCTTAATTGGGAATTACAATATTTTGTAAAATATGTTTGCGTCTTTTCAACCACCACCTTAATGGTTTTTAATGTTGGCTTGTTCAATTCGGGACTAACACAAAGATTTCCTAGTCTGAATCTATCTAATGGACAAGTGGGATTTGTTTTAGCCCATTTTGTAATACAAATAGTACAAAATATGTGCTTACAGCAATCGAGTGAACAAATTTCTTGATTATCAAATTTCTCTAAACAAATTCTACAGCAGATTTCTATATCATCCAAATCTTTCGCTGTCGGTGCTGCCACATCTTCATTTTCTGATTTATTCATTTTTGGATCAAGATAAGCTTTAAACTTCAATTAAGATTTTCAATTATTTTTATTTCTTAACATAGACTCTCTTTACTTATATAGTATTTAATTGCATAATTTATTATTGGTACCAAAGCTTAAAATGGTACAGGGTGACAATAAGTTAAAAATTTAGTTAATAATTCATTTAACTATAAGCTAAAGGGTAGTTCACACTACATGATTTATCATATGACTTGTCACATGACTTCTCATATGAGAGATTTTTTTACGTTCACACTATATGATTTTTGATATTATGGAAGTTATGGCTTTTATGATTGGCTGTTGTGATGGTCTGATTTTAGCCATGACTTTTCTTATGACTAAGTCATATGATAAATCATGTAGTATGAACTACCCTTAAGGCCTGTATCACACGTTGCATAATTTTACATAAAATTTAAAAGAAAATGGTAACTAACCAATAGAAAAAACGTATTAGTAGCCATCGGACGTTTTTCATTGGTTAGCTACTATTTACATGTAAATTTTATGCAAAATTATTCACCGTGTCATACGGGCTTAAAGCTGGTCGACGACGGGTAGCGAGCCGGCGAGGTAGATTTCACGATATTTTTAAACCGTAACAATCCGCTAAAAAAATAACATGTTTCCAATTGTGAATTCTTGAAACCAAATTTACCACAAGCTATACACAATGGTAAAATTGATATTATATTGACATCGAACAATTTGGCCACCAAAATTCAATTCAAATTCAAAATATTCTTCAATCATATATTTATTTCAATATACGAGTACCATAAAACTAAACGTGGAATTGTCGAATATTATATGTATGATACGGCGCAGCTCAGTTGTAACCTCAGTGGCCACCTTTCTTATCTTGAGGCCTCGTACTTCTAAAATTCTAAAAAGAAATATCAAGCCTTCTTTGTACTAATTTTCATTTTTTATTCCAAAATTTTTACACTTTTCAAAATAGTAGTTTTTGTCACAAGGACGTAAAACGAGATTTTACACTCGAAAGCGGAGTTTTGAAGACGAGGCAAGTATAGCGAAGCCTAGGCGCACGAACCGCATCGAGTGGTGTAAAATCTCTTTACGTCCGAGTGGCGTAAACTACTTTTCGTTGTGACGGGATCACCTCATTTTTATTTGTGACTGTATGGAAGCCGTCCCTGCACAGGCCGGAAACCACTCATTTTACGGCCGGAACAACAAAAATAATTATTTACCCTCCAAAATTAATACACTTTTCCGCGACTTGACAAGCAGCACGGCAGTCCTTTATCAACAAAAATTTTGCCCTTCTTGGTTATCAGTTATCACACTAGAGGCCCCAAAATTCTAATTTACAAAATAAAATTAAAACAATATAAAAGTTATAATTATTAAATTGTACATAAAAAAATGACAATATGATAGTTTTACAGGGCTAGAAGGCCCTTGGCATTATTACAATAAATCTCTTTTTAAATCTTTTATTTAAATTGGTGTGAGCGTTGTCTGTCGTCTGTGTGGGTAGACCCCTTTTCTGGAAACTAAGCAAAAAATCAAAAAAAAAAAACTGAAAATCATAAAGCGCATGCGTCGATGCGCATTGAACAATTTTATCTTACAGAGTGGAAAGTAACATAGATTTCCGAATCGCATTTTTAAGGACAGCGTTCAGGGTAAAGTTTTTCGTTGTAATGATTTATACAGGGTGAAGTATCAAACATCTAAAACACATAAATGGAAAATTCTGATAGGATGAACCTATATTAGTTTAAAAACAAAAGCGTCTTAAATGCACCGAAATGACCAGACAACGGATTATTGTGGTAATCGCACATGATCTCACGATGACGAGACTTTGGCACCACGAGTTTCCATTGCACCAAACTTTGGCAGTAAAGTTGGTCACACGCCACTTGATCCTTTTAAGATAGAAAAAAAAAGGTAGCTAGACTTTGGTTCTTAACCGCAGCCGGAGAACAAACGGGTCGCGCACAGCGCGTTTCGTGGTTCTTGAAAAAATTATCTAGCGTATTCACCACAAGAAGCTCTTAGTGCCCACAGATGACATAAATGAATTTCAGTTGATGATAAAAGGACTTATCACCAACAAAATAGATTTTTTAATTTGCAGCCAAAAGATGTTAGAAGAAAAGTGTAAAATCACTTACGTGAAATATTCGAAAAGAAACTTCACACCACAAGCTACCACTAAAAATGTTTGAGCCTCAACAGACTTATTTGCGAAATATTTGGGGGGAGGGGACATACTAACGCCTTCAAGTAAAATTTTGGGGTGAATTTGGTGTTAAACGATCGAGTATCGTGATGTTCATACTTTTGACATCAATTTTATTGCAAGATTTAAAACATATATAAAAAGGAACATAAAGTAAAAAGTCAAAATGACATTTTACTCAAAAAAAATTTTTAAGACTCGAAATCTAGCGCAACTTTCAATATTCTAAAAGTTATTAAATGAATATGTAGAAATCGAATTTTTTAGAATAATTTGAGTCATAAGTTTGAGAATCATTGAGTTTCTAATATTTTCGCTTAAGCTTCAACCGTCAAGGAAAAATTCACAAAAACTTGGATGGGGGGAGGGGATATTTCCCGTACTCAAATAAAATTTTTGGGTGAAATTAATGTCAAACGTTTGGTATAGTTTAAGCATCATAAATTTTTAGAATATTGAAAGTTCCGCTTGATTCCGGGCCTTAAACGTTTTTTTAGAGTAAAATGTCATTTTGACCTTTTTAGTTTATATCCTTTTTAAATTTTTTTTTAAATCTTTTAATAAAATTATAATATATCACCATTTTATTAGTTCACGATATTCTATTAAACATAATATTCTTTTCTAAAATTACACCTTCCGTATTATTCCATCAAAATGATGATGGTAATTAAGTAGGATTAAGTTTTTTTAATCGGATCAAAATTTTTAATCCGAAAAAATAGAATTAAAATAGAAAATGTTTGTACGGTACTTGCCCGGAGTACTCGAAATTTGAAATGCTCGTAACTTTGCAGAAAATGAAATTAAAATGATGAGAATGAAAGCTCATTCAAGCTCAAATGAATCTCTATCGACAGACATCAATTTCAAAAAAAAATTCGAAATAAGAACAAAAATAGAAAAGCATGTCTACAGCCCCCCCCTCCCCAAGAATTTCGCAAATAACTCCGCGACGGTTGAAGCTCAAACAAAAAATTTGGAAGCTCATTGATGCTCAAACGATGCTCAAACGTTTGACACCATCTTTACCCCAAAATTTTACTTGGGGGGGGGGGCTAGCATGTCTGCAGCCCTCCTCAAGAATTTCGCGAATAACTTTGCGACCGTTGAGGCTCAAACGAAAAATTTGGAAGCTTATTGATGCTCAAACGATGCTCAAACGTTTGACACCATTTTCACCCCAAAATTCTACTTGGGGGGGGCAACATGTCTACAGCCCCCCCCCAAAAGTTTTCGCGAATAACTCCGCGACGGTTGAGGCTCAAACGAAAATATTGGTAGCTTATTGATGCTCAAACGATGCTCAAACGTTTGACGCAAATTTTACCCAAAAATTCGATTTGGGGGGGGGGGGGGCAGCGACATGTACATTTTGGCGCCGAGAAAAAAATTCTTGAACTTTTTTTCTACTTTTTTTGCCCAAATTAGATGTTATTATTGTTTATAACAATTAAACAAAAAACGATATCAAGAAAAATCTCTCGACAAACGAGAATCAATACTATGTAGATGATAACCATTTTTTTTTGTTTGTTTTCGATTACCCAGACGTGAGATTTCATGTACATCGTTAACAAAAGACGGATCTGCGTTGAAAGAGTGCCACAACGCCAATTTTGAATATTTCGACTCGAAAATTTTTTTACAAATACTTGAATATATAATAAAGATGACGGTTTAATTTAATTTAATGTACAAGTCATAATTTTGTAAGAAAAAAAATCCGGAAAATAGGCCTGTTTCTTTTCTTGTCACAGTAGACTTCCCCCTTAAATGTTGCCGTAGACTTTTTTGCCTAGACTTTTTTACCTATACTTTTTTACCTAGACATTTCACCTATACTATTTTACTTAGACTATTTTACCTAGACTTTTTTACCTAGACTTTTTTACCCGTAGACTTTTTTCCGTAGACTATTTTACCGATTACCGACGTGAATGTACGTTCTGCTATTGAACGGTCAATGTGCAAATAGAGTATCAACATCAAGCGATCAGCCTTAAAAGAAAATGGACTGGACGGTAGTTGGCTGTGCTCTACTCCTGCTCTTTTACGTTTTTTGAACAACGAAGACACATAGCATAGCGAACTCCAGGAGTTCCACATACAAAACAAAAATCTCTTAAGGTTCAAATGCAGGTTTCAAAACGGTGACCGTTTTCTCTGCAATTAAAACACATGACATTGGCGCTTAAGCGTCTGCTAAAATTTTTAGATTATTGTGCTGTATACCTTGAGAATCAAGAGCATTGATATTGGCTCCTGAATTAGGCCTACCAGCGCTATACTGTTGTTAAAATGAATAGGCTGATTTTTAAAATTTACACAATCATCGTCATAATTTAAGGAATAATTTTCATTAAAATTATTTAATTATTATTGTAATTATTGTAAAAAATTAGATTCTTTTATTAATGTAAATGAGGAATATTCCGATTTATATTTACAAAACGCCAGAGAACTGAATAATTTTCGAAAATTTTTGGCAATCGCAAGATTGTTTTTGTGATAAAATTTGAAAATATTTTTCAAATTTATTTTTTCGAAGTTATGTTGGTACGGTGTATCACTGCTTTAAAAAACCCTGTCTGTGACAGTTATTCTGAAATTTTTATAGTAACCTTTTATTTCATCTTGAACTCACGTGCAAGAAAGTAGCTTAATTTATTAATTTTTTTTGGTAAGCATTTTTACAGTTTTTTTTATAGTTTTTTTATAGTTTATTTTTTAAAAGTTTTTTTTTTAGTCATTTTCATATTTGTTTTTTCCTTTTTTCTAGTTACATACGACTGAAGATAGGCAATTACCTTGATATAGCTCTATATCGTATTACTATTTTGTAATCATTTTAGTATATTTTGCAATTTTTAAATACCACGTTTTGCGTTTCATCACTCCCCTCTTTTTTCAAAAATTTTTAGTCATTTTTTCTAATTTTTTATCTAGTTTTACCTTGTCACTAAAGTTTTCAAATGGTTTTTAAGTGTTTTTATAAAATTTCTTGTATGTTGTTTTTTTTCTTACAGTTAAAAATTCAAAATTTTTAACGTTTGGTTAAGTTTGTTTAATTCTGAATAATTTTCAACTAAAAATTTGACGTAAGTTGTTAGTTATGGTGGCGCCATCAACGGCATGTAAATTGCGAATATGAAAATAAAACCCTTTGAAAACTTTGAGTAGGAACTTGACTTTTGGTCATACTTTTGGTTTATAAAAGCAGCCAGCGACTGTGACGCCACTGTGTACTGACATTAAATTTGACAGTTCCAAGAAATGTTTAATTAATTTTGTTTCTTATTAATTTATCACTTAAGTGAACAACTGAACGTCGTCGTTATTGTCACATTGTTTTATGTTTGTTTAAAATGTAGCTGAAACCGTAATTTGAAATATTATGTACGTGTCGTCCATTTTGTCTACGTCGAAGTAACATAACCCTCTAAATGTCACTTTTTATAAAATAATAGATGAAAACTTAACAACAATGGAAGAAGTTTCAGGAGAAATTGAGACATTGGTTGAAGTGAAGTGTGAAATATTTGACGATGATGCAGAAAACCCAACCACATCTCACATAGAAGATATTGCCATTTGCCCTAATTTGCAAATTAAAGTGGAAGTAACCGAAGACTTGGAGGAATTGAAAGATGTCGATTACACAGTGAGCATTAAAGAGGAACCCGAAGAAATCAGACCGTTTCTATCTAATAAGGAAACCCCCAACGGTGACAATTTTAAAATTAACCCAATCGACGACTTGGAAGCTAACACCACCAATAACCGAAACAAAAAAATCTATTCGTGTGAATTTTGTGACGCTAAATTTGGATACAAACGACGTTTGACTATTCACCTACGGAGTCACACCGGGGAGAAACCTTTCGAGTGCGAATATTGTGACTACAAAGGAACATGCAAGGAAAATTTGAAGAGCCACTTAACAAGCCATACCGGCGAGAAACAATTCGAATGCAAAATTTGTTTTTCAAAATTTGCTCATAAAGCTAGTCTACGGAATCATTTAATGACGCACACAAACGTAAAACCGTTCAAATGCGAAATTTGTGATTTCCGTTGCTCCCGAAAGAGTAACCTGCAGAGCCATGTGATCACTCACAACGGAGATAAGCCATTCGCGTGTGAAGTTTGCAATTTGAGTTTTTCAGATAAACGCTATCTAAAAACTCACGCTGCAATTCACACGAAAGAAAAACCATTCAAGTGCCCAATTTGCGACGCAAAATTTTCACTCAAGCGCTATTTGCTCAACCACATGAGGATTCATAAGGGGGAGAAGCCGTTTGAGTGCGAACGCTGTGGTTACAAATTTACGCACAAAGGAAGTCTCACTCGGCACCTTATAACGCACACAGGAGAAAAACCATTTCAGTGTGAAATTTGCGGCTCCAAATTTCCACACCGCGACAGTCTGAGTCGTCATTTTAAAATTCACACCGACGAGAAGGATTGTGTGTGTCACGTTTGTTGTTTAAAATTTTCGGACAAAAATTCGTTGAAAAATCACTTAAAAATTCATATTCAACATCGTGAGTTAAAATAATTATTGCGTGTTAGTTCGCTATTTAAAAATTTGTTGAGGTGACAAAAAACTTTGTTGTATTTTTTCTGTGACCGCGAGCTGGTCGGGAGAGCTGAACTGTGGAGTTTTATTTCGAGACTTAACGGCCTGATTTCAAATGGTGTACACGATGGCCGCTGTTGTGCTTCAAGTATACGGTTTTGTGTATAAACCAGGCCGAAATCAGCGTACACACCAGACCACTTTTGTAATCAAGTATACTTTTCTAACAGTTTCAAGTTTAATCAGTGGCGGATCAAGGAATTACACAATTTTAATGTTATTTTTCAAAATAAGGCAAATTATTCAAAAGTTGATCGGTATTTTATAATTATGAAGTTCTGATAATTTGACTTATTTTGAGTTTTATTGTTTTATTTTATAAATCTCCCGCAAAACAGCAGCAGTACCTCTTTAAGGCGCCACTCTTATAAGGAGCGAGAAAGCTGACGTTAGCGTTTTCTAGAGTTAATAAAATTTCATGAAAGAAGTTCACTTTTATAACGCTATTATTGGAGAATTAGCGAGAATTGGCTCGCTTATTGGAAAATTTGCGGGAAATTTTGACGGTATTGCCTCGAGCATTAAAAAAGTGAATTTTTATCATAAACTTTTTTTATGAGGGAGGGGAGCTTTGTCGCTTTTTATAACTTAAATTAGGAACTTGAACAAGTTAAGATTGGTCTGTTAATAATAAATATTTTTAAATAATTAAAAAAAATTGTTTAGGTAAGCAATAGTGTGGTCGTCTTAATTTAAAAAAATTAAGCCTTTACCTAAATAGTTTTATGTTATACCTAGTTAATATTTTTTTAAACCATTAAAAAATATTTATTATTAACAGCACAGTCATGACTTCAAATTTTGGAATTTTAAGCCAAGAGAGGCGCATTTTTTTATCTTCATGTGAGGGGAACCTTCTCATAGGTCCGCCACTGACTGACACTGTGGGGCAAAAATAAAAATTGAATTTCAAGAAGCTTCTTCAATAAAATATTTTACAAGTTTTGTTAATTAAAAGCAGAGTTCAACGTACGAAATCATAGAAATTTTTATTCTGATTACATCACCGGATTTTACATGTCGTTTATATTTTTAATGTTTTATGTATTTACTATATTTTTAAATTATAAATTTATAAAATAAAATAATAATTCTTGGGTTATGGATATATTTATTTAACTATTCTTACTTTGCCGACGTTTCGATATTGTATATTATCATATTCATGGCTCTATAAACGGTAAAAATTAGATGTGGCCATCACATGACTTTACCATACATTAATTTTATGGTACTTTAATTGCACATAAATTCAATACAATTTGTACCTAATTAGTGCATCACTAATTTTATTACTTAACTTTCACATTACTTTCCCATTCGGTATGGTAAAGTAAAAAATAAATAAAAATTAAAAAAAATGGCATCTCGTTAATGCGCGTCACTAATTTACTTCCAATCTCACGTTTCCGTGGACCGATTTTAACCAAAATCTAATCAAATCTAAGTTTTAATATAAAAGTACTAAATATAAAATTTGGTTGAGAAATTCCTATTAGTTTGGGCGCTAGAGCGCACACAAAATTAAGTGACATACAGACATTTCTTGATGTTGGGTCTCTTTCAACTCGTTTTTACTTTACCATACCGAATGGGAAAGTTATGTAATCGAAAAAAAATTTTTTCGTTATTTCAGGTTATAAATGACCTCTTTATGCATCTGTTTTGAGACCTATAAAGGGGGTCTTTTCTCAAAAGGTCACCTCAAGGGGGACCAACCCGACCATAAAACTAACTTTTATAATGTCCTAGGACCTATAAAACTTAACTTTATAAGGTCCTAGGACTTATAAAAACAGTCCTTGTTGGGGTACATCCCCAACGGGTTCATCCGTTCGGGTGAACTCCTGTTTTTCGCTTATCATCATAAACATAAAAGACCAGCACGCTGCTGCTGCTGCTGCTCCTCCAGCGTGTCATTTTTTTAGGACACATAAAGCACTCTGATTGGTTGTTGGCCTTAGTACCTTAGTACTAAGTACTTTAGGTACTAAGTACCTTAGTTTTTCTTAGGACACATAAAGCACTCTGATTGGTTGTTGGCCTTAGTACCTTAGTACTAAGTACTTTAGGTATTAAGTACCTTAGTACTCTAATCAGAAAAGGTTATATATTGACGTGGATTGTAATAGGTTGAAGATTCTAAAATTATCCACAATTAGATTTTCATTTTGTTAAAGTTTTCGATTGTGAAATTTCCTTTAATTTAATTAGATGAATGGTAGTAACCTGTTATTTTTCAATAACGTGCCAATAGTAGCATGACAGACACAGACGTTGATTCCTGTGTAGAAATTACCGGTTCGATCCCGGATAAGGTCGAAAATTTATATGGGTTGGTAGCATTAAATGCAACTCGTCTAAGATTAAAAAGGCGCCAATATTTGAAAATTAAACAATTTTTTTTATTTTTGTACAATTTTTATTACAGATGTTTTATTCAAATTATAGTAAACCGTTGATTATTTTACAAATTGGAGATACTGATTTTGAGATTTAAATGTGTAAATTTGTAGGATAATTCTTCATGATTTTTGGAATAATCGATTGTGTCGATAAGTTTAATAACAAAATTTCGTCTCAGTTTGTTTACTTATTAGATTATGAATGCTATTATCATCCAATTAAATTACAATCAACCCTGGGAATTTTGTTTCATTTATTGTGGATAGTTTAAGAGTATAATTTTTGGAACCTACTCCTGAGATAGTCTCGATAATGCAAACTACCGACTATAACGGCTACGGCATTTAAAGAGTTGTTCGTCAGAACACGACAATATATTTCTATATGGAGTGGTAAAGTAACTTTAAGTTGGTTGTGTGTTGTGTGTTCTAAAAAAAAATGACAAGCTGCTACTGCTGTTGCTCCTCCAGCGTGTTATTTTTTAGAAGACACAACGCACTCTGATTGGTCGTTGGTCGTACCAGCTTAAAATCACCTACCCTGGGATCGAGTTGCACACCAATCAAGTTTTAAACCTTTGATATAATAAAATAAATAAGGTATGACAGATGCGAGTTCCACTTTAGTAATTGTTGCGCATGACGTCACGTGGTAAGTAAATACATGGTACAGTAAATAAATGAATCAGCTCAAAAACTAAACGTTGTACCAGTGTAATTCTTGGAGGCAATAACCTACTTTGAGCGCTTTAAATCACATATATAAAAGACCAGCACGCTGCTGCTGCTGCTCCTCCAGCGTGTCATTTTTTTAGGACACATAAAGCACTCTGATTGGTTGTTGGCGTTGGTCGTACAGACTTACAATTACCTTAGTACTCCAATCAGAAAAGGTTATATATATTTCTATATTGAGTGGTAAAGTAACTTTAAGTTGGTATGACCGACGACAACGACCAATCAAAGTGCGCTGTGTGTCCAAAAAAAAATGACGCGCTTGAGGAGTAGCAGCAGTAGCAGCGTGTCAGTTTTTTAAAACACACAACGCGCTCTGATTGGTAGTTGTCGTTAATCATGCCAGCTTAAAATCACCTCCCCTGGAATCGAGTTGCACACCAAGTAAATTTCAACTAGGATTCTTATATATAAATTTTGTCTCGGTAAATGCGGGGATTATCCATCCAGAAAATTTAATATCAAACTTTTACATTTTCAATAAATGTATTTCACAATACTAAACGGCCAACACACGCTACTCCTCTACCTCCTCCTCTTTCAGCGTGTCATTTTTTTAAGACATACAACGCACTCTGATTGGTTGTTGTCGTCGTTGGCTTTTAGCAACTTAAAATCAACTCCCCTGGGATCGAGTTCCACACCAAACAAATTTCCAACGTTGGGGAGACGCCCGTTCGCGATTGAATCAGCTATATAATCATTATTTTTGAACTTAAGAACGTTTGAACGTGAACAATTAAAATTGTCAGTAATAGGGATTTATTTTTTTTAATGAAGAATGTTAAAAGACAAATCCATCGGTTGAGCTTAGGTTAGTGTTGGTGTTTAAAAACAATTTTTTTTTAAATTAATACCTCTAAAATAGAAATTCACCGACTAGCTGCCCGTCCGTCGACGACCGACGACAACGACCAATCAGAGTGCGCTGTGTGTTCTAAAAAAAATTACGCGTTGGAGCAGTAGCAGCGTGTTATTTTTTAAAAACACACAACGCGCTTTAATTGGTCGTTGTCGTTAATTATACAAACTTAAAATCACCTCCCCTGGGATCGAGTAGCACACCAATCAAGTTTTCAACCTTGATTCCAGGCGGTTCAGGCCCGTAGCCAGGGGGAAGGCACCTTGGGGCACGTGCCTCCCCCCTCCCGAAATGTTCAGAAAAAATTTTTTTTTAAGTAAAGTAAAATTTGTTTAAATAATAAAAATTTTCGGAAGGGGAACCACCAAAAATTTAAATTTTTTAAGTGCCCCCTCCCTTAAATTAAATCCTAGCTGCGGGCCTGCCGCGGTTGAACCAGCTATATTAATTAAATGATCCAATTTTTTACCAATTTAAAATCACCTCTCCTGGCATCGAGTTGCATACAAAGTAAGTTTCAACTGGGGTACTTATACAGGGTGGCCCTTTGAAAACGAAACAGACGGGATTGTGGCCAGCAGAATTTTTTTCTTAAGAAATACAAAAATACGTCAATTTTACCATTGAGGGGGACAACTTTTGCAACTAATGTTACTTCCGTATTGTTTCGTCCTTTTGAGTTGCGATGACAACCCCTAAAATGATAATAGGGATGATATGGCAAGTAACACTTCATTTGAAAGGTCTTGCTTCCCTGAATTCAGTTCTATAATTTTTTTAAAGTTTTATCAATTATTCAACAAAAAAATTGAAGCTGCAAAAATGCGAAATAAATCCGATATTTCAAGACATTTAAGAATAAAAGAAGGAAAAACGCTTGGCCAGGTCTTTTTCGTTTTCAAAGGGCCACCCTGTATATAAATTTTATCTCGGTTAATCCAAAGATTATCCATTAAGAAAATTTAATATTCGACTTTTACATTTTCAATAAATGTATTTCACAATAATAAACGGGCAGCACATACAACTTCTTAAGCGTGTCATATTTTTAAGACACACAATGCATTTGGATTGGTTGATGTCGTTGGTTTTTAGCAACTTAAAATCTACTCCCCTGGGTTCGAGTTACACACCAAACGAGTTTCCAACGTTGAGGACGTTTGAACGTGAACAATTAAAATTGTCGGTATTAGGGATTTATTTTTTTTAATGAAGATTGTAAAACAAGAAATCCATCGGTGGAGCTTATGTTAGTGTTGGTGTTTGAAAACCTTTTTTTTTAATTAATACCGCTAAAATAGAGATCCACCGGCTAGCTACCAGTAGCTGTAGCTGACACTTGGCATCTGCGGAGCAGATGCGGGCGACAGCCCGCTTATCTCCTTCATCTGGTTTTGAGACCTGACGTTGAGAATTTTATACAGGGATTTCAAACCCGAGGAGCGGCGTCGAGCCGGTGTCTTGTTTATTATTGCGCTATAAGGTAAGCAGTGCGGGGCCGGAGGCTAACGTCGAATTGTCCACGCGTGCACGCACGCGTGAGATAATCCCCGCGCCCGCGGCGGCGCGATGTGCTTACCTTGGGCCCCTTCTACAATAACAGAGCCTCAGTCGCGCCGTTGCTACAGCGTTTTTATTAAAATATAAAAAAAAAAATTTTTTTACAATTTACAAACTTAACAATAATCTAACAATAGGCGCTGAAAAAAAAAATTAAAAACACAAGCTGAAAAAGAAGAAGATTAATTGGACAGGACAATGACGGATATTTGTAACCTCCCTGAGGCAGCGTGAACACTCCTCACTGGAACACGTCGTCCTCGGAGTCAGTGTCTGAATACGTGACGTCTGGGGCTGTGGTCGTTTTTCATTGGTCAGCCCATTGGCGTTCCAATAAACGACTTTTAGGGCTGCGGGAAAAGTTGTCGTCATGAGATTTTAGAAGTGATGGCGTGAGCTGGAGGACAGGAAAGAAGTTAGTCGGACCTGGCAAAATGGCTGAGGGTTTTCTGGATCTCCTCGGAGGACATTCCGAACCTGACGAGCTCCAAGGTAACCCTGGCTATTTCTTGCTTGGAAGCGGTGAATCAACCGTTGTTGTCGGTAGGAAAATTATTAGAAGGCTTGTCTTTTTTGGGAGCCTCAGATACATTCTGGGGAGAAGCTGGTTGGGTGAGTTTTGACCTGGTCACCTGGACGTTCTGGGAGAGAGCTGATTGGGTGGGGTTTGACCGGGCCACCTGAGCGTAAGAACGTTCATTGGTGACCGGTTTGTACCGTCTTGCCTGGTTGTTGAGGGGAACTGGTCGAGGGGGAGCTTGCGCTCTCCACATTTTGGGGTACGATTTGCAGCCCTGGTAGCTAGCTGGGTGGTCACCACCACAGTTAGTGCAGGTTGCCGTACCCTTGGGCCTGCTGCACTCGGCTGTCCAGTGCAGGCCTGGACATTTTACACACCTGGGTGTGGCCTTGCAACAACTCTGAGCATGGCCGAAAGATTGGCAGCGATGGCACTGCCCAATCTTAGTTTTAGCGTGGGGCACTTCTATTTTGACGCATATGTCATGAACCCTATCCTCGTTAAAAATATTGGCGGAGGTCGATGTCTTGGGCATGGTGACCATGAGAAGAGGAAGAGGTCTCCTGCCCCGACTGCTCCTCATTCTGCCCACTGTGCAGTCGTAACCTTTTGCAGTAAGGTCCTCCTGGACCTCTTTTACGTCTATGTTAATGGGAATGCCCCTAATAACCGCTTTTAGGGGCTTTTCCTCTCTCAACTGGTGGAAATACCATCCACCTTCTTCGGGAGTAACTACTTCCTCGAAGTACTTATATATCGCCCTGTAGTCGTTTTCGCTGGCGGGAGTGATGCTCAGTCCGCCAGCGAGTAATTTAGCTTTTGTGAAGCGGATCCCACGCTTCCCGAATTCACTCTTTATGCTGCTCCACTTGGCAGTATCCCTTAGAACTAACGGAGGGATTCTGGTTTTAAGTGGAACTGCCAAAGGGGATTCTTGACGGGACGTCTGGCTAGGGGCTGGAGGAGTGTTACGTGATTTATCTATATTTGAAGTGGGGAGTGATTGGTCGGGTAGTTCTTGCTCTTCCAATTGGATGGTCTGCTCGTCTACCAACATTGGTTGGATGTCAAGCACACCCGCCAATTGGGAGCCAATAAAGTCCTCTAGTGGAGGGAGGTTAACAAAATTATCCGTTTCGTTAGTACTTACCTGTACGTTACTAATCGGCTTCTTTTTCTTTGAGGATCTGTCTCGGCTTCCTGACATACTGCTTGAGGCAGGTCTCGACTTTTTTTGTTGCAGCTTGCGCCTGCTTTCCCGATCGCGCTTTCTTTCCACATCTTTTGGCACATCCTGCACTTTTAATTGGCTGGATTCGGTCTTTCCTGAATGGTTGGCCGGTAAAATCGGCTCCTCCTTTTCCGGCTCTTCGGTGGTCATCGTGGCTTCATTGTTTTTGGCAGATACAGGGTTGCTCGGAATAACCCTTTTCTCTTTGGTCGCGCTTTGCCGCTTGGCCTCGAACTTTTCCAAGCAAGAGGTGATCATGTTCTTGTAACCCATCAGCTTCTTGTGAGTGCTGATGGCGTTTTCGTAAACCGCCTTTACATTTTGATAAGAGCGGCTAATCGGTCTTTCACCCAAACTTTGATAAAACGCCTTCGTCGGGCTCGATCCATACGCGTCTAATTCTTTCTTCGTGTTGGCTACCAAGTTGGTCTGCTCCAGTAGGGAAGCTTCCAAATTGGCTAGCATGCGCTGAAGTTCCACTTCGGTTAATTCGGATAACTTCTTGGAGCTTGACATATTCTTCGATGACAGTTTGCATCTTAAAAAAAACCGCCCGCGCAGCTACCAGTCCTTGGACGGGCTTTTCAACTAGTGTTGTTAATAACTTGACAAACAACTTGCGATCTTCACGCCATCTACCGATAGTTATATCAGAGCAAACAAATCGTGAATTTTGTGGGATATTATCCCCAAAATAACGAAATTACGACACCTTTAGTTAAAAAATTGGCAATTAAATTAAGTGTTACTTTATATTTATTTACAAAATCATAGATTTAGATAATATCCGACAAAATTCGAGATTTTATTGCAATAATTGCATAACGTGACCCATCCGTCCGTTATTTCAACATGCTGTCCGTCAGACCAAATTGTCCGTCGTTCGGAAATTTCAAAAGAAAATCAACCTTTTTCGCTCCAAAGAGACAAACATTGATCAACGACTTGCAAGCTTCACGCCATCTATCGATTGTTATTTTAGAGCTATTATATAAAATCGCGAATTTTGTAGGATATTTTTCCTGAAATAACGAAAAATTGTTCATATCACTCGCGCGATAAGGGTTTTCATCCTTCGGTCGATTATTCACTCGCCGCTGCGCGGCTTGTTTCATAAACTTTCGCCCGGCGGATGAAAAGACCCCCTTTATCGCCCTTGTGATATAAACTACTATTTTTCAGATTTTCACGGATTTACATTCCTTGATGTCTAACGAGTTGAAAGAGACCCAACATCAAGGAATGTCTGTGTGTCTGTATGTCACTTAATTTTGTGTGCGCCCTAGCGCCCAAACTAATAGGAATTTCTCAACCAAATTTTATATTTAGTACTTTTATATTGAAACTTAGATTTGATTAGATTTTGGTTAAAATCGGTCCACGGAAACGTGAGATTGGGATAAATTAGTGACGCGATGAGTATGTTTGGTACTGTGGTCGGTAGAGGGCGACACCTAATAATGTCGCAAGTTATGTTATGAGCAACTGTCCAGATAAATCCACTCACCGAAAAATAATAGCAAACAAAAAAAAAATCAAAAAACAGATTCCCTAGATTCCCTGCCAAGACTCAAACTGTCATCGAAGAATATGTCAAGCTCCAAGAAGTTATCCGAATTAACCGAAGTGGAACTTCAGCGCATGCTAGCCAATTTGGAAGCTTCCCTACTGGAGCAGACCAACTTGGCAGCCAACACGAAGAAAGAATTAGACGCGTATGGATCGAGCCCGACGAAGGCGTTTTATCAAAGTTTGGGTGAAAGACCGAATAGCCGCTCTTATCAAAATGTAAAGGCGGTTTACGAAAACGCCATCAGCACTCACAAGAAACTGATGGGTTACAAGAACATGATCACCTCTTGCTTGGAAAAGTTCGAGGCCAAGCGGCAAAGCGCGACCAAAGAGAAAAGGGTTATTCCGAGCAACCCTGTATCTGCCAAAAACAATGAAGCCACGATGACCACCGAAGAGCCGGAAAAGGAGGAGCCGATTTTACCGGCCAACCATTCAGGAAAGACCGAATCCAGCCAATTAAAAGTGCAGGATGTGCCAAAAGATGTGGAAAGAAAGCGCGATCGGGAAAGCAGGCGCAAGCTGCAACAAAAAAAGTCGAGACCTGCCTCAAGCAGTATGTCAGGAAGCCGAGACAGATCCTCAAAGAAAAAGAAGCCGATTAGTAACGTACAGGTAAGTACTAACGAAACGGATAATTTTGTTAACCTCCCTCCACTAGAGGACTTTATTGGCTCCCAATTGGCGGGTGTGCTCGACATCCAACCAATGTTGGTAGACGAGCAGACCATCCAATTGGAAGAGCAAGAACTACCCGACCAATCACTCCCCACTTCAAATATAGATAAATCACGTAACACTCCTCCAGCCCCTAGCCAGACGACCCGTCAAGAATCCCCTTTGGCCGTTCCACTTAAAACCAGAATCCCTCCGTTAGTTCTAAGGGATACTGCCAAGTGGAGCAGCATAAAGAGTGAATTCGGGAAGCGTGGGATCCGCTTCACAAAAGCTAAATTACTTGCTGGCGGACTGAGCATCACTCCCGCCAGCGAAAACGACTACAGGGCGATATATAAGTACTTCGAGGAAGTACTTACTCCCGAAGAAGGTGGATGGTATTTCCACCAGTTGAGAGAGGAAAAGCCCCTAAAAGCGGTTATTAGGGGCATCCCCATCAACATAGACGTAAAAGAGGTCCAGGAGGACCTTACTGCAAAGGGTTACTACTGCACAGTGGGCAGAATGAGGAGCAGTCGGGGCAGGAGACCTCTTCCTCTTCTCATGGTCACCATGCCCAAGACATCGACCTCCGCCAATATTTTTAACGAGGATAGGGTTCATGACATATGCGTCAAAATAGAAGTGCCCCACGCTAAAACTAAGATTGGGCAGTGCCATCGCTGCCAATCTTTCGGCCTTGCTCAGAGTTGTTGCAAGGCCACACCCAGGTGTGTAAAATGTCCAGGCTTGCACTGGACAGCCGAGTGCAGCAGGCCCAAGGGTACGGCAACCTGCACTAACTGCGGTGGTGACCACCCAGCTAGCTACCAGGGCTGCAAATCGTACCCCAAAATGTGGAGAGCGCAAGCTCCCCCTCGACCAGTTCCCCTCAACAACCAGGCAAGACGGTACAAACCGGTCACCAATGAACGTTCTTACGCTCAGGTGACCCGGTCGAACCTCACCCAATCAGCCCTCTCCCAGAACGTCCAGGTGACCCGGTCAAAACTCACCCAACCAGCTTCTCCCCAGAATGTATCTAAGGCTCCCAAAAAAGACAAGCCTTCTAATAATCTTCCTACCGACGGCAACGGTAGATTTACCGCTTCCAAGCAAGAAATAGCCAGGGTTACCTTGGAGCTCGTCAGGTTCGGAATGTCCTCCGAGGAGATCCAGGAAACCCTCAGCCATTTCGCCAGGTCCGACTAACTTCTTTCCTGTTCTCCAGCTCACGCCATCACTTCTCGACAACTTTTCCCGCAGCCCTAAAAGTCGTTTATTGGAACGCCAATGGGCTGACCAATGAAAAACGACCACAGCCCCCGATGTCACGTATTCAGACACTGACTCCGAGGACGACGTGTTCCAGTGAGGAGTGTTCACGCTGCCTCGGGGAGGTTACAAATATCCGTCATTGTCCTGTCCAATTAATCTTCTTCTTTTTCAGCTTGTGTTTTTAATTTTTTTTTCTTTCAGCGCCTATTGTTAGATTATTGTTGAATTTGTAAATTGTAAAAAATTTTTTTTTATATTTTAATAAAAACGCTGTAGCAACGGCGCGACTGAGGCTCTGTTATTGTAGAAGGGGCCTAAGGTGAGCACATCGCGCCGCCGCGGGCGCGGGGATTATCTTACGCGTGCGTGCACGCGCGGACAATTCGCCGTTAGCCTCCGGCCCCGCAGTGCCTACCTTATAGCGCAATAATAAACAAGACACCGGCTCGACGCCGCTCCTCGGGTTTGAAATCCCAGTGTAAAATTCTCAACGTCAGGTCTCAAAACCAGATGAAGGAGATAAGCGGGCTATCGCCCGCATCTGCTCCGCAGATGCCAAGTGTCAGCTACAGCTACAAAATAATAGCAAAAAACAGATTCCCTAGATTCCCTGCCAAGACTCAAACTGTCATCGAAAAATATGTCAAGCTCGAAGAAATTATCCGATTTAACCGAAGTGGAACTCCAGCGCATGCTAGCCAATTTAGAGGCTTCCCTATTGGAGCAGGCCAATCTGGCAGCCAAGACAAAGAAGGAATTGGAAGCGTATGGATCGAGCCCGACGAAGGCGTTTTATCAAAGTTTGGGAGAAAGACCGGATAGCCGCTCTTACCAAAGGGTAAAGGCGGTTTACGATGACGCCATCAGCACTCATAAGATGCTGATGGGTTACAAGAACCTGATCACCTCGAGCCTGGAAAAGTTCGAGGCCAAAAGGCAGAGCGCGATTAAAGGAAAAAAGGTTGTTTCGAGCAACCCTGTAACCGTGCAAAGTGTAGAAGCCACGATGTCCACCGAAGAGCCGGACAAGGAGGAACCGATATTACCGGCAAACCACTCAGGAAAGACCAAGTCCAGCCAATCAAAAGTGCAGGATGAGTCAAAAGATGTGGAGAGAAAGCGCGACCGAGAAAGTAGGCGCAAGCTGCAACAAAAAAAGACGAGACCTGCCTCAAGCAGTATGTCAGGAAGCCGAGATAGATCTTCAAAGAAAAAGAAGCCGACTAACGAAGCACAGGTAAGTACTAACCAGACGGATAATCTTGTTAACCTCCCTCCATTAGAGGACTTTATTAGCTCCCAATTGGCGGGTGTGCTCGACACCCAACCAATGTTGGTAGACGAGCAGACCAGCCAATCGGAAGAGCATGAACCACTCGGCCAATCACTCCCCTCAAATCCCCCCAATACAGACATATCACGTAATACTTTCCCAGCCCCTAACCAGACGTCCCGTCGAGAATCCCCTTTGGCCGTTCCACTTAAGACCAGAATCCCTCCACTAGTTCTAAGGGATACTGCTAAGTGGAGCAGCATAAAGAGCGAATTCGTGAGGCGGGAGATTCGTTTCACAAAGGCTAAACTACTCGCTGGCGGACTGAGCATCACTCCCGCCAGCGAAAACGACTACAGGGCCATATACAAGTACTTCGAGGAAGTTCTTACTCCCGAAGAAGGTGGATGGTACTTCCACCAATTGAGAGAGGAGAAGCCCCTAAAAGCAGTCATTAGGGGCATCTCCATCAACATTGATGTTAAAGAGGTCCAAGAGGACCTCATTTCAAAGGGATACGACTGCACGGTAGGCAGAATGAGGAGCAGTCGGGGCAGAAGACCCCTTCCCCTCATCATGGTCACTATGCCAAAACCACGACCTCCGCCAATATTTTCAACGAGGATAGAGTCCATGACATTTGCGTCAAAATAGAAGTCCCCCACGCAAAAACCAAGATTGGGCAGTGTCACCGCTGTCAATCTTTCGGCCACGCTCAGAGTTGCTGCAAGGCCACACCCCGGTGTGTAAAATGTCCAGGCCAGCACTGGACAGCCGAGTGCACCAGGCCCAAGGGTACGGCTACCTGCACTAACTGTGGTGGTGACCACCCAGCTAGCTACCAAGGCTGTAAGTCATATCCTAAAATGTGGAGAGCGCAAGCTCCCCTTCGACCAGTTCCCCTCAACAACCAGGCAAGACGGTACAAACCGGTCACCAATGAACGTTCTTACGCTCAGGTGGCCCGGTCAAACCCCACCCAATCAGCTCTCTCCCAGAACGTCCAGGTGACCAGGCCAAAACTCACCCAACCAGCTTCTCCCCAGAATGTATCTGAGGCTCCCAACAAAGACAAGCCTTCTAATAATCTTCCTACCGACGACAACGGTAGATTCACCGCTTCCAAGCAAGAAATAGCCAGGGTTACCTTGGAGCTCGTCAGGTTCGGAATGTCCTCCGAGGAGATCCAGAAAACCCTCAGCCATTTTGCCAGGTCCGACTAACTTCTTTCCTGTCCTCCAGCTCACGCCATCACTTCTAAAATCTCATGACGACAAATTTTCCCGCAGCCCTAAAAGGCGTTTATTGGAACGCCAATGGGCTGATCAATAAAAAACGACCACAGCCCCAGACGTCACGTATTCAGATACTGACTCCGAGAACGACGTGTTCCAGTGAGGAGTGTTCACGCTGCCTCGGGGAGGTTACAAATATCCGTCATTGTCCTGTCCAATTAATCTTCTTCTTTTTCAGCTTGTGTTTTTAATTTTTTTTTCAGCGCCTATTGTTAGATTATTGTTGAGTTTGTAAATTGTAAAAATTTTTTTTTTATATATTTTAATAAAATCGCTGTAGCAACGGCGCGACTGAGGCTCTGTTATTGTAGAAGGGGCCCAAGGTAAGCACATCGCGCCGCCGCGGGCGCGGGGATTATCTCACGCGTGCGTGCACGCGTGGACAATTCGACGTTAGCCTCCGGCCCCGCAGTGCTTACCTTATAGCGCAATAATAAACAAGACACCGGCTCGACGCCGCTCATCGGGTTTGAAATCCCTGTATAAAATTCTCAACGTCAGGTCTCAAAACCAGATGAAGGAGATAAGCGGGCTGTCGCCCGCATCTGCTCCGCAGATGCCAAGTGTCAGCTACAGCTATAAAATAATAGCAAAAAAAAAAACAGATTTCCTAGATTCCCTGCCAAGACTCAAACTTTCATCGAAGAATATGTCAAGCTCCAAGAAGTTATCCGAATTAACCGAAGTGGAACTCCAGCGCATGCTAGCCAATTTAGAGGCTTCCCTATTGGAGCAGGCCAATCTGGCAGCCAAGACAAAGAAGGAATTGGACGCGTATGGATCGAGCCCGACGAAGGCGTTTTATCAAAGTTTGGGAGAAAGACCGGATAGCCGCTCTTACCAAAGGGTAAAGGCAAAAAAAGACAAGCCTTCCAACATTCCTCCTACAGACGATAGCGGTAAATTCATCGCGTCCAAACGCGAAATAGTTAGGGTCACCCTAGAACTCATCAGGTTCGGAATGTCTTCCGAGGTGATCCAGGAAACCCTCGGACACTTTGTCAGAGTCGTTTAACTTTTTTATAACATAACATAAGATTTCATAACGACTACAATCCCGCAGCCCTAAAAACCGTTTATTGGAACGCCAATGGGCTGACCAATGAGAAACGTTCCCTTCTGCAGATTTTTGCTGCCGACCATGACCTCGATCGTATTCAGACCAGTTAGACCAGCGATAGCCCGCTTATCTCCTTCATCTGGTTTTGAGACCTGACGTTGAGAATTTTATACAGGGATTTCAAACCCGAGGAGCGGCGTCAAGCCGGTGTCTTGTTTATTATTGCGCTATAAGGTAAGCACTGCGGGGCCCGGAGACTAACGTCAAATTGTCCGCGCGTGCACGCACGCGTGAGATAATCCCCGCGCCCGCGGCGGCGCGATGTGCTTACCTTGGGCCCCTTCTACAATAACAGAGCCTCAGTCGCGCCGTTGCTACAGCATTTTTATTAAAATATAAAAAATTTTTTTTTAAAATTTACAAACTCAACAATAATCTAACAATAGGCGCTGAAAAAAAAAATTAAAAATACAAGCTGAAAAAGCAGAAGATTAATTGGACAGGACAATGACGGATATTTGTAACCTCCCCGAGGCAGCGTGAACACTCCTCACTGGAACACGTCGTCTTCGGAGTCAGTGTCTGAATACGTGACGTCTGGGGCTGTGGTCGTTTTTCATTGGTCAGCCCATTGACGTTCCAATAAACGACTTTTAGGGCTGCAGGAAAAGTTGTCGTCATGAGATTTTAGAAGTGATGGCGTGAGCTGGAGGACAGGAAAGAAGTTAGTCGGACCTGGCGAAATGGCTGAGGATTTTTTGGATCTCCTCGGAAGACATTTGTTACACCCCCCCCACGGTTGTGTCCTCCGATCTAGCTCATTCGTCGGTAGCCCTTTTGGAATTCTTGGAATTTGAGAAATCCAATAATTAGCAAGTACTCTCACCTCAGAGTAATTATCAGTATTGGAACAACCCACTCGCTTACCTTTTTTTTTTACATAAAAGAAAAATCTCTGAAATAAAAATCGGTGAACGCAAATAAAAATAGGTATGCTTTTGATACATATAATGTAATTGAATAAAAGATAATATGATAAATTGCGGTACATGAAAACACAAATTATTTCTTAAAGAATACTCTAATTGAAGAAACGTTTGGAAAAATTTAACTTAAATAAAATGTAACTTAGTAGTTACTTATTTTAAATTAATCATAATAAAAACAATTGACGATAAATTAATCCACATTGGATTTAATAAAATTCGGTACATTACCATTAACAGGTAATAAACTTGAACAACTGACTTTTTATGTAATTTTAAATAATTAGATTTAGACCTACTTTGGTCGTAAAACAAATAAATACTTAACAAATCAATCGTCATTAATTAGAAATTATTACACTTCTTAAAATTAACATGCCAATCACTAACCTTTGATTTTTCTTAAAAATCGGCAAGCGAGGTTTCCAGGAATGAAGAACACGCATTTGTTGAATTTCTTAAATTCCATTATGTTTTTTGATTCTATGTTCTTGATGCAAGCCATTGTCCATGCTTCACTTTTTCCATTCTTTGTCAATTCGGTTAAATACCATCTTCCCATTTGTAGAATTTGGTCCATTAAAGTGGTAGATTCAGATAGGTAATCCATTTACAATTTTTAGGAATTTTGTCGTCAAATCAGTAATTCGTATCAAGACAAGAATAATAATTAAGAATTCGCATTTGTTCCACATTTACTTGTCGAACTTTTAAAATTTAGGCACATATTAAGTTGATTTATTAAATAAATCGCACGTAGGTTAACGTTTTAGTCACGAGATAATTAGTTATAATTTCGTCAATTTATGTCGTTGTAAATAATTTTAGATAAATTTTGGTACACAAACACTCGAAGTTAAATTTCACAAAAATTAACATTTTAGTTATGAGATAATTATTCAAAGTACATACTTCAAAGATACTTGAGAGAAATTTTACATCTTCAATCTTCCGAAGTTGAAGTAAAAGTTTTACGAAGTGTTTCGTACGAAGGTAGAAGTAAAAGTATCTATTCGTTTCTATATTTTTCAATATGGCGTATAAAAAATGACATATTTTTCGTTAAGATTCTCCGGAAAGTTTTTAAAGTTGCATAACTACAGGGGTTAAAATGGAACAAAGGACTATTTTTCTGTCACTGTAAGATGACGTAAGGTTGGAATGTGTTCAGCGGCAGTTATTCCTCTTAATTCTTAGAATTTTTATGCTTTGCTTACATAAAAATCAAGATATAAATTCTAAAAATAGCTCGATCGAGCCGCAATTCTGCCGGGACATACGAGAACTCTTCAACTATTTTTGAAAGAAATTTGAATTATTAGGGAAATTAAAAACGTTTCGACGTAAGTCGTAACAGAGTTGACTACGAACGCTCAATATCCGGTTCAAATCTGGGTGAAACAACAACTTTACTCTGGACATCTTTCTGGTTTTCCAGGTTGGGGATTTTACGTTGGCTGGCTCCTCGTTGTAGGTATAAAATGTAAAATGAGAACTAAAAGTGATGTACTACAATTTATGCACAATGCGATTATTTAGATTTAGCACGAAATAGTTTTCCTCACTCGGATATTACTAAAAAAAGTGACTCACTAACACCAAATTGGACACTTGGAAAAGTACTCGGAAAAACCCCTAAAATGGGCGTCACCCAAAAGATAATAACTCATAAAGGCTCTTCTGCCATCATTTTAAAATAAATTTTACCAGACCACTATCGTTATCAACACACTTTTTAAATTTCTTTGTTACCCCTCCCTCCGGCTAAACTCACTTCTTTCGGTGGAGCAGATTTTACGAACTTGAATTCAAAAAATACTGAGAACTTTATCTCAGGGTGGCACTTACGTGAAACAAAATATACGCTTACCTCGCTTTTACATACATACACAATCCTGAAAAGAATTCGACGCTCTTGAAATAAAAGATAATTGAGGTAAAGAAATATAATAAAGTTAAACAAAACGTCGACATAAATACGGAACATAAATACAAATTTTTCTTAATTTTTACCTAAATGATCAAGGAAGCTTCCGCAAGATTTAATTAAAATTATTTAAATAAGGCGTTAATTAGAACAAAATCAATGGTAATAAACCATTTACTATCATCATCCTTACGGATTGATTTCCACTTCAATAATTTGTACAAATAAATAATTTATACAGAAACAATATAGGTAATTGTATGATTGAATTTTAATGTAATCATAATGAAAAATGGACCAATTAGTCGTTGAATAAGCAATACATCAAATCAATCGTTACAATTAGATACGTGCGGTTACATACAATCAAATTGAACAAAAACTAACCTTTGACCCGGTTAAACGTGGTAAGTCGTTGCACAGATAATTCTTTTTTCTGAATTCAAATTCGGAAAAGCTGGTTTATCGATACACCTGTTGATTGCACACCGTCCTTCCAATTCCATTTCCTTGGTAGTCGTTGTTGACTATTTGATAATCCAAATCTCCTTTATCCAATAGGTATACGTTATCTTCTTAATAATCCAAATTTTATCCATCCAATAGGTACAAGTTATTTTCTTAATAATCCAAATTTTATCCATCCAATAGGTATAAGTCATTTATCGTAAATCAATAATTTGTCTTTATTTCAAATTTGCCATGTTCGAGAGAGATTTATTATAAAACACATTTTGTTTGTTAAACGCATCTTAATTTAAGTATTCTGGTTTGAAGACACGAGGTAATTAAAAATAGCGATTATTTGTTTGAAGCACGATACCAAATTTAACACATTTTGTTTGATAGATCGGTAAAAAGTTTTAAGTTATTTATTTAATTTTAGTTACACGAAACAATTAATCAGGTATTTGTTTGTAGGCACAAGATAAAGTTTTAGTATTTTATTCGAAGCACGATACAAAAATTAACACATTTTTCTTGGTTTTAAAGCACAACGAAAAATTCTTAATTATTAATTTGAATCACGAGACCAAAGGAACGCATCTTACTTCTTTGACTGACGAACCGAAAGTTCACAACTCTTCCTTGCTTGGAAGACAACGGAACCGTTCACGTCTTCATGACTCGAGGTACAGATCGAAAGTGAAGTCATTTTCAAGATGGACTTTTGAAATTTAACAGGGATTTTTACTCAAAGTTTCTTCAAAGATTAATGGGTTGCATAAATATAGGAGTCAAAATGAACCGATTTCTTATTTTTCTCGTCGAGGTACATGACGTAATTCTTCATTCTGCTTGTTTGCAAGTTAAGGACAGAATTCTCAGAACCAAAGCACAAGAATTGCATGTTTCCCACGTAGATAAGTTCTAAAAATAACTTAGTGGAGACGGCTGTCTGTGACATATACCAGGCTCGTTCAAATAAATCTTATGGTTTAATCAAAATTTTAAGTGAATTTCAGGATTGTTCGACGTAGTCGTAACAATGACCATTTGGATGATGTACGAATCTATAATAGCAATGTCGATTATACCTATATTACACAAAAATGTATTTTTACAAAATTTACCTTATTCCAATACTGGATTTTAAAATTTATCTATACTCTCCCCTTCTCAAAAACCCTACCACTTGATAGCTTCGTTACCCCGTAGAGGTTTTTTATCGCTCATCGTTAAATAAAATGGCAATTTTTTAATTTATCTACATACTGCTTTCCTAGATACGATCCATCTTTCCTACAAAACCTTCTCAGATTTGATTCCACTGGATTGTCATCACTTCTTAAATCGAAATTCCATAAATGGATGCTGACGATGACGTTAAGCATCAAACACAAAATAACATTGTGAAATGCTAGCTTACAGTTTATGGTCAATTAAAATTAATTAATTAAACTGTAAAATGGTCAATTAAAATTAATTAATTAAACTGTAAGCTGGCATTGCGCAATGTTATTCTGTATCTGATGCTTAACGTCATCGTCATCAGTAGAGGGCGGATTTATATGCGGTAAAAAACATCAATATAAAATTTTTGTATGCGGTTAAAATTAGTCCAAATAAGTTTTTTATATGCGTTTAGAATTTATTAATAATGCGGTTAAAATCACTATATTATGTCACTGAAATCACTAATATATAAATGTAAAAAATAAATATTAATTGTATTGATATAAAAGTATAGTAAAAATACATATTTAATTGGGATCTATGCAAGAAAAAAATTTTTTTTTTTTTTTTTTTATTCAAATAAATACTACAATCTGCCCGTAGACATTGAGTAATTTATATGGTACAAGAAATAACTATATGGCAAAAGAAATAACATTTAAGAGGTTGTCCAATGATAACCACCTTTACAGAAATCTTACATATTTATAGCACTATCACAAATCAAGTCTGTTCAACCAATCACCAATGTTCTTTCTTTTCAGTCTATTGTTGCCATTTTTTGTGTTTAGTTCTTCAACTAGTTTGTTAGGGTGTTCGCTTAACCTTATGTGGTATTTTTGGCTAAGGTTCTTAATCTCTTCTTTAACTGTGGGCATTTTCAAGTCGCGACGGATTATTTCGTTTGGTACAAACCATGGAGCCTCCACAATCATACGTAGTATTTTGGATTGAAATCTCTCCAGAATTTCTATGTTGCTGTTAGAGGCTGAGCCCCATAGTTGTATTCCGTATGTCCAAATAGGTTTTAATATGACTTTGTAGATTAACAGCTTATTCTCAATTGTCAGTTTTGAATTTTTGCCCATCATTCAGAACAGTTTTTGTAGTTTTATTCCAAGCTGTTTTCTTTTTGTAAATATATGTTTGCGCCAAGTTAATCGTCTGTCAAGGTAAATACCCAAATATTTAGCCTCTTCAGATTGTGGAAGCTGATGATTGTTTAGATGTACTGGGGGACATGTATCTCTTTTTAGAGTAAATGTAACATGCACAGATTTGGTTTCATTGGCTTTAATTCTCCATTTCTTTAACCATGGTTCTATTTTATTTAAAATTTCTTGTATCATTTTTGAAGCTGTACTAGGTACTCTATGTATTGTTAGTATGGCAGTATCGTCTGCAAATGTGGCTGTGGTGGTATTAGAACTAGTTGGTAGGTCTGCCGTATAAATCAGATAGAGGATCGGCCCCAGTACGCTACCCTGTGGTATTCCAGATTTTATTTGATTTAGAGTGGTGAATTCATTTTGAAATTTAACATAGAAATGCCGGTCTTTGAGGTACGATCTTAATATGATAAATAAGTTATCCGGTAGTATCTTTTTTAACTTGTACAAGAGTCCCTCATGCCAAACCTTATCAAAGGCCTTAAAGACTTAAATCTAAAAAAACTCCACAGCAGTAGCTCTTGTCTTCGAAGGCTCGATTTATTTTTGCAGCCAATCTATGAACTTGTTCAATAATAGCATGTTCTCGTCTAAACCCAAATTGGTGGTCTGGAATAAGCTTGAGTTTTTCTAATAGTGGCATAATCTTTTTTAGAAGCATTCGTTTAAATAGCTTTGACAAAATTGGGAGAAGACCAATAGGCCTATATGATTTTACATCTTCTGGAGGTTTACCTGGCTTTAGTATCATTATTATTTGAGCCACTTTCCATTGGCTTGGAAAATGACCTGTTCTTAGAATAGAATTAAAAAGTTGAGTTATAAATTTTATACCTTTTTGTGGTAGTTTTTTAAGCACCTTTCCATTTATAAGATCATATCCAGGTGCCTTTTTAAGATTAATTTTTTTGTTAATCATAGATTTTATCTCTGATATTTTAAATTTTTTTAATGGTAGTTCCAGTTGACCAGGTGCATCTAAAAATTTATAAACTTCTTCGTCCTCTGATTCCATACTTGATTCGAAAGATTGGAAAACTTCACTTAAATGTCTTGAAAATAGTTCGGCCTTTTGCTTGTCGCTTTTTGCCCAGTTTCCATTTTCCATTTTCAATGGAGGCATTGTAAGTTGAGGTTGTTTTAACTTTTTGGTTGCTTTATAAAGGGAATAGTCTGTGGCCTCAGTTGGAGTCAAACTTTTTAAGTAATTCTGAATGCATTTGTTTTTATCATTTTGTAAAAGCTGTTTTAACTCTTTAACTGCTTTGTTTACATTTGCTTTGTCGTGAGGATGCGTTGTTAATTGCCATCGTTTTCTTAAATCACGTTTTTCTTTGATTTTTTGTTTGATGTTTGTAGGACACTCATCAATGGGATCGTCAGTTTTTGATTCTGGTGTGGAATCCCATGCTGCCTGCTGTATTGTCTTGTTTAGGTGTTCGACTGCTTCTTCTATATCAATTTCGGTTTTGGCTCATGGTGGATCTGCCGTCATTATTAGAACCTCCATTAAACATCACCGGGGAGAGGTAGCCAGCCTGGGCGCTAAAATACAAATTTTACGATTGAAATTAAAATGATTGAAATATATTTTAAATAAGAGAATTAGCGGAGGTACAATGCCCTAAGTGCATCTGTTTTTTCAAAAATCGAATTTAAAAAAGCTTGATTTTCGAAGGTTAAACGATCGTGATTGGTTAATCAAGTTCGTTCGTGGGAGGTACGTGCGCTCCTATACATAAGAGTGTTGCACTTTTACAATTAGTCAGTAACTCTTGCGCTATGGTAGGAATGCGTTCTCCTTTTTTATTTAATTTAAAAATTTAAAATTATTTAAAAATTACTTCAGAAAAGGGTTACTTAAATTTAACGAACGGTAGTTACTTTTGCGCGTGGGTCCGACTCTTGCGAGGGTGATTTTGATAAAAATTGACTCGAAACACCCCTCGCTGCGCTCGGGCGCTTCGAGCCATTTTCATCAAAATGACAACTAATTTAAAAATATCCCTAGGCCCGTAAGTCAAGGAAAAGGTGAATCTTTGAGAGGTGAAACTCGTGAGAGTGGATTTTTAACGCAGGGTAGTTGTGCGAAGAAAAATCGACTTAAAGCACCCCTCGCTGCGCTCGGGCGCTTTAAGCCATTTTTCCCGCACATTTAGGGTTGAAAACCATGATTTTCGTTCGAAGTGCACTGTTACTGCATCGCAATGCAAGTGTCGCTCCCACTCTGCGCAAAGCTAAGACCATATCTCGGTGCACGTACCGACAGGAGAATGAACTGAATGAATTGATTCACCAATCTCGAGCGACTTTGCTTTAAAATTTACTGTGAAAATCGAAGTTTTTAAATTCGATTTTTGAAAAAACAGGTGCACTTAGGGCATTGTTCCTCCGCTTATTCTCTTATTTAAAATATACTCTTTCAGAATTCATCGAGATTTCAATCGTAAAATTTGTATTTTGGCGCCCAGGCTAGCTACCTTGAACCACATCACCTATTGGATAACTATCAAGAAAACCACATACAAGCGACCAGTGTGGCTGTGGAGGACTGGATTGGACCAATAACAATAACAGCTGTTTACTGTCCAACCAAACATGCAATCAAAGCAAATCAATTTGAACATTTCTACAGCAGTCTTGGTAATAGATTTATTGCCGGAGGAGATTATAACGCGAAACATCCTCAGTGGGAATCACGACTGGCTTCTCCTAAAGGGCGAGAGTTACTGAAAGCGATGCAAAAAAATAATTTATACAATGTTTGTCAACTGGACAACCTACCTACTGGCCTACCGATCGAAGAAAAATCCCCGATTGTATTGATTTTTGTGTAATTAAAGGATTGCCTGGTAATTGCTTAACAGCGGAAGCTAGTTATGAACTATCGTCTGATCACTCTCCAGTATTAGTAACTGTAAGCACAAAAATACTCAGAAAAACTAAAGCACCGACACTATCTTCCAAAAAAACCAACTGGGTAAACTTCAAGCTACTAGTAGAAGAAAACCTACAGTTGCAAATTCCATTAAGAAAAAATAGTAGTATCAAATTTTATAGTTTAAACGGTAATTTTTTATGGTCAAAATTGTATTACTTTGCTGATGTACAAGCACAATAGAGAGGTACAAAACAAAAGGACCGAAATTTTTATGGCCTTTTGTATAAATTTTATTTTTACTAAATTGACCTCCGACGGGGGACCTCTAAGTAAAAAAAGTAAAAACAGAATACAACTAAAAATGATACAGTATGAAATTTAAATACACATCAGCTACCTAGGTCCCCCGACGCGACGACGCCGACGCTTGGATTTTATTTTTTACTTTTTGAAGATTTTCTTTGTCGGGGGTTTTTTAAATTTTTAATTTAAGTTTTTTACCGACGTCTATCACAACGACTTGGTTGTGGGAAATTCTATTCATAACTACCATTCTTATAATAATTAATTTTCCAACTCCAATGAGATTAGAATTGCAATTGAAAAGGGCGAGCTAATAACAGCAACTTATGCAATTAAAATTTACGTTGAAAGTAAAATCACTCCTAAAGTAGCTGGCAAACCCTATGAACTCAACGATCCGTTGTTTCTCTTTGATGAAATTTGATACAAATTGGGAGGCACTTTGATCGATTCATGCCGGATGGCCGGGATAACCTCATCGATTTATAGAAGGTGCGGATAGAGTAAAGATGATGTTACTGCATTATCTAACGCAAGATGGAGTCTTGACGGTGGCAAATCCCAAATATGTGATTCGGATAAGAAAAATTTTAAGGTCATGATACCTCTTGATCATGTCCTCGGTTTTGCAGCAGGTCATAAAAAGGATATCATTAATATGAGACAGGAAATTATCCTTATCAGGATATCCTTATCGCCTACAAAGGCAATACCGAAGTGGTAATAAAAATCACAAAAATTAATTGGAAAGTTCCGCATGTAATTCCCAGTGATTCGACAAGATTAGAAATCTACAGGAATATTCAAAATAAAACGTCAATCAAAATTGGCTTTCATTTGCGTCATTTATTTTATTACCCCGCACTTTCAGCCCATACAAACATGCTAGTATGAGCGATACAGAATACTGTTTTCACGGTTCAAACTAATAAACGAAATAATCGATTAGAAAATTCAACAACTTTATCTGATTGTGAAATCGGTGATGTTATCGGATTCATAAATCATGTCAGATATCCCTACGAAAAAAGACACAACGTATTTAGTAAAAAACGTTGCATACTAGCATTTGACGACTATTTGAACTTTAAAAAAAAACTACAAAAAAGAAACAACTCCAGCTTGGCCCCCGGTTTACTTCTATTTTAGTCTCTGACTAATGTATTAGACCTGGAACATGTTTTGCGATACTGAACTACCTCTCTTTCCAAACCCAAAGAGAGGATACGTATGCAAAACAGAGAAAGGTAAAGAAAATGATGATTACTGGAGACTTCTAAAACAACCAACTCAAGACAAACAACAAAAACAACGCCGCAAAACTCCGAATAAAAACTTTATTATAGATTAGGGTTTAATGGATAATAATCGTATCAACAAATAATAAATATATTTGTCGAATAAAAAAATTCTCCATTAATGTGTTTTAGATGTTTGATACTTCACCCTGTATAAATCATTACAACAAAAAACTTCACCCTGAATGTGGTTCTCAAAAATGAGATTTGGAAATCTATGTTACTTTCTACTCTGTATGATAAAATTGTTCAACGCATGCGCTTTATGACTTTTAAGTTTTTCCCAATTTTTGCTTATTTTTCAGAATTTTAGAAAAACAAAATTAAAATATAAAAATGCTCTGCAAGTAAAAGGTGTGTGCTAAATTTCAGATCTCTAGGGCGTCGAAAAGTTGGTTAAAAATGGCTTCAAAGAGGTCCGTAGGTGGCCACCTACACGGACGATGAACGACGCTCACATCAAGTTAAATGACAACTTTTAATAAAAAGGTAAAATAAAAGTAAACATTTTAAACCTAATTTTTTTCATACTAAATATAAGTTGGTGTCTCATGCTAAGAGATGCTCGAGTGCCTCTACGGCTCCGCCAATGATGGTAATGCAACTCTAATGGTGGATTTCATAAAAGTCTCTAAAATTTAAGCGACTTTTATAAAATTTACCTAAAATTACACTTACAACTTTATTACACGCCATGTTAAATTTAAAATTTTATTAAGTCTCTAAGGGTAACTTGATAAACGATCTTAATGTTATGTGGGTAACGAACTGGAAAAAGAAATGCGAAGAAGGAATGGAATGGAGAAAAATAGTAAACGAGGCAAAAACACACACTAGACTTTGAACAACGAAGAAGATAACAAGAGGAGTAATTCACCTCAATAAATGAATTGCCATGTCGATTAGTTGAACCTATCTATAGATGTAAGTGACTCTGATTCCGAGTTTTCCAACACTTATGATCCTTCCAGGGTCGCCAACAAGGTGGCTTATGCTTACAGACCCTGTCTCTATAAAATAGTCAGATTTTTCTACTACATGTTTGCAAGTCAATTCCCCCACCTCTCTCACCTCACCTCATTTTGTCCTAATACCTCCATTGAGGTTAAAAGCTGAACAACTATGGCTTAAACTTATGGTTAGATTCTTCTTGAGTAAAGCGAAAAACTTAACCACATGACTAAAAGTGGCGAGAGTCCAGCTGTATATTTATAGCCTGTAAGTACATAAGGTTTACTTGGTATGCTACACCGAACTACTTCAAGTAAGTTCGAGTAAAGTCAATTTGTAGTTAGTGTAGCACTAGGACTGTGATACCAACCAAAACTATCATACGTTTGATAATAAACAAGACAAATAATATTTAATACCAACCAAATAAAAGTATTCAGAATATTATATAAGCAGAATAGTAATTTGAAAGAAGTAAAACAAAACATTTGAAAATAATGGAAAACATGAATAAGCAAAGTTCTATTGCAGAAAAATATAATAAAAGTTATACACCTGTGTAAAAGCGCGAAATAAATATTACACTGAATAGAGAACAAAAAATATTTGCTCACGCCGGCAGGATGATACGGCACAATCAAATATTCCGGTGTTGATACGATCTTGCTCACCAAGGGCAAGTATTCGAGCAAATGTTCGAAAACCTCAATATTTTTCTGGGCGAAAATCTTCAAAAATGGAACGCAAATCAATGGACCGTACATATGCATATTTACAGCCATGTCAGTCACGTGTGGGTTTATTTTGTGCGATGAATAGCACTGAACATGTAGTAAAAAGATGTAATTCACTTAAGATGCGATTGACCAAGCTTAGTAGCAGCGAGTCTGTCAAAGAAAAACAGAAGATGGAACCGTTTTGAAATCGGGCAATTATGTTCAATTCGGCGGAACTGACAGGTCGAGGTTTGTTTATGTCCATGCAAAAAGACACTGAGCATAGATTATCTAGGTCCAATGCGCGAAAAGAAGCAAATAGAAAAGAAAGTGATTTGAATTGCAAAGAAAATAGTTCGCCAGAAAGGCCTGTCAGTCGTTCTTCAATTTTGGTAAAAAAAGACATTTTGGATGTTTTACCGCTAAATGACGACAAGGGCGATATTTTGAAACCTGAAAAACCAAAAAGGAAGTCTTTGAAGGTTACCAAAATATTAAAAAATTTAAATAATACTTTCAGAAAAATAAGCCATACAATTCAAAAATAAAATATTGTGAACAATATAAAAATTGTCTTGTATTGTAATACTTTTTATATTTAATTATAAATTTTGAATAAAATAAAATTTAAAAAAAACGAGTGGATGTGAGTCGGATGTGGTTGTTCGGCCTTCGGCCTTACTGGATGAGAGATGTGGCCAACACATGACTTTATCATACATTAATTTTATGGTACTATAATATTATGTCTTGCACACAAATTTAATACAGTTTATATCTAATTAGTGCATCACTAATTTCAATCTCTATATTTTCGCTGGTATTGTTCATTTTTTAATTTTTCAATTGCCGTTGTTTCATTTTTATTCTTTCTTTTTTTGTCCATATTTTTCTCGTTTTGGCATTGTTTATTTATATTATCACTAAGTTCTGATCTGTTACGGTGCTCGTGCTTCTGTACGATCTTGCGTCGCATACTTTAAAAGTTCTTTTCTTGAACACCATTATATGGTCTATTTGGATTTTTCTGTTCGTACCTGGTATTATTTATGTTCATTTTTATATCTGAAATCTGTTGTTATTATTCTCATGTTACACATCTCTGCTAGGTTACTTATTCTTTCCCAGTTTTCATTCGTCATTTCATGGATTGTGTATTTTCCTGCTACGTTCTTGTTATGATTTTCTCTTTCTATTTCCGCATTGAATTCACCTAATATTATCACCAGATGATTTTTAAATCATGTTATTAAATTTGAATTTTTCCATCGTTATGTTTTTCTTTACATCTTTTGAGATTCTGCATCAAACATATCAAGTTCTTCAAAGAACTGCAAAAACAAAGGGACAACAAGAAGCAAAAAGAAGATATAAATGAGGAATGGACAAACATAAGAAAGAGCGTAACAAAAGCAACTGGCTATCAATTAAGAACAAAATTAGTAGTAAAAAACCACAATGAATCTGAGAAGTGTGCTATATGTCTTTAACCTATTAATATAAATAGAACGAGAACACCAAATGGTTGTTACCATAAATTTTGCTACGTTTGCATTAAAGAGTGGGCGAAACAGGTACAAACTTCAAAGTTGTCCAATGGATAGAATTTTTTTCGATGCCATAGCTATCTTGGTGACAGGTTTTCGAGTGGATGTTTTAAGATTTAATAACAGCAGGAAAAATATCTTTTGAGTCGTTCAGATTCCCATGCGACCAGGTAATGATCTACTGTTCGTTAAAATATTTCATATAACGGAAAGAGAGCATTGCGAAGCGATACGTATTTATCGTGCTCTTGGCTATATATTCATAAAGGTCGAAAACTTGGAACTACGAGATCACATTAAAAGCACCATTTGCTTCAGAAATTCCGCCCAATACCAAAATTAATTGTATTATTTGATGCTATTTTTTTCTTCCTATCAAAAGAAATGTAAATAAAATAATCATAAACAAAAAAAAATTTGTTAAATCATAAAAATAAATAAAAAAAACTCGGCGATGGCGCGCCTCGCCAGGGAGCTGTAACTATTTAAATCTGGCATAACAACATTTGAACTTGCTGTTCGAGGTGATTATCTAGAAAGTGTTAAAGCTCTTTTAGACTATGTAGATGTTAATTGGGGGGGGGGGGGCAAAGGCTGGTATGGTCTTGAAGGGGATGCTGATATTGAATAAGCTTTCCTCTATAAATATCAAGTAACGCCACTGCAATTAGCAGCTCTCCCAGCAAATCCTCTTTCCAAGTTCTTGTCGTGCCCCCTGACTGTAACCGTAATAGACTGTAGCAAATGGAAAAGGATAAAAAGCGAGTTTCCCGCGCCTAAAAACCGGTACACTTTGACTAAGGGAATAAACCCCAACAGAAAGTACTGGCCCTCTAGGTTGGGAGTTCCTCGTCGGACTAACTCCTCGTTGTAGATAAAAAACATAAAATGCTAAAAGACTAAACGCCGAGTCTTGGATGGTAGACGGACTAAACCAAAGACGACCTAGGCAAAAAAAATGGAAATGGAGAGTAGGAACATAGAACATTCAAGGAATATCAAATAAACAGCAAGAGATATGGAGCCAGTTAGAGAAACTGAAAATGGACATAGTATGTCTTACAGAGACCAAACGCGAGTGCCAAGGATAAAAGATGAAAAACAATTACGAGATCTATTGGTTTGGAGTCCCCTAAGCAAAACGCGCTAAAGCAGGAGTAACAATAGCCATTAAGAAAAAACATGCCAAGAAGGTAACAGATTTTACCCCCTGGCCTCTCAAAGGTTCAGAGGGTTCGGGAGGTTGAATGTCCAGCCGAGGAGCACCCTATAGTTATATTAAGGACTCGTCTTCTTCTTCTGAAGGGGAAAGTCAAAGTGGAAGAACTCAAAAAAATCGCACCCAGACAATGTAAATAATAGCTCTACGATACCCGGAACTCCCGATCGGTCGATTTGTGAGCCGATCTCGTTGCCGGATTCCATCGTCCAAAGATTGTTTAACTTGTATAAGGAAAAGCCCGACTGGACCGAAGAAGATTTATCCCTCTTCACAGCGGTGGCAAATTACACGAAAAGAAATCGTGAGACGCTGCGGGATGAGGTCGGCGCTTAGCAACAATCGCTTGTGGCGCAGATCAGGGCCAGGTGAAAGGAGAGGTCTAACAAGGTAAAAACAAGAAATAAGAACCAGGCCGCCTCTCCGAAAGGTCGAATTATATTTTGTATAATTAATAAAGAATTTAAAGAATTAAAATTAATCTAAATAGAGGTGCTAAAATAAATGCTGTAACTAAATCTAGCATAACAACATTTAAAATTGCTATGCGAGGTGATTATGTAGAAAGTATTGAAGCTCTTTTAGTCTATGTAGATGTTAATTTTGCATTTGAAGATGAAATGACACTACTCCATTGTTCTGCCAGAGGAGGCCATGTGGTAATTAATTAACCGAAGACGAGATTGCATTATCCGATCCGATTGCTTTAAGTACAACTAACTTTGAAGGTGATTTATCAAATAATTGCAGCACCAATGAAATTGAATATTGATGATAATTTCGAAAGCTGTGATAGTATAGTAAGAGTGAAGACGACGACACTGATTATAAATTTAATTTAATTTCTGACTTGAAAATTAATTTAGGAACATGGACAACAAAACACTTAATTACGCAAGTTGCTATTCAAGATCTCTTAGTACTTCTAAATAATACTATTAAGTTAAATTTGCCGAAAGACGCAAGAACATTGAGAAGTAATAAAAAAAACATACGTGATAACATAACATAATACGATGATAACGGTGAATATTGGCACAATAGAGTAGATGTGTGTCTTCAGAAATGTTTTCAAGATATGACCGATAAAATCCCTGCGGAAATTTTATTAAATTTTAATATTGATGGATTACCTCTTTTCAATAGCTCTAAATGTGAATTTTGACTCATTTTAATGAATATCCACGAAATGGCTTATGTGAAACCTGTGGTCGTAGGAATTTTTTGTGGACCGAAAAAGCTCAGTTAGATTGATACTTTTCTGTTTCCATTTTGTGAAGAAATAAAAACAATTCTACAATATGGAGTGAAAATAAATAAACAGCAAGTAAAAGTACGTGTTCGATGCTTTACATGTGATTCACCGGCTCGTGCATTTGTGAAAGGTGTTGCAAATTTTAACGGGCAGCATGGCTGTTTTAAATGTACCGTTGTTACACGATTTGATTTAGCAGTACGAACAGATGCTAGTTTTCGCAACAGGCATGATGAAGACTATCATAAATACAATTCACCAATTGAAAACCTTCCAATCGATTGGTATGGTAGAAGATTTTCCAGTTTCTGATATATTAACGACTAGTAACTAACGACTAAGACTCAAAAACTATTAAGTGCTAGAATAAGCACTCCTGTGAAATAGGTGTCCTTCAAGAGTGCTTTACAAGAAAATCGAGCGGCTGGTAAGGCAAGGGAGAAAACAAACTTGCAACACCAGATGGCTATGACCAATGGGCGCACCTACAACCATGTTTAGAGGGTAATTTTTAGAAACAGGTATCACTACACAGGGATAGGTGTGCACCTTAGGTGTACCTAGACCGGCAGAAGACTCACTCAGCCAACGAGGAGTAAAATCTTGCTGTAAAACCGCGAAGGTGGCCGTTTCTTCTAGTCATTGGGAAAGCAGAGTGAGTACTTGTGGACAGATTGGACGCACAAATAAGGGATTCGCTGGATGATGCACAATTTGGCTATGTTAAACATTGCAGCACCGAGGATGCGTGGCACCGTGTAAAGGCCGTAGTTCAAAATTCAGAATTCAAATACGTGATCGGCATATGTATAGACTTCAAAAAAGGGTTTGGCAGCCTCCTCTGGAGACAGATTTCTTAAACGCTCGTAGACCTTGACTGCCCAGAACTTCTAATTTGGTTAGATTATTTTAAAGAGCGAATAGTCAGGGTTTGTGAGTCAATAAAGTCAGTTTCTAAGAAGGTGCCCACAAGGATTCATCGTCGGACCTTACGTGTGGAACCTCATGTTAGACGAGCTACTCTTGCAGTTCAGAAATCTGGGCTTTAAGATCATTGCATATTTTTATGACATTCTTATTTTAATTGCAGCAAATGCGCGATTATTGCTAGAAATTTTGCCCTATCAGTCACTCACCTTAGTTTATTAATAAGAATTAATAGGGAGTAGAATTGTCTAAAGAAAAGACAGCGAGCATAATGATGAAAGGCACTTTCGCAAAAAGTAAAGCCCCGATAATCAAAGTAAACGGCTCCTTCATCGCCTATGTTATTAGTTACACAGGTAAGTACTTGTGTATGTAAACGGTACCTACATAAGTAGGTACATCATTGTAACTCTATTTTGGGAACCACCTTAATGACATCAGGCAATTTCTATTATAGGCGTGAAGACATCTTTGAAGATAATCTACGAAAGGCTCATCAATTCATCATCGCAAGTATGGCATACGGTGCAAGCGAATGGAGTCACAAAATTTCTAAAAGTGCGTATGCCATCAAACTAATCAGGGCACAAAAAACGGTATTGATAGCCTCCGGTAACTACACAGGAACGGTATCAACAGAGGCCATGTAAGTCCTAGCTGGAATTATGTTGTGGGAACAGGTAGCAATTGAAAGAAAGAATATGGTATGAAAGAAAAAAAGGAACTCCCCCCGAGGAAAACGACAAAACAATTATGGCGGAGAAAACGCTCTCCAAGAAAATACTACATAGGTGGCAAGAGAGATGGACATCCACAAAAGGGGTAGTCACCAGGAATCTCATGCCGTATGAAATATGCACTGATTTTGTAAATCAGCTGTTAATATCTGTGTTCTTGGTGCTATATTAACGTTATGTTGAATTAAACTTTTGACAAAATGGGGAAGATAATGAAAACTAAGAAAGTTTTAGTGGTCTTGAGTGGCCGCTACGCCGGCAGAAAAGCCGTAGTATTAAAGAATTGCGATGAAGGTACTCCTGATAAGCCTTACGGCTACGTTTTCATTGTTGAAATCGATAGTTACCAGCGCAAAATTCACAAACACATGGGTAAAGGAAAAATCCATAAGAGGTGTAAAATTAAAGCTTTTATTAAGGTAATAAATTATAATCACTTGTTACCTACTCGTTATTCTGTTGGTCTGGCTAACGATCGAAAAGATATCAAAGATCCAGTGAAGCGCAAAAAAGTTCGTTTCCAATTTAGAATGAAACTCGAAGAAAAATACAAGAAAGGCAAATATAAATGGTTTTCCAGAAATTACGACTTTAGTTTATTTAAAATGTAAGAAAGAACATCTTCAATAGAAGATGAAGGTATACACTATACACTATTTGGATGACAAAATTCTAATTGTAGAGGTAAAATTTAACTTCTTAATTATTATTAGTACTTTTAACTTAAAGGTAAGTATGAAGTTTGTCTCATAAGCGTAAAATATAATTTGTCTCCATAGGGCGTAATAAAATATTGTATAACTACTTAGTTTCAGATCGAAAACTCCATTGAAGTATATGGATTGTTGAACATTAAAAAATAGAAGATAAATAATATGCAAGGTGTGAAATAGGTAGTCGTAGAAATAAGGAATTAGTAGGTATTAAAAGTGTGGAGTCTTCCAAGCTCAAACAATATTTCTTTAATGTCATTTAACTGGAACAATAACGACAAAAGATGTGAAGTAATTAGCATTGAAGTAAGTATTAGATATAGAAAACTAACACGGTACTTCTGCTAAAAATCTTCTGAAAAGTACAATTTAGAGTTTTGGGTTTGGTATGCGTTTGGAAACTTAAAGCAAAAATTCAGTTGTATACAATCAAACAATCACCAATTGAGATGTATTCTGTTTTTAAAGACAATATATCAACTAATTTGGGCAGCTTATGAAAGCTACTTAGCATTGGCTGCCCTGACAGGAAAAATTATTATTTTAGAAATTAGTGCAGGTAAAAAGAAATTTTTAATGAAACGAAACCCGAAGTGCACTGAAACCGCGGTTTCACTTAACCTAAGCCTAAGATAACCACGGAGCTCTACCAACCAATCAAATTTTAGTAGATTCTACGTATACTAACTATTCGCTGTGTGCGTTGCTCTTGCTGCCCTCTGGTGGCTCAAATAGACAAAATAATTGGGACTCTTGACATATAAAAAACTGGCAAATTTTAAGCTTTGAGGTAGGGAGTTGCGGGTCATAATCCTTCTAAGTCCATGGTAATCACATAAAGCAAGTCCCAATTCAGTTCTATTACCGGCCACTCAGACCGCTTTGATCGATTTTCGTATCCTCTCTACACCTACGCACACAACGAATACGCACAATTAGAGGTTATAGCACTATTCGATTGGGGCTTACTGATGGCTTTGTGAGCAACCCAGTAAATTCGTTTTATTCATTTCACAATCCATAAGTCCCCTGCTAAAATTTGTTTTTTTTTGTCATCACAAACATTTTATGTAAAACAATCAATTCATAATTTTAATTAGCTCCGAATCTTGACGGATCAAACTAAGGTATCTCAGAACGCAAAAGTTAATTAACAGTTTTGACCTAAAAATGCTATACTCCGATGATAATGGTATTAACTGCAAAAGCATTTATCCCATTGCATCAAACCCAATAAGTAATTACGAAGAGCATGTACTGCATTTTGGACCGCACAAGTGTATAAATAACAAGATTTTAGCTTAAAAATAACTTATATAATAAAACTTTATTATAGTTTCTTGTAAAACTTTAAAACAAAAAATTTTTACGCGATTCTCATTTGTTACTTTATAACAAATTCTGGGTTGCCCTAGGAGGGATGGCGAGATCAGTTTTGAGTGACGTAACGGACCACTGGTCTCAAACGTGTAGTTGATGATGATGATAACAATAATTAGTTACTTTTTATATTGACCGCGTTCCAAAATTCATTACTACTGTGAGTACTGGAGTAATCGGAGTGATTTCGCCTGCCATCTAACGAATTTTTATTAAATTTGTTGAAAGACGACAAATTACCAAGGAGTATTTGACGACCTTATCCCAAAATGAAGACTTTTGCTATAGAAATAGAATTGAGGATAAGACCTGGGTACATCACCGGGACCCTCTCACAAAACAAGGGTCTATGCATAAGGGCTCTCCACCACCCAAGAAAGCAAAAATGCAATTTTCTGGAGATGCAATTGCAAATGCAAGTGATGGCCAGTTTTCTGGGTCACTGAGAAAATTTTCTTAATTGAGTATATTGTACAATAACGGGGAATGTTTAAAAAAACAAAAATAAGAACTTGAAAGCGGCTATACACGAAAAAACCCACAATTATAATGCTCTGAAAACTCAGCTTCTCCACGACGACTGCCGAGTGCATAAAACATAAATTGTTTTAGAAGTAAAAAAATAAACAAGGCACTCCCAACCTTGCCCCCCTGTGATTATTATCTATTTTTAAAACTAAAAAGAAACTTGAGAAGCCATCGCTTTTTATAGAATGATGACTTGAGAAACACTCTGGAGTCGTATTTTGCAGAATTACCAAAAGAATATTTTTTCAAAAGCATAGCGTTTTTAAACAGACGTTGAAATACGCGAATTGTTATTGGTTTATACGACAAAAATAAAATTTTGTTTGTCTTCTAACTCCGTGGTTTTATACCTACTTAGGTAGATAACATAATAGCTGTACTTTGTACGTTTATAGACACTTCTGTGTAAAACTTTCATAGGTTGGCAAGCAGAATAATTTAATTAAAATTCCCAAAATAAATGGTTAAATAGAGAGGTAAGTTTAAAATACCACGTTCGATAATAAAAAAATAAAACACAATTCGCATACAGAACACATTGTACGGCACAAACAAATATCTTAGCTTTAAGAGAGTTGTAAGGTAGACTAAATGCAACTCAAAATTTTACATGGAACAAATAGATTGGCAGATGGTAGACCAATTTAATGGATGTTGTTGCCAAGGTATAGTGCAGCTCTGCAATACCACAAAAGTGTCATAAAAAACCTTAAACGAAATAAAGTTAAAAACTGCACTTATTAAAAATGGTTTCATTACTTCAAGATGTTATTCGAAGTTTCAAAAATCTTCATTTAAAATTTGTGACGATTACACAAAAAATATTAATATCCTTCAAATGCAGATAAGATCCTCCAAGAAATCCAAATAAGTAATTTGGATTGGAATAAATCACCAAAGAAATAAAAATACACATCACTGAAACGTCCAAAAATTCAATACGAATCGTAAAATATAGAAATCGAATAAATCGTTCACAAAATATTAACTTTTTTAAAGATAAACCTTATCAAAAACAAACCAGGTGAGTTTCAAAAATTTGCAAAGAAATAATTGCAATGCCACGTAGTGGATAATAATCAAAGTCGTTTAAAGGAATCTTTAAATTATTTGAAACCAAAGTAGAAAATTTAATAAATTTTACAATATTAAATTTGAACTACATTCAACGGCAAATCAGGATGAAAAAAATACATAATAATTGAAACAAAATCTGCCCTTTGAGTCTCATCCCCTAATGATAGGGTTGACCAAAATAAAGACCAGAGTCTGTTGCAATCCGGATAGAACCCCTCCAGTTTGTTAGCCACGATGTTAAACACCAGCTCACAATGATTGCGTAGACCAGGTTGTGAATCCTGAAAAATAAGGGTAGTTTGGGGAAACTCCAACAAAACCTAGGAGGTAATAAAATGCTTTTAATAACAACAAAATTTGAAAAGGATATTTACAGTTCTAGTAATTGCAATATATTGCTGTGTAAAACAATACACGCAGCATAAAAGTTGAAAATCTAAATAGCGTATGCTGTCAAAGGTGTTCCTAAATTACTGTGATCAAATCTCACACCTCGATGGTAACCTCTATGGTTACACCACAATGAAAAATATAGCTCACAATTCACGTCAGTAAAAACGAATAAGAAAGATAAAAAATTACTTACTTGATATCTTGTAAGTTTACAAATAGTAAAAAGTGACATTCCTAACGTGTGGCTCTATTGAACGATGACAGTTGGAGAGCTTGATTTCAATAAACAGGTTGCACCTGACGCTAATGTGGTAAACCCAAAGAACACTGCTTATAGACGATGCAGGACGCTTCTGGACCAGTGAAAGAAGATGTTGATATTGGTTGATCGACGGAACCATCCAAACAATAAGATTTCCAAAAATCTATCTTCCAACGAAAAGAGGAAGTTGGTGATGGTTTTGTTTTGCTTGTTAAACACAACACCGAAACGCAGCTTTCCGTGGGAGATCGGAAGTAATTGCCAGTATGCGCCTCGAATCAATAACCGCGTAGGAATTTGCGCGTCAAGAAAATCAGTTTTTTCAGATGTTTGGACATATGTCGTCAAAAACAAACAGAAGCCAAGCGACAGATGGACAATAGGTCACACACAAACTTGGCACGATAACTATGACTTTCGAATACTCTATATTCGTCCAATTCAATAAAATCGGCACTCAAAATTGTAGACCACAATACAACAACTGCTTTTTTGAACTGAATTCCTACGCTTCGTTGCTAACCAACATTTGCAACAAAAGTTTCCGCATTCAATTCAATACGAATGCATTAAATAAAAATAAAAATGCAGGATCGGACTTAGGAATATTGTGAAATGAAATGAAAAGTAGAACCACGTAACAAATGCAAAAATTTGTTACATAATATAGTTATCTAATTGAATATTATGTACTTCTGGATTGTAGATATAAATAAGTAAGCTTAGTAACTTTAGACCCCCCGATCATCTCAATCCCCCCCAAGACAACTCTCCCATGTAATACCACCCGATCTTCCCCCCCCCCTTCCGGGTTTCCCATCCCTGCCCCAAACTTCAACCCCGCCCGATTCTCAATCCATTAAATTCCCAAACCAAACTTCTAACCAAACGTCACGTTCAAAAATTCCCCCCATAGTTCTTCGAGACACCAGTAAATGGAACATGTTAGCAATGACTTTTGAAGCCAAAGGGAATAAATTTACTAAGGTCCGGCTTATGGCAGGAGGCCTCAGTATCACCCCAGCGTCAGTACCGCCACTTCGAGGAGGTCCTCTCCCCAGAAGAGGGTGGATGGTAATTACCATTTGTTAAAAGATGATAAGCCCCTGAAAGCAGTTATCAGGGGCATCCCCAGAGACTTTGAGCTTAGCGTGGTCGAAAAAGATCTCCGTGACAAGGGATACGATTGCGCCGTTGCTAGAATAAGAAGAAGCGGCGACAAAAGACCTCTTCCCCTTATTATGGTTACTATGCTCAAAAGCGAGCATGCTCGCAATATCTTTAATGAGACTCATGTAAGATATATACAAATCCGCGTTGAGGTACCGCACGCGAAAAACAAGATAGGTTAGTGCCACAGGTGGCAGGGATTTGGGCACGCTCAAAGCTGCTGTTGTGCGGCTCCTTGATGCGTCAAATGCCCTGGAGCGCATTGGACGCATGACTGCACTAAACACAAAGACGCCAGGCCCATCTGCTCAAATTGCGGTGGCGATCACCCTGCTTCTTATCAGGGTTGTGTCTCCTATCCCAAAATTAAAAGATTCCAACAGTCTTCTAGACAGTTTCCCCAATCCGATAGACCCTCAAGATCTTATATCAGGCCCGTCTCTAGTCAGCTCTCCTATTTGGAAGCTGCTAAATTAAAAGCTTTCTCTGCCCCAAGTTCGAACGCGACTCTTCCGTATCCCCTCCTCTTTCACAGTCCTATCAAGCCCTCCGCGGCTGATCCTCTTCAAAATGACAAAAATGCCACATATCAAGCGCTCCCCCATCGAAAACGAGACTCCTGCAGCCAAACCTCAGGAATCTCAGCCAAAAGTTAAGACTACTATGCGACATTTCGCATTTTTAATGCACGAGGTCGCCGTAATCTTTATGGACCCGGCAAAGATCAAGCGCCTCGCGGAACAATATGAAATTATTGACTGAGTTTCTCATCAACCGCTGCACAAGAAATTATACCAGGACTGTATCAAGGCCCAACCGAAGTCCGTGGACGAAGAAGAGGATGATCTCGAAACTTTTACATGATCGTTTCAAGAAGCTCAAATTTGATTGGTCGAATGTTCCTGCGTCTCTACTCATAGGATGGTTTCCAAATCAAGATTTCAAGTTTCAAATTTTCCCAAGTTCCCAAAACAAGACACAAATTAATTTCAAGATTATCGTGATCAGGGATAAGACGAAATTTTATAGTTTTTTTTGTAATTTTTATTATGTAAACGTTATAAAATTTCTGTAAATTTTTTTATTTTGTTTAAATAAATGCACGTGTGCTTCGGTGTCGTCGGTGAGCTCGCTAATGCTTCGAGGTAGAGTAATCGTGGGGACCTTTTGGTACCCTCCCCAATACGCTTACAACATCAAGATCCGGCTCAACGCCTTTCGGGTTTGAAATCCCCAAAATTCGCATTGCTATTGGTCGAATTACCCGATTTTCGAGAATAAACGGGCGTAGCCCGTAATAGCTCTTTTGCTATGTGATGCTACATGCTACATGTTACTTTAAATTCCAAAAACTATTATCTTGTGCAGGGACGGCTTCCATACACTACAGCCATTTGGAAATACAACCAATCACCACGACGTCAAAATTTAAAAATGAGGTAGTCCCGTCACAACTAAAAGCAGTTTACGCCACTCGGACGTAAAAAGATTTTACACCACTCGGTGCGGTTTGTGCGCCTCGGTTTTGCTACGTTCGCCTCGTCTTCCAAAACTTTGCCTTTGGGTGTAAAATCTCGTTTTATGTCCTTGTGACGAAAACTACTAATTTTGCTTTGTATGCCTGTGACACGATGCATAATTTTACATAAAATTTACATGTAAATGCTCACTAACCAATAGAAATAGCGTATGAGTAGCCATCGGACGTTTGTCATTGGTTAGCTACCATTTACATGTAAATTTTATGAAAAATTATGCACCGTGTCATACGAGCTGTAGTACACCTTCTTAATTTTATATAAAAGCAAAGATGCTATGAGCTTTAAAGATGGATAACGCTATACAAATTTATATGTATGCAGTTTCTATACTCATTTGCAGATGACGCTACTGGTTTGGGTTACTATTTTTTAAAATTAACAAATAAACTCATGGTATTTTAAAAAATAGTAACCCAAATCAGTCAACCATCTGAAAATGAGTATAGAAAAAGGATACATATAAATTTGTAAAGCGTTAGCCATCTTAAAGCTCATAGCATCTTTGATAAAAAGAACTTTTTAAAATTTAAAAAATTTTTTTTATTATGTTGGTAAGTAGTACTTGTAGTACTATAACGGTGTTTTAATTGTACAAAATTTCAAAGAATTTAATATATACTAAGTTTGCAAACAGTAGTAATAAAATAAAAATTATGGAATTACATCAGGTAATAATTTATTTTAGCTTTTAATTATTTTCGAGAAAATATGTACAAGAAGTCGTATTTTTAAAACTTTTGAATTGATTAGATTAAAGGTGCGATTTTAAGGACTATTTTAAAACTTCATTTACAACTCAAAATTGGTTATAGATACAGTAACGATTTTTTTTTAACAAAAAGATACGAATTTTTTGAAGGTCATGATATAATTTTAACTCGGTTTAATAACAGATTAATATTTTGATTATGTTAATTAACGATTTTATATCAAAAGCGCACAATTAATTAAAATTAAAAATGTGTCATGACGAAGTTAAAATAGTAATCTTTAATATTCTGTGATGTAAATGAAGCTTTGTTCTGGCCATAATTTGAATAATTTTAAAAGGCACGTCATTTGAAACCAATAAAATGTTTCTTTCGGTTTTTTCAACAAATGAAAGACGTAGTTTATAATTAAACTGTAAACCTGAAAAACTGCGCCACCATTAAGAAATTTATGTTTTAAAAAAAAATTAGTCTCTTAAGATGACGTAACTAAAATATCCATGCCAAAAACTACTTTTTTGTATAATTTTTTCACGACCCTTTTACTAGATGTGATTATTTGTAGGAAAAAAGTGTTTGAAACAAATTGGGAATTTATTCAACCACTGCAATAGAAGTTATTAAATCAAGAAGTGTTACGTTTTGAAGGGAATGGCATCACTTAATTTTTTGTCTGCTTATTATAGATTTAAATGACAATCCAAAAGAGAAACATTTTATGGTTAAGTTAAATAGGAATTGTCTAAAAATGAAATTGATCGGATTAATTACCACAGTGATTAATCGTATAACCTCACACGATGATAAGGATACTATGGTATCCTAAGGTATCTAAAAATTAATCCAAGGATAAAAAATGCAATAAAATTTTTATGTAATCGAACTACATGAAGGTGTTGTATGACACAGAATTTAGTGAAGTTGAAAGTAATAAAATGCGTGATTTAATCTTGTCCAAATGGTACAACGATGTCTTTAAAAGTTGCGATGAAGATCAGTTGCTAGATTACTTTATGGTAAGGTACTGCTAGAAGTGGAACGTAAACATAATTCTCTCGATTATAATATCATCAAAGGTAAGTTTTGGTCTAATTTGAACATAGGGAAACTTTTAGCTTAAGCTTCTACGATACTGTTGTGGTATCTGTTAATTATTGAATGAGCTCTCAAGTATAGATTTGTTCTAACCACCCGAGAAAAGTTTTTTATCCTAACTTGCTTGGAGTAGTTTGGATTAACATATCAAACAAACTTATTATTATCGATATCAGAAATGCAAATATAATAATTACAATTGATTGAGGAAACCACTTCAAAGTTATCGTCAACAAAAGGAAAAGTTAAGTGAGGCCATCAACAGCCAGAACGACATTTCAAATTTAGAAAACGAACACGTTCAAAGTTTGCCTACCGGTCAAGAAATCAACAAACAGCTTAATTATACAAAAGCGTGCAAAGCAAATACAAAAAAAAGAATCGTACCAAATTGAAAGGAAACAAGAAAATAGAGTTCAAATAGAATCACGAAACAACTCAGAGGAAGTTCAATCTTCCAACAGAAAAGAATGTCCGAGATTTGCAAAACACAACGACGGCAAACCAATGGATTTCTGTTTCTAATAGAAAAAAACGATGGAATAAAATAATGGAAGAAGATGAGGGAGAAATGGAAGTTTTTGGAAACAAAAACGAGAAGCTTGAAAATGAAGATGACCAGTACGAAAGTTTTGATGTTAGTTTGTTGGTTGACGTAATTACTATCAACCATACAAAATAAAAGAAGAAAAGAAGAACGTAAACCTCTAGTAAAAGAAGAAATCGAAATTACAGTAGAGAAAATTCCCGAAAGCGATAAATTGGTGAAAGATGATAAAGAAACTGATCCGGCCAAGGTCGTTGATTCAAACTCCAATAATAAAAATAAAAGTCTGAAAAAGAAAAGTCCAGTTAATAAGAATGAAGCAAAATTGAAGAAAAAATCTCAAAATTTAAAATTAAATAATTTTATGTTAACTGATCCTGATATAAGTATTAATAAAATTGAAGAAAGCGAAAGTTGTGAATTACCAAAAAAAGTAAGGTTGAGCTTGTCGAATCGAGTGAATGCGTGGTCGAAATTGTTACACCTGAAGAAGCGTCGATCAAAAATGGAAGAGGAAGTCATTGATATTGTAGAAGAAACAAAAGTAGAAGAGTTAACTTTGGCGCTTCGTGAAGTCAACGAAACTGAAGCTGTGGCGGATGAAGTTCAAAACTTGTTAAACGAGGTCAAACTTTCCGTTAAAGTAATGGAAAATGTTTCTACTCTTGTTGATACGTCAGATAAAAAGAAGAAAAAAAGAAACAAATAACAAAAACGATAATGAAATCTTATCGTCTGAAGGTTCCAATACGACTTTGAACAACTTTGGCGGGTCGTATGATTTTCTGTTAGACAATTCCGTATTAGAAGACTTCGAGCAAAAAACTAACGACTACTGTTTGGAAGATATGAAGAAAATTACAAAAAACGAAATATACAGTTCGTTTAAAGAAGGTGCTGAATTTTGCAAGCAGCTATAATATTGGAAGGTTTTAAAAGAAGTGTAGAAATACATGGCATTAAATTTACCAAACTTATCGGTGATGGCGATAATACGTTGTATTACTTGAAAGCATTTTGAAGTTAAACCATATGGAGTTTTGAAAATGTTCCGCACATTGTTATTTTGTAAATCAGCTGTTAATGTCTGTGTTTTTGGTGCTATATTAACGTTATGTTGAATTAAACTTTTGACAAAATGAGGAAAATAATGAAAACTGGGAAAGTCGTAGTGGTCTTGAGTGGCCGCTACGGTGGCAGAAAAACCGTAGTATTAAAGAATTACGATGAAAGTTCTTCTGATAAGCCTTACGACTATACGCTCTCATTGTTGGAGTCGATCGTTACCCGCGCAAAATTCACAAACGCATGAGTAAAGGAAATATCCATAAAAGGTGTAAAATTAAGGCTTTTATTAAGGTGATAAATTATAATCACTTGTTACCTACTCGTTATTCTATTGATCTGGCTAACGATCAAAAAGTTGCCCCCAAAGATATCAAGGATCCAGTGAAACGCAAGAAAGTTTGTTTCCAATTTAGAATGAAACTTGAGGAAAGATACAAGGAAAGCAAATATAAATGGTTTTTCCAGAAATTACGATTTTAGTTTATTTAAAATGTAAGATTATCAAAATTAAATTAAATTTGCCATTTTATTTTATGTCACTTCCCTTTAAATAATAAAGGAACATTTTAGAAGTGCCGATTACAATGCAGACTACACCTGAGCACCTGAGCAAATGTTTCAAAAGTGTTATCGAGGTATATCAAATATTTTAAAATATTACGGAGAAAAAGGGCGATTTCATATCACGCAAACATCTACTATAACAAAAACTTGAAGTTGATTCGTATTAGTATCTTTAACTTGAAGAAAGTGACCGTGGGAGGAATTCCCATACGTCAAAAGTAACACTTTTGTGGCGCTCAGAAGCGAAAGTAGGTCCAAGCCAAACGCGGGGTTAGTGATGGTGAACTTGAACTAAAATTTTGAGTTAAAAATGGCAAATAACAGTGTTTAAGTTTGTTGTGCGATTTGCATGTCGTCGGAATTTACTGATGATTTGGTGGGTTCCATCGATTGTTCTCATGAATTTTGTGGTTCGTGTATTAAGACTTGGTCTCAAACAAATAGAACGTGTCCGTTAGATAGGCAAAAATTTACGACAATTGAGCTGAAAGACAAATTAAGTGGAGAAATTAAATCTATTCTACAAATTAACAACAAAGAATATCAATTTGATGTAGATTTAACTAATTCTGATATCGATGATATCAGAAATAATTTTTAAAAATTAAAAATTGCGATACTCTGTGATAGTCCTCCATGGAAGCAGCTATAATATGGGAAGGTTTCAAAAGAAGTGTAGAAATACATGGCATTAAATGTACCAAATGTGCCATCGGTGATGGAAATATACGTAGTATTACTTGGAAGATTTTAGAAACTAAACCATATGGAGTCTTGAAAATGTTCCGCACATTGTTATTTTCTAAATCAGCTGTTAATAATGTCTGTGTTCTTGGTGCTATATTAACGTTATGTTGAATTAAATTTTTCACAAAATGGGGAAATAATGAAAACTAGGAAAGTCGTAGTGGTCTTGAGTGGCCGCTACGCCGGCCGGCAGAAAAACCGTAGTATTAAAAAATTACGGTGAAGATTCTCCTGATAAGCGTTACGGCTACGCTCTTATTGTTGGAGTCGATCGTTACCAGCGAAAAGTTCGCAAACGCATGGGTAAAAGAAAAATTCATAAAAGGTGTAAAATTAAGGCTTTTATTAAGGTGATAAATTTTAATCACTTGTTACCTACTCGTTATTCTGTTGATCCGGCTAACGATCAAAAAGTTGCGCCCAAAGATAGCAAGGATCTAGTGAAGCGCAAGAAGGTTCGTTTCCAATTTAGAATGAAACTCGAAAAAAGATATAAGGAAGGCAAAAATAAATGGTTTTTCCAGAAATTACGATTTTAGATTATTTAAAATGTAAGATTATCGAAATTAAATTAATTATTTTTTTTAATTATGGGTAATCCTATCGAGAAGCTTAACCTGGAATATTTAAGGTAACAACTGGACTACCAGAAGAAGAATTGAAGAAAATACTGTGGTCTTTATCTGCGATTGCTAAGCTAAAACGTCAGGTCATATTGAATGAACGAATTGCAAGAACTCATCAAGACTTTTCCGACAATACCATGTTTTAGATTAATGTGGAATTTGTCTTGGTAAATAAGAATGAAACCCTTACAAATAGGCAAAAAGTAAGTGTGGCTTCGTTTCTTTTGCTTTTGCGCCTAAAGATATCAAGGATCCAGTGAAGCGCAAGGAGGTTTGTTTCCAATTTAGAATGAAACTTGAAGAAAGATACGAGGAAGGCAAAAATAAATGGTTTTTGCAGAAATTACGATTTTAGTTTATTTGAAATGTAAGATTATCGAAATTAAATTAAATTTGCCATTTTATTTTATGTCAGTTCTCTTTAAATAATAAAAGAACATTTTACAAGTGCTGATTACAATGGCGACTATACACCTGAGATACGTACAGCAAGTACAATTACTTGAACTACAGTTCAAAGTGTATTCACAATAATTGAACTCTTCGAGTGTGCGAAATTTCAATGGGAACGATGGGTTAAAAGACTTCAAGGTGCATTTACAATATCCAACGTGTATAATACAAATAAGGTACCGTACATGTTACATTATATGGGACCAGAAGCTTATGACATTTTGTGCGATAAATTGGCTCCAGAAGATCATAGTACAAAAACTTACAATGACTTAGAAAACCTTTTGAAGAAACACTACAGTCCTGCTCCTTTGTAAATTACGGAAAACTTCAGATTTCATCAACGTAAACAACACGAAGCTGGGAATGCTAAATTCTCCGCAATATGCTTAAAAAACTAATTGTTTTTGGAAGTAAAAAATTTGAATTTTGAATATAAAATAAAATAAACCTTTTTACAAAAGGCCTTTTACAAGTGTCCTTTTGGTAATGAAATTCTGGCTACGCTCCTGCACCCAAAAATATATTTAGCGACTTCAAAGAATATGAAACATCCAACAAAAGCAACCTTTTGGTAATTTGTGTATGCCAAGAGCAGATTTTGTTAAATTTGATAAATATAGGGAATATTTTCAAAGAAAATTTCAAGAACTTTACTATTTCACCTAATATAGGGAAAAACTTGTTCGATTTGTGCAATTCTATTGATTGCATTCTACATTCTCCCCAATTTCCGAAAGAAAATGTGACCAAATTATTTTGTAGAATGCAAAATTTATCACAAATTAAGATGTGCAAATGCACAATTTAAAAATGTATTTTGAAAAACGATTCATATTTTAAACCTGTAATTTTTAAGAATAAAAAATTGTAATAATACAAAAAAAATTTACAGATTTTACTTTAATTAAAAATAAAATAAATTATTCTTTAATTTTTCATTTATTTCACCTGTACCAGTGATAGCTGTTAGTGCTTTTCAATTCAATAACAGCTTTTGAATTTGCTGCTCTTATAAGTGCTAAATCCCCCACTGATCCTCCTCACAACACAAGTAACATTTTTAATCTGCCAGATCTCTAGCAGGGAAATCTCACAGGGACCTGTCCCTGTAACTGGATTGTAAGAGGACTATGCCACTAAATATGACACAGAGAAAATGGACCCTGTAAACCCAGCTCCGAATATTTTTGTAAGGGTAAATTTAAGATTATTTATTTGAAAAGCGGCATCTTCAATAGCAGATAAAAAGGTATACACTATTTGGATGACAAAATTCTAATTGTAGAAGTAAAATTTAACATTTTAATTATTATTAGTAGGTACTTTTAACTTAAAGGTAAGTATAAAGTTTGTCTCATAGGCGTAAAATATGATTTTAATCACGAATTTTAATGTCATTTTTAGTAATTTAAAGTATTTAGGTAAACTAACACGGTACTTCTGGTAAAAATCTTCTGAAAAGTACCATTTAGAGTTCTACAATTATTTAGGGTACAAACCAATAACATGCGTTTAGAATCTTAAAACAAAATTTCAGTTGTATACAATCGAGCAATCACCAATTGAGATGTATTCTTTCTTTCACGACAATATTATTAACTAATTTTGGCAGCTTATGAAAGCTACTTAGCGTTGGATGTCCTGACAGGAAAAATTATTATTTTAGAAATTCGTGCAGGTAAAAGGAAATATTTAATGAAACGAAACCCGAAGTGCAATAAAACCATAACCATCGATCTCTATCAACCAATCAAATTTTAGTGGATTCTACGTATGCTAACTATACACAATTAGTGGTTATAGCACCATTCGATTGGTGCTTACTGATGGCTTTGTGAGCAACCCAGTAAATTCGTTTTATTCATTTCACAATCCATAAGCTCCCTGCTAAAAATTGTTTTTTTTGTCATCATAAACATTTTATGTCAAGCAATCAATTTATAATTTTATTAACTCCGAATTTTGACGAATCGCACTAAGGTATCTCAGAACGCAAAAGTGAATTAACAGTTTTGACCAAAAAATGCTCTACTCTGATGATAATGGTATTAACTGCAAAAGCATCTATCCCATTGCATCAAACCCAATAAATAATTACGAAGTGCATGTACTGCATTTTAGACCGCACAAGTGTATACTGTCGTATAATTTTTGGATAAAAATATTTATTTATGTGTTTAAGTTTTCTATTTTGATTTTTCAAATTTAAAGTTGTTACGCCTATGGTGTAGTAGCCAAGGTGGGGGAAATTTTTAATTGGAGAAGAGGGCTTGCAAGCGACCCACGGTGCTACAAGGTCGCGAAAATGTGAAATTGCGAGATTAAATGTAATTTTTGAAAACGTAATAAGATTTTAGTACAGCGAGGAGTTTTCTTGTGTTTTTTTTTAGAAAAAAAGAATTTAATATTTTAAAAAGAAAATTTTTAAGTATTTGCAAGGTCGCGCACTGCAAATGTGCGATTGATATTCTGGAGGATTATTTTTATGTCATCTGTCGCTAATCAACGTGGGGCATCTGGTGAACTTTTTTTTTAAGTGGATTTTTTGAAAAGTAAATGTTCACAAAGAACTCACCTTTGACCCTGAGGTTTTTAAGATATTTTTCAAAATGAGTGCTTCGGAGATTATGAACTTTTTGAGAAGGATGGCCGAAGAACGAAAAGAGAAAAAAAAGATTGAAGACGAAGAAAGAAAAAAGGAAAAAAAGATTGAAAACGAAAAAAGAGAAAGGGACAACAAAGAGATGATGGAAAATTTAAAAACCATAAATGAAAAACTAGAAATACATTTTATTGAAGAATTGACGATATTTAATAAAAAAGTAGGGGAGAGAATTGATAAGATTACACTAAATGTTGAAAAATCGCGGATAAAATTTTGTAAACAATTTGACAACATAACTGAAACAATAAAACAATATAAGAAAGAAATTTATGGTTTAAAAGTAGAAGAAAATAATAAAATAGAAAAAATTGAACACACAGATGAAAATAATGTAGTAATGAAAGAAGAAATTCCAGCAGAAATGACTGAATCATCACAGGAGATTATAGAAAAATTAAGTGAAACTGTAAAATGTCATGACGGCAGCACGACTAAAAAAGTCCAGAATTCGAGGAGGAAAATAAGAAAAATTTGATGGAAAAAGCTGAAATACAAGAAAAAAGTAAATTATGCAAGAAACCGTAGGAGTCATAAAACGGAAGAATTAAAATTCAAAGCAGAAGAAGCTCCTGGCAAGATAAATTTGGCAGTTGAAAGGACAAATAAAAATATTACTCACAAAGCAAAAAAGGACGAAGAAGGAAACGAGAAACTCTTGAACAGGAAAAAGATGTCAATTTCAAATTTGAAAAAAATCAAATCAGAAATAGATAAAATTTAAAAAAAAGTTTTGAAGTTAAAAATTGTGAACAAAGAAGAGGGCGAGTTTCAAGAAGAAGGGCGAGTCGTCCTGGAAAAGTGGGTTTTTCACAGAGCAAGGTGGAAGGTGGTATTAACTATGAACACATTTTTGTGAAGAAAAATAGGGATGATATCGGAAATTATTAGAATGACGTAGCAAAGACTTTGGTAAATGATTTAGATATTTGGAAGCATGAAAAGGAAGTAGATGACGTCGCTGTGACTTAAATTAAATTGGTTCAATAACATTAATCAGTATAAAAATTTACATAAAAATTTAACAATTTAACAAAATTTTAATAATCCTAATAAATGATAACTACAAGAAGATAAATACGACCTTCAACTAAATCGCAAGATAAAATGGAAAATTTAACAATAACTGAATAAAACAAAGTTTTTTAATAATAAAATTAAAAATGAATTTTTATAAAAGAATTATTTAAATGGTGGAGTAATAATAACATTTGATAACGAAGATTTAAATTGTATGTGAAGCTATAGATGATTGAATGTTTAAGAATAAAATTGAAGTTTTGAAGAAAATTAGTTGCTATGAAAAATTATTTGAAGTTTTATGAAAAGTAATTATAAGGGATGAAGAATTTATGAGTATTAAAGAATTATGGTTATTGGAAAGTTTGGGGATATTTTTAATGGTAGATGATATAAAGAGTTCGAGTTGGTTGAAGTTTATTATTGATAAAAAACTAAATTAATATAATACAAAAATAAAATTTTATAATGGTGAAGATTGGAAAAGAAATGTCAATTAAAAATGAATAATAAAATTAACGTAGCTAACGGGTACGAAAAGATTAAAAGTTATCATAAATCCACGATACGAAAATTTGCATTTGGAAAATTATGAGGTATTGTTTGAGAATGGAAGCTTTGTGAAAGTTGAAGAAAAATTGGTCTGATTCTTCAAAACATTTAAAGAAAGGATTTTGTTAAGATTAGTGTTAGAAAATTGTGTGATCTATTTAATTAATTGAGTCATAGTAATTCATTTTTGTAGACATTTTGAAAATTAATGCGGGGTTGTAAATTTGATAAACCTGGTTAATTACAAGTTTAAGTATAGCTTTATAAAAATTTAGTAAGAATAGAGTTAAGAAGAGATGTTTTATTGGGAGGATAAATCCAAATCATTAAAAATTAATTTAACTTGATTAGGTTTTGTTTTAAAACTTTCAAATAGTTTTGAGTTTTTTTTTAATATGAATTAATTGGCTCTGTAAATTTGATTAGCTTAGTTAATAATAATTAGATCCTTCTGGAAATTTTTGAAATTATGATTTTAAATTTTGATAGATTTTGTTCATCCAAAAATATAACTTTTTTTTATAGCTTTCTCCAATTTCTCAAGAATTTGTCCGAACCTAGGGAGGAGATGTCGTATAATTTTTGGATGAAAATATTTATTTATGTGTTTAAGTTTTGTATTTTGATTTTTTAAATTTAAAGTTGTTACGCCTATGGTGTAGTGGCCAAGGTGGGGGAAATTTTTAATTGGAGAAGAGGGCTTGCAAGCGACCCACGGTGCTGCAAGGTCGCGAAAATGTGAAATTGCGAGATTAAATGTAATTTTTGAAAACGTAATAAGATTTTAGTACAGCGAGGAGTTTTCTTGTGTTTTTTTTTAGAAAAAAAGAATTTAATATTTTAAAAAGAAAATTTTTAAGTATTTGCAAGGTCGCGCACTGCAAATGTGCGATTGATATTTTGGAGGATTATTTTTATGTCAATACATAACAAGATTCTAGCTACAAGATTCACACTACATGATTTATCATATGACTTGTCACATGACTTCTCATATGAGTGATTTTTTTACGTTCACACTATATGATTTTTGATATTATAGAAGTTATGGCTTTTATGATTGGCTGTTGTGATGGTATGATTTTAGCCATGACTTTTCTTATGACTAAGTCATATGATAAATCATGTAATGTGAACTAACCTTAAAAATAACTTATATAATAAAACTTTATATTAGCTTCTTGTGAAACTTTAAAACAAAAATTTTTTCTGCCATTCTAATTTGTTACTTTATAACTCCTGGGTCGCCCCAGGAGGTGATGACGACATCAGTTTTGAGTGACGTAACGGACCACTGGTCTCAAACGTGTAGTTGATGATGATGATAATAATTAGTTACTTTTTATATTGACCGCGTTCCAATATTCATTACTATTGCGAGTACTGAAGTAATCGGAGTGATTTCGCCTGCTATCTAACAAATTTTTGTTGAATTTGTTGAAAGACGACAAATTTTACCAGAGTATTTCACGACCTTATCCCAAAATGAAGACTTTTGCTATAGAAATAGAACTGAGGATAAGACCTGGATACATCACCGGGACCCTCTCACAAAACAAGGGTCTATGCATAAAGGCTCTCCACCACCCAAGAAAGCAAAGATGCAATTTTCTGGAGATGCAATTGCAAATGCAAGTGATGGCCAGTTTTCTGGGTCACTGAGGAAATTTTCTTAATTGAGTATATTGAGTATACAATAACGGGGAATGTTTAAAAAAACAAAATTAAAAACTTGAAAGCGGCTATACACGAAAAAACCCACAATTATAATGCTCTGAAAACTCAGCTTCTCCACGACGACTGCCGAGTGCATAAAACATAAATTGTTTTAGAAGTAAAAAAATAAACAAGGCACTCCCAACCTTGCCCCCCTGTGATTATTATCTATTTTTAAAACTAAAAAAAAAACTTGAGAAGCCATCGCTTTTTATAGAATGATGACTTGAGAAACACTCTGGAGTCGTCTTTTGCAGAATTAACAAAAGAATATTTTTTCAAAAGCATAGCGTTTTTAAAGAGACGTTAAAATACGCGAATTGTTATTGGTTTATATACCTATAAAAATATAAAATAAAAATAAAATTTAAAAAAATAAATAAATAAAAAAAAAATTTATAAAAATAAAATTTTGTTTGTCTTCTAACTCCATGGTTTTATACCTACTTAGGTAGATATCATAGTAGCTGTACAAATTTGTACGTTTATCGACAATTCTGTGTAAAACTTTCATAGGTTGGCAAGCAGAATAATTAAATTAAAATTTCCAAAATAAATGGTTAAATAGAGAGGTAAGTTCAAAATACCACGATCGGTAATAAAAAAATATAACACAATTCACATACAGAACACATTGTACGGCACAAACAAATATCTTAGCTTTAAGATGTCTTCTGGTTTTTGATGTGGGAAGGTGGAGTTGTAAGGTGAACTGAATGCAACTCAACAGTTCACATGGAACAAATAGATTGGCAGATGGTAGACCAATTTAATCGATGTTGTTGCTAAGGTATAGTGCAGCTCTGCAATACCACAAAAGTGCCATAAAAAACCCTAAACGAAATAAAGTTAAAAACTGCACTTATTAAAAATGGTTTAATTACCTCAAGATGTTATTAGAAGTTTCAAAAATCTTCATTTAAAATTCGTGACGATTACACAAAAAACATTAATATCCTTCAAATGCAGATAAGATCCTCCAAGAATTCCACATAATTTGGATTGGAATACATTACCAATGAAATAAAAATACACATCACTGAAACGTCCAAAAATTCAATACGAATCGTAAAATATAGAAATCGAATAAATCGTTCACAAAATTTTAACTTTTATAATGATAAACCTTATCAAAAACCAACCAGGTGATTTTCAAAAATTTGCAAAGAAATAATTGCAATGCCACGTAGTGGATAATAATCAAAGTCGTTTAAAGGAATCTTTAAATTATTTGAAACCAAAGTAGAAAATTTAATAAATTTTACAATATTAAATTTGAACTATAATAATGTTCTAGCATTCAACGGTAAATCAGGATGAAAAAAATACATAATAATTGAAACAAAAACTGCTCTCTGAGTCTCAACCCCTAATGAGAGGGTTGACCAAAATAAATACCAGAGTCTGTTGCAATCCGGAGAGAACTTCTCCAGTTTGTTAGCCACGATGTTAAAGACCAGCTCACAATGATTGCGTAGATCAGGTCGTGAATCCTAAAAAATAAGGGTAGTTTGGAGGAAACTCCAACAAAACCTAGGAGGTAATAAAATGCTTTTAATAACAACAAAATTTGAAAAGGATATTTACAGTTTCACTAATTGCTATGTATTGCTGTGTAAAACAATACACACAGCATAAAAGTTGAAAATCTCAATAGCGTATGCTGTCAAAAGGTGTTCCTAAATTACTGTGATCAAATCTCACACCTCGATGGTAACCTCTATATGGTTACACCACAATGAAAAATATAGCTCACAATTCACGTCAGTAAAGACGAATAAGAAAGATAAAAAATTACTTACTTGATATCTTGTAAGTTTAAAAATAGTAAAAAGTGACATTCGTTTCTTTCAAATCGCTTTCTAACGTGTGGCTCTAAAAGATGACAGTTGGAGAGTTTGATTCCAATAAACAAGTTGCATCTGACGCTAATGTGGTAAACCGAAAGAACACTGCTTATAGACGATGTAAGACGCTGCTGGACCAGTAAGAGAAGATGTTGATATAGGTTGATCGACGGAACAATCCAAACGATAAAAAGATTTCCAAAAATCTATCTTTCAACGAAAAGAAAAAGTTGGTGATGGTTTTGTTTTGGTTGTTAAACACAACACCGAAACGTAGCTCTCCGTGGGAGATCGGAAGTAATCGCCAGTATGCGCCTTGAATCAAGAACCGCGTAGTAATTTGCGCAGCAAGAAAATCAGTTTCTCCAGATGTTTGGACATATGTCGTCAAAAACAAACAGAAGCAGAGCGACAGATGGATAACAGGTCACACACGAACTTTGCACAATAACTATAACTTTCGAATACTTTATATTCGTCCAATTCAATAAAATCGGCACTAAAAATTGTAGACCACAATAAAACAACTGCTTAATTCAAGAGCTCAAGGAGAACTTAAATTCCTACGCTGCGTTGCTGACCAATATTTACAACAAAAGTCCCCGCATTCAATTCAATACGAATGCATTAAATGAAAATAAAAATGCAGAATCGGACTAGGAATATATTGAAATGAAATGAAAAGTAGAACCACGTATCAAATGCAAAAATTTGTTACATAATAATAGTTATCTAATTGAATATTATTTACTTCTGTATTGTAGATATAAATAAGGAAGCTTAGCAACTTTAAATTCCAAAATTATTATCTTTATTTTTTGTTAAATTGAAATGATCTTTTGACGATTTTGCACAAAGGAAAGAATTCTTTGCGTCTAAAATTTACCATCATTTCCTGAACATTTGTTCATTCATTCATTCCACTGGCAGGTTAATTGAGAATTGAACGTGAGAGAACTGAGTTAATCTAAATAATCTAAAAATTTTAGGGAGTGAACCAATACAATCAGACTTTAAATTACAATTGAAAGAACAACATTTTTAGAAAATCCACCAGTGTTAGTGATGATCATTACTCCGAAATATGTTATTTTGATGACAAAATTTTGATTGTAACCCATAAAATTAAAATGATTAATTCTTTTACGGGAAAGGTACTGTGCTTTTACTGACCAAAAATTCCATATAAAAGATACAAGTGTACCTCTCCAGTAAAGTACGAAAGTAAATGGTTTATGTGAATTTAATTCTTACCTTTGACAAAAGTAATAGTCCCTAGCTTCAATTTAAACCTAAAAATTCAACATACTGAAACGGAATAGTTACTGATGTACCTACCTACCTTCTAGTTACACAATTAACTCAAATCATTACTTGATGCATAAATATTCATTAACCAATTACTTTTAGGTGGAAAAAGTATTTTCGAAAAACGAAGATGAAGTTGTAAGAATTTTTAAAAGTGGAGACCTTCTGATTAGTTGGTCTGTGAATAGGTTTAAAATTTAGAATATTATCAGCGGATTCTGTTTGCTGAATATGATTTGGGTAGATCATGAAATACTAATTGATCTTGCAAGTTCAAAAAATTTGTAAGTGTACACCCTTATACCTCTGCTATTTGCAAAGTCTTACTTTGAATTTGCAGAATTGCATTTGGACTGAGTGGGGGCATCTGTCGTATTACGAATATCGATTCTGGAATGATAGAATTTGAAAATATACATGAAGAAAGCAATGTGAGTTTTATTGCTTTTCATGATGATGTCGGAATTGGAAAAGATGATGGTACTATAAGAGTATCATCGAGTTTACTCAGCTTAACCACTCCTGACGAGTGTTGCAAGCGAAATGTTGTTCAAAAAATTATGGTAATAGATTTTTCTTATTTGTTTCTATAACAAAAATAGTTTGACCTCTTACGATTCTCTTTTGAGATGAAAGAGAAATACTTAATCTGTATCTTTTAAAATGACGAATAGTTAGGATTTGAAACCTTGACAAGAAATTGGAACAAAATTCATTTGAAGTTCAATCAAATCCAGAAGCTCAGTTTTAGGGTAGAAATAAATTTGTTTGTAGAAGAACAAACAAAACCACAGTTCAAGTGTGGAATTTAGTAACAGGAAGCTGTTGTTTTAGTATCGGTAAATTAGCATTCCAGTAGAGTTATAATAGTCAACCCCAATAAATTATTTATTTTAGATAATGAAGACGTCATCAAGTTTGTCACGTCCAACCATTTTCATATAATTACAAGTTCGGCAAATAACGGATTTATAAAGTTGTGATGTTCTAGAATAGAAACGTTTATTACGCATTTACTATTAGAAGTTCACTTTTCCAGTTCTTATTCTCCGTTACTAACAGATACGAAATTTGTGTATATACGATTATGTGCAAACAAGAAAAAAAATGGAAGAATTTTACATAGGTATATTAAACTATGAAACTTTTAATGTGAATAAAAAATAATAAAACAAATTTTTTTAAATAATATAATGCATACGACTTCCCCTCCTATGATCTTATGAACCCTCATCAAATGCTGTTGCAGAAAATGTAGCAAAAGCATTAAAGGGTAAACTTTTATAAGATTTCTGCAGTATTACGACCTTGAGTTTTTTTCGGACCTGAGTTGCTTTTACTCTTCTGTTGACCCTCGACGTACCTTGACACTGTTCCAGCAGTTCAACAGCAGTGTTCAGTGTATTTGTGATAACGTCGGTCAAGTGTCACCTGTTAATTTGCGACAAAATCTCCAATCTTCAACTTCAAAGCCGCACGTCATCTTTAGATTTAAACCAATTAGTTTGTAAACTTACTAGAACTTCACGTAACTAATATTTTATCTTTTCCAATTTGTGTATTTTTGCTTGTTATATTTCATTTTTGGGTAACCAGTAGAAGTTACTGTATGTGGGACATTGTTTATTTTTGGTAGGAGCACTTTGTAACTTTGTGACCCCGCATATTCATTATACTGTGTATATTATTTGGATAATTAAAAATGTGGCCTAAACCGTAAAAAAAAATTTAATATGAACAATCTATTTATTAGCATCAATATAAAAGCGTGGAGTTATAAAATATATAAAAATTTAAATCAATTTTGATTGGTTTAATTTCTTGAAACCTTGCATAACTTACTGAATCAGGAATGCTGCATTTTTATTTAATCTAATTTAAAAATATATTAAACAACGAGTTTCATAATCGACGTTATTATCGCACGCAATCGGTTTAGAAAGCAAGATCCCGTTTTGCGCGGAACAAATAATTTACCTCGTCCCACTTGGTCTCACACCATTCTTTTCTAGCACCAAAAGCAATCCCGCTTATCTACCTATAAATGAACAGCCTACGCTTTATATTGATGTTTTCAAGAAGCTTCGTTTGTTTTTATTAAAACTATTAATTTTGCTTTGTATGCATGTGACACGATGCATAATTTTACATAAAATTTACATGTAAATGCTCACTAACCAATAGAAAGAGCGTATTAGTAGGCATCGGACGTTTTTCATTGGTTAGCTACCATTTACATGTAAATTTTATGCAAAATTATGCACCGTGTCATACGAGCTGTAGTACACCTTCTTAATTTTATATAAAAGCAAAGATGTTATGAGCTTTAAAGATAGATAACGCTACACAAATTTATATGTATGCAATTTCTATACTCATTTGCAGATGACGCTACTGGTATGGGTTACTATTTTTTAAAATTAACAAATAAACTCATGGTATTTTAATAAATAGTATCTCAAACCAATAGCGCTATCTGAAAATGAGTATAGAAAAAGCATTCATATAAATTTGTAAAGCGTTATCCATCTTTAAAGCTCATAGCATCTTTGATAAAAAGAACTTTTTAAAATTAAAATTTTTTTTTTTATTATGTTGGTAAGTAGTACTTGTACTATAAAAGTGTTTTAATTATACAGAATTTCAAAGAATTTAATATATATTAAGTTTGCAATAACAGTAGTAATAAAATAAAAATTATGGAATTACATCAGGTAATAATTTATTTTAGCTTTAAATTATTTTTGAGAAAATATGTACAAGATATCGCACTTTTGAAACTTTTGAATTGATTACATTAAGGGTGCGATTTTAAGAACTATTTCAAAACTTCATTTACAACTCAAAATTGGTTATAGATACAGTAACGTTTTTTTTTAACAATAAGATACTAATTTTCTGAAGGTCATAATATAATTTTAACTTGGTTTAATAACAGATTTATATTTTGATTATGTTAATTAGCGATTTTATATCAAAAGCGCACAATTAATTAAAATTAAAAATATGTCATGAATGACGAAGTTAAAATAACAATCTTTAATATTCTGTGATGTAAATGAAGCTTTGTTCTGGTCATAATTTGAATAACATTAAAAGGCACGTCATTTGAAACCAATAAAATTTTTTTTTCGGTTTTCTCAACAAATGAAATACGTCGTTTATAATTAAACTGTAAACTGGGAAACTGCGCCACCATTAAAAAAATTTATGTTTTGAAAAAAGATTAGCTCCTTAAGGTGACGTAACTAAAAATTCCGTGCCAAAAACTACTTTTTTGTATAATTTTTCCACGACCATTTTACTAGATGTGATTATTTGTAGGAAAAAGTTTTTAAAACAAATTGGAAATTTATTCAACCACTGCAATAGAAGTTATTGAATCAAAAAGTGTTACGTTTCAAAGGGAAGGGCATCACATAATTTCTTGTATGCTTATTATAGATATAAATGACGATCTAAAAGAAAAACATTTTATGGTTCGATTGAAGAGGAATTTTCTAACAATGAAATTGATCGGTTAATTACCACAGTGCTTAACCGTATAACCTCACACGATGATAAAGATACTATGGTATCCTTATATTGAAGAATGGAATAAAATTTGTATGTAATCGAACTACATGAAGGTGTTGCATGAGACAGGATTTAAGCAAGTTGAAGGTGATAAAATGCGTGATTTGATCTTGTCCAAATGGTACAATGTCTTTAAAAGTTTCTATGAAGATCAGTTGCTAGATTACTTTATGGTACTTAGAAGTGGAACGTAAACATAATTCTCTCGATTATAATATCATCAAAGGTAAGTTTTGGTCTTAGAGTATAATGTATCTTAGAATATAACCAAAAAGTTAATTTTGTCCTGGAATTTTCTGAGAAGTATTTCTGCAACTTTGTAAATTTTGAAGACATCGGAGGATGGTTGATATAATCTTCCTCTTCTTTTTATCGTAATTAGATTATGCGATGACACACTTCCATTTTCTTTTACCAAGTGAAGTTCACAAATTTCACATACGTGTTTCTTCATTATTTTTCTAATAACGAAACCTGCCGTATATTCAAAAATATCTTTTTGAAAAATATTCAATGCATTAAATTTAACCAAATATTGTTCTTATTCGTCATCATCTGGCACGTCTAATTGACGTGCTAAACTGCTAGCATACAATATCCTTGCCTCATCTAGCACACATGGTAATTGTGCTTTGTGAGTACTTACTTGTAACCTTGTAAGACATCAAATTTCTGGTTCGGTGAATGGTAATTGTGGTCACAAAACACCAGAACCAGAAATTTGATGTCTTACAAGGTTACAAGTAACCTCTTGTAAGCAAATTGTCGTGCAGAGGGGTTATTATTGTAATCACCTCTACTTCTTATTGCACTAAAAAAGATTTCTAGGTGATCTTGGCTTAATTTATATGGCAGTAAATACCTCTGTTCTGTTTGTAACCTATTATAAAGCTTGACTATATTTTCTAAGCATATAATAGGTGTTGAGTAAAGAAACTTTTTGTTTTGAATTTTTATTTCTGTTACTGCTAATAAGTTACAAAATGCCGGTTGTAAGCCGGACTTGACTTGATCGTTGCACATTTAACAATGATAGCGCCAAGCGCATGAATTATGCGAACTATAATGCGACAGAAATGCATAAGCCAAAACATAGGCGTCGCCTAAGGGAATTTACATAAAAATAGAAGTAAATTATACATACCCCCGGCCTTGAAATGAAATAATTGAGCAAATACATATAATTTCAAAAAACAATGAGACAGAATGAATAATAAAATATACAAAATGTCCTATAACTAAATATTAACAAAATGAACGTAAAGTCAATGAAACATTTATAAGATTAATAGAAAAATAAACTAAACACTAAAAAAGAGGGCGTTCACTCGTTAAGAGGGGCAATATCACTCACTGGTAAGGGACACAACTTCGCGAAAGAGCGTTGAAAGGTTCCATTTGTTGTCAGAATTGTTGCAACTCTGGCGATGCCATCTTTTCCAGGGTGAATCTCGACGACACGTGCCAACTTCCATTTGAGAGGGGGCGTGTTGTCCTCTTTGACCAAAACGAGAGACCCAAGCTGGAGATCGGATTTCTGAGTCCTCCATTTTTGTCTCTGTTGTAACTCGGAAATATATTCCTTGTGCCATCTTTTCCATATGTGTTGATGGAAGCGTTGCAATCGCTGGAATATGGTCAAGCGATTTTCGGGTATTAAAGTCAAATCGGGGTCTGGAAGCGAAACCAAAGGTTGTCCAACCAGAAAGTGTGCCGGCGTCAGTGGCTGTAAATCGTGGGGATCAGAGGATAGAGGAGCAATCGGACGGGAGTTCAGGAGGGCTTCTACCTGAGCAAGCAAAGTACAAAGTTCTTCGAAAGTAAAAACAGTTAAACCTAAAACTCTTTTCAAGTGATACTTGCATGATTTAATACCGGCCTCCCAGAGACCACCAAAATGTGGGCTGCGTGCTGGGATGAAACTCCAAGCAATACCTTCATTCGCACAAGCCTCAATAATCGATTTTTCATGTTTACGAATGAAGTCTCCCAATTCCTTTAAACTTGAATTGGTACCAACAAAATTTGTACCGTTATCCGAGTACACCTTAGAGGGTTTATTTCGGCGAGCTACAAATCTTCTAAAAGAGAGCAGAAATGATTCGGTAGATAAGTCACTGACCAATTCAATATGAACGGCCTTTGTAGCGAAACATACGTATAAGCAAATGTAAGCCTTTGAATGCTTTGAACCTCGACCCTTTCGATCTTTGATCATAATGGGACCTGCATAATCAACTCCAATTATTGAAAATGGAAATGAGGCCTGAATTCTTTCAGAGGGTAAATTACCCATTATTGGTTCAGTTAATTTTGGAGCAAGTCTAAAGCATTTTACGCATTTGTGTACAGTTTGCCTTACAAGATTTCTGCCTGAAATTATCCAAAATCGTTCTCTAATGCTTGACAATAATAGTTGGGGGCCCGCGTGGAGCAATCTAATGTGTTCGCGAAGCGCAATGAGTTTTGAAAGCGGATGTTGTCCTGACAATAGAACAGGATGTTTTTTGTCGTACGTATAAAAAGAATTTTGGAGTCGACCTCCAACGCGTATTAAATCATCTGGATCCAGAAATGGATTTAGACTTATTAATTTGTTCTTCAAACTGACAGACTTGTCACTTTTGAGTTGCAAAATTTCATCTGGGAATGATTCCCCCTGTGAGAGTTTTACTAACTTGAATAATGAATTTTGAATTTCTGCAGGACTTAAGGGGTCAAAATTTCTTTTATCGACCTTGACGGTACAATTTTTTATAAAACGCAAAACATACGCTATAATTCGTTCCAGTCGCGAAAGACTCGAATATTTAACAAATGGAAAAGGTTCGCGCTTTGTGTTAGCTAGCAAATTTATTTTTAATTTTAACTCTGGCAGAGCAGGGCTTTTAAAATTTGGACTAGGCCAAGAAATTTCATCTTTTTTGAGCCATGGAGGCCCGTTCCACCAAAGGGTAGAATCTTTCAAGGTCTGAGGCGTAACGCCCCTGGATAGAAGATCCGCGGGATTGACTTTAGTCGGTACGTGTCTCCAAATTACATCTAATGAAAGTTGTTGTATTTCAGCAACTCGGTTGCAGCAGAAAGTTTTTAAGAGGTTGGGACTAGTTTTTATCCAACCTAGCACGACCATGGAATCTGACCACAGAACAATTTTAGTCTTTAAAGGCAAGGCTTTGCTGACTTGATTAGTTAATTTCGCTAAGAGCAGGGCTCCGCAAAGTTCGAGCTTTGGGATGGTGATAGGTTTTAAGGGTGCGACCTTGGTTTTTGCGCATACTAAATTAAGATGAATTTTTACGTCTCGCGAGCGTAAATAAATACAGGCTCCATAACCTAACATTGAAATATCACAAAATCCATGCAATTGTATTTGGCATGGTTCATTGCACGTAGATTTCGACTGACGATTGTCTTTCGTGCGGTTTTTCCCGAAACAATTTAAACAAAGAGCTAGTTCTCTTACTTTTGACAGTTTTTGTTTGACATTCAATTTTTTGAAGATATCGCACCTAGATAAGAAATGTTCTTTTTTGCACAAATAACACGTAGGGTTGTATGCGACTAATGATTTTGAATAAGATTTTGTCTTTTCTGGTTGTATAACTTTACCACCTTTTTGTTCAACGTTTTCTAAAAATACGGATTGATTTTTAAGAAACGTCTTGAAATCAGCTAATGATGGCAAATTTGCATCATTTTTGTTGAAGGCTGACTCCCACTCCCTGAAGGTTGTGGAATCTAACTTCATTGACGACAAATGAATTAACAAAGCCTCAAATAATTGTTCATCATTGCCAAATGAGCGCAAAGCATTGACATGTTTTGACAAATTATCGTTTAGTTTTTTCAATTTTGCAGATGATTCTTTGGTTAACGTTTCCTGCTCAATTATGGCATTTAAATGTGTTCTAATTAATAATTTTGGTTGATCAAATCGATCAATGATAGTTTGAAATGCTAACTCATAATTTTCTGCAGTGAATTCTATTGTGCTGATGACGTCAGCAGCTTCATTAGTTAAGCTATTTTTTAAATAATGAAGCTTTTGTATTTCACTTATTTGTTCATTTTCATGAATCATACTGATATAAGTATTTTTAAACTGTACCCAAGTATTCACGTCGCCCGAAAATTTCATTAGGTTAATTTTAGGCAGATTTAAAAAACGCGTTGTCTTAGGCATATTTAAATTGCTTTGATTACTACCGTTTGAAATGATGCTTTGACTTGAATTGGATCTCGACATTGTACCTTCACCTTTTAAGGTTTTTGCTATAGCAATAGTGCTGTAATAAGAATTTTCGAATTGCAACAGGTCCTCGTCGATTGAGGTTGTGTCCGTTGCCAATTCGCACATTTCGCTATATAACTGTTCATATTCTTTGTATACTGAATGTATCGCGTCTATTCTCTCTTGTATTTCGATTGTTAGCTCTTTCGAAATAACCTCCAAGTTTTTTTCTTGACATTTTGTTAAAAATGTACCGAATCTGGTTAATTTTGATTTGAATATACCTCTTTTTTGTTTTAAGGCATCCATAATTAATTAAGTTAATTAAGCTAATTAAAAACTTGTTGGATTTGCAAATGAATTTGATTGCTTGAAATTTTATTAAAATTTTACTATAAAATAACAAACACCCTGTACTTATAATTTTCACGATTGAAATTGTCATGCACAATAAATTTAAGCTCGAAATGATTTCCACCTTGTACTTTGCTACCAAGGTAAAGGCTTGAAATGATAACGGAAAGAAAGGAATTTGCATTTATCTTACCACTGACTGGCGGGAAATCTGCGTCACTTGTTTTCTCTCTCTGGCGGCCGTTGTTTTTAGCGATGTCTTTCTCGCACTTGTAGACCACACTTGTTTGGTTCAGTTGTCTAATTAAATCGAACACTGATATAATTAGCTAATCGGGTTTCTCGAAGGACCAATTTTATGTTGAGTAAAGAAACTTTTTGTTTTGAATTTTTATTTCTGTTACTGCTAATAAGTTACAAAATGCCGGTTGTAAGCCGGACTTGACTTGATCGTTGCACATTTAACAATGATAGCGCCAAGCGCATGAATTATGCGAACTATAATGCGACAGAAATGCATAAGCCAAAACATAGGCGTCGCCTAAGGGAATTTACATAAAAATACAAGTAAATTATACAATAGGTCTGTTTGGTACCACAGTCCTAGTGCTACACTAACTACACTACTATAAATTGATTTGTGTAAAAAGTGGGTTGGTAATTGTAGCACCAATCAATTTGTAGTAGTGTAGTTAGTGTAGCACTAGGACTGTGGTACCAAACAGACCTAATAATACCCAGGAAACCAGTTTTTCGATTTCCCTCAATTAATAATTTCTTGCTTTCATCTCTCAACTGCGATATGTACTCTTTAATTCTTAAGCCTTCCATGGTAAAGAAATTAATTGTTGCCTGGTTTATTGGTTGTTTATACGGATACTTTGCAACAACACTTATCATTTAACATGTCAAACGCATCATTAAAAGTTAAACAAAATTTTGCAGTAGCTAAAGAGTCCCTAAACAGCTCATGCTTGACTTTTTTTTCACAAAATGTAAGTGCTTCCGATACAGATGCACTTAATGTTTGTACCGCAAGTTTAACTTTCATCTTTTCGTTTCTATACTCCACATGACGCCACATGAAGTTCTTCTTCCTTTTAAAGATCTACTAAGTATTGGATATATTTCCAATTTATTTGTTTGCCATTAGGATCGAACAAATACGCTTTTCTTCAGACGTATTACGACATAATTTGATCATGTGGCAAGCATCCCAAAATGTATATATTGGTTCTTTAGTTACGGGACGTGGATACCATGGTCTTAAATTATTAATATCAAATAAAGCTCCCATTTCCGTGCACATATTTAAATTAACTGGCGCACCATTAAGTGTTACAGAATAAGTTTTAGCGCCTGTTTCATGTAATAAACGCAGACATTTTTCTAAAAGGCTTGCTCGTTTGGTGCCATTTAAACTAGAATTTAAAAAATAAGCTAAAGGAACTTTGAAATGTTCATTTAGGCTGACTGCTAAAAATACTAAAGCATCAGATTTAGCAGCAGGTAAATGTTCACCATCTGGAATTAAATCAGTTCCAAGATCAACAAAACCGTAATACTTTTTTCCATCCCATTCGATTAATTGACAAATCGACATTTCATCAATAGCAATGTTCACTGTAACATTCTTTTTTTTGCACCTTGCTTGTAAAGCATCGAATGCTTCTTTGGTAAACCCTGGGTTGCCACCAATTACATTATAACATTTCCTGATACTTTCAGGATGCGGTAATAAATTTTTAAATTCTTGTCTTAAGAAATTGTATGCTCTTGGTGAATAATAATGTAATGTTAAAGCAAACCTTCTTAAATAAATTAAGATCGTACTTTCTTATTCCGTTTGAGGTTTTGATCTGTCTATCAATTATGTCTTTCAAAGACGATGGAATCATTGCCTAAATTAAAAATATGATGATGATTTCAATTTTACCATATTAAAATTAAAAGAAAAAAAGTACGATTTATAGCATTTCCATACCATTAAATTTTCAGCCGAATTTTTATTTAATAAGTTTTCACTTGTTACTTTACTCACAACATCCTGCAGCAAAGTAAGACGTTCTGTTAATCGTCGGCATTTTTGTTTTAATTGTTTATTTTCTATACGTATTTCTTCATGCTTTGTCTTCACAAATGAAACATTTCTTTGTCTTTTTCGAGGAGATGCAAAATATTCTTCGTGAAGTTCTGAAATGTATCGAACACTCTCTAAAAACAAAAATTGTGTTAAATAACTGATTCTCACTTCAGTGCTGTATATAACTAACCCAGGGGTTCCTAAACTTTTAAGGCAACGGAACCTTTACCAAATCCCAAAAATTTGACGGAATCCCACATCAAATGATTACAAATAAAAGACCCTGCAATTTAAATATAACAAAAATTTTTATTAAAAATATTTTAAAATTACAAACACAATTTTTTTTTTATTTTCACTTTCACCTTTAGTGTGAAGAATGAAATTGTTTCAATGTTTAATCAATAATTTCTTTGAAGTTTGGTATTATGTCCGACAGTTGTATACGTATATCTGGGGCAGCCCAGATCTCAATCTCGACCTGAATTTGTTTTTTGTATATGTGTAAGCTGAAAAGCCTGCTTCACAACGATACGTTGTGACAAAAGGGAGCAAAGTTAAAATAGCCTTTTTGGCTACCTCACGGTATTCTCTCCTAACACCAACCCAAAACTCGTTCAGAGACTCAGACTCAAATTTGTGTTTTAATATGGATGAACTCTGAAAATCTATGAATGATTCGTATTCCAAGACAGTCAGCATTGCAGGTTGACTTCTGATGGTAAATGGATTTTGTACCCATTCGATATCACTATCCGGAAAGTAATCTGACAAAGATTTCAGGAGATTTGCCAAGTGTTCAGTGATGATTTTTCTCATTTCACATCGTAATTTCAGCGCTTTTTCTTGCATAAAGTTGTGTAACAGTGGAAAACATTCAAGGTTATCCTTTTCTACAAATGTAATCTAGAAATTCAACTTTCTTTTAAAAGCTGATAGTTTGTCTGTTGCCATAAATGTAGTCGTTGTTTTCCCCTGCAAGCTTGTGATACTTTCGTTGACCTTTCCAAAAATGTCGGCAAGATAAGCTAATTTTATAAGCCATTGCTCATCATGCAATACACCGAAAAGGGTTAAAGCCGCAGACTTGTTTTGCCTTATTTGGAAAGCCTTCAGCTCGTCACGAAGTTCATATAACCTGGCTAAAGCTTTGCCTCTGGAAAGCCATCGGATTTCAGTGTGCAAAAGGAGTGATTCGTATTCACTACCCATTTCTTCGCACACTTTTTTGAACAATCTTGACTGAAGAGGACGACTTTTCATGTAATTGACGATCTTTACAGCTGCATCAAGAACTTCCTTTAATTCAAATGGCATTTTCTTTACTACAAGGGCGTAACGATGCAAAATGCAATGGCTGCTTTTACATTCTGGCGCAATATTTTTAATTTTTGATATCGTGCCTTTTACCTTTCCTACCATTGCTGCGGTCCCGTCGCTACATACGTCAATACATTTCTTCCAATCAATGTTGTGTTTATTCACGTAACAATCTATTACTTTAAATATTTCTTCCCCAGTTGTATGGGTTTCTAATGGTGTGCAGAGCAGTAAATTTTCTTCGAAAGATGTACCGAAGATATATCTCACGAATACAAGTAATATTGATAGACCATCGACATCTGTACTTTCATCAAGTTGAATTGCAAACATTTCAGAAGCATTCAATCTGTTTATGAGTTCATGTTTAATATGGTCGGCTATTTTGTGAATCCTATCAGACACAGTCTTGTTTGAACATTGCACTGCTGCAACTTTCTTTGCCGCGTCTTCTCCAAGTATGCAGCCAACTGTTTCTAACATGCATGGTTTAATTAAGTTATCTGCAATTGAGGAGCAGACATTCTATATGCAGTATGTCCATTTTCTGAAATTTTCAGGAGAGCAGAAAAACTACCACAGGTTTACATGATAAGTTATCAAAAAAGTAATTTTTGCAAAAATACAGAAAAAAATACACTATGAAGTATCATGAATACGGAAAATATTCGATTGCCGGTTTGGCAAAAAAATTCAAAAATGTATTGGACATACTGCACTTTGTTTGTCTACAATGGACAAACTGCAGTTTGTTTGTCTTTAAAACGCTAAATTTGTCAACTTGTCCATTTCAAGACAAAAAAAAAGTATAAAGCATTGGTATTACAAAAAAATCTTATTAGAAGAAATAATTTTACATTCCTTCTTACGATCTTTTCTTGCAATATTTCGTTTTTTTTTCTGATTTTTCGATTAACATCGCCCACATGTTTACCTTCCGTATTATTCATTATTTATTAATGCCACTAGGTCTAATAACAACAATAAACCTATTGATAAAGACTTAATATTAGACCGGAGAGCGCACACACGTGAAAAACAGCGACAAAATCTACGTATGAAGGACATACTGCTATACGTTAGTACAACAGCGCTGGACATACTGCATTTAGATTGTCTTTGTAATTTTCAACAATTTTTTTACCCTGGATAGATGCTTCTTAGAACGCCCTTTTGTAATTAAAATATGTGGTATTTTACGTATAGATTACAATGCCATGTATAACTAAAAATTTATGAAAATGGACAAACTGCATATAGAATGTCTGCTCCTCAATTGTGTGTGGTTTTCCTGCTCGAGCTATCCTGTAACTTAGGAGGAACGATGCTTCAATAGCATTTTCATTATCGGTTTTTGCAAATTTATTCAAATTCGACACTGTGGCTTCATACGTCTCTTTGTGTTTTTGAAAAAAACTGATATCTTTTTCCTTGAGATTTTCGTGGTTTGAATCAAAATGTCGTTGTAACTTTGCTGGCACCAAAGAACTATTTACCAATATTTTTTTACAAATAAGACATAATCCACTTGGTTCCTCAGCACTCCCAATAGATACAAATCCAAGGGACAAATAGGAGTCATCGTATTTTTTCTTTTTTGCAGATTTTGCATCATCACTTTCTTTCCTATGTCTTGTTCGTTTTGATCCCGTATTTTCCGCACCCGAACAACCAACAACAACATTCTCGGGAATATTTTCTTGGGACTTGATTCCGTCTTCATTATCAGCCACTGTGTTTGAGCTTGAAATATTATGATATACCCGTCCAGTCTTTAACCAGTTATCCATGATAAACTAACTACTAATATTAATATAAACTTAAACAAAAACTTAACAAAGCGCTAAAATATTAAATCCAAAATTATAAAAATAAAAACGTAAGAAAATTGAAGTTAATAAAAAAAATATTAATAAAAAGGAGGCTTACTAGTATGTCCCAAATGCACGTGAATTTAAAATGTTTCAGAACTCATATACTCATGGTTCAGTTCATTATTTACTATTATATATCCTTACCTGTACTAATAACATTATAAATAACTTGTAGCCTTCTTGCCATCTATCGATGGCAGTAGTTATCTCAGATACAATCAAATCAAATATTACATAATTTTAAATAAAAACAATATATTTATTATTTTTTTTTTAAATAATATTTTCAAAAATCAAAAAAATATTCAAAAATAAATAAATCGTGGAACCACGGTAACTTCTCCGCGGAACCCACTTTAGGAACCGAGGAACTAACCTTTAAAACCTGTACAGGAAGCTTTTTGAATTGTATTTGAAATGCTTGCAATTTCATTCGAGGTGCTTGCATTTTCATTCGAGGTGTTCGACGGAATCAAAATTATGTTAAAGGGGAGATTTGTGTTAACAGTGCTCATGCTTGCATATGATGCATTAGGTTTGTTCTTTCAGCAGTTTGAACAGTTTGAAACGGTTTGCAAACCGTCAGACGCATGCGCAGATTAAACAATGCGTTCTTACAGCCGTTTGGTCAAACTGTGACTAAAAGTTTTATGTTCTTACAGTAACCCAAACTGGTTTCAAACGGTTTGCTGATAGTCAGAGCAGTTTGAAGATTTTTCTCAAATTAATAATCAGAGACATGCGCGTTAATAAATTATTTTAAAAGTTAGTTGACAATTTTTAAAATTTGTTTTTTTTTGGTGAAATGTTCATTTACGTAATTAAAATATATAATATTTTCTTAATTTCTCATTTTAAAATTTTAATTTTTTTAAAAATTCTTAATTTTAAATTTTGTGTACAAAATTTTCTAATTTTAAACGATGACATGTTAACCTAAAAATAACTTGTTTATGAATAAAAATTATAATTAAATAAAAAATTAAAAATTTTTAAAAAAAACCTTTTATTTAAAATTACAAAAGTGCATTAAAAAGTAGAAAATAATTTTAATAAAAGCAAACAAAGCTTCGTGAAAACATCAATATAAAAGCGTGGGGCTGTTTATAGGTGGATAAGCAGGCTAACTATTGGTGTACAAAATTCATAACCCCACGCTTTTATATTGATGTTTTCACGAAGCTTTGTTTGCTTTTATTAAAATTATTTTCTACTTTTTAATGCACTTTTGTAATTTTAAATAAAAGGTTTTTTTTAAAAATTTTTAATTTTTTATTTAATTTTTTATATTCTAATTTTTTAGTCATATCTTTTCAAATACAGCTTATGTATTTTAACTAATATAGGTTCATCCTATCAGATTTCTTTATTTATGTGTTTTAGATGTTTGATACTTCACCCTGTATAAATCATTACGACGAAAAACTTTACCCTGAATGCGGTCCTTAAAAATAAGATTTAGAATTTTAAGTTACTTTCCACCCTGTATGATAAAATTGTCCATTGCGCATCGACGCATGCGCTTAATAGTTTTCGGTTTTTTCCCGATTTTTTGCTTATTTTTCAGATTTTTAAAAAAACAAAATTAAAATATGAAAATGCTCTGCAGGTGAAAGCTGTGTACCAAATTTCAGATCTCTAGGACGTCGGGAAGTTGCTTAAAAATGGCCTCAAAGCGGTCGACCCACACGGACGACGGACGACGGACGATGGACGACGGACGACGGACAACGGTCTTCCCAAGTTAAATAAAAGCTTTTAAAAAGGTTAGGGTTAAGTCCATGCAATATTAAACTGGGATAACCAACTGTAACTGTCAAACTTTTAAAATGGAACATGCGCTGTTGGATTTTGGACTCTGAAAGAGATACAAGATGGGCAATCAAAACGTATAACAAAGACAGCTACAAATTACCAAATCGTAACAATCTGGTTTCAGTACGTTCAATGCATTGGGATGGGGTACTTGATATCTATGTAATATATATGATCTAAGGTTTTAGTCTAATTTGAACATAAGGAAACTTTTAGCTTAAGCTTTTACGATACTGTCGTGGTATCTGTTGGTTATTAAATGTTTATTCCAATATGTTTGTTCAAACCACCCGAGAAAATTTTTTACACTAACTTACTTGGAGTAGTTTGGAGTAACATATCAAACAAACCTATTATTATCGATATCAGAAATACAAATATAATAATTACAATTTATTGAGGAAACCACCTCAAAGTTATCGTCAACAAAAGGAAAAGTTAAGTGAGACCAACAACAGCCAGAACGACATTTCAAATTTAGAAACCGAACACGTTCGGAGTTTGCCTGCCGGTCAAGAAAACAACGAACAGTTTAATTATACAAAAACGTGCAAAGCAAATACAAGAAAAGAAGAATCGTACCAAATTGAAAGGAAACAAGAAAATAGAGTTCGAATAGAAATACGCAACAACTCAGAGGAAGTTCAATCTTCTAACGGAAAAAAATGTCCGAGATTTGCAAAACACAACAACGGCAAACCGGAACAAGTGCGGTTAACAAAAAAATCAGCAAAAGTGCCCAACCAATGGATTTCTGTTTCTAATAGAAACAGAAATCCCCTTTTCCCCTCTTCTTTAAACAATTTTAATCAAATCCTGCTCTTCAACCTAGTACTAGTTCTGGAAGTTACAAAAGTACGAAGAGAATCAAAAGGTACAGATTCAACCAATAATAATAAGTGTCTTCTATTACATGAATCAAACACCCCTATGCTGAATACAATGGAACTAAAGAAAGGTAAATTGGCAAAGTGGAACCACCGCCAGTGAGAAGAAAGGTAGTATTTCATCAACCACCGCATTTAGCACCAACGACACATTTATGGAGATTGTTTACATTATATGAATTGCAAGAAAACATGAAGTTTGCTTGATGACCAAGCACCCGTGGAATTACAAAGCATAGATTCGGAAACGTTCAAAATTGTTCTTGATTGGATTTCTCACTACATGAGCGACCCACCTGCATATGAGTTTAATGAATACGATTATCGTACGAATTTTCAAACGACGTGGGAAGAGGAATTCTTTCAAGATATAAGTCAAGTTACTTTGCATAAATTAATTTTGGCTTCGAATTACCTAGACATTAAATCTTTAGGTATTGCGACATGCAGAACAATAACAAGGTTATTATAAGGAACTACGAGAAAAGTTCGGCATTGTAAATGATTTTTCGGATGACGAAGCCATGGAAATAGATGAACAGCAAAACGATGAAACGGTGGAGGGAGAAGCTGATGAGATTTTAAAATGCACGAAATTCGAGATGACTACGTTCATGATAATGCTGTATTTCATGTTGAATACGATCCCGTTGATTTAAATGAATGGCCCATCAAAGAAGAAAGGACAGGGGAAGATGAGGATGATAGTGATGATTCTGAGGAGAGTTATACTAGTTGATTATACTGATAGCGAGGATTACGATGATGATGATATTGAAGGCTAGGATGGTGATTATGATAGTGGAGACCAAAGTGGTGATTCTCCAGAAGACGAAAGTGATTCAGATAGAGATATCAATATTTAGATAGAAAATTCCTGTTTAAAAAAAGATTGGGCCTTTAAGATGAGGTAACTTCAAAATTCCATGCCAAAAACTACTTTTTTTGTATAATTTTTCCACAACTAAAGAAGGGTAAATTGACAAAAGTGGAACCACCCAAAAGCAAAGCGTACAAATTACCACAACTCACTTTTTTTTAAGTTTTTAAAAGGAGCTGATGAATTTTTCAAAACTGAAGCATTTGGTTTCTTGCAACTAATGTGCCAAGTTTTGAGTAAAACCCTAATTGGCATATCAAACTTACTACTTAAACTTGAAGCATACATGATATCGTATGGTTTGACAAGCATAAAAGAAATGGTAAACTCTAAAGATGGTGAAAAATACGTGGAGCTCTTGTTAACCTTACATAATACATTTCACCAATTCTTGTATAAATAGCCCACGCTTTTTGACCCCCTGGATATATCGTTCACTTGCATAATGAATGATACGACCGTGTTTCCATCAAACATCAAAGAAGGTAGTGCAAGCACATCCCCCAAAATGATTCCATCCTATTTTGACATGTTGTTACGAGCCACGGCGCTATCCAAACGCTTAACAAGTGAAGAGCTGAACACCAAATTGGAGAAAATGTTATCGGTATAATGATGTGTAGGTTATCATTTACTTGGACTTCTTTTCTTTTAAGTTCCGATTTATACTATATTTAAACGTCAACAATGAATTCTATTTTCAAAAATAAAAAATTGCGATCCTCTGTGATAGTCCTCCATGGAAGCAGCTATAAAATTGGAAAGTTTTAAAAGAAGTGTAGAAATACATGACATTAAATTTACCAAACTTATCGGTGATGGCGATAATACGTTGTATTACTTGGAAGCTTTTAGAAGTTAAACCATATGGAGCACTTTCAGTCGAAAAAGTTGAATGCGTTAACCACTTAATGAAAAATTTTTGTAATAATATAAAGAATATTAGTAAATTTTTACTCAATTCTAACAATTAATAGCTAAAAATTACTGTCTTGAAAATGTTCCGCACATTGTTATTTTGTAAATCAGCTATTATTGTCTGTGTTCTTGGTGCTATATTAACGTTATGTTGAATTAAACTTTTGACAAAATGAGGAAAATAATGAAAACTGGAAAAGTCGTAGTGGTCTTGAGTGGCCGCTACGGCGGCAGAAAAGTCGTAGTATTAAAAAAATATGATGAAAATACTTCTGATAAGCCTTACGGCTATACGCTCTCATTGTTGGAGTCGATCGTTACCCGCGCAAAATTCACAAACGCATGAGTAAAGGAAATATCCATAAGAGGTGTAAAATTAAGGCTTTTATTAAGGTGATAAATTATAATCACTTGTTACCTGCTCGTTATTCTGTTGATCTGGCTAACGATCAAAAAGTTGCCCCCAAAGATATCAACGATCCAGTGAAACGCAAGAAAGTTTGTTTCCAATTTTGAATGAAACTTGAGGAAAGATACAAGGAAAGCAAATATAAACGGTTTTTCCAGAAATTAGGATTTTAGTTTATTTAAAATGTAAGATTATCTAAATTAAATTTTGCCATTTTATTTTATTTTATGTCACTTCTTTTTAAGAAGTGATAAAAGAAGATAAAGATATAAGAAGTGATAAAAGAACATTTTACAAGTGCCGATTACAATGCCGACTACACCTGAGCAAATGCTTCACAAGTGTTATTGAGGTATATCAAATAATTTAAAATATTACGGAGAAAAGGGACGATTTTATATCTCGCAAACATCTACTATAACAAAAACTTGAGGTTGATTCGTATTAGTGTCTTTAACTTGAAGAAAGTGACCGGGGGAGGAATTCCCATACGTCAAAAGTAAACTTTTGTGGGGTTCAGAAGCAAAAGTAGGTTCAAGCCAAACGCGGGTTTAGTGATGGTGAACTTGAACTAAAATTTTGAGTTAAAAATGGCAAATAACAGTGTTGAAGTTTGTTGTGCGATTTGCATGTCGTCGGAATTTACTGATGATTTGGTGGGTTCCATCGATTGTTCTCATGAATTTTGTGGTTTGTGTATTAAGACTTGGTCTCAAACAAATACAACGTGTCCGTTAGATAGGCAAGAATTTACGACAATTGAGTTGAAATGTAAATTGAGTGGAGAAATTAAATCTATATGGAATTGTGAACGTATGCAAGAAGAAGTACAATTTAAATAATTTGTTAGATAAAGTGGATGAAGTATCTTTACATAATTGAACTCCAAAACGTTTTTGAATCGAGCACATTTATATTTTTGATTTTTGAATTATGCTGACGTGGAGAATTATTTGATTATTTCACGTCGGTGCGGTGACTTTACCAAAAGAAAAACTCGCATTATTATGCGTCAAATTTTGAAATAATTTCAACATATTCGGAGCCACGGAATAGTTCATCGTGACTTAAAACCTAAAAACATTTTTCTGGATGACAATTTGAATGTGAAAATTACTGATTTTGGATTTGCAAAAGAAATGTTCTCCTAATGAGTTATTAACTGATTTGTGTGATACACCGGACTATTCTCAGGAAGTGGACTTCTGGGGGGTGTGATTATGTATACCCTACTTGTTGAATGTCCATTTTTTGGCGTTAGAAGCAAATAGTCTTGCTACGTAACATAATGAAAGGCAAATATTCATTTTCATAGCGTGAATGAACCGATATAATCATAACCACCAAAGGACTTTATCAGGAAGTTACTCGTTGTTGATAGAAAATAAAGATTAACCATCACCGACGCCTTGCACCACCACTTCTTTTTAACTGTGGTGATAGATGGGTGCGCTTTTTGGTCATTGGGTGAAAAAAGGAGAATGTCAAAATTTGGCTGAATTGTTTGAAAACCAGCCAAAGGCCGAATTAAAACATATCTATATAACTAATCTCAGTAGATAATGGTTGTTATAAAATAAAATGAGCGTTTATTGATGTTTAGTGTAATTTTAACAGTTTTGTTGAATTTTAACATAATAGTCGAATTTAAATTTTATTTTCAATTATAAAATTGATATATGTGATATGTTTGTGCTCACCATTTTTTGTAATACGTAATATTTGTTTGAAATTAGAAAATTTTGAAAAAAAGTTGTTTTTTATGCAGTAATAAAAGGATATGCATATTAAAAAAAAAAACAATTGAAACGGCGGAGGATGAAGATTGCAAACCTTCTTATTCAGGAAGATACGTTATTGGAAAAAAATAAAAGTTTTGTTAACTTAGGATCAAGTTATTGATCGCTACGGTAATCAACACAAAATTATCAGCATTGATAGACAACAATTCCAGTACGCTGAAGAAATTGAAGAAGTGGATAGTGAAGAGGTTGAAGGAGATATGGCAAAATTAGACTCCAGTTGGCTGTACTTACCTTAAAAGCATCCTTACAAGTTGTTTAATAATACATTTTTTATTTATTTTGAATGGTATATAATATAGTTTTGATCAAACCACGCAATGTACCTAACCAGAAGACGTCACATGCAATTTTTGTAAGTCAAAAATTTGACTGGCAATAGTGAACCAATCAATCGATTTATTAATTTTTGCTAGATGAGGTTATAATTTGAAATTAGGTTATTTATTTTGCCAGGCCTAAATTGATCGTTTAAAAATAAAAGTTATGGCAAAAGAGGAAAACAAATTACCCGATAAAGATGCAGCGAAAGTGTTTTATGCGAAGTACAAACCCAAAGAAATTCTTGGCAAGGGCATTAGTTCGACGGTACGAAGATGTATGGAAAAAAAGACAGGACAAATTTGCTGCCAAAATTATAAACTTAAGTGCGGATGGTGAGAGGTCGACGTCTTACGAAGCTGTCAAACAAGAGATCTCGATTATTTGTCAAGTGGCCGGACATCCTTACATAATTGAACTTCAAGACGTTTTCGAATCGAGCACATCTATATTTTTGGTTTTTGAATTATGCCGACGCAACGTGGAAAATTATTTGATTATTTAACGTCGGTGGTGATTCTCAGGAAGTGGACATCTGGGCGTGTGGTGTGTTTATGTATACGTATACCCTATACTTGTTGGATGTCCTCCTTTTTGGCATCAGAAGCAAATGGTCTTGCTACGTAACATAATGAAAGGCAAATATTCATTTTCATAGAGTGAATAAACCGATATATCAGAACCACCAAAGGACTTGATCAAGTAGTTACTCGTTGTTGATAGAAAATAAAGATTAACCATCACCGACGCCTTGCACGACCACTTCTTTTTAACTGTGGAGATAGATGGGTGCGCTTTTCGCGTTTATGGTCATTGAGTGAAAAAGAAGAAGGACAAAATTTGGCTGCATTGGTTTGAAAACCAGCCAAAGACCGAATTAAAACATCTATATATTCTACAAATCAACAACGAAGAATATCAATTTCATGTAGATTTAACTGATTCTCATATCGATGATTTATAGTAGTCGAAGAATTTGATGATTTCGACGGCAGCGTGGACAAAGATTATGATGACTATAACAGCAGTGTAGAGCAGTGGTATGAATCAACGGAAGACGATCATACATTCATCGGTATAGAAGACGAAAATTTTGATAATATAGATCAATTTCTAGAACACATCGACGTAGTATTAGAACCATTCCCCACCTGTCCATTTTTTGTATGAACGAGACTGACAGCGATAGTTATACATTTTTGAGTGATTATTTGTAAATAAGTCCAGTAATGAGTTACCAACAATTATTTACGTATCAATTTTCTACGGTTTCGTTGACATTGATGCAAGTCACCGTTTGTTCCAATTTTATATAAAATGAGTTTATGAGGAACCTGAATGCACAAGTAGTGTGCTTATTGATCACGGAGTATTAGTGTTTTGTTACGGAACAGCCAAAGAAGTCGATTATTGAATCGTAAAGAATTCCATGGGACCAAAGTATGGGGTGATAATGGTTACATTCTTATGTCAAGAAACAAGCATAACCAATGTGGTATTGCAACGATGCGATGCCCAGTTATCCTCTTGTGTAATTTTTTTTTATTAATTTTGTTTAAAATAAGAAACAATGTTGAATTTAACTTCGTACAATAAATTTTTTTAATTAAAGTAAATGTTTTCCTTATCTTAATTGTTACGGTTCAAATTTAACATTGTAACATTTATTGCATTTCAAATTTTGGTTATCAATAAGTTAAAGATTCCTTTACGCAAATTTAGTTTATTTCCACTAAATGGCATTACAGGCATTGTAATGCAAGTTTAAAAATATCACCTGACTTGGTTGATAAGGTTTATCTTTATAAAAAGTTAAAATTTAGTAAACGATTGTCCGACATTGTAAATTTACGTTTTACATTTGGCATTGTTTTTGGACTTTTGAGTGACCTGATTTTGTTGGACTAGTGTTTTTTTTCCAACCCAATTATTTGGGATTATTTCAGTCATCTCGAGTTTGAGATTTCCCTTGGTTACCGGCTTCTTGTGAAGTATTTGCTGAGGAAATCTTATCTTCATTGAAGGATTTTGTGGTTCAAAATTTTTATCATCTGTTTTTATTGCAATCGTCATAAGTTTTATCTGGATATCATTGGACCCTCGACTAACACCTTGAGGTAATTAAATCATTATCAAAACTCCAGGTTTTAACTTTATTTTCGTTTAGGGTTTTTCTTTACGGACTTTTTTTGTATGAACGTTTTTTTCTTATGGACGCTTATTTGTATTGTATGGACAATTCATTTGTTGGACGAGTCCATTCCAAATTTGAGAATTCTTTGATCCAGTTGGAAGAATTAACCTTTGGTGGCATTACTTATTGCATTATTGTAATCTTGGAGACATCAACCACCCCGTCTCAAGTTGGTCTTACACCTGCCAATAATTTGTCCTGCTGTTTGACATCTTTCCCTCCATTAACATCGACAACCAGAAGACATCTTCAAGATAAGATATCTGTTTGTGCCGTACCTAATTTTTATTTTGTCTGTGTACAATTTTTTATTACTGCGCGTGGTATTTTGGGCTTATTTATTTTGAGAGTTTTAATTCAATTATTGTGTTTGCGATATCTGTGGATTTCACACAGAAGCGTGTATAACAACTGTACGCCAAATATAGCTATACGCGGTAATTTTATTCAAACAGTTATTTTCATAACTTTTTCAACTTATAATTTGAAATATAATTTTACTAGACTCAATATTTTTGATCGCTCAATATTACTGCGCAAAGTTTGTAAATTTTATATTATATTAAACCTGAAAGTGAAACGAGATAGCGCGCTTTTGATACCAAAGGTGATTTACCCAATTTCCCTTACTGTTTTTCTTTTAGTGCGCCATATTTTCGTGGTTTTTCTAGTGGGTACTATTGCGGTGATATACAAGGTGGTTAATAAACTACGTGGCGTCCATTTTACTATCTTTTATCGCCTTTGCTTCGTGAAGCATAACTTTACGGCGCCCCCTGTATTATCCACTTATCTTCCAGGTAAGGGAATAATTGGCACATCATTTTATCTCTTGCATCTACGAGCTAGCAAAAGGGGCATCTTCCATCTTTTGCGATTACACAGCCCTGAGATTTGTGTATCCCTCTATTTTAGTTACATAATATATAATATTACAGCTCTGCAAGCCTAGAATGGCTTCATTCCCTGCATCCCTGCTTACCTAACCTGTCTTGTAAACTCTCGTGTGTGACGCAGCCGTATCAACGGTAATGACGTCGACACAAATATCAGGGATCACCACAGGAGTGTGGATGCCCACCGGAAGGCCGAGCCAAGAAATTCTGTGCAATCCGCGATTTGAACCCAGAATTTCCGCTCTATACTCAACCAGCGATTACATCACTCTACTGCTGTCTTATACAGCATTATTATCTTAATAAACTTTAAAAAAAATTAAATAAAAAATTAAATAAAAAATTAAAAATTTAAAAAAAAAACCTTTTATTTAAAATTACAAAAGTGCACTAAAAAGTAGAAAATAATTTTAATAAAAGCAAACAAAGCTTCGTGAAAACATCAATATAAAAGCGTGGGGCTGTTTATAGATGGATAAGCAGGCTAACTATTGGTGTACAAAATTCATAACCCCATCATACATACGGTCATCATACGGTATACATCATAATACGGGTCGCGCACTGCGCGTTTTGTGGGTCCTTACAAAGTATCTAATGTATTTACCACGACAAGCTCTTATTGTCTTCAGTGACGCTATCTGCAAAAAATGGAAATTTGGGCGCCAGTTGATAATAAAGGACTATCACCGACAAAAACAAGATTATTAGTTTGCAGCCAAAAGATGTTTAATACAAAGTGTAAAATCACTTACGTGAACTCGAGAGGACCTTCCAACCAAGCAACCATAAAAAATATGATCAATAATTGATCCAGGAAAATCTAAAAGAAGAAGTCGCATCCAAACTTAACATCACTTAAGCCCGTATGACACGGTGCATAATTTTGCATAAAATTTACATGTAAATGGTAACTAACCAATGAAAAACGTTCGATGGCTACTAATACGCTTTTTCTATTGGTTAGTTACCATTTACATGTAAATTTTATAGAAAATTATGCATCGTGTCGTACGGGCTTTACAGTTGTTTGATCTCGGTTTACTCCTTTTTTCAACCTGTATTTTTGAAAATCCCCAGAAAGTTACCTAAAGTAACTATGATTGCATACTTTCAGGCGCAAGGTATTATTAAAAAAAATTAAAACTTGGAAAAAAACCTTTTATTTAAAAGAACAAAAGTGCACTAAAAGTAAAAAATAATTGTTTTTTAATTTTTAATTTTCTAATTTTTTAGTCATTATTTTTAAATAGAGCTTCTGTATTTAAACTAATGTAGGTTCATCCTATCAGAATTCTTCATTTATGTGTTTTAGATGTTTGATACGTCACCCTATATAAATCATTAAGACAAAAAATTTCACCCTGAATGCGGTCCATAAAAATGAAATTTGGAAATCTATATTACTTTTCACCCTGTATGATAAAATTGTTCAATGCGCATCGACGTCTGCGCTTTATGATTTTCAGTTTTTTCCCGATTTTTTGCTTATTTTTCAGAATTTCAAAAAAACAAAATTAAAATATAAAAATTTTCTGCAAGTGAAAGCTGTGTACCAAATTTCAGAATTCTAGGACGTCGGGAAGTTGCTTAAAAATGGCCTCAGAGCGATCCACCCACACGGACGACAGACAACGGTTACCCCAAGTTAAATAAAAGCTTTTAAAAATACAATTCAATAAATTACAGCACCCGAAAGCATACAGGGTGTTACACTCCTCCCCTGCCAAGCGGAAAACTGGAAGAGCCAAGTTTGCCAAGAAAACAGAAAAAGGCGTGGAAAATAAAATTTAACAGAGTCAAATCAAGAATCAAAGGTACGATCAAAGTAACACTAGAGCGTCAAAGTAATCTAGGTAGTTTAACTGGGACATAGAGTATTTCAAAACCAGTCTACAAAAACCCTGAAAGTAAATAAACATATCGGTATATTTCTCACCCCAAATTATGTATATGGAAAAGGAAGTTCTTGGGTACTAGTGGGAATGCTCAAATAAAACGCAATGGGATATGTCAACCGGTTTAGGTTATATTTTAACCATCATCAAGACTAGACAGAAAAATAAAATGTGACCAGTCAGTACAAATGCAGCAATAAAAAAAACATACCTCATAACATGTCCACAGGCCCCCCCCCTTTCAAAGATTTCGCGAATAACTCTGCGACGGTCGAGGTTCATTCGCCTCGAGCTTACATCTGATTGGCTCTGTAGATACTACCATGCACTTGGTCTTTTCAGTTGCTATCGACACGCCAAACCTTTTGGCTATTAGGTTGATCTGGTGAAGAAGTCTCTGCAAATTCACCTCACTCTCTGCAACGAGAACAGCATCATCCGCATAGCAGAGTATAGATATATTCTTGTCGTCCATCTTGTAACCCCTGCCACAACGCACTCCTCTTATAATCTCTTCTATCACCACATTCAAGTGTAGAGAACTCAATGAGTCTCTTTGTCGTATGCCTCTTTCTACTGCAATCTTGTCTGATATTTTTCCATTGATTTTTACTTGTATTGTATTATCTTTGTGTAGACCTTTGATGGTTTTTATTAAATCCATGGGTACACACTTGTTGCATAATAAATGTATCACATCAGCAGGCCGTACACAATCAAATGGTTTTTCCAAATCAATAAAGCACACACGGGTGCATGTCGCTGCCTTCCCCCCCCCCCAAATTAAATTTTGAAATAAAATTGGTGTCAATCGTTAGATCCTAAGGGCCAGTTGTATAAAAAAGCATCATCCTTGACCATGGATCAAGCTCCAATTTAAACCAATCAGTACAGTTAAAATTTTATTTTAAGTTTTCTATTGGTTTAAATTGAAGCTTGATCCATGATCAAGGATGATCCTCTTTTATACAACTGACCCTAAATGAGCTTCCATTATTTTCGTTTGAACCTCGACCGTCGCAGAGTTATTCGCGAAATCTTTGAAAGGGGGGGGGCTGTGGACATGTTATGAGGTATGTTTTTTTTATTGCTGCATTTGTACTGACTGGTCACATTTTATTTTTCTGTCTAGTCTTGATGATGGTTAAAATATAACCTAAACCGGTTGACATATCCCATTGCGTTTTATTTGAGCATTCCCACTAGTACCCAAGAACTTCCTTTTCCATATACATAATTTGGGGTGAGAAATATACCGATATGTTTATTTAAATTCAGGGTTTTTGTAGACTGGTTTTGAAATACTCTATGTCCCATTTAAACTACCTAGATTACTTTGACGCTCTAGTGTTACTTTGTTGATCGTACCTTTGATTCTTGATTTGACTCTGTTAAATTTTATTTTCCACGCCTTTTTCTGTTTTCTTGGCAAACTTGGCTCTTCTAGTTTTCCGCTTGGCAGGGGAGGATTGTAACACCCTGTATGCCGAGATAGATCTTCAAAGAAAAAAAGCCGCCTAACGAAGCACAGGTAAGTACTAACCAGACGGATAATCTTGTTAACCTCCCTCCATTAGAGGACTTTATTAGCTCCCAATTGGCGGGTGTGCTTGACACCCAACCAATGTTGGTAGACGAGCAGACCAGCCAACCGAAAGAGCATGAACCACCCGGCCAATCACTCCCTTCAAATCTCCCCAATACAGACATACCACGTAATATCTCCCCAGCCCCTAACCAGACGTCCCGTCGAGAATCCCCTTTGGCCGTTCCACTTAAGACCAGAATCCCTCCACTAGTTCTAAGGGATACTGCTAAGTGGGGCAGCATAAAGAGCGAATTCGTGAGGCGGGGGATTCGTTTCACAAAGGCTAAACTACTCGCTGGCGGACTGAGCATCACTCCCGCCAGCGAAAACTACTACAGAGCCATATACAAGTACTTCGAGGAAGTTCTTACTCCCGAAGAAGGTGGATGGTACTTCCACCAATTGAGAGAGGAGAAGCCCCTAAAAGCAGTCATTAGGGGCATCCCCATCAACATTGATGTTAAAGAGGTCCAAGAGGATCTCATTTCAAAGGGATACGACTGCACGGTAGGCAAAATGAGGAGCAGTCGGGGCAGAAGACCCCTTCCCCTCATCATGGTCACTATGCCCAAAACCACGATCTCCGCCAATATTTTCAACGAGGATAGGGTCCATGACATTTGCGTCAAAATAGAAGTCCCCCACGCAAAAACCAAGATTGGGCAGTGTCACCGCTGTCAATCTTTCGGCCACGCTCAGAGTTGCTGCAAGACCACACCCCGGTGTGTAAAATGTCCAGGCCAGCACTGGACAGCCGAGTGCACCAGGCCCAAGGGTACGGCTACCTGCACTAACTGTGGTGGTGACCACCCAGCTAGCTACCAGGGCTGTAAGTCATATCCTAAAATGTGTAGAGCGCAAGCTCTCCTTCGACCAGTTCCCCTCAACAACCACGCAAGACGGTACAAACCGGTCACCAATGAACGTTCTTACGTTCAGGTGGCCCGGTCAAACCCCACCCAATCAGCTCTCTCCCAGAACGTCCAGGTGACCAGGTCAAATCTCACCCAACCAGCTTCTCCCCAGAATGTATCTAAGGCTCCCAAAAAAGACAAGCCTTCTAATAATCTTCCTACCGACGACAACGGTAGATTCACCGCTTCCAAGCAAGAAATAGCCAGGGTTACCTTGGAGCTCGTCAGGTTCGGAGTTTCCTCCGAGGAGATCTAGAAAACCCTCCGCCATTTCGCCAAGTCCGACTAACTTCTTTCCTGTCCTCCAGCTCACGCCATCACTTTTAAAATCTCATGACGACAACTTTTCCCGCAGCCCTAAAAGGCGTTTATTGGAACTCCAATGGGCTGACCAATGAAAAACGACCACAGCTCCAGACGTCACGTATTCAGACACTGACTCCGAGAACAACGTGTTCCAGTGAGGAGTGTTCACGCTGCCTCGGGAGGTTACAAATATCCGTCATTGTCCTGTCCAATTAATATTCTTCTTTTTCAGCTTGTGTCTTTAATTTTTTTTTCAGCGCCTATTGTTAAGATTATTGTTGAGTTTGTAAACTGTAAAACTTTTTATTTTTATATTTTAATAAAAACCCTGTAGCAACGGCGCGACTGAGGCTCTGTTATTGTAGAAGGGGCCCAAGATAAGCACATCGCGCCGCCGCGGGCGCGGGGATTATCTCACGCGTGCGTGCACGCGTGGACAATTCGACGTTAGCCTCCGGCTCCGCAGTGCTTACTTATAGCGCAATAATAAACAAGACACCGGCTCGACGCCGCTCCTTGGGTTTGAAATCCCTGTATAAAATTCTCAACGTCAGGTCTCAAAACCGGATGAAAAAGATAAGCGGGCTATCGCCCGCATCTGCTCCGCAGATGCCAAGTGTCAGCTACAGCTACCTAGGAAGAACCGCCTTATTGATCGCGGTTGACTCCTGCGCCAGGTTAGTATGACTATTTTTTAAATTTGTCTCCTAATCCAAAATTAAAAGGTTCAAAACAATTCACGATCAACACACCATCTGTCGAAGTTATGAAATGATATGTTCGCATTGCAAATTTTGAGCGCACTTGCCTTGCATAACTACATAGAATCATAAATAAATAATTTGATTAATTATTTTAAACCGGGACAGCGCGAACGCAGTCCCGACACTCAAAAATAGCACGCCCGAATTATCCACATTAGGGATATTCGCGAGGGTCAGCCCAATCAAAGTGCAATGAGAAGGCCTCATCTCGAGAGAACCGCCTTATTGATCGCGGTTGACTCCTGCGCCAGGTAAGTATGACTATTTTTTAAAAATGTCCTTTAGACCATGCTGTCAATTAAAAGATTCAAGGCAATTCAAGGAATTATCCACATTAGGGATATTCGCGAAGGTCAGCCCAATCTAAGTGCAATGAGAAGGCCTCACCTCGGGAGAACCGCTTTATTGATCGCGGTTGACTCCTGCGCCAGGTAAGTATGACTATTTTTTAGATTTGTCCTTTAGACCATGCTGTCAATTAAAAGATTCAAGGCAATTCACGATCAACACACCATCTGTCGAAGTAATGAAATGATATGTTTGCATTGCAAATTTTGAGCGCACTTGCCTCGCATAACTACATAGAGAGATTCCCTAGATTCCGTGCCAAGACTCAAACTGTCATCGAAGAATATGTCAAGCTCCAAGAAGTTATCCGAATTAACCGAAGTGGAACTCCAGCGCATGCTAGCCAATTTAAAGGTTTCCCTATTGGAGCAGGCCAATCTGGCAGCCAAGACAAAGAAGGAATTGGACGCGTATGGATCGAGCCCGACGAAGGCGTTTTATCAAAGTTTGGGAGAAAGACCGGATAGCCGCTCTTACCAAAGGGTAAAGGCGGTTTACGATGACGCCATCAGCACTCATAAGAAGCTGATGGGTTACAAGAACCTGATCACCTCAAGCCTGGAAAAGTTCGAGTGCAAAAGGCAGAGCGCGATTAAAGGAAAAACGGTTGTTTCGAGCAACCCTGTAACCGTGCAAAGTGAAGAAGCCACGATGTCCATCGAAGAGCCGGATAAGGAGGAACCGATATTACCGGCGAACCACTCAGGAAAAACCAAGTCCAGCCAATCAAAAGTGCAGGATGGGCCAAAAGATGTGGAGAGAAAGCGCGATCGAGAAAGTAGGCGCAAGCTGCAACAAAAAAAGACGAGACCTGCCTCAAGCAGTATGTCAGGAAGCCGAGATAGATCTTCAAAGAAATAGAAGCCGACTAACGAAGCACAGGTAAGTACTAACCAGACGGATAATCTTGTTAATCTCCCTAAATGTTGTTAGCCGAGCAGGCCAGCCAATCGGAAGAGCATGAACTACCCGGCCAATCACTCCCCTCAAATTTCCCCAATACAGACATACCACGTAATACTTCCCCAGCCCCTAACAAGACGTCCCGTCGAGAATCCCCTTTGGCCGTTCCACTTAAGACCAGAATCCTTCCACTAGTTCTAAGGGATACTGCTAAGTAGAGCAGCATAAAGAGCGAATTCGTGAGGCGGGGGATTCGTTTCACAAAGGGTAAACTACTCGCGAACTGAGCATCACTCCCGCCAGCGAAAACGACTACAGGGCGATATATAAGTACTTCGAAGAAGTACTTACTCCCGAAGAAGGTGGATGGTATTTCCACCAATTGAAAGAGGAGAAGCCCCTAAAAGCGGTCATTAGGGGCATCCCCATCAACATTGATGTTAAAGAGGACCAAGAAAACCTCATTTCAAAAGGATATGACTGCACGGTAGGCAGAATGAGGAGCAGTCGGGGCAGAAGACCCCTTCCCCTCATCTAGGTCACTATGCCCAAAACCACGACCTCCGCCAATATTTTCAACGAGGATAGGGTCCATGACATTTGCGTCAAAATTGAAGTCCCCCACGCAAAAACCAAGATTGGGCAGTGTCACCGCTGTCAATCTTTCGGCCACGCTCAGAGTTGCTGCAAGGCCACACCCCGGTGTGTAAAATGTCTAGGCCAGCACTGGACAGCCGAGTGAATCAGGCCCAAGGTTACGGCTACCTGCACTAACTGTGGTGGTGACCACCCAGCTAGCTACCAGGGCTGTAAGTCATATCCTAAAATGTGGAGAGCGCACATCACTCCCCGCGATCAGTTCCCTTCAACAACCAACCGAGACATTTGTACAGACCGGTCACCAATGAACGTTCTTGCGCTCAGTTGGCCCGGTCAAACCCCAGCCAATCGGCTCTCTCCCAGAACGTCCAGGTGACCCAATCAAAACCCGCTCAATCAGCTTCCTCAAGGAATACATCTGTGGCTCCCAAGAAAGATAAGCCCTCCAACAAACTTCCTACCGACGAATACGGTAAATTTACCGCTTCTAAGCGTGAAATAGCTAGGGTCACTTTGGGGCTTGTCAGGTTCGGAATGTCCTCCGAGGAGATCCAAGAAACCCTCAGTTATTTCGCCAGGTCTGACTAACCTCTTTCCCGATTTTTCAGCTCACGGCATCATTCTAAAACTTCAGGACTACAAATTTTCCCGCAGCCTTAAAAACTGTTTACTGGAACGCCAATGGGCTGACCAATGAAAAACGATCTCTTCTACAGATCTTTGCTGCCAAACATGACCTGGATTTATTATTGGTAACAAAAACTTTCTTCAAAAAAGCCACCTGAGCAAATATTACCACGATACCACGATAGGCGTTCCCCTAGCCAATCACGGTCTGTTATAAATTTCTGCAGCATACAACAGGCCTGACGTTGACTGCACTCAAGATGTCTCCAAGCTCCTTCAAAGCAGTGGTGACACCCCGCACGTCATTGCCGGCGACCTAAATTGTAAGCATTCCGCCTGGAACTCGTGTAACATGCTAAATGCATGCTACAGGTTAAGCCCTCCGCTTCAAGCTTAACACGGCTTTATATAAACGTCAAGTATGAACGCACCCTAACATCTATAACCCTGGCGGTGATATTAAGTACGAAGAGCAAACAGCCGAGTCTGACAGCGTCTTTGAGAACAACCTGTCGATGTAGAATTTTAGTTTAAAAATCTACCAGCGGATTTGACTATAATTTGAAAACCAATTTGATGACTCTGTGTTCCGACACTAGTGTTGACTACTATAATCACCAAATTACTTACTGTTTGCGTCGAAGAGCTGGTGAGAATTTTCTATTTTGAAGACCACATGTTGAATTGGATTTGCACATCTGGGTCAACCATTTTGGGAATTTTTCATCATCTCGCTTCAACCCATCGATCTTATAAATAACAGAAATAACTGATCTAAGCTTCAACCCTTAGTTTGGAGGCGTGTGAACAATTCGACTGAATATCTGCCAATGTCAAATTACTACCATCTTTCGCAAGAGTTCGTTTTGGTGGATCACTGCACAGTAATTATAGTATCTGAACTTTTACTTCTGATTTTCCCTGATAAGCCAGTAGTTTTGTTTGCTAGTCAAATATTGTTAAATCGAACTGTGGTAGCTTTGTTTTTTATCCAAAGAACCGCAGTGACATATTGTATGCTATTTGTGTGGTTGATTTTTTATTTTTTTTTTTTTATTTTAATTATTAATATTTAAATTATTAATAATTTTATTTTAATTATTCGCGTTTTACATTACCGTTGGTGGCGCCACTGTCAATAATAACATTAAGTCTTTCAACAGTTCCAATTATTCTGTGTGGTGGCGTTTTGTTAATGTAAACAAAAGAAAATGTTTGTTTGTGGTGTTTACGTTGGTACTTACTATACGTTACAAACGAGTTTAAAATTATTCCGCATGGTGGCGTTTTGTTAATGTAAAACGCGAATACAGAATTTCAAAAAATTTAATATATTAAGTTTGCAATAACAGTAGGTAGTAATAAAATAAAAATTATGGAAATATATCAGGTAATAATTTATTTTAGCTTTTAATTATTTTCGAAAAAATATGTAGAAAAAGTCGTACTTTTGAATTGATTAGATTAAGGGTGCGATTTTTAGGACTATTTCAAAACTTCATTTACAACTAAAAATTGGTTTTAGATACAGTAACGATTTTTTTTTAACAAAAAGATACGAATTTTTTGAAGGATTAATAATTTTAACTCTGTTTAATAACAGATTAATATTTTGATTATGTTACTTAGCGATTTAATATCAAACGCGCACAATTAATTAAAATTAAAAATATGTCATTACGAAGTTAAAATACCAATCTTTAATATTCTCTGATGTAAATGAAGCTTTGTTCTGGCCATAATTTGAATAATTTTAGAAGGCACGTCATTAAAAACCAATGAAATTTTTCTTTTAGTTTTTCCAACAAATGAAAGACGTCGTTTGTAATTAAACTGTAAACCTGGGAAACTGCGCCATCATTGAAAATATTCATGTTTTAAAAAAAGATTGGGTCCTTAAAATGACGTAACCAAAAATTCCATGCCAAAAACTATTTTTTTGGATAATTTTTTCACGACCCTTTTACATGTAATTTAAAAATTACATACCCGATTTCATTATGGAAAAAGTACAATTACTAAATGGAATTTTGCCGAATATATTAATAACACTTTATTTATTAATAAATCGATATGTCAGTGTGATGGGAATATCTCGGTAAAATGAAATCACACACTACGGTACACCACACACCAAGCAAATCACCGTAACAATGCGAAAAAACAATAAATATACTTGACAGAAAACAATCGCAACGTTGTCAGTTTCGCAACAGGGTTGTGGTTTTTACTCTGCTATACAGAAGGATTTCAAAATGTGCAAAATATTATGATCCAAATCTCACTTAAAAAGTGAATTATGTGGTCAAGGTCTCGAAGAAACCGTTATTAGAGGAAAATTTGATAGTGTAGTAAAACAGAACAGAAAGGAGATTATCGATAGTATTTGATATTACAGTGGGGTAAATTTAATTTAAATGTAAATTAAGCTTTACGTTGTGACAGTTCAAGGTCGATAAACATGAAAAATTAATAACGGGACCGCTAAAATTTACACACCAATTTTGAGTTTCTAAGAATAAAATTGTAAAAAAAATGAATAAGTCCAGAGGTAAATAGTACCACGTACTTGCTAGAATCACAATTTTAATTTCTTTGCTTTCAGATTGCGATATTCCAATTTTACAAAAAATAGCAGCCAGGAAGACGCTGAAAAGTACATTAAAGGTTTCCTAAAAAAAGAGTTGCCTAGTTCTGATATAAGTAAATTAGATAAAGACCTAGAATGGAGGTTTTTACTTCGTGGGCAAAATTCCAAAAAGAAATCGAGAGAAAGAAAAAATAAACTTTTTTTAACACGTAAAAGGAAAGAAAGAAGCATGATTTGTTAAATTTGTCAAAAAATGATTGGAATTATGACCAATTGGAACCTATGCGCAGTGGCGGATTAACGCACAGGCGCATGAAGCGCGCGCTTGGGGCCTCCAAATTTAGGGGGGCCTCAAAATTTGTTTATTTAAACAAAACATATTTTAAACCGACTTCTTTTTGTAACATTTTTTTCAAAAATTGTAAGTACAAAACAATGCAAAACATTTTTAAATTGACATATCGTCGGCTGAGTATTGGAGTGTTCCATGTCCATTTTAATTTTTTTTTAGATTAATACATCTACTTGTTGTTAATATTGAATTGTACCATCTCCATTAAACGTGTACAAAAATTCGAAAACGTTTGTGAGATATAGAGTTTTAGTTTTTTACTAACTCTTAAAAATTTTCTTTAAATGAGTATTGTTTTGTTCCAAGTCCACAGCCAACCTATTGCATTACTAGGAGTAATCACGTGAGCAAGGACTTGGCACATTCCAATACTAATTTACAGGCAAGTAACTTTTAATATTATTATGAATAATTAGCTTTATACGCTATTATATTACGATATCGAAATTTTTATGAAAAATCTATTCTAAAATAGTCATTTTATTATTAGCATGCTTATTTAAAATTAATTTTTAAGTTACTTTATAATTATTATTTTGGACATGGAACAACTTAATATATTAATTTATAAAAAAGTTTATGTCAATTGTTCCATGTCCATTTCGAATAATTAATTATTTTCAAATACTAGAATTTAAAAAAAAATAGCTAGCACTATTTAATTTATGTGATAATACCCCAAATAATAATTATGTATATACTATTATAATCTACTACATATTTAAAAAAAATGCGTTTGAAAGTTTAATTGCAGTTTTCTCGTAATTACCTTTTTAGGACTTGGAACACTCCAATACTCAGCCGACGATATAATTGCATAGTTCAATCTTTTGTTGTTCTGCTTATTAAGTTATTAAAGATTATTCTTTTGTTAAGTACCTATTCTTGGAAAGGTATAGGTACTGTAAGTAAAGGTCTATTGTTACCCAAGTCATCTAACGGTTATAAGTGATAAAACCTCGTGTAATTGCCAGGGTGTATTGGAAAACCAAAGTGGTTAGACAAGGAGAAATAAAAATAACAATATAATATTGATCTATCAAAAATTTCGGGGACCGCAAATTGCGCCAGCGGTCAAGGGTTTTTTTAATCCTACCCGTAAATTGCGCCAAAAATTTTTGCGGTTGACCGTAAATTGGGTCAGAAAAAGGTTTTTATATATTATATTTAATCCATTGCTTGTTTGACAAAAGGATTAGTACTACTGAAAAAAAAATTGGGTCTTAATTTAACAGAGGTGTATTTAACCCGTATTTTCACACTGTAGGAGTTTCGCTGATTTTTACGTTAAGAGCAATATCCAGTGCTTAAGTACAATTTTTGTGTTTTATGTCATTCATTTCCAGGACGTTACAAAAATTTAAATAATTGCTAGCATGCCGAAATCTTTTAAAACTTTTTCATGTAAAGGCGCTAAAGGCAATTGATTTATTTATTGGAATACCACGTTATTTGAAAACTAAAATTGGTGAGGGGGGGGGAGAATCCCACATTTTAGTTTTCAGATAACGTGGTATTAATAATAAATAAATTAATTGCCTTTAGCGCCTTTACATGAAGAAGTGTTAAAAGATTTCGGCATGCTAGCAATTATTTAAATTTTTGTAACGTCCTGGAAATGAATGACATAAAACACAAAAATTGTACTTAAGCACTGGATATTGCTCTTAATTTAGACATTTTCTATTTCTGAATTTTAGCAAAGATTATAGGGTGTCGTTTTCATGTCAGTCAAGCGTGAGCGTGGTACCGGAAACTTACAAAATTTGGACTTTCAACTGAATATCAAGATAAAAATTCGCTTATTGGAAATTGGTTGAAATGGACATTTGAGCTGCAGTATTTAAACCCCGCAGAAGTATCTGAAAGTTTTGATGAAGATTTAATGCAAATTATACCCGTAGATGCTAGACTTTCTAAATATTCTTCATATTTACATAACACACAGTACATACAAGAAAAATCTTTGTTCCCCCCAAACATTTGTGCATCAAATACATCAAATATGTTCCGAACAACTAACGCGTGCGAGTCTTCCCACAATTATTTTGCTAAAAATTTTCATACAGCTTATCCAGACCTTGACACATTTTTGGACGCCGTATTGGATATGCAAATTTCTGTTTACGTTAAAATTGATAGTATTAATCAACAGAAGCAAATCCGTACTAAAACTATACTCAAGCAAAAAACATTGCAATTCAACATAGCATTGTATCAAACGAAGGAACTAAGCAGATTTGATTTTCTAAAACGTATATGTCACGATTTTGCAGATATTTATTAAAAATAATTAATAATAATCTTCATTAATAATAATATATTGTTGTTTATATTTTGTTTTCTATATTGTCTTAGAAATGATTCCAAAGAAATTGAATTTGCGCTGAGAGGCACAGCTGTGCGTAGGTTACAGTTACTTTTTCATATATTTTTCTAAAAATAAAACCTTCTAAAAACTACGCCACTGTGGGAATTACATAATATTATAATTATTAGTAAATACACCACTTTTTGGGTATTACAACTTAAGCTCCCTAACCAACCGCTGGCGCAATTTGCTAGTTGTCCTTAAGCTACCGATCAAAAAAAGCCAAGAAAATATTGACCGTTGGCGCAATTTACCGGCGTCCAAAAATTTATAGTAGAGAATAGGTCTTAAATAATAATCTACAGGTAGATATTAAATTGTATACTTCTTTACAAAAATGTTATCGCAATAATAGCCACATTCAGGACCGTCTTCAGGATTCAACGTTCATTAGAATAATTAATGAGAAAAATTGTGAAATTAAAAAAATACTTTACCGGATTACATGTTTCAATCTCATTCACGATTCTATTCGTAAAACTGATATCGTCAGATATAACTGGTTTTATGAAAATACCACTTTGCTTACTAATTTTACAGCTTACTAATTAAACTTTTTTTATAATATTATTTACAGTAAATTATTTTACGATGTTGTGGCGGCTCTGCTAAATATTTTAATTTTAATTCTGGCAGTTTGTAATTTTTTTATATTGGTAATTCCACCTTTTCTTATGAATGCGTTATTTACTATAAAGCAGGGCCGCAGCTAGACATAAGTCATGGGAAGGGTTTCACCTAAAAAAAATTTTTTTATATTATGAGAAGGGTTTTACCGAAAAAATCCGTTTTTAGACCCTTTTTTTACTCTTTTGCTATGCCATGGGGGGGTTAAACCCCTAAAACCACCCCTTATATACGGCCCTGCTATAAAGTATGTAAGTACACTACTGATAGCAAAAATTAGAAGAAAAAAATAGAGAGAAAAAATAATATTATTATTGTTAGTTTTAGAGTGGATGTGAGAAATGTAAAATTCCAAAAAGAGAGAAAAATGTAGGTTTATGTCCTCGCCCCCCCCCCCCCCATTTCTAATTTTGTATCCAAAGTAGTCTAAATCGTTTGTACCTGTTTGTGCAAACATTATTTTTGTTTGTACCCAAATAGTTTTTGAGTAACACCTGGTAATACAAAATTTCTTTAAAATTTGCAATTCCTGATTCAAAACAGTCTTGAACGTTTGTGTTTGGTTTTGCGTGTGTTTGCCAAGTTTTATTTTCGTATGTACCCAGAGTTTTTAAGATTTTCGAGAAAAACATTAATGCCACTGACGCGCACAAATGATATATAATTTTAATGCCAAAATGAATGTGATTTTATTTTTTAAAGCTTTTATTTAACTTGATCTGAGCGTTGTCCGTCGTCCGTGTGAGATGGACTTTTTTAGGGCATTTTTAACAAAGTTTTTGACGTCCTAAAGATCTGAAATTTGGCACACAGCTTTTACTTGCAAAACATTTTCATATTTTAATTTTGTTTATCTAAAATTTCAAAAAAAAATCGAAAAAAAAACTAAAAATCATAAAGTGCATGCGTCGCTGCGCATTGAACAGTTTTATCATACAGGGTGAAAAGTAACATAGATTTCCAATCGTATTCCAAACACATAATTAGAAAATTCTGGTGGAATTAAGCTATGCTAGTTTAAATAAAGAACTAAAAAATTTAATGATAATTAAAATTTTTTTAAAAAAACCTTTTATTTAAAATTATAAAGATGCATTAAAAAGTAAAAAATAATTTTAATAAGAACAAACAAAGCTTCTTGAAAACATCAATATAAAAACGTGGGACTATGAATTTCGTACACCAAAAGTGAACCTGCTTACCCACCAATAAATAACCAGCCTCTCGCTTTTGAGACGGATTTATGATTTAAACATTTAGGTCTGTTTGGTACCACAGTCCTAGTGCTACACTAACTACACTACTACATATTGATTGGTGGTACAATTACTAACCCACTTTTTACACCAATCAATTTGTAGTAGTGTAGTTAGGGTAGTGCTAAAACTGTGGTACCAAACAGACCTTTTATTTGATTTAAAGAAATATTATTATTTGTTTTATTTTTTGCTGTATTATGTGTGATTAGAAATAAATATTTTGAAACAAACAAAAAAATTGAAGGGGGGGGAACTTGGACTTGTACGTCACCAATAGTTAAATCTGCCAATGCATACTAAAGTAAAAAACGGGCACGTAGAATGAAAATATTTGAAGGGGGCCTCAAAATTGAATTGCGCTTGGGGCCTCTCAAGTGCTTAATCCGCCACTGCCTATGCGTGAATTGTGGTTAAACTAATATATGCAACAGAACCTCAACGTGGTGAAGGCGCCAAAGTATGAGAATCCGGGGTTTTTAAATTTTCATGTGCTGTTTGGAAAAACTGAATTTGTGGGAGCGGAAGTTACCGTAGTTAAATCGAAAGTGGCCAGTTTAATAGGTTAAACAGGAACAATTGTGAGAGAAACCAAGTGCAGTTTTGAAATTGTTACTCCAAAATCGAAACTGACTAACTACTTAGGAGTACAGGTGAAATAAGGGATTTTTTATATAAAAAAGAAGTAGTAGAGTTCTTGGAATGTAGTGTGTTGAGTAAGTTATTGACAGCTTTCTCGAGAGACAGTGGTGATAAAGTTTACGTTCAACATATTATGAAGGAACATGGTGAAAGTTTAGTTAATAAAATAGTGAGAGAGAGTGCAATTGTTTACATATGCGGTTACGTGAAAAACTTGGTACAAGAGGCAAAGAATACTTTAATTTTGTGTTTAACTAAGTTTAATGGAATGGAAGTAAATGATGCAACAGAATATGTAAAAAATTAAGTTCAAACAAAAATATTTTTGTGTTTGTATATTGACACATTATTATTATTGTATAACCTCACACGCTAATAAGGATACTATGGTGAGAAGTTATATTGAAAAATTGAATAAAATTAGATTTAAAGAAGTTGAAGGTGATAAAATGTGTGATTTTATCTTATCCTTACTTATTATGAAATACTTACTAACGTATTTAAAAAATACAAAAATATTTTATCAAATTGATGGGCCACGATGTTCAAATGATAAAGGATTAGTGGAATACATGAAATATGTTGAGAAAAGAATTAACGAAAAAACTTGAAAGCTTCGTTGTATCTGAAAAACAAAACTGAAGTTAACTTTTGCTGCGTAGAAGTCCTAGTAAAAAAACCAATATCCGCGTTTTTAACAGGAGCTTATAAATTTTCCGTATATAAAACGTAGTTTTACTTGGAAGCTGTTAGAAGTTAAATCATATGGAGCACTTTTAGTAGAAAAAGTTGAATGCGTTAACAACTTAATGAAAAATTTCTGTTATAAATTAAAGAATATTAGCACATTTTTGCTCAATTCTAACAATTAATAGCTGAAAATTACAGTCCTGAAGATGCTCCGCACATTGTTATTTTGTAAATTAGCTGTTAATGTCTGTGTTCTTGGTGCTATATTAACGTTATGTTGAATTAAACTTTTGACAAATGGGGAAAATTATGAAAACTGGGAAAGTCGTAGTGGTTTTGAGTGGCCGCTACACCGGCAGAAAAGCCGTAGTATTAAAGAATTACGATGAAGGTACCCCTGATAAGCCTTACAGCTACGCTCTCATTGTTGGAGTCAATCGTTACCCGCGCAAAATTCACAAACACATGGGTAAAGGAAAAAATCCATAAGAAGTGTAAAATTAAGGCGTTTATTAAGGTGATAAATTATAATCACTTGTTACCTACTCGATATTCTGTTGATCTGGCTAACGATCAAAAAGTTGCGCCCAAAGATATCAAGGATCCAGTGAAGCGCAAGAAGGTTCGTTTCCAATTTAGAATGAAACTCGAGGAAAGATACAAGGAAGGCAAAAATAAATAGTTTTTCCAGAAATTACGATTTTAGATTATTTAAAATGTAAGATATCGAAATTAAATTAAATTTACCATTTTATTTTATAAAATAATAACAGTGAAAGAAAGCGGAATGCCTAGTAGTGACTTAAAACAACTGTATACTATGATCCAAGATATAAAAGTTAGTTCAGATTTAAGTAGAGAATTGAACAAGAAAAACACAAAAATTAAAATTTTAAGATTTAACACGTGAGTAGAAGGTATAAAAGCCGTAGAATGCGTCGTGCCGACCGAATTAGAGTCGTAACTCAGTAATATACAATGATTTTATGGAAACATTACGGAACTCGAAAATTGTTGTTTCACCATCACATGGGTACTGGCCCCATGACGTTAAAGAATAACATTAGGAGATTTGATTTAGAAGTGACAGTACTGCAAATGATTACTTTGACCGCTTTTATGCGTAATCCTATCGAGAAGCTTAGCCTCAAATTTTTGAGGTAACAACTGGACTACCAGAAGAAGAATTAAAGAAAATACAGCGGTTTTTATCTGCGGTTGCTAAGCTAAAACGTCAGGTGATATTGAATGAACAAATTGCAAGAACTTATCAAGACTTTTCCGACATAACCATGTTTTAGATTAATATGGATTTTGCTTTTGTAAATAAGATTGGAACCCTTAGAAATAGAGAAAAAGTAAGTTTGGCTTAGTTTCGTTTGCTTTTCAGTAGCTAACTGAGTTTTTGTTTAGGTTAGTTTATTGGGAAGGCATAACTTATACACGGAATTCTTCGAAGACAGTGATATCCAATTTCTGAAACGGTTACAAGTTGAGGATCGATATTCGAAAGGGTAGTAGTTAGTTTGGACGTTTTGCCGGCGGTTGTGCGATGGATAGAAGCGCCGTCGTCCAATCACGGATTGGTTGTGTATATAGCTTTGTTGGGCAAAAATAAAACCACACCTGCCCGACACGTCAGAATACGAAGGGACGCCGGGGAAGACAAAGATAACTGGTCGCAAATTATGGTCACCCACCTACTCCTTAAAGTTATCACAGTGCTTCTTCGCCTTATCAAAATCCCGATAATACTTCAATTTTGCCAGGCTTTCAAAATTATCAAACCATTAAAGCCGAACCCCTTTCACCAAGTGCACACTTTCAACAATCTTTTAGCACATATCCAGATAACCAATTTTTTGCAATACATAATTTTCAATCTCAAATTCCATCACACTATCAACAAGAATTTCCCATCTACAAAATGGTCAATCAGTCGCCGCAGTATTGTTACAATCCTTATTCGCAACCTCAGTCTCAGCCTCAAATATCATCTTCAAGTCCGGCATTTCCACCACAGCCAAATTCATCACCGAATCATAAACAATGCGATAAATGTGGTTTCGTGTGTGAAAATGAACAACTTTTAGTAGAACACATTAATATGGAAGGGAAGTTAGGTGTGTTTATTGTTCTTCTTTTTCGTTTATTTGTGCGAAAATGACTAATAGAACCAACGGCGTTCTTGGCACAATGACTAAAGAAAAACTAAATGGGTTTCATGATGAAAAGCTGGATTCAAATTCCAAACATGAAAAGTACCAATATTTGAACCACATTCAACAAATTTTGGATCGAGGAGTCAAAAGAGACGATCGTACTGGAGTGGGCACCCTTGCAATTTTTGGTGCTCAAATGCGTTATTCTTTGCGCGACAACGTTTTTTCTATGTTCACCACAAAACGAGTGTTCTGGCATGGAGTCGCTGAAGAACTCTTATGGTTTATTAGGGGAAGTAGAAACGCAAAAGAATTGTCCGATAAGAAGATCGCCATTTGGGATGCAAATAGTTCACGCAAATTTTTAGATAATATGAGATTTTTTGACAGAGAAAAAGGTGATTTGGGGCCTATTTATAGCTTTTAGTGGCGTCACTATGGAGCCCATTACAGAAGGATGCACGCAAATTACACCGGGAAAGGTGTTGATCAACTTAAACAAGTAATTGAGACTATTCGTAATCGTCCTACAAAAAGACGTATTATTATGTGTGCTTGGAATTCAGCTGCTATTCCAGAGATGGCGTTACCGCCCTGCCACTGCCTAGTGCAGTTTTACGTTGCCAAATGGGAACTTTTCTGTTTGTTGTACCAACGTGCGGCGGATATGGGTTTAGGTGTGCCATTCAATATTGCCAGTTATGCACTCTTTACTGTAATGATAGCGCACATCACCAGATTAAAGGTGAGCATAGAAAAATTTTTGAAACAAAAATATAAATTTCATATTTTAAGCCTGGTAAATTTGTACACACTTTGGAAGACAGTCACGTCTACTTGAACCATATTGAGCCATTGAAAGAGCAGTTGAAGAGGGAGCAGAGACCGTTTCCTCTTTTGAAAATAAAAAGAGAAGTTAGTTCCATCGATAACATCAAATTTAAAGACTTTGAAATTTTAAATTACAATCTTTACCCAGTAATTAAAATGGCAATGGCTGTTTAATTCTTAATCCTTTGATTACTTATTTTTTGTAAATTGTTTGTAAATATAGGTTTACATTTATAAACTTTAGATATAGATTTTGAGTTACTCTTGTAGGTATTATTAAATTTTAGCGGTTACTTGTACTTGTTTGTAATAAAATACGTCAAATAATAATATAGTTCATCCTCCAACCTCGATTTCCCATATGCCATTTTATCAACAAAACCAATCCTATTTGTATAACACGCATGACATTGAAACCAAAGACGATGCACAAAGCGAAAAATAAAACCACACTTGCCCGACACGTCAGGATACGAAGGGTCGCCGGGGAAGACGAAGTTAACTGGTCGACGAGGTAACCGTTGTTGTTCACCTACACGGATTTCGAAAACACCGCCTGAAGGAAATTCCCAATTATTTAATTAAAATATTAGAAAAACTTAGGTCATTCTTACATTATTATTTGTAAGAGTAATGTCTTTTTATTTTTATTAAATAAAACTTAAATTAAATACATTTTTTTCTTCGTTTTGTCTACTATCAGTGCGTCCCACTTAAGCCCAAGGGCGACCGCGGCTTGGTCCTGTGGTTCTTTGATTGGACTAAAGATCAAAAGCGGTTATTTGATTGGTCTGACGAAAAACAAGTTATTTATTCTGGTCTGGTGCGAAGCACCAGGGCTGTTGCCCCATATCTTCGCAGACTTGAAGAGTAAGGTTGCGGGCTTGCCCGCAACGTTACGTCGGATGATTTTTATTGAGGCGTACCTCTGAAAATTAGCGCGAAGCTAAGTCCTGGCTGGCTTCACTCGCGAGGGATCCGTGAGAGAAAGGTTTGGTAGACTAGGATGCAGGGATGGGTTGTGGGAGTTTAATGTTAAATACTTTTCATGTTCGTGCGTTGTGAGTTCGTGATGGTTTTTCCCTAAAGTGGCCGGTGACGAAAAACCGTGGTCGTCGTGGGCTTTAAGTGGAACGCACCCTATATTATTAACCTTGGACTAATGTTCATACTCATCAATTCTTGAAATAATAATTTGGCAGCATATGGTATACCAATTTGTGAAACATAGAGAGTGTTTTTAAAGAAAGGTTTTAGTTGTCAAATTTGCTATTGCCGTGAGCCCACAAATATCGCAAATGTGCAGCCTAAAAAGATCGGAGAAATTATTGCCAAGACCTATACAAGGAAACACAGACCGGAACGACCGAAAGTATCTCTGCAACAGAAAAACAGCCAAAAATTCTCAAGTCAGAGGTGGAACAAGCAATAAAATCTCTCAAAGATTAAAAAAAGCCCCGGGGGCGGACTGCATCACGAAAGAGGTTCTGAAAGATATGGGACCATTGGGAGTGGATAAAATGTATTTAATGTTCACTAAAGTTTAGAACACTGGCATATGGGCATATGATTGGAAGGAATCCGCATTCACACCAATTCTGAAAAAAGGCTCACCAACGGAATGCAATAATTACAGAATGCTAACTTTAATCTCGCACGCGAGCAAGGTGTTGCTACATATAATACACGGAAGACTAAAGCCCTTTTTAATGCCACAAATAGCTGAAGAACAGGAGGGTTTCGTCCCAGGGAAGGGCGCCAGAGAACAAATACTTAACGTAAAACAACTGATTGAAAAGGCTAGAGAATCCTCCTCGAATGTACCTGAACCTTGTCGTGGTAAGGAGGCTTGTTTTTTATGAAGCGGCCTGCGTGCACCTGTTAGGATTACGAACCGGGGACTTAAAACTCTTGTGTGTTTGGTCTGAGCTGGCGGGCAGGGCTTTGCCGGGGCCTAAAAACTTTTGTGCTTAGTTTTGTCTATCAGGGAACCAAGATGACGGCTTTCGTGGAAAAACGGACCAATACAGGTACTCGCGTGTTTTTGCCGTGCGTGGATAGGATGAACGGATCCTGGTGACTGAGTCGGTCCGAGGGCGATAGTTGATCTCCTGGGTCTGACAGTACTCCACTTTGGCCATGATTTCTACTTAAAACGGACGGTCTGGGCTAGTCCACCCTGATCAATCGGCTATGCGGCCTTCTATCTGAGGGCCGGCAGGACGAGTCCTTGGACGAGGTCGGGATTCTGCCTCGCTTCTGGGGGCTATATTCCCTATATAGCCCTGTTGTCGACTTGTCGGCGTCCCCTTTTGCAGGCTTTGTGGCGGGTGGGGAGCTTGGGGAACGAAATTGTTATTTCAACACATGTATAAAAATAAACAAAACAACCTGACAATTGTGTCCCCTGGGGATGCATTGTCCAACAGAGAAGGTGCGTCTGCTACAGATGTCCTTCTAGCACAAAACTCCAAAGCCAGGGGGGGGTCGTCCCAAAAGGATGCCCCTTCTGAAAGCAACACTGGGGGTTCTCGCCCTAAAAAGCGTAGGATCTGCGGTGTGGAGAAAAAACGCCGCAAAAAGGCCAAACTAAGGCAGGCAGCTGCAGAGGCTGCCGGCCAACCAAACACCGTGACTGAGCACAAAAAGACTGGGGTGTCCAAACTTAAAAGTGAGGACAGCACTCTTTTGGAGTTAGGAACGGTAAAAAAAGTACCAGCAAAAAAGAAGAATTCCAAACCCTTTCAGAAGACTGATGCAAAAAAAGTAAGGTGGCTCTTGGCTATCGCCTCAGATCAATCCGAGGAAAAAGGCTAAGTTGTCTAAACCTAACTCAAACAACCCAGAAAGGGAGATCACCTACAAGGAGGCTGCCACTAGGCACCCTCGGATAGCAGTGATTGACCGCTCTAGCCAACTGGGCAAACTCACAGAGGCCCGGAAGGGATTAGTTAAGGGACATCTCAACTTAGCCCTTGACAGGACGATTCAAGCGGCCCATGAGGGGGCAAACGTAATACCCACTTTTGACGGATTTCAGTAATTGAGGGAGATCTTAAGGATCAACTGCGATAACGAAGGTTCCCTTAAGTGGTTACAAGTAACCGTTGCTGGACTGCCACAGCTGTGGAAGGGGGTAAGGCTAGAGGTGATCCAGGTAGACTAACTGCCTAGACTGTCCTAAGCCACCAGTTGAGTTCCAGGGAAACCTGAGCCCACTGGGGAGGTTATAGGACGGCTCAAGGCAAAAATAGCCAGCTGCATTTTTATTCCTTCCTTAGTTCGTGGTTTATCCGCTAATGCGCCGCCTATCGTAATTTATCCGCTAGCAAACATCGATAATTTGACGGCTCTTATGGACAGTTTTATACACGCGTGAAATTATGGCTGCAATTCGATTGCTATTGGTTGAATGTTTTGTTGTTTTTTCATTCCATTGGTCTAATGACAGCTGAGTGAAATAGTCAATAGCATATCATTCGTTAAAGAATTTTCATTTTAATTTAGTCTATGGGGACGTTTAGTAACGTAACATGATTTACAATTTTCTCGCAAATTTTTTTGCAAGAAAAAAATTACGTGATTACTCCCACGTGTGATTGGGTAAGATTCAGCTCAACTCCGTTCCTCCCTTAAACGCCTCACGTAATTTATGAATGACTGCTTAACAAGCAATAATTAATAAATAATTTTGAATTTAAAATCTTCAAATTTAGTTTTGAAGTTATGTTGGTAGTATGTGCCACTGCTTTGTTATACCTGTCTAAGACAATTTCTGAAATTTTTATTTAATTCAGTTTGAACTTCACGTACGTAAGGAAATCCAGTTAAAATTGTTCTATTGGTAAGCATTTCACTTACATTTTTATTTTAGTACCTAAAACACAACAATAAGTTTTTTCATATCGCTTAATTATAGTTTTGTGTTTTGTTATACGCAATAATAAAGATAAAAGAAGAAGATAGAAGAAGAAAAAGAAAATAAAGTAGTTAGTAAATATTGGATATTGTTTAAAACGTAATATTGGCGACGGGAAACGAAACAAACCTAATTTATACAGTAAGTAATTCGAAATGGTAAAATTTAAAGAGGTTAATGAAAACTTAGAAGATTTTGAATCGTGGGAAGAACGGTTAAAATGTCAGTTTAAAGTAAACGATGTGAATGTGATGTGAGCTAAGGTAAAAGCATTGCATTTATTTGCGTGCATGGGAGCAAAGCGTTACAAAGTGTTAAAAACGGAATTATATCCAGAGAAACCAGATGGAAAATCGTACAACTACCTAGTGACGGTATTAAAGGAGATGTTTGCATCGGTAACGAGTATATCCGTAAAATGTTTTAAATTTTATAATCGTAAACAAGCAGAAAATGAAAATATGGAGTCATTTATTTCGGAATTAAAAGATATTGCAAAAGATTGTAAATTTAAAAATTTTTTGAAGAGGAAGATTATCTAATAACGGGCGAGGCCCCGGTAATGGTCAAAGTTATTATAGAAAATTTTGAGTTTGAAATGGACACAAGCGCATGTAGATTAGTAATGCACATAAAAGATTTCATCCAATTACGGGATTTATGTGACATCAAACTAGTTCAATTCAAATTAATGGTGCTTACAGACGAGACGATTAAGATTGTTGGAGGAAACGTTTGCCTAAATGAGAAAATGTACGAAGACTTGCCGTTAGTTAGTAATAATCAAGAGCGAGCACAAGTTTTCACCCCTATTAAGGGTAGTTCACACTACATGATTTATTTACGTTCACACTATATGATTTTTGATATTATAGAAGTTATGGCTTTTATGATTGGCTGTTGTGATGGTATGATTTTAGCCATGACTTTTCTTATGACTAAGTCATATGATAAATCATGTAGTGTGAACTACCCTTTAAGAAAAAACTGGTTATCGGTGGTAAAACCGGGTTGGTAGGATTCACTATGCAAGCCAATGAGTGAAGAGGGTAGAATTGACCAGATACCTTGTAGGCAAGGTTAATGTTCCACACAAATTTCAGTCGATGTATATATTGAAACGTAACGAAATAACGAATAACAAAAACGAATATACAGTTAACAAATAAAACGCTTAACCTTGATTGTACACTTGCACTAAATGCTGAGGTTAAACTACTGGATGTCACTTGATGACGATCGTTTTAACCACTTAACTGAACTTCTTTTTTAAAAGCTTTTATTTAACTTGGAAAGACCGTTGTTCGTCGTCCTTCGTCCATCGTCCGTCGTCTGTGTGGGTCGACCGCTTTGAGGCCATTTTTAGGCAACTTCCCGACGTCCTAGAGATCTGAAATTTGGTACACAGCTTTCACTTGCAGAGCATTTTCATTTTTTAATTTTGTTTTTTTAAAATTCTGAAAAATAAGCAAAAAATCGGGAAAAAACTGAAAACCATTAAGCGCATGCGTCGATGCGCATTGGACAATTTTATCATACAGGGTGGAAAGTAACTTAGAATTCTAAATCTCATTTTTAAGGACCCTATTCAGGGTAAAGCTTTTCGTCGTAATGATTTATACAGGGTGAAGTATCAAACATCTAAAACACATAAATAAAGAAATCTGATAGGATGAACCTATATTAGTTAAAATACATAAGCTGTATTTGAAAAGATATGACTAAAAAATTAGAAAATAAAAAATTAAATAAAAAATTAAAAATTTTTAAAAAAAACCTTTTATTTAAAATTACAAAAGTGCACTAAAAAGTAGAAAATAATTTTAATAAAAGCAAACGAAGCTTCGTGAAAACATCAATATAAAAGCGTGGGGTTATGAATTTTGTACACCAATAGTTAGCCTGCTTATCCACCTATAAACAGCCCCATGCTTTTATATTGATTTTTTCACAAAGCTTTGTTTGCTTTATTAAAATTATTTTCTACTTTTTAGTGCACTTTTGTAATTTTAAATAAAAGGTTTTTTTTAAAAATTTTTAATTTTTTATTTAATTTTTTATTATCGTTCACGTGGTTAAGGACATGAACGCCAAACGTATTGCCAACCTATTAAGAGAGAGGCGCCAAGAATTTGAATTAAATTTGAATTTAAAATAGGTAGAGCCGCCACACTACTCCCCCTCCAGTGACGAAGTCACGATAATCGTGTGAATCGCTTGGGAGGTTTGATGGTGCGTCCGGATCGTGATTAAATCGTTGGCTGATATTTGACTTGAATGATGACCTTCCGTGTTTTGATCTGTGGTATGGGAGGCTTGACAACTGGATCCTCTTTAACGCATTGTTTGTCCGGTTCATCCGTCTCTTCTACATATGCAACTTTTATCCGGTTGATTGAAACTTCTTGTGGCTTGCCCTTTACTTCAATTACGAAGGTGACATCTTTTTGTTGTATTACTTTGTATGGTCCTTCATAGAGAGATGTGAGAGGTGGGGCGACAGCGTCAATACGAAAGAAAACGAATTTGCAATTTCTTAACTCCTTTTGAACGAAAACGGATCTTCTGGTTGCGTGGTTGGACGTAGGAGTTGGTTTTACAAATTGCATAACTTCCTTTAATTGTGTTACGAAATCGCTTGGTGATGTGTTTCCGGATTTCTCAAAAAATTCGCCAGGTAGCCTTAATGTAGTGCCGTAAACCAGTTCGGCTGGAGTTGCAGCGATATCTTCCTTTACTGCGAAACGATAGCCTAATAGAATTGTCGGAATTAAATCGACCCAGTTGCTGGAGCGATAGCATGTTATGGATATTTTTAAGGATCGATGGAGGCGTTCAATTAAACCATTTGCCTGACGATGATATGCGGTGGTTCTGAAATGTTTAACGCCAAGCATTTTGGTTAATTCGCGAAATAATGTTGACTCACACTGTCTTCCTCTGTCCGTTGTGATGTTCTGTAGTTGGCCAAATCTTGAGATCCATCCTGCGATCAAAGCTTTTGCAACCGTTTCCGCGGTAATGTCCTGAATCGGGATTACTTCTGGCCAGCGTGTAAATCTGTCTACACATGTCAAACAATACGTAAAGCTTTGGAATGACGGAAGTGGACCAACCAAATCGATGTTAATGTGGCTGAACCTTTCTCCTGGAACCAAGAATTTTGTAAGTGCTAATTTATTGTAACGCTGTACTTTCAATCTTTAACAGGAGAGGCAATTTTGGGACATTTTTCTGCAATCTCGGCGAATTGATGGCCAGAAAAATCTATCGGTTATTAATTTGGTCGTGGACTTGACGCCGGGGTGTGCTAAGTTGTGAGTTGTGTTGAAAACTGTCCTTCAAAATGGCGTTGTTATAAAAGGCCTGATTTTTCCAGTAGAGGTGTCGCAGTATATTTGAGCGTTAACATTGGGGAACGTACATAATTTGAGTTGCAGTGGCATCGGCGAGTTGTTACCTGTCAGGATTGCTTGCAGTTCTTCATCGACTGCTTGTTGTGTGGCTAGGAGTTCGTAGTCAATGGTGTCTGATTGATTATTTGTTATTGACTCGACTCTCGATAACATATCTGCAATGATGTTTTCTGTGCTTGGAACATGTCGGATGTCAGTTGTGAATTGACTGATAAAGTCAATTTGGCGCAATTGACGTTGTGACGCTTGGTCAGGCTTCTTGTTAAACATAAAGATCAACGGTTTGTGATCGCTGTAAACTGCCTTCCTTCCAGAGACGATCGAAAGTGTTTGATCGCTTGGTAAATGGCCAGTAATTCTCTGTCGTATGTACTATAGCGTGTTTGTGGATCTGTCAAGCGTTTTGAATAAAAACCTAATGGCTGAAGTTTTTCATTTGTTGCTTGCTGTAATACTGCACCTACGGAGGTATCTGATGCGTCAACATGCGTACATAACTGAGCGTTCGCCGATGGATCAAACAACGTGACAGCGTTGGCTAACTCTTCTTTGTACCTTGTAAAGGCACATGCAGCTTCGTCGTTCCATTCGATGTTGGATTTGTTGTTCTTTTTGTTTCCCTTCATCATTTTTTGCAAAATGCCTTGAGATGCAACTGCGTGAGGAATGCAACGTCTGTAGAAGTTTAACGAAGCAAAAAATCTGCGAAGCTCTTGAGCAATTTTAGGTTTTGAAATGTTCATAATCGATTCTACCTTTTCTGATGAAGGTTTGATGCCATGCTTGTTGATTACGTGACCTAAAATATTAATTTCTGCTTTGAAAATTTCGCACTTGCCTGTGTTGATCGTGAATCCGTAATCGTTTAAAAACGGCGCGGAGATGTTTGGCATGTTCTTCGTCATTGTTGGATGCGATTACGATGTCATCAATGTATTTGAAAACAAATGGTAAACATTGTAATACCTGATCGATAAAACTTTGAAAGGTTTGACTTGCGTTGCGTAGTCCGAATGTCATCACTACAAACTCAAAGAGTCCAAATGGTGTAATTATTGCCCTTTTGGGAATATCTTCTTCGTGTACAGGAATCTGGTTATACGCTCGGGTTAGATCAATTTTTGAAAAGACTTGCGAATCCGACATGTTGATGGTTGCATCTTGAATATGTGGAACCGGATATCGATCGGGAGCAGCTATTGCATTCAATCGACGGTAGTCCCCACATGGACGCCAATCCCCATTTTTCTTTGGGACCAGGTGAAGTGGGCTGGCCTAAGGCGAGTTGGAGGGACGACAGATTCCCTGCTGTACCATTTATTCAAACTTTTTCGTGGCAATCTCATACTTTTGTGGAGGTAATCGACGTGCTTTCGCAAAAACGGGTGGTCCATGAGTCTTGATGTGGTGGAAAACATTGGATTGTACAAGTAGTTTATTGACCTGGTTTGCTTGAGTGGGTGATGTCAATAATCTCTCGCAGAAGTTGCTTGCATACGGAATAAAGTGGAACTGATGTAATATTCACGTCTGCATTAACAATTGATTCGACCTTCCCAACAAGTTTTAGCTTTGTTTTATTGTCGATTAGCTTCTTGTTTTGTAAATCCACGAGCAAGCCAAACTTGTCCAAGAAATCTACACCTATTATTGGTTTAAATACATCTGCCATGATGAACGGAAATGTAAATTGTCGCCTTAGACCAAGATTTAATGTCAACAATTTTTGTCCATATGTTTTTATAGTCGAACCATTTGCAGCGGATAGTTTGAGATGATTTGAATGATTTTTTTTTGCACAGGCTGATGGTGGGATTATTGATACGTCTGAACCGGTGTCGACTAAAATTGTCGTATTGTGGGTTTGTTCAGTAATGAATAGGCGACTAGATTTTCTGAACAACACTTCATCTAGCACTGGGGATGGGTTTTGTTTGACTAGTTTTTTAAATTTTTGTTATGCTTGCACCAATCGGTGCATTTCTTAGCTTCATCTCCAAAGCGGTAGTGGTACCAACAAGTGACATGTTTTTTATCACTACCAGTAGGTTCATTCTTGCCTTGCGATTGGCTGCGGTTCCTCGATTGGGAGCGGTTGCGGTTCAAATTTGATTGTTTGAATTTGGTCGACAGTACCTCAATTTGTTTAGCAAGGACATTAAGTTGTGTTGTTACGGGATCATTTGTACTTGGAGGAGCCACTGTTGCGATCGCTGACGTTTCGAATGTTGACAGTTTTGTCAGCTGTTTCTGTTTTCTTTTTTAGGTCAATGTCTAAGCAGCTGATGATTGCTTTTGTGGTTTCCGGTAACTTGCTCAGCCACAATGACTCTACGACACTTTCACTCATGCATGTTCCGCTCAGTGCCTTCATCTGTCGGAGAAAGGTGGACGGTTTGTTGTCTCCCAAGTCCACACCTCGTAGGAGTTTTTTTTAGTTTTTTTTCCTGTGAGTCTGCATACTCGTTTGTAAGCTGGTTTTTTATGGCTTCGTATTTCTGCGACAATGGTGGGTTTCTTATAATGTTGGCTACTACGTCCAGGTAGTAATGGTCTAACGATGCAATTATAATATCGTATTTGGTTTGATCACTTTTTGTTCCGTTGTTGCGGAACTAGGCTTCAATCTGAAGAAACCACAGGTCGGGCTTTGTTGGATGGAATGGTGGCACTTTGGTAGACACTTTACTAGTTTCATATTGTACCGATGTTTCTGGTAGTGGATCTTGTTGTGGTAGAGGCTGTTGTACGGCCTTTAACTGGTTAATTTGTTTATACAATTTACCTATTTTTGCTTGCAACTCGGCGGTTGACTCTTGCTGTGAATTGCTGCTTTGGTTGCCTGAAGCAGTCACGGTTTGTTCCTCTGAGTTTGTCATCTTATTTAAGTTCCACGTGGTCGAACGAATAACGTGGCAAAACGTGGTTGACCAGAACCGAAAACAGATATTTCAGACCCTCGGATATTTTCGCGACGCTGAATGGAAGTAAATATTTTACAGTGTTAGATTTAAAGGGAGTTTATCAGCAGTCAAATGTAGATGAAGAGTCGAGAAAAATATTAACCATAAATACTAATTTTTTTCGATTCTTGACTTCGATTCCTATACGAGTGCAATTCTGGTCGCAAAAGGTTCAAACAAAATTGCGACTTGCGTCAACACGCGTTAACGCATGCAGTTGGTGACGTTCCGGGTGACGGAACCAACAACGGTTTACTTTCAGAAAACGACAAAAAGCCCAGTCCGTCTATCGCCCAGTCCGTCTATCGATAATCGTGACGAACACTTGAGTTCACCAACACCCAAACGAACGGAATGTCACGAGCCTTGCTCATCTTCAAACCCCTATATTAGGAGACCAAAAGAAGAAATTTTCGAAAGAAGGTACGAACGGAACTTCGAAGATGCCAAAATGGACAAACATGAAATCGACCCCGGGCACAAGAGAAAAACCCAGAACAAGATCTGCACCATCCCACACTCTAAATACAAAAAGACTTGCATCATTCGATCAGCAAACCGTCGACAGTTACAAGGGCATCTTCATCAAAAATTAACTTTTTCAGCAACTTCCTAAAACGACAGTCAGCAGTATTATCGCCCGGAGATCGTCATTCATCTTACTTCCGAATCACACCCCTGCATTTACCATCAAATGATACCACAAAGTGTTCCTATACCACCTTCTCCTACCGTGTCCACCTACTATCCGCACCCGATATCCACGTGTAGGCTACCACTTCGCAAATGCAGCTCGTAAACGCGCACATATCATCGAATTTAGGTAGAAGCTCCGCGTTAGAACTGAGCTCCAAATTTTCTTCGGATTCGCTTCCGGGACCGAGTACAAGCTACGCAAGCGACTTGTCAATAAAAAAAAACGAAATACCGCCAAGCCCTCTGCCACGTCAAAACCACCAAAAAGGACAGTTTTCACCATCGATGAACTGATGAGAAGGTATTGAAAAAGTTTCGATTTTCAGTGTTCAAAAATTAATCATAAGGTTTAAATAAGCGATAGATTTTATGTAATTTGGTGAAAAAGTGTCGTCAAGAACTTGTACATAGCAAAAGAAAAAGTTTAATTTTGTAAATTTTATTTTTGTATAAAAATGACCGTAAATGATGCAACAGAATATGTAAAAAATTTAGTTCAAACAAATATATTTTTGTGTTTGTATATTGACACATTATTATTGTGGGCGAAGTTAATGTTCCACACAAATTTCAATTGATGTATTTATTGAAACGTAACAAAATAACAAATAACGAATAACAAAAACGAATATACAGTTAACAAATAAAATGTTTAACCTTGATCGTACACTTGCACTAAATGTTGAGGTTGAACTACTGGATGTCACTTGATGTCGATTTAATCACTTCGTCGTTTTAACCACTTGACTGAACTTACTTTTTATCGTTCTCGTGGTTAAGGACATGAACGCCAAACGTGTTGCCAACCTATTAGGAGAGAGATGCCAAGAATTTGAAATTTGAATTTAAAATAGGTAGAGCCGCCACACTTTAACGCATTGTTTGTCCGGTTTGTCCGTTTCTTCTACATATGCAGCTTTTATCCGGTTGATCGAAACTTTTTGTAGCTTGCCTTTTACTTCGATTATGAAGGTGACATCTTTTTGTTGTACTACTTTGTATGGTCCTTTATAGGGAAGTGTGAGAGGTGGAGTGACAGCGTCGATACGAAGGAAAACGTATTTGCAATGTCTTAACTCCTTTTGAATGAAAACGGATCTTCTGGTTGCGTGGTTGGACGTAGGAGTTGGTTTTTCAAATTGCATAACTTCCTTTAATTGTGTTACGAAGTCGCTTGGTGATGTGTTTACGGATTCCTCAAAAAATTTGCCAGGTAGCCTTAATGTAGTGCCGTAAACCAGTTCGGCTGGAGTTGCAGCGATATCTTCCTTTACTGCGGAACGATAGCCTAATAGAATTGTCGGAATCAAATCGACCCAGTTGCTGGAGCGATAGCATTTTATGGATGTTTTTAAGGATGGAGCAGGGGCTCTTACTTACTAGTCCCGCTGTTTACGGTCGCGAAAGTCATGGACATACAACTCATGCCAAGGCTCGGTTAAATCCCCTCACTTAGTGGATTTAGGCCTTTGGAGTGTGGTCTGTTTCAATTTGACCGATTTGTCCCAGCAGTCTGCGGTCTTTTCGGACAGATGGCTGCTGACTCTTGCCCATCTGATGACCAATTTCGCTAATAGCCATTAGTGACGCTCGTAAAGAACGCTTCCCAGGGCCGCCCCGTGGAGGCTGGCTAATTAACTTGCCGTGCAACCCTGAGGTCTTTAAAAGGGGGCACGACCGTGGCACGTAACTAGTACTCAAAGTTAGCCAAATCGCAGAGACTGGTAGCAAGACGCTACTAAATCGATGACGAGGCATTTGGCTACCTTAAGAGAGTCATAGTTACTCCCGGACAAGTAGTCACACACGAACTTGGCACGATAACTAAGCTTATACAGCAAACCTGTGTGCCAAACTTTGTCAAAGGCTTTGGCTATGTCCAGCAGGACAGCCAAAGCTCTATGGCCTCTGGAAAAACCTTCCGTGATCTTTTCTTTTCTGTTATTCTAAGAATTTGATGGGTGGTCGAGTGACTCTGGCGAAAACCCAACTTTTCGTCAGGGAGGATGCCGAGCTGTAACGTGCGAATTTCGCCTTAGCGAATTTAGCGAATAATTTTGAAGCACCCTATATTCTTTTATTTACATTCTATTGTTTATAAATTTAGTAATTTTAATTTTGAACTAAACAAAGAGAATATAGGGACTGCGCAAAAATTTTCGTAGGAAAAGATTAGGATATCGAGAGATAGCAGGTGAATTGTAGTGAAAATTGGCAATTAGCGACGATCCGAATGGAAAAGTGCGGATTAGGCGGTCGATATCGATTTTTATTAGTTGAATTTAGTTAATAATTCATTGCCGGTTTTTCGGATTTCGAATTTCGTATCGATCTTTGTTCACAAGGGAACGGTCAAGATAGTAACAGGACGTTCCTCGTGATATTCCACCTGCCGTGGGTTACAGCCGATCAATTCGAGGCTACTATTTTGGATTCGAGCGATCAATAATTTTCATCATTGAGCTACAACCGACAATTAGGCTCCATTTTATCATTTCCTACCGTATAGATCGAAATCAAGATATCAGTTTGGTTGCGTTCAGTAGAAGTACAGTTGACAAGAGGCGCTACGTTTCGAAGGGGTGAGCGTTTGTTTTTATTATTCCCTTATCATTTGGTATTTGCAAAGCAAAGTGCTTTGAAAGAGTGCGACGTAGTTGTGCACCTAAGTACGCGGGCGGTTATTCGGCGAGGAAGACAAGAAGATTGTTTATCTTCCTAAAATTTATTTTTCTGTTTGCGAAAAATCGGAACAAAAGTTCCGATTGTAAAATCTTGTACGCCGAATCAGATCTGACGCGGTATTTTATCTTAACAGCTGCGTCTGAAAATTTACTGTGGAGTACCTTTTTGAATTGCTTTGACCACATTATTTTTTTTGTACATTTCATTTTATTAAAGCCATCTACTTGTACTCTGGGGTTTTATTTCTATTACTTTCGTGCTTTCAGGCTTTACTGACATCTGGCGAGCGGCGATAAGCACGTGGCGCCTTAATTTTTGTGTAATTTTTTTGATAGGGTCGAGGATCTCCTCGGCTTGCAACCCCCCCATAAGTGTCCTCTGTTGAGCTAAGCCGTAGTGCCGCTTGAGAGGCCCAAGAGTGCAGGTAAGATCGTGGGTTTTTTTTTTTTGAAAGTGAAATTTTGTGAGTTCATTTTAAATTCAACGTCACAGAGCCTTTCCACCTCGTCAAGAAGGCGGGAGAGTATGATTTTCTCCGCTATCTTGGCAATGAAGGAGAGGAGGGATATCGGTTTGTAGTTGAGAGGATTGGACGAGCATTTTCCCAGCTTAGGTATGAGGATGACATCTGCCAACTTCCACCTGCCGGGAAAATGCTTCAGTCTAAGTATTGATAATTGCAGTTAGCGCTGATATGGCCTTTTTGGGAAGGTTTTTCTGCGCTAAGTTGGGAATTTGATCAGGGCCCGGGGCTTTCCTGAGGGAAATAAATGTTATGGCACTCTTTATTTCAAAATAAGAAACGGGAGGGATGGGGTCGGGGTCGGCTTGCATTAATCTGTCTCGCACCGTCTTGTTAATCTTATCGATATGTTTTAGGAGTTCACGGTCGGACGTATTTACCTTGTTCGGGGAAAACTGTTCCTGAAGAATATCGGCAAACAGTTCGGCCTTATCCAGGGGAAAGTAAGCAAGGGAGTTATCTGATTTTTTGAGGGGGGGAATAGAGGAGCGAACGCCCTTAAGGGATTTCACCATGCTCCAAGCTGATCGGTTTTGGAAGGACAAGTTTTTGATATTGTCCGCTCATTTGTCGCTTTTGTACTTCGCGAATTCAGATGTGAGTTGCGTCCAAAGCTCGGAAGCATGATACACCCCCCGTGCGTCCTCCGGTTTTGCTCATTGTTGTCGGAGAGCCTACAGATTCTTTGAATTTGAAAAATCCAAGAACCAGCAATACTCTAATCTCAGGGTAACTACCTGCGTGAAACCAACCCACTTGCTTACCTCTTTTTTTACAATAACGAAAAATCTCTGAAATAAAATCGGCGTACGCAAATAAAAGTAAATATGCTTTTCATACATGAAACACAATTATTTCTTAAAATACCCATATGAAGAAACATTTCTCAAATTTTAGCTGAAATAAAATTGTAACTGAGTAGTTACTTAATGTAAATCTACTCTATACTATAAAAAGATAAGCCCAATATGTAACGTTTTTATGTAACGTAAATAAAACTTACTTATAGGTCAGAAAATTATGTAAAAATTACGTAAAATTTACAAGTGTAGGTAACATTTACTAAAAATTTTCAAATGTTCTACTTGGGCAGAAGCTAAAAGATAAGAAAATTCAGTACCAATACAACCGAGAAACAAAACTCATAAGGTAACATCGCAATGTACCAAAATAATCATAAATAAAGAATAACTGGATATCTAAACTGATAACGATTACGTTAGCAAAATCCGCAAGCGAGAATCCAAAATGACTCAGCGTATAAAACACTACAACAGTCGTTATAGGAAACTATTCCAAAACGCCCACAGCGTACGAAACCTAACACTAAATACAGCCCCCATAGGACCTGTAACCATACCCTATTAAATAACTAAACAACCAGTGGTCTTACCAACTGGTAACGGAAATACAAATGGACCACATAGGACCCATTAGTCACGGCTCATAATGGCACTCAAAAGGAAAATATTCCCAGCAATACAATTTTTCCAGACCAAGGCACTCAGGTCCTTGAAACATAGGAAAAGAATTAAATAAAATAACTAATTGGTTGATAAACCTCAGATCGGTTCAGTTGTATCGGCACTGGAAATCAAATATAAGCTCAAGATGGAACTAAAAATTTGGAACTAAAGGTGGAATTGTTCCAAATTCAAAAAGGGTGACCGAAGTCAATATGGCAGGCTTAAAAAGCTCACGTAACCCACCTCCAAGGCACGCTCATGGCCGGAAAAGAAGATATTAAAGGCATTCAAAAACTCACGTAGCCGCCTCGAGCCACGCTCATCGTCACTAAAGAGTAAGTCAGATGTTCGACTTACTAAACTATCTGATCAGGGATGGAATGGGATCAAAAGTTACAACATGACCCAACTAACCGCCCGTACTAATTTAAGATCAAGTTCATCTATCAAATAATGACCCTCGGTGCCCAAAATGGAGACACTCGCACCCGAATCTAACAGAGCAACAAGCTGAACCCCTCCCACACTCAATTTTATAAAAGGTCGTTGATCGGACGTAGGGTGAGCAAACAGAGTCGAGGTCTTGGACGCAAATCCGCAAAAAAATGTCAAAAAAGTTAAAAAAAGGTCACCAGCTAAAGACAATAGTATGCCAAGATAAAAAGGGTAACCTAATAGGAGATCAAGATAAATTTATGGACAGATGGGCAGAGTACTTTGAGGAACTTCTCAACAGACCATCAGATGGAAGTGAAGAAAAGAAAAAATTTGATGGTGATACAACAGAACCGAACGTGGAAAAACCAACAATAGAAAACATCCAAAAAATAATAAGAAGCCTGAAAAATAATAGAAGTGCTGGAGAAGATTCTATACAAGCAGAAATGATAAAATACGGAGGCAAATCAATTGAAGTTATGATATATGAACTAATCGAGGAAGTATGGGATTAAGAAAAAATGCCAAAGATATGGAGAGATGCAGTAATATGTCCCATCCACAAAAAAGGCGACAAAACTGACTGCAGTAACTATCGAGGTATAGCCTTATTAAATGTGATGTATAAAATATTGGCAACGTGTATAAAAAAGAAATTAAACCAATATGCAGATAAAATGATCGGTGAGTACCAGAGCGGATTCCGTAAAGGTAGATCAGTGTCGGACCAAATATACGTACTTAGAGAATTACAGTACATAAGTCATGAACACAAACTACCAACGCATTTATAATTTGTAGAGTTCAAGCAAGCGTATTACAGCGTCAAAAGAAACCAATTATATAAAGCACTTAAAAAGTTCGAGATACCTGATAAGCTAATAAGATGGTACAAATGACATTTAGGAAACTACAAATTTGTCGATTATTTTCTATTTTATTTCTTAATTAAAAATCTTACAAAAATAACGTGGTGGTTAGAGGGGTCTGTTCAGGACAGCCAACTGTCCAGCGTCTCTACCAACCTTACAAAAATTAAAATAAATTATTTTTAAATTTTACACAGGGCTGCTTGTAAGGGGTGTGAGATGTACGCCACAGTACTCCCCTCCCAGTAAAAATGTTATGCATTTTGACGGTACTTCATTAAAGCCGTTGAGTTTTAACTAATTCGCAATACCTATCCGGAAATCTCACTTGCCTTCCCGATCTTGTTATAATACTTGGCCCCTTTTTTAATATTCCTTTTTCTGCCGATTTAAACGTCTGTGAAGGTTCAAAATCCTGCTGCGGACTTGGTATCGCATCTTTTTTTACTAACGCTTGTGTGGTTGACTCGTTACTCATAATGTACGCTGGTTTTATTCGGTCTATCGATATCGCTATGTTTTTTCCGTTTTTTTCAATTTGGAACACCTTCTCTGTTCTTGCCAAAATCTTGAAAAGACCATCATACGTTGCTTGTAACGGTTTTCTTACCGCATCGTGCCGTACAAAAACATGTGAACAAGTGGATAAATCTTTATGCACAAAAATTTTCCTATCTCCATGGTTACTACCAGGTACTGGTCTCATATTGTGAAAATGTTTACGCAATTGTGAAACAAAATTTGTGGGATCGTTAGGGGCAGGACTATTTTGAAATATTTCTCCTGGTAATCGCAGATTTTCGCCATAAACCAATTCTGCCGCCGTTGCGTTGATGTCTTCTTTGAAAGCTGTTCTTAACCCTAAGAGTACTATAGGTAATGCTTCTACCCAAGTTTCATTATTCTCTAAGGCATGACATTTAATTGCGCTTTTTAGCTGCCGGTGCACTCTTTCAATCATTCCATTCGCCATTGGATGGTATGCAGTTGATTGAATGTGTTCTGCTCCTAAAAGTTTTGACAAATTTTTAAATATGTTTGACGTGAATTGCCGTCCCTGGTCGGTTGTTATTCGCGCTGGTACTCCAAATCTTGATATCCACAATGTTACAAGAGTCTGGGCTACTTCTTCTGCTGAAATATTCTGTATTGGGACAACTTCAATCCATCTAGTAAATCTATCAATCATCGTCATACAATATGTAAAACCTTTTGAATAAGGAAGTGGACCAACTAAATCGAGATGAATATGTTCAAAGCGTTTTGTGGGAGCCACAAATTTCCCAAGCGGCGCTACGGTATGTCTCTGAACTTTGGTTTTTTGGCATGGAATGCATTCTCTACACCAGTTTTTTACATCTTTATTGATTGCAGGCCAAACGAAACGCTTTGTGATTAGTTTAGCTGTTGCTCTTCTTCCCAAATGCGCCAAACCGTGCATTTTTTTAAATATCGCAAACCTTAAATTCTTTGGCACCCATGGTCGAACATTATTGGTGCTCGTATCGCATACTAGATCAGTTTCTGCTTCTGAAAAGAATATTTTTTTAAGCTGCAAAGAATGTTTCTTTTTATGAAATATATTTAATTCATTATCGTTCTCTTGATCGATGGCTAATTTTTTGTAATCTATCACGATTTGGTCTGGCGTTAACTCTTCAATTTGTAATCTCGATAACGTATCTGCAGGAATGTTCTCAATACCGTTAATATGTCGAATATCTGTTGAAAATTGTCCAATGAAATCTAGATATCAATATTGACGTGGCGAACTATGGTCTGATTTCTGCTTAAAAGCAAATACTAACGGTTTATGATCCGTAAAAATTGTGAATTCTCTTCCTTCTAAGGAGTGTCTAAATTTCTTTACTCCTTCGTAAATAGCTAGCAATTCACGATCGTACGCGCTGTATTTTTGCTGTGCGGGAGATAACGTTTTTGCAAAAAATGCAAGTGGTTGCCATTTCTTCTTTATTTCTTGTTGCAAGACCGCGCCAATAGCTAGATTTGATGCATCTACCATTATCGATAACGGCATGTTTTGTGCAGGATGTGCGAGTAACGTGGCATTAGCTAGTGCTTCTTTACTCTTTTCAAACGCGCATTCAGCTTCCGAATTCCACTCAATCTTTCGGTTATCTTTCTTGCTTCCTGTTAAAAACTTGTTTAAAGGCGCCTGGATTTCTGCTATCTTGGGAATAAATCTCCTATAAAAATTTATCATCCCAAGAAACCTTCTCAATTGCTTGATTGTGATCGGGCGTTGGGCATTTTTTATCACCTCAATTCGTTCATCTGGCGGTTTGCTACCGTGTGTGTTTACTGTATAACCTAAAAAACTTACCTCGCTTTTTCCAAAAATACATTTATCGATGTTTATTTTGATACCAAATTTATCCAAGCGTTCAAATAAAATGTTTAGGTGCTTTGTATGCTCTTCTTCCGATTCTGATGCGATTAAAATATCATCCACATATGCAAAAACAAAATCCAACCCACGCGTTACTTCATCGATAAATCTTTGAAAGGTTTGTGCGGCATTTCTTAACCCAAAACACATAAATAAGAACTCGAACAATCCGAATGGAGTTGCAATTGCAGTTTTTTCTATATCGTCTGGATGCACCGGAATCTGATAATAAGCTTTAACGAGATCTATCGTGGAAAATATTTTCTTATTGTACAGCATGTGAGAAAAATCTTCAATATGTGGCACTGGATAACGATCAGGTATTGTACGAGCATTTAATGCTCTGAAATCGCCACAGGGTCGCCATTCGTTATTCTTTTTTTTAACCATATGTAAAGGAGAAGACCAACAGCTTTTTGATGGCCGAACAATCCCTAATTGCAACATCGTCTCGAATTCTTTTTTTGCTGTCATCATTCGTTCTGGGGCCAATCTTCTAGGACGACAGGTTATTGGTGGTCCAGGCGTTGTCTCAATATGGTGCAAGGTTCCATGTTAGATTTGTTTTTGAGGTGCAACCGGATTTGTTAATGAAGGAAATTTTTTTAATAACGTATGAAAGGGATTCTTGCTTGATACAGTTCGAATTATCATAACTTCGCTGTTGTTTACTCTCCCAGCAGCTTGTTTTGTCGTTACCATGTCAACCAGTTTCCTATTTCTGATATCTACCATTAATCCAAAATTTTTTAGAAAATCCGCGCCTATAATAGATTTATTCACATCTGCTACTAGAAACGACCAACGAAATTCACGATTTAACCCAAAATTTAGTATCATTGTTATAAAACCATACGTGTTTATTACCGAATCATTCGCGGCGTACAATTTGGTTTCACTGATCCTGCTATATCCCCTTGCCAATCGTTTTGGCATTACACATACATCCGCTCCCGTATCTATCAAGAACTCTATTTTACTTTTACGATCCTGAACGTAGAGACGGCTTGAAGTGGTTCTGTTGCCAGGCGTCTCTTCTACTGGCCACAATTTCCGTTTTTTGAATTCCAATTGCATGGGAGTCTACACTTTGTAGAGTTTTTTCCAAATCGCTGGTGGTACCAACATGTCGAATTTTCACTTGCTCGATCACGACTATTGCTACGTTGTCGTCCACAACTTCTCCACTCTTCTCTTTGAGGTCGAACATGTCTCTGGAAACGATTCTGTTTAATTTCTGCCAGTTCTTCTGTTACTTTCTCCATATTTTCGCTCAACTTGGTTAGCTGAGTTTGCAAATTGATTCTACTCGTAGGAAAATCCTGTGTGCTATTGATACCCGCGATGTTCCTTTGAGGCAATGCATCCTCGACCCTGTCTGCGATTTCGGCTATTTTCTCTACTGGTCTGTCGATTTGGGCTGCCACTAGCGCCTGCAAATGATTAGGAAGACGTCGAGTCCAAACAATTTTGACCAATTCATCCGTTGCTGCTGATCCTCCTAAACTTTTAAGATGTCTTAAAAATTGAGAGGGAGTTCTATCTCCAATCTGTTCGTCTTCTAGAAAAGCGATCAATTTCTTTTCTTGCGGAACGGCGAATCTTTTTATAGTTTCCTTTTTTAAATATTCATACTTGTCTTGTGAAGGGGGTCTTAACAACACGTCTTTCATTTCCAACATCGCTTTTTCATTAAAACTAGCTAACACATGATAATATTTGGTTGTATCTTGCGATATTCCAACCAACGCAAATTGTGCTTCAATTTGTAAAAACCACATTTCAGGTTCCTGAATCCAAAATGGAATTTGTTTTATGCTTACCGCGTTTGCTTGCATTGGTACACTTTGCATTGTTTGGTCGCTCTTCTTTTTTTCGCCGTCGATTGACATTTTATATCGGGGTCACCACTTTAGGAAACTACAAATTTGTCGATTATTTTCTATTTTATTTCTTAATTAAAAATCTTACAAAAATAACGTGGTGGTTAGAGGGGTCTGTTCAGGACAGCCAACTGTCCAGCGTCTCTACTAACCTTACAAAAATTAAAATAAATTATTTTTAAATTTTACACAGGGCTGCTTGTAAGGGGTGTGAGATGTACGCCACAGACACTTGATGAAACCACCAAACCAACAAAGTTAAAATTCACAGTACGGAGAGTCGTGGGTAGCGCTTTGCGCGATCTGTGGGTTTTTGGATGTAATTAGTGTATTTACCACGACAAAGCTCTGTAACGCTTTCAGTGACAGTATCCGCAAAAGATGGAATTTAAGACGCCAGTTGATAATAAGAAACCAAGAATTATAGTTTATCACCAACAAAATAGATTTTTATTTTACAGCCAAAGATGTAAAATATAAAATCACTTACGTGGACTCAAGCGGACTCTCAACCAAACGAATCAGAAGTTCTAAATGAGTAAGTTTTCTACATCTCTGTTTTTTCATCAGTTTAAAACTGTTTGCAACTATCAGATGCAATTTTGAATTCACTTTATAAATTTTAATATGCTCATGCGTGTGACGGTTTTAAACTCTTCAAACTAACTGAAAAAACAGTTATTTATTTTTATTAAATAAAACTTAAATTAAAAATACATTTTTTTTCTTCATTTCGTCTACTATATCATTAACCTTGGACTAATGTTCATACTCATCAATTCTTGAAATAATAATTTGCCATCGGCATATGGTATACCAATTTGTGAAACATAGAGAGTGTTTTTACGAGATTTGTATTCAAAGGTTTTAGTTGTCAAATTTGCTATTGCCGTGAGCCCACAAATATCGCAAATGCGCAGCCTAAAAAGATCGGAGACTTGGTATAACCTTTCGTGCAAAAATTGTGCTGCACCATGAGCGATTTGACAATCACGTTCAATCTCACCAAATCGTAAGCCTCCACCGCAAGAACGACCTTCCATGGGTTGTCGAACCAAAATTTGAAGCGGTCCACGAGCTCTTGAATGAACTTTATCTTCCACCATGTGCTTCAGACGTTGGTAATACGTAGCGCCAATAAAAATTTGACATATCATTTTATGTTAGTCTCGCTAGATCAGCCACTGTTAAAACTGGTTATAATCTGGAGAGAAAAGTCAGTTACTCAAGCCACAAAACTCAGATTGGTCAATGCGCTCGTGTTTCCCATCGTCACGTACGCTGTTGAAACGTGAACGTTCAAAACGGTAAACAAAAAAAATAGAGGCATTTGAGATGTGGGTATACAGAAGGGTCCTGAGAATATCATGGACAGAACGCCGCACAAACGAATCAGTGTTAGAACAGCTCCTTACCAGACGCCACTTGCTTAGAGACGTCAACCGCATGTACCTCCGATACCTCGGACACATATCCAGAAGAAATGGTACGATGGAGAACGTGAAGGGAAAAATCAAAGGAAGAAGACCAAGAAGAAGATCGCCAAAAAGATGGGTGGATCAGGCCAAGGAGTTCATTAACCATGGGCTGCATGAAACAATTCGCCTGGCGTCTGATCGAGACAAATGGAAAAACACCTTAAACGGCATCATTGTATGAATACATCACATGCGTCATCAAACCCTCATTAGGGTAAAAGAACCGAGGAGGAAGATATCCTTTAAACATTACTTCATCACCTCTTAAATGATACCTATACGATTGCAACAAAACGGAAATTTTTTCAACATTGAATGATGTGGCGTCTCCAATTTGTCTGCTGAAAGCTGCCACTTCTTGCAAAGGCAAGCATTCGATATGACCAATTCCCATACGAGAAGGAATAGCATGCAGGTTTATAATAATATCCAGTGCTGTACCTTCGCAAGTGGATGGCATATCTTCTTGGAGATACAAAATTCCACAGGTACGTTTCTGCCCATGTCAGGAAGCAAATTTATAACCAATCTATCGTATACGTATTGCACGACCACGTATCTTATAAAATTTGAGTCCTTTTTAAACTTACCATTACCTTATCTATCACACCGACTGCGACTTATACAAAATACAGTACCGATAATACAAAAATGGTTTTAAGAAATAATCAAGCAGTAATCAGTTTGAGAGGTGAGCTAAGTGAACGGGCTAAGGACCAAACTCTAGGCTATAGCCTAGAGGCTATAAACTTCTATAAAAGCCCTAAGTTCGATCCCCAACCCGGCTACAAAAATTTATCCAACTTCATTATGACCCTCTCTTTTGGCAATGACAAACCACCGAGGAGAATAATATGCCATAAAAAGCCTTAGTTAAAAGACTCACCACACCCTATTTGTAGGGTAAAAAGACTGAAGAATCAGTCCCTTACTTTAAGGTTATGAAAGACCCTGAAAACTACTACTACAGCTTTTTGTTGCAGTATTTGCCAGTCAGATGTGAATCTGAGTTGCTTACAGGATTCTATTCTGCCAAAGAAGCATTTCTACACAGAGAACATCAATTAAGGGTGCACCAAACTTTGGCAGTAAAGTAGGTCACAATGCCACTTGATCCTTTTAAGATAAAAAAAAGGTAGCTAAATTCGGATATATTTAGTCCACAATCGGAGAGACAACGGGTGGCGCAATTAAAGGTGCGTTTCGTGGTTCTTGAAGATGTTGATCTAATGTATTTATACCACAAGAAGCTCTTAGTGCCCACAGATGATACAATCTGCAATGATGGAATTTGGGCGCCAGTTGATGATAAAAGGACTTATCACCAACAAAATAGATTTTTTAATTTGCAGCCAAAAGATGTTAATTGGAAAAATGTGTAAAATTACTTACGTAATTATTCGAGAAGAAACTTCACCAAGCTACCACAAAAATGCAAATCACACCACTGGATAAAGAATTGATCCAAGAAAATCACAAAAAAGAAGTCACTTCCAGAAAATTCGACCACCTTTCACATTGTTCGATTTCCCATCCTCCCTGTTGCCAACCTTTGTTTTTAAAATTCCCAAAGTTACAAAAGTAACCATGGTTGTTACAAACAAGGTGTTACAAGGGAAATAAGCATTGAAATGGAATTCAGCGTTTTTCTGATAAGCAATTGGAGACTGCGTTTAATCAAATACATGCATTTCATATTCTGGAAAATCCAGATTCTGCTCATTATAAACCCGACCAAGAAGAACAAGTATTGGATCAACAATTAATTGGTGAACATTAGCTTTGTTTGGTACACAACTAGTGTAGTGTAGTGTAAAAAGTGTACTACACTACACTACACTTTTTACACTGCACTAGTTACACTAGCTTACTGTGTTTGGTATCACAGTCTTGGTGTACACTTTTCTATATATGGCGTTTGGTATGAATAGGTGTAAAAAGTGTAGGTAGTGCAAAGCGTTTGGTAAGAAAACTGGTGCAGTCCAGGACTACACTTTCTACACCACCAAAATAGTGGTGGTGCATGGACGTTGGACTTGTGCGTGACGACTATCATGTTCTAGTTCACTTCTCGTCAAAAATCCTGGGCGAATTTTACGCTGCCAGCCTTTATTGTAGAAGTCGACACGAAATCGAATCCAACATCCAGCGCATTCAAGAAATGCTAGAAATAGTGGGGAACCGACCGTTAATCATGGGAATGGATGCCAATGCCCAGTCGAAGGCATGGCACAGTAAGAACATCAGAAATGCGTCGGACAATTCAGCTGTCAGGGGGGAAACTCTCAACCTTTTCATCTTGGAAAATGACGTGGTAATCCTAAACCAGCCCAGTCACGTTTTCTCATTTCAGGGGGGTATCGGTATTGGCGGGAAAGGGTGCTCAGACATTGACCTGACACTCTGCAACTCTTCTTTTGATACTAAATATGATGCCACCTGGCACATCTTTAAAGGGGCGGGACTCAGCGACCACACGCCAATAATAATCAACATTAGAAGCAAAACTTCTCAACTCAAGAATGTTGACTGGCAGAAGTATAGAGATACCCTGGAGCAGGTATCGATCTACGGGATGAGTCAAGAAGATTTCAAGAAATTAAATGCCGACGAAATGGTAGACATCATCACAAGCTGGGTAAACGAAACGAATAAGCTGGTTCTTCCGGTAATAAGAACTTCTGCGCGGCCCCGTAACAGATGGTGGACTGACGATCTCGAGAAAATGAGAACAAAAGTAAGAGCTGCGAAAATAAGGTGTCACAAAAGAAACCAAAAGAACAAAAATGCCCACAGAAATAAAAGAAGTAGAATAAACAAAGAAGATGAAGATGAAAGCGAGAGCGGAAACGAAAATGAAGAACCGCACACACGAAATGAGGAATACCGTGACCTCTCAACAAGATATCGGGAAATGATGAAAGAAGAGAAAGAGAAGAATTGGCAGAGGTTTGTCAAGGAAAACGGGAACGAAGAACCGTGGGGAACCACGTATAAAATCATAAGAGAAAAAAAGAAGAAACTAGCTCTAGCAGATATAGAGTATAAGGAAGGGGGAAAGGTTCTACGAGCAGTAACGTGGGAGCAGAGCGTGGAAATATTTCTCGACCACTTCTTCAAGGAAGGAGAGCCAGTGAAGGAAGCACCGGGGGGAAATAGGGTCCCAGAGGAGATAAGAGTTGAAGAAATTGAGAAGGCCTTTCATCAAATTAAGAACAATAAAGCGCCGGGGGTAGATGGGATACTACCAGAGATTGCGAAGGAAGTATGGAAAGCAATCCCGGATCATATACATGCACTTTTCAACAAATGCATAATGACGGGTTGCTTCACAAAGAAATGGAAAGAGGCCATTTTGGTCATCATCCTGAAGTCGCCTACTAAACCGAAATCGCAAGCCACCTCGTATCGGCCCATCAGCCTTCTCCCAGTCATAGGAAAGGCCCTGGAACGCATACTTGTGGACAGATTGAACGAACAAGTAGGTGAACTACTTGATGATGCACAATATGGCTTCGTAAAGGAACGCAGTACGGAAGACGCATGGCAGCACGTTAAGGCTAAATAAATTTAAATTCCTCCTTTGGAGGCCTCCTTTGGAGTCAAATCGCTCAAAAACTAATAGACCTTGATTGCCCAGAAATTTTAATCTGGTTAAACTATTTCAAAGAGCGTACAGTCAGGGTTTCAAGGTCTTTAAAGTCGATTTTCAAAAATGTCCTCAGAGGATGCCCACAAGGATCCATCGTCGGACCCTATGTGTGGAACCTCATGATGGACGAGCTGCTCGTGCAGCTCAGAAACCTGGGCTTCAAGGTCATCGCTTACTCCGATGACATTTTAATTCTAATAGAAGCGAACGCGCGGTTATCGCTAGAGACTTTGGCCCATCAGGCACTCAATTTAGTATATCTTTGGGGAATAAGAATGGGGGTGGAATTGTCGAAGGACAAAACGGTGAGTATGATGATGAAAGGCAGTTTTGCAACAAGTAGGGACCCTATTATCAAGGTAAACGTCGACGCCATCAAGCACGTGACTGATACGAAATACCTGGGCATTGTTGTAGGCTCTAGACTTTGCTTCACGAAGCACCTAAAGGAGATAAAGCATAAAGTGGGCGGTATCATGGGTGGTCTGAGAAGAGTGCTGAAGAAAGAATGGGGACTGAACAAGACTTCTCTGAATGTAATATATGAAGGGCTAATCGTCGCGAGCATGGCATACGGTGCAAGTGTCTGGGGACAGGATATGTACAAGAGCACGTATGCCATCAAACTTATCCAAGCCCAAAGAACGGTCCTGATGGCTTCTGGGCATTTCACGAGAAAAACGTCCACAGAAGCCATGCAGGTTATTATGGGAAAAATGCCATGGGACTTGGTGGCGATAGAGAGAAAGGAATGGTACGACAAGAAGAAAGGCATTCCCCCCGGAGAGAATGATCAGACGACGGCGGCGGAGAGAATGCTCACCAAAGAAAGGTTTAAGAAAGTGTTGAGAGAACGACTGATGCGTCAAAAACCATGCGACCAAAGTTATGGCATTTAGGGGAAAGGATATAATTAGAAGCAAAATCTTTATAGAAAACCAACCAGTAGAACAGGTATCCCATTTTAACTGCTTAGAGTGCGACATACGCTTCGACCGAGACAACGACATAGCTAACAAAATAAACAAATTTCAACATATATGCGGAACAATACACAGAAACTTAAAAAATCTAACTCGCCAAAAAACCCGCATAAAATTTTATAAAACAATGGCAATACCTGTCCTAACATACTGTTGAAAAAAAATGGGTACCATCAATGAAAGACCAATCAAAATTACAGGCGGCGGAGATGCAATTCCTAAGAAGAACCAAGGGATGCACAAGACTAGACCGAATAAGAAACAAAGACATTCGCGCAAAATTACAAATCTTCTCGGTCAATGAAAGGATTCTAGAACACAGAACAAATTGAAAACCACACCTAAATAGAATGGAAGACAACAGAATCCCAAAGAAAGTACTCTTTTACAATCCGAAAGGAAAAAGAAATATAGGCCGCCCGAGAAAACGTTGGCGAGACTTATGAAGTCGGAACAGGCAACGAAGCCTAAACCCTGGAAAGAAGAAGACATAAGAACATTTTATTTTGTATTTCTAGGTTATCACAAGTTTTCTTCTATATAATAAGGTTCTCAAGTAAATAATGAAAGTGTCAAGAATAAAGCTGGGCGTTTTAGACCTCATGTGTTTTCTTGGAAGCCAACTCCAACTTACAATGTGATTATAAACGTGAAGCAGTGGTAGACGCTGAGCGCATTATTTTATGCAAAAAAGTGAAGTGTTTAGAGACGGTCGGAGAGCAATGGTCAAGCAAGTTGACTACGAACGCTCAATACCCGGTTCGAATCCGGGTAAGTAACAACTTATTCTGGCTGTCTCGTTGGTCCTCCAGGTTGGGGGTTCTACCGACGGGCTGGCGCCAATTTGCAAGGTTGGTAATTTGGTATCGGACAACGACGCAAGACGTTTAAAACGTCTTATAACGTACGCTAAGTGAAGTTTTTACGAAGTATAAGTGAAGTGTTTAGAGGAAGACATCATTAAGTTATACGGACTCTGTTTGCAAACCAGTGCTTTATATACAAATCTTCACGAAATACAAGGTGTATTGGATGTCGATCATCGATCGAGGAATATGTTCGTGGTGGTATATTCTCCCGATGGGATAATAATGAAAAAGCAACAGCATTATTAGAACTAAATATGTGTACATTTTTAAGTAAAACACATTTTGTGTTGTTTGGATCATTCGACAAAAGTTTTGTTACTATCGAAGTGAATTATAACTATGAATTTGCAGAGAAAAATGTTATTTGTAATTAAGAAAAATTTTATGAAAAACATGTTTAATAATTGGTGTGATAAAAACATATCAAATTAAATAATAAAAAATATAATATCTTTATTTAAACGGCTGCATATCTAAATTATTTTCTACAGTTAAAAATCTAAAATCTGGTAATACAAAATAAGACAAGTTAGCAATTCCACAAATAATTATCCTAATCTCTTTAATTTTAGAAACTAATCTTCATTACAACTTAAAGCTTTGAAAATTAAAATTTTAACTTTACTCAATATCGGCAACATTTCCATCATATAATTTGAACCGAGTTCTGCAAATATACCAAATAACATTGAATATGTTCAATTTGTAAACAACTTGCACAAAACTAAAACCACTCGCTCTTCTATTCCTAACCGATGTTTTCTCTTATCCTGATATTTCTGTTTGACACCTTGCCTTAACACTTCCAAAGATGTTAAACTATTCAGGACAGTAAAACTGTTTAGAGTTTGATTTATTGTTATTAAATCCCCACTGTTTTAACTTCTGGCATATTAACCTGCACAGCTCCAAGTCTCCAAAAGTTCTCAATCCAGCATTGCACGGTTGCATCTTAGGTTTGAAATTGGTTAACTGAAGTAAAGCCTCAGCTGCTTCTATGTCTTCTGGATTTCGTTTGTTATTAAGAAGTTCTTTTTCTTCATTTCACATTTAGGTGCCTCTTCAGATGCATTGTTTTATTTCAGTTTATTTCTTATATTTAATCGCTAACTACGTTTGGTAGAGCCTAGTATGGCATTCTCTTCAACATATAAGTGCAAATTCATGGCAAAATTACGTGTATTAAAGAAGAAACAACAGAATAATTAACCTTGCACTCGCCGTACACTAAATAAACAATAACATTGTCTGTGGATTTAGTCCAACCCGCAACCGTTGGTGGCGTATCGCTTATTTTGAATCGCCTATTTGCCCATGGCACTTTGATAGGCATTTCTAGGACTTTGATTATGATCTGGGAAAGGAATAATAGACCCACATACGCCCAAAATCATGGATGAATGAATTTCGCAATGAGTGTATGTTAAATAGTAATTCCCACATTCTCATTATTGTTTTAAATCTTCAGCAATCATAGTGCGGTGACCATTTAAATTCAAATTAATTTTGTACTGTTTTATTTTGTGTACCTATATATTTGTATTGTTATAGTTTTTGTAATCGTTAAAATATTATATTATTGTTATAATTCAAGTGGAACACACAAATGTTTTCAAAAATAGACTTGATTCGAGCATACAACCAAGTCCCAGTGCATAAAGACGACATCCCAAAAACCGCCATCATCACACCATTTGGACTCTTCGCATTTCTGGTAATGACATTTGGTTTACGCAATGCCGCTCAAACATTCCAAAGGCTTATTGATCAAGTGCTCGAAGGATTACCTTTTGTTTTCAAATACATTGATGATGTTGTAATCGCATCCAAAGACAACGAAGAACACTCAAAATATCTCCGCACTGCTTTTAAACAATTTCGCAAGAGAAAAATCGAGTCACATTATTGTATCAACGAATCTGTTTTTAATGAACGTTCGAAGTTTCACAAAGCAAAGCAAGAGGTAGAAGAAAACGTAGTGAAATGGTATGCTCGTGTAAAGAAACTATTTGTAAATTGTAAATTTGGCACTTATTTAAATGATTTTGAAAAGGATAAATTTGTTATGGGTTTGAAAGAGTTTGGTATATAATCGAGTAAGTGAAGTGGACCCGACAGTAACAAGATTGGAAGAGATCTATAATATAGCGATTAAAAGGGAACAAGGTTTAAAAAATTCAAGAGAGGCAAAACAAGCAGACCTACAAATTAAAGAAGAACCTTCCTATAAGTTAAATAACAGAGGGAGACAAAATCAACCGAGTGGTACAAGAAGAGAGGAATACACCCAAGTTAACCGTTCTTCGAGGTTTTTTGAGGAAAAAGCTAGAAATGATTTGTGTATTAATAAGGTTAATGAGTTTGTGAAAATAAATAATGAATTCTATGCAGATGTTTTTATAGATCGAATTCCCATTAAAATGGAGATCGACTCGGGGGCGGCAATTTCAGCAATGTGTTGGCCAACCTACATTAAATATCTTAGGCACATACCTCTGCAAAACTGTAATACAATATTAAAATACTATAACGGTACTTCCTTTGCAACTGCAGGACAAATACTGGTCACATTAAGTTTAGGAAAAATTCAAAAACAGGTCAAGTTATTAATAATCAAAGGAAATGATGCTGCTCCGCTACTGGGCAGAGATATAATGAAAATGTTTGGCATAACGATAACGATAAATAAGATATTAGAAGATGCTAACTCGGAAGCACTTGGGGAACTGTTAATGAAGTATAAGCAACTTTTTGAAGATAAGTTAGGATAAGTACAAAAAAATTCAGGTTAACGATAGCCAAAGATGCAATACCTAAATACTTGAAGCCAACACAGTTATCTTTTACCTACAAGAACAAAGTCAGCGAAGAGTTAGAACGTTTGGAAAGAGAAGGAGTGATTACACCGATAAATAGTTCGGAATGGGGGACCCCGTTGGTTCTAATTATAAAGTCTGATTATAAAGTCACAGTAAACCCAGTCATATCAGACGATAAATTTCCTTTGCCAAATATCCAGGAATTGTTTGCATTACTCAAAGGGGAGATTTGAGCCAAGCCTACAACCAATTGAAGTTGGAAGAAAATTCTAAGCTGCTATTAGCATGGAGCACACATAAGGGTTTGTACAAAATGGAAAGAGTACCTTTCGGAACCAAACCTGCTTGCTCCATTTTCCAACGTATAATGGAAAAGACACAAAAGGGATGCGAGAAGACTGCTGTATTTTTAGATGATCTCGTTGTGACTGGAAGAAATCAGGAAGAACATGTCAAGAATGTAAAGGAGGTTTTCAAGAAATTATCAGACGCAGGTTTTAAGTTAAAGAAAAAAAGTGCGCATTCTTTCAAGAAGAAATATCATATCTAGATCATAAAGTAAGCATTGAAAGTTTACGGAAAGGCCCTTCAAAAATTAGGGCAATTGTAAATTGTGAGATACCGAAGACATTAACCAAGTTAAAATCTTTTTTAGGTAAGATAAATTACTAAATTCTCGATTTATTGAAAACATTACTCAAATGCTACAACCTTTTTATGAGTTATTAAAGAATAGCAACGACAAACAACAACTCCGGTAGAATGGACGATGCCAGACAGCGTTTGACAAGGCAAAAGAAGTGATAATTTTGGACAATGTGCTGGTGCATTACAATCCAGAACTTCCTGTTAAAGTTAGTTGCGACGCAAGTAGTACATATGGAGTAGCAGGAGTTTTATCGCATGTTTACGAAGATGGTACAGATCGATCCATTTGCTATGTTTCACGTATCCTAAATATCAGCGAGAAAGCTATTCAATGTTAGCGATTTTGAAGCACCAATATCAGCAAAAGATATTAAAGAATCTTTGAAGGGTGATGTGGTATTGGCAAAAATGTATACGGAAATACAGAATGGTTGGAAAGATTACACGATGAATCAAGATCCAAGTTTTGATCCAACACATCGACATATTTTATAAGACCCGTCGAAATAAAGTTATTCCAACCAAAAGTTCCGCATTCCTCTTCTTTCAACATGTTATAATGTGGTGCATTTTAAGTAACGGTTTGGAATTGTCAACAATTAATTAAAATAAAGAAGAAGAATGTTCTTCCTGCATCAGTTTGAATTTGTATTTTTCTTTGGGCAATATTGTGCATTACAGATACTTCTGAAACAATGATATCAATGGAAGGTTTCAACAGTCTTAACGTCTTCATCAGTTCAATTGGATCACCGTGTATTCCCACCCAATTACAATTAACAAATATTTAGTTAGCATTGCGAATAGCCAACGGGGCAATTTCCTCTAAATTTTAAATTCCCCTTGACCCCTAATGCGGTCCCTAAAAATGCTATTTAAAAATCTAAATTCATTTCCACCCTATACGGCAACACTGGTTAATGCAAAATTTTCGAAAAACAAAATTAAAATAAAAATACTTTGCAAGTAACCAAATTTCAGATCTCTACAGCGTCGGGAAGTTAGCTAAAAAAATGACCTCAAAAAGGCCTAAAAGGAAGATAAAGACGGACAACGCTCACACCAAAGCAACTTAATTGTGTGTCCAGGGGGCGAAAGTTCAAAACTGTTTACCTACATATCTGAGGTTCAAAATTACACATTCTGATTACGAATCCTTCACTCTAGCCACTGTACCATCACTTTTCACATGTAGATAAAACATAAGAAAATGTAACAAAAACATGATCAAAGTTCATGATGATTTTAAATTAATAAATCAAAAACTTTATAAAAATATAAAAGTAATCTGTCTGAAATAAAAACCACTTGAAACCGATACAAACTTTAAAATTGCTAATTAAGATATGGGTCTAGGAACTAACCCCAAAGCAAAATTATATTACGAAGTGCTTGAGCTACCCAGATATGCAAACAAATCACAAATAAAGAAAAAATACAGGGAATTGATTGTAAGATATCACCCTGATAAAAATCTCTTGTGGGACAACTGACAAAGGAAAATTTATATTAATTCAACAAGCGTACAAAACCTTCGGAGACCCTCAACAAAAAAGTGGTATAATAAGAAGAAGAAATATACATTAAAAAGCCATAAAAATGTCCAACCATATGTGGAAAGGAATTGTGGAAAAAGTTAATAGTCGAAAAGATTTTATTGGAACAAAACTGAGATAAAGCGGAAATTCGGAATTGATGTTGATCAAGTGGAACGATATTTTTGGATTTTTATGTTTCGTTTTTATTCTTTTTTGATATGCGCTGTAATTTCGTGGCGGTGCGCGTAGATGATGAATTTTTGGGGTTCAGTGGTGTTAGTAAAAAGTTTGGTTACATGTCAGCCGTGTCTCTGCCAGTGCAACGGAAGACACAATTTTAGTATACCTGAAATTAAAATTCCCTCAAGATACGTTTTCGTGTAGTAAACTGAATACGTATAATGATGTCGCATCATTCAAAATTAGTGCCGATTATTTTTTAAACGATAAATTACTAAAATCGTCATTTTGGCCTATTAGGGACGTGACTGTTTGACGTTTTAATTTCTTTCGGGGCCCAAGAAACTTTCTCGCCCAAGATAGGTAAGTTATTGATTATTGACCAATATAAGTCTACATTGCTCAGAAGATGTCTAAATAAATCGGTAAAAATTTATTTGCAGAATTGTAGTGGTATAAGAACTAAATTGAATGATATTAGCAATAATGTCAACGGCTGCTTTTATGACATCATAATTTTTATAGAAACTTTTTTGGATGACAGAATTCAATAACCATTATGTTATTGAATAACCATAACCATGTTATTGAATGGTTAAAAACCTTCTTGCTAGATGCGCCGTTTGGTCAATAGTCTGTGTAATAAGGAAGGTGCTGAAAATATATTCTCTTCTTCCCTTTATGTTTTTAAAACTTTTGTTATGTAGAGTACTGCTGGATTGTAGCACATTTAAAATGAGTAACCCGTATAATATTAATAACTAAAATAAAATTAAACAAATTAAATATCAATCGAAGGTTTGAGAGGTGAGCTAAGTGAACGGGCTAAAGACCGGACTCTAAGCTAAAAACCTTAGGTTGGATCCCCAACCCGGCTACAAAATTTATTCAACTTTATTATGGCTCTCTTCTCTCGGAAGGCAATAGCAAACCACCGAGAGTAATCTGCCAAGATGTAGCATTTCAAATGCTCGCTAATCTCCGATAGGAGACGGCACCTTAACAAGAAAAAGAACGTTTCAACAGTCATAACGTCTTAAAATTCAATTCGATCAACGTGTATTCCTACTCAATTACCATTAACAAATATTTTAGTAGCATTGCAAATAGCTAACGGGGCAATTTCCTCTACATTTTCCATTGCCCTTGACCCCTAATGCGGTCCCTAAAAATGGCATTTAAAAATCTATTCTAATTTGCACCCTGTACGCCAACACTATTTTTCCCGATTTTTCGCTTATTTTTCAGAATTTTCAAAAAACAAAATGAAAATGCTTTGCAAGTAAAAGATGTGTACCAAAGTTCAGGTCTTTACAACGTCGGAGTTGGTTAAAAATGGCTTCAAAAAGGTGCACCCACCTCTTTAGACAAGACGTGACAAAAGGAAGATAAGATAATCGTTCGTCAATTACGTCAAGTTTTACTTACGTCGAATGAATCGACAGTGAGGCGTTTAATTACAAAATTTAAGACCAAATTTACGCTGATGGGATCAGATATCATTGTTTGTCGTCGTCTTTGTCGGTCACTCAAAAATATAGCCGCAGGAAGAGAATTTGAAGCCGAGAATCCAGGAATTAAGAAGAATCCAAGAACATTTGGAGTTTTTGTGGCCCAAATTGAATGTAATTGATGTGGAGGACATGTAGAAGGATAGATAAGGACAGTAAGGACAGATAGGAAGATATACTGTATATGTCGTACAACATACAACAATCAGATAAATTAAAAAAAGAAGAAATATTTCACAGAATCATTCAGAAATATTAGTCGTAACAGTGAACGGGTTTGGGATAAACTAAAACAGCTCAAAGTGACTAACTCGATTACTTCAGAATTGCCAAAAGACCTACTAAATCAAAACTTAATAAATGACCACTTCATCAACTCTATTCCGGTAATCGATCCGGACCCAATTTACTTGAAGGAATGGAATCTGCAAGACAAACGTCTTAATGATACAATATTTAAGTTTATACCTGTAGAAGAAGAAGAAGTGGCTAACATAACTCTAAAACACAAACCATACTTAGAGGGCTATGATAATATCTCGGAAAGAATGTTACAACTCATTCTGCCATGGATAAATCATCCCCTTACACATATAATAAACTATTCCTTAGAAGTTGGAGTAGTACCATCATTATAGAAAATCAGCGTAGCAAGACCCATCCCTAAGAATAAAGAAGTTAAAACATGCCTAGATCGGAGGGTAATATCCATATCTTCGGTATTGATGATGATGACAGGAACAGTTTTACTAAAGCAGTTTACCGAATTTATAGAAAGTAATAACATTTTACCTCCGGCTCAATCGGGTTTCAGAAAAAACTATAGCACCACCACCCTATTAACGTCTATAATGAACGATATTATCAAAGCATTAGACAAGCATCAACTATCCATGATGATACTGTTTGATTTGTCAAAGGCTTTCAAGAATTTAAACATCGAAATTTTGTTAAAGAAACTGGAATACTATGGCATCCGAGGCAAAGAACTTCAATGGTTTCGCACCTTCCTGATGGAGCGTCTATACAGTGTACAAAAGTGAAAAACATCCTTTCGTTGCTGAAATATATTACTTCAGGGGTCCCGCAAGGATCTATTTTGTCACCGCTTCTGTTTGCAATATACACAGCAGACATTATCAAAGTGCTAAAAATATTTATCATTTACATGTATGATATACAAATCCTCTGTCACTACCCAGCAAGTGGAGCAAACATGGCTACTATAAAAATGCAAAAGGACTTAGAAGAAATAATCAAATAGTTAACAAAAAATTGTTTATTGATTAACACCTCAAAAACTCAAACGATGGAATTTGGATCCATCCAGGATGAATGGTGAAGCACTACAAAAAATAAATTGGTAAAGAATCTGGGCATAATAATGGATAGGTCATTAAAGTTTAATGAACGTGTCTCTTTGTTACGCAGGAGAGCTTACAGCGCACTAAGACACAATCGCATACAAAGATCTTCTTCCACAAGATGTTAAAGTACTGCTAGTTGAAACGTTAGTAATGAGTCAACTGAACTATGGAACTCAGGTTTACGGTCCTTGCATAACCAAGAAAAACAAACTTAAGCTATAGAAAATTCAAAACTCTTCGGTAAGGTTTATAACAAAAGTGAACTACAGGGATCACATTACTCCAATGATTAGGCAATTGGAGCTACTTAAATTAGAAGAAAGACGAATGCTGCTCTACACCTCGTTGGTCCGGAATATAATACATAATCGGAAACCTGAGTATCTGAAAGACAAAATTGTACTAAGACAGAATATGCACGAACTTAACCTACGAAATGTCAGGGAAACCTACAATATCAACCAACACAAAACTGCTAAATAAGAACAATCCTTCTCGTATCTAGCAGCTTACCTCTTGAACAACCTACCAAATGATTACTGGAACCTTTCAGCGACTGTGTTAAAAAAGAAGTACAAAGATATCCAGAATGACATCATGGACCCGAACATCGAAAAGTCCAAGTTTTAATGGATTGAGTTTTAAATTCTATCCTCATATTATGGTTAAATTTATATCATGCTATTTACTATGTTTTTTAACCTCTTGTATCAAAATTTAATTTGTACAATAAATACTATTATTATTATTATATTTGTTGGGATTATTTTAGGATCTTATAATATACGCGTGACATCCAAAATGCAAGAAAACTCAGGGTTTGTCCTAAAATTTACGCAAGACATATTTTTTTAACGCCGATGAGGGTGAAACTTACTGCCCCAGATATGTATACTTAATAAATTTTGCCACTACACTTTTTTTTATACATGTTAATGGTAATCGATTAGTATAATTTTAGATATTTGGTAATTTTGTAGCGGCAGGTTTGCAGTTTTATAAAGAGAGTAAAGTGAAGGGATTAGAAAATTGTAAGGCTACCATTGAATTTTGTGTAAGGATGAACAACTCGCTTGATGCTTTGAACAGAAAAGTTTCTAAAGAAGGAATTCGAGTAAGTAGCAAAGAGGTAATTAGAGATTTAGTATACTCATAATTAAATAAAATAATTATTTTAAAATGTAATTAATACGAGTACCTATATATTTTTTTCTTTATTAGTCTTAAAAATTCGTTGGATTGGTAAAATCGTTGGAAACTTCAAAAATTGGAAAACAAAATTCAAAATTATCAATTCTTAACACTCACAGCGGAAAGTTTGCGTGTTACTTTAATATCTGTTATCGATTTATCTCAACACCTTTTAAATAATTGCAATTATAAATGTTCTTCTATTATAAATAGGTATGTATATTAACAGGAAAAATTAACCAAGACTCTGTAGAGGTAATTTTTTTTTACAATAAGGTATCTACTGTATATAAGCGGGGGGAGGGGGTCTCTTTTTTTTATGGTCTAAATTCAATTATGGCATACTTTCACCACAAACAGAAACAACGAACGAAGATTATTATTATTATTATTCCAGCATCTTCTGCATCGGTAGAAAGTGAATTCCATTTTATCAAAACTCATATGTTACGTGGAGAGAAGAAACCGATGAGAATTGATTAATTTTGTTGAAAGTCTTGATGGTAAACTAAAACCATGATATAAGAAGTATAGTAAGATATGACATTGCGCATGCAACTCGATGTTGTTATGTTACGTCACGCTGACGTCATACGGAGAGGTCAATGGTGGTAACTGATGTGAATATTCGTATAATATTCTTGCCTGCTCTCGTGCAGATAAATTTAATACAAAAAATTTTAGAATATGTTCATTGCACTAATAAAGATTAGTGCTTTCGTAACCTGATGCATAAACTATTGGAAATACCACAAAGAATTGCCGCCAAATCCAACTAAATGCGGTTCCAACGGAAAATCTCCCAAAGCCACATTTGAGTGTTCCTTTGAAAAGTATGGTCAGATCTAAAAGGTTTGCAAAAAGAAATCTCTCCAAGTTGGCGAATCGACTTGTTCAAAAGAATAACCAATTAGAAAACATTATTGGTGAAGGTGTTTCTGACCTTTCTGATCCAAATGTAACATTTGGTGAAGACAATAATTATGTTGTGGATATTAAAACTAAAGTTATAGGAACCAATACAGTTATTGATAACAACGAATTGTTAATTGGCGAATTTAAAGCAAAAATTGCTGAGTTGGAAAGTAAATTGCAAACTGTTAGAAAGCTAAAAATACCCAACAAACACGTGGTGAACAAACTTTCAAGTGGAAAGCAGGCTTTAGAGTCATTTGAACTATCTAATGTTGGTAACAGTAGTTCTAGCAACACGAATAGTTTTACTGCGATGTCAAAAATTAAAAATAACATAGATGATCAAACACGAGTGTTTTGCGATAACATAACAATTAATGATTTAGCTGCCGGTCTTGAGAATGTGATTAATCATCTTCCAAAGAAGAATAAATCGACAAATGTTGACAATGATGGGTTCACGAAAGTGATATATCAGAATGATATATATGAAATTTAAATACAACTACCTAACAGTTTTTAGAAAATGTCTTTCAAGGTTATAGAAACATTTGAAAGAAGAAATAGGGTACTATCTACTGTACCATTTCAATGGGAAGTCGATGATACCTTATATTGGCCGAAGACTTCATCACTGAGGTTACAGCAGGACCCCATGTATGTGTCTGACAAGGATACTTGACCACAGATGCCCTGTATTGTACAACGTCAGGATATTACGTCGTTAAAAGAAGCATTGGATCTGGAGAAGGAAATGTCTGGTGTTTCAGATACTGAAGACGATTTTCAATATGAAAAAAGAAAACGCAGCAACCTACCAATCGAGGTAAATTAATAAAATAAGTAAGCAATCAAAATATATTAAATCTTTTAGAAAACTATGTTACCTCCAAGTAAAAAGAGGAAGATGTCCAAACCGATAACCAATAACAATCCATCTTATGATAACTTGTTTGATGAGGTTGAGGTAAATTTGTGATATTATATTTAAAGAAACAAAATGATTAATAATGAATTCAATATTTCAGATAGCTCATGGAAAACCAACTAAAGCTGGAAGTAGCGCTTCCATACCTGGCACGAGCGATAATAATTTTGAGGTAAATTAGTGATATACTTTTTTAGCCAAACAAAATGATTAATATAATGAATTCAATCTTTTAGATTGGTGATGGAACCCCTACAAAATTTGGAAACAGCACTTCCGAATATTTAGATACCTCGTAGTCAAACCTTTCAAGTTTTGTATACAGAGCCGTCGTCGGTCGAAGATTCCGTTCAAGCTGCATATAATTTATTTTAAAATCGTTTTAATTTACTAACCGACTTTTTAGTCGAAATAAAGGATTCAATAGTTTCCAATTTGTAAACGGTTAATGAGACATTATCTGCAATAAAAATTTTGCAAGAGAAATTGTTATCTACGGCTGGTGTTGGTGTTGCGTTTGGTGTTGAAGATATGATTGAAGAATTTAAAAATTTTGAAATCATTAAGGAAATTTTAAAAGTCGAGAATTCATTGGAAGAGAAGCTTAAAGACGCCACTTTTTCCACATTATGTCACAAATATGTGGAACTGGTGGCAAAAACGGTGTCGCTATTTAATTTTCGATCATTTATGTGATCGAAAATTATTAGTGAACTGTTCCTGGACTGGCGTGTCAAGGAAAGAAAAAAAAATAAAATTTTCACAATATCGAAATATTTTAGAAAATTTATTTCGAATTCTGAAATTGGCGGATAACAATTTTCAGAGAAGTGACATGAAGGAGATTGTATCGGGTATTCTCCATAATAGCACAAGCCGGTAAGTAAAATTATTAACTTTAATTCAACATTTTTTAACAAAGAAATTGGTAAACCATATGGGACGTATACTCCGTAATGATCCATTCAGCAGGTACGAGATTTAACGGATTACTTCTAAAAAGGAGTTATCCATTTTCAGCTGTATCAACCCTTCGAGCTTGGTTAAAAAAATTAAAATATCTCCTGAGATTTTAAAATCAGTTTTTAATATCATCAAATTAAAGGATTAAACAAAAATCAAAAAGTTCGTGTGTTGTCTTTTGACGAAATAAAAATACAGGCAATACTCTATGACAAAAGCAATGATGAGACTTTAAGACCTTATAGTTATGTACCTACAAGTTGTGAAGTTACGTGGACTTTTTGAAAATTGGAAGCAACCAATTTTTTATGATTATGATTGTAAAATGACTAAAAATCTATTGTTTGAAATCATAGAATTTTCCGAATCGTCAGGTTTCAAAATAGTGGCAATGGTAAGTGACCTAGAGGGGGGGAGAATATATCACTGCACAAAGAACTTAAAATAAATATTAATCAAACTTGGTTTGTAAATGTAACAAATGAGGGAAAAATTTATATTTTTGCCGATATGCCACACCTTATAAAACTAATAATAAATCATTACGTGGACCATGGTTTACTAGTTAATGATAAAAAAAAATAATAAAATCGGTAGTTGAAAAGATTTTGCAGTTAACCAGTAGTTCAGATTTAAATATAGCACATAAAATGTCAATAACAAATGTAACAAATGACAATAAAATGTCAATAATAAATGTGAAAAAAGCTGGTAGACAAAAAGTTAAGTTCGCCACAAAATTGTTTTTACATACCATATCCAGTGCAATATCAAGATGTGGGATGAATGGTAAACTTGAAAACAAAAAAAATTGGATGGAATGTGCAGAGTTCTTCAAACTAGTAAACGATTGGTTTGATTGTCTTAATGAAAATCGAGGCAAGGTATATAGATTACAAGGTAAATCTATCTACCTTGGTCTCGAGGTATCCCAAGTGGTTCTCAAAAGAATTGATTAGTCACTCACAAGAAGTTTTGACATAAAAAGTTTAAAGAAACTCGTCTCGATTTTTACCAAAAGTTTTGCGAAACTCGTGATCAAGCTAAGAAGCTTAACTTAATCCTTCATCACAGTTATATCGATAGGATAGAAGAAAAAATTATTGCTAACCCCCAGTCTTTCTGGAGTTATATTGATGACTGTAAGAAGGTCAAAGGATATCCAACTCACATGTTTCTTGGTGATAAAGCTTGTACATATATCTGGTCAAGAATGCGTGGATTTGTTTGCCAAGAAATTTTCTACTGTGTATTGTAACACCAACGGGGATGTTCAATTCGATTCAGGTGATCAAATCACCTGTGACAATCTGAATGTAACTCCTAGCGATGTTTTTGATGCTATTAGAGGTTTGTCCGATAGTCTTAGTTCAGGACCTGATGGTATTGCCCCCTTCTTTATAAAAAGATGTCAGTACTCCCTGTCTTTACCGATATAAAACCCCATGCAATATTTAAAGTCAGTCAGCGAGAGTGTAATGCATACAGTGTTCCCAGCACCCACAGATGAAGTCGAAATAGAAAGTATCATCAAAAATATAAAGAACACAACCACAGAAGACATATACGGCCTAAATGACAGAATGGTGAAAATAATTAAGAAAAAAATATCACCTGCACTCGTCCATATTATAAATGAGTGCATAAGTAAAGGAACCTCTCCAGATGCAATAAAGAGATCAAAAGTAATTCCTATTTTCAAAACGGGAGATAACGAAAACGCAAGTAATTATCGACCAATATCGATACTACCCGTCATGTCCAAGATATTCGAAAAAGTGACTATATGAAAGACTCCTAGAATTTTTATACAAACATAATATTTTTTTCAACAAGCAGTTTGGATACCAACAAGGAAGAAGCACCATCGATTCAATAATGAGTTTAGTATCCCACATATTGGAGAATAACGAAATGTGTCTGACTATATTCTGTGACCTATCAAAAGCATTTGACATGATGGATCACGGAATGTTTTTAGAAAAAATAAAGCATCTATGGTATCAGAGGAAAGGCATACCTTTGCAACAGAAAACAGACAGTTTTCTGGAATCAGACTTATAGCAAAGAAATGTATGTAACGTGTGGAATACCGCACGGAAATATTCTGAGTCCCTTCTTCTTCATACTATTTATAAGTGACCTCCCACCAAATGTGAAGAATCTTACATTAACCAAATTCAAACAGAAGACGAAAGATATAATGATGGAAATGGCATTGTATAAAGTAGAAGACTTCCTTTCACAACAAATGGAAATATGAGAGCGTTGAGATGAAAACGAGCATGTTTTGATGATCTCCACCTTCTACATCTGTAACATTGTCTGTACGTTTACTTGATGTCAGTACTCCCTATCTTTACCAATAAACAAGTTATTCCCTTCATCGCTTTCGACTGGTCAATTCCCAAACATTTGGAAAAAAAAGTTTCATAACACCTATACATAAGAAAGGCAACCGTTCTGATATTGATAACTTCAGAGGTATTTCTATACAGTCTACTATCCACAAATTGTTAGACAAATTGGTCGCTATTCAACTTCTTATTTTTTCAGTCTGGACACACTGAAATATTGTGCGACTCAATTCATTCAAAAATTGAACAGAAATCCAAACACGTGCCGGTGTATACACCCGAAGGTTGGACGCAGTTTATTAGAGATACAAAAAGAAATCCACGTCATTTTGTTGTAAGGAATATGCAGTACGACAACTTTTACGATTTCAAATCATATTCCAAAGTCAATTCGCAACAAATTCCATGGCAAAAAGTGTGTTGATTACATTATGAAAAACTGTACCAAATAAAATATTTTATAAAGACTGACTGACTGAATTTTTAAGTAGTTCTAATTTTGAAGAGTACAATTATTTAAATTGTTATTATCACCTTCCTACAACCTTGAAGAATAAAAGAAATCTTGTTAATCTATTCATGCGCATCAATACTTTAGTACGTGTACATTTTTTGTTAAATTTTTTCACCATCCTATACGTAAAGATCGTGCAAAATAAGAGAAATCTCGTTAATCCATTCATGCGCGTCAGTACTTTTGTACTTGTACCTACTCTTTTTTACCAAAAAAAAATATATGGTCACCATAGCTACAGAAATGATCATATGATTCCATTTCTCAACTGTTGCAACTTGAGAATGAAGTGATTCAAGTCACCACAAAATTAGACCTTCCTAATTTGAAAATCTTCCCTTACAGCATTTAGGTCAATGACCTAATTTATTACAATAAATTGCCTATTGAATATGACAAATTACCTTTACTCGATAATATTCCATTTATTGAAGCAAAATTGTTTGGGTTTCGATTAAGATTTTTCTTTTAAATTTTTGTTATTTTTAATCAGTGCTTTCTAACAAAGCAGATGTTTTGCTTTAAATATAATCATTTTAAAAAATATTAACGCCGATTTTTCAATACTCGGTGAAGGTCAATCAACAATTAAAATATAAATTTGCACCTTTTATTGGTTGAATTAGTTATTTTATACATACGTAAAAAAGAAATTTAATCAAACATTGAAATTAGAGTTGATAAAAAATATAATGCATAAGTAAAAATATACTTACCTATTAAAAAGGCTTCTCTTCCTGCGAAATAAGTTTTGCTATCCACATTTTTATTCACATTTTGGTTAAAACACGTTTAATTAATTCGTTTTATCACAATAATTTTATTATGGTTATGGTTTTAATACAAATAATTATAACTGTAATTGATTATTACCAACTTAAATTTCCTACTTTACCAACAACAGATTGACATAAGCAGTGGCGTAACGTGGAGGTACAGGTTAAGTTTTTTATTATGATAAAAAGTAAAAAAAAGTTGTGATAAATTACAGTTACAAGATGTCACCGCAGTCAGTATATCAGCAATCTAGATCCCAAATTTTTTGGTAATTTTGGTGAGCCGAATAAATTTTTATTTTTAAAAATTTAACAATTTAAAAAAAATCACTTTCTTAGCGGTTTATTTTTTAGCAGTGCCGTAACTAGGACTTCCGACACCCATGGCCAACCCCCTCCCCCTCTTAACGTAGGAATCTAGGAATTCCTGGTATTTTTTAAATACAGTGCAAAATGGCGAATTGTGAGACTTTTAGTTAAAAATTTATTAAACTTAAGAAAAAATATAGTAATTACCTGATTAAAAATTATAATGAAAACTTTTTAGAAATTGTTTTAGAATCTGTATAACCCTAACCCCATTTATTTGGAGTTTCAGAGCATATACAGCACGTAATTTAAAACACGATTTTGTGTCGCTATGTTCTTTTAGAGTTAAGCCCGTATGACACGATGCATAATTTTGCATAAAATTTACATGTAAATGTGACAATTTGCAAAAATTTCCGAAAGGCCGGCACTGATTATTACTAAAAGACTTCGTAAATTTAAGAGTTGGCAAAACTGGTTTGGATTTTAATACGCAAGCGCGCGTACTAAATTAGTCATAAAAAATCAAACGTAGCATACAAAAAATTATTTTTAGCTGCATAAAATTGTGGTATTAATGCGAATAAATTTGTAATTTATTAAATTAGGAATATACTAATTAAAAAATTAAACAGCTTTTAGATTATGCCAAAAATTGAAATCATTTCAGCATTGTTTAGTTAGCAAAAAAAAAGATAGAAACTAGGCGCTTTCAATTAATCGACATTTTTAAATATTTTGATTATTTTATTTAAAATTTTGTATAATTTTAATTTTGGCAGTGTCGTAATTAGCCATGTGCAGGGTGTGCAAGGAACACCGGCGACGGCTTCTAATAGCACTGACGGTTTCAGGGGGGGGTAATTGGGTAATTCTTCTTTTTCGTATGCTTCTTGACAGAAGGTGCATGTTGCTGCCCCCTCCCAAATTAAATTTTGAGATGAAATTAGTGTCAATCGTTGGAGATATTCGAAGATATTCGCGAAAACGTTGGGGAGGCTGTAGACACGTTGCCCCCCCCCCAAGTCGAATTTTGGTATGAAAATGGTGTCAAACGTTAGAGCTTCGTTAGAGCCTAAATGAGCTTTCATTTTTTTCGTTTGAGCCTCGACCGTCGCCGAGTTATTCGTTTTTTTTTGCTCATAAACTATTTATACTATGAATTGGTATTTTTTGGCAATTGTAGTTGTCCGTACTATCTTAGTTAAAAATTATTCGCAAAAGACAATTTTGCCTCTCATTTTGAATTTATGTGCAGGGACGTACCCAACTAGCTCACTTAACTCACCTCTCAATTGCAATTAGGTAATTATCCCCCCCCCCTAATAATTATTATTTAACCCTTTATTTTTCATTTTTTAACAAATAACGATCAATTAATCTATGTTGAAATTTACATTGATGTAGGTAAATTACTCCCCTTAAGCCAGTTGGCTAGAAATGGCTCTGTGTAATGGGCGCCGCGGCATGATTTTTTATATAATGATTTTTGTATGCATATACAGGCGCCTCTGGCACACCGGAGTCAAGCAAAATTATTACGCCAGTGAATTTTGGTTCTTCAGATGGCAACTTTTTTTCGTTTTTTCGTTCGAATTTTAAGGTCTTCATTCAAACGGCGCCTATGGCCGGGGCCATATTAGCCATACCTTAGTTATGGCACTGGTCATCTCATAAACTTATAAAAAAGCGTTAAATTTAACTAACTTCCGTTAGCTCTACCAAGTCAATGGAAATCCGGTATCATAAACATAAAAGACCAGCACGCTGCTGCTGCTGCTGCTGCTGCTGCTGCTGCTGCTGCTACTCCAGCGTGTCATATTTTTAGGACACATAAAGCACTCTGATTGGTTGTTGGCCTTAGTACCTTAGTACTAAGTACTTTAGCTACTAAGTACCTCAGTTTTTTTTAGGACACATAAAGCACTCTGATTGATTGTTGGCCTTAGTACCTTAGTACTAAGTACTTTAGGTATTAAGTACCTTAGTACTCTAATCAGAAAAGGTTATATATATTTCTATATGGAGTGGTAAAGTAACTTTAAGTTTTATATTATTTAAGTTGGTATGACCGACGACAACGACCAATCAGAGTGCGTTGTGTGTTCTAAAAAAAAAATGACAAGCTGCTACTGCTGTTGCTCCTCCAGCGTGTTATTTTTTAGAAGACACAACGCACTCTGATTGGTCGTTGGTCGTACCAGCTTAAAATCACCTACCCTGGGATCGAGTTGTACACCAATCAAGTTTTAAACCTTTGATATAATAAAATAAATATGGTATGACAGATGCGAGTTCCACTTTAGTAATTGTTGCGCATGACGTCACGTGGTAAGTAAATACATGGTACAGTAAATAAATGAATCAGCTCAAAAACTAAACGTTGTACCAGTGTAATTCTTGGAGGCAATAACCTACTTTGAGCGCTTTAAATCAACTACATAAAAGACCAGCACGCTGCCGCTGCTGCTCCTCCAGCGTGTCATTTTTTTAGGACACATAAAGCATTCTGATTGGTTGTTGGCGTTGGTCGTACAGACTTAAAATTACCTTAGTACTCCAATCAGAAAAGGTTATATATATTTCTATATGGAGTGGTAAAGTAACTTTAAGTTGGTATGACCGACGACAACGACCAATCAGAGTGCGCTGTGTGTCCAAAAAAAATGACGCGCTTGAGGAGTAGCAGCAGTAGCCAGGGTTCCCAACTTAGGGGTTTTCCCCCTAAATTTAGGGGATAAAAAAGTGAGATGGGATTTTTTTAGGGGCGTTATTTTTTTAGGGGTATTTTTAGGGATTTATTGATTTCAAGTATGTATTTTTGTTTTTAAAAAAAATAACGGTGTAAAAATATTGGCTTTGGAATGACCCAATCTAGCCAATCATATTTATTTTCGAAATAATGGTTTAGCCATGGGGGTGAAGGTGGGATTGAAAATCAAGCAACAATAATAAAATGTGAAAGTGGGGAGCCGACTCGTAGGTTTTTTTTTTTTAGTAGAGTTTCCAATTAGGAGTTTCTAATTAGAATTTTCATTTAGGGGGTTCTAGGGATTTTTGTTTTAACTTTAGGGAGATTAATTTTTGAGAGTTGGGAACACTGGCAGTAGCAGCGTGTCATTTTTTTAAAACACACAACGCGCTCTGATTGGTAGTTGTCGTTAATCATGCCAGCTTAAAATCACCTCCCCTGGAATCGAGTTGCACACCAAGTAAATTTCAACTGGGATACTTATATATAAATTTTGTCTCGGTAAATGCGAGGATTATCCATCCAGAAAATTTAATATCAAACTTTTACATTTTCAATAAATGTATTTCACAATACTAAACACACGCTACTCCTCTACCTCCTCCTCCTTCAGCGTGTCATTTTTTTAAGACACACAACGCACTCTGATTGGTTGTTGTCGTCGTTAGCTTTTAGCAACTTAAAATCAACTCCCCTGGGATCGAGTTCCACACCAAACAAATTTCTAACGTTGGTGAGACGCCCGTTCGCGATTGAATCAGCTATATAATCATTATTTTTGAACTTAAGAACGTTTGAACGTGAACAATTAAAATTGTCAGTAATAGGGATTTATTTTTTTTAATGAAGAATGTTAAAAGACAAATCCATCGGTTGAGCTTAGGTTAGTGTTGGTGTTTAAAAACAATTTTTTTTTAAATTAATACCTCTAAAATAGAAATTCACCGACTAGCTGCCCGTCCGTCGACGACCGACGATAACGACCAATCAGAGTGCGCTGTATTCTAAAAAAAATTACACGGTGGAGCAATAGCAGCGTGTTATTTTTTAAAAACACACAACGCGCTTTAATTGGTCGTTGTCGTTAATTATACAAACTTAAAATCACCTCCCCTGGGATCGAGTGGCACACCAATCAAGTTTTCAACCTTGATTTCAGGCGGTTCAGGCCCGTAGCCAGGAGGAAGGCACCTTGGGGCACGTGCCCCCCCACTCCCGAAATGTTCAGAAAAAATTTTTTTTTAAGTAAAGGAAAATTTGTTTAAATAATAAAAATTCTCGGAAGGGGAACCACCAAAAATTTAAATTTTTTAAGTGCCCCCCCCAAATTAAATCCTAGCTACGGGCCTGCCGCGGTTGAACCAGCTATATTAATTAAATGATCCAATTTTTTACCAATTTAAAATCACTTCTCCTGGCATCGAGTTGCATACAAAGTAAGTTTCAACTAGGGTACTTATACAGGGTGGCCCTTTGAAAACGAAACAGACGGGATTGTGGCCAGCAGAATTTTTTTCTTAAGAAATACAAAAATACGTCAATTTTATCATTGAGGGGGACAACTTTTGCAACTAATGTTACTTCCGTATTGTTTCATCCTTTTGAGTTGCGATGACAACCCCTAAAATGATAATAGGGATGATATGGCAAGTAACACTTCATTTGAAAGGTCTTGCTTCCCTGAATTCAGTTCTATAATTTTTTTAAAGTTTTATCAATTATTCAACAAAAAAATTGAAGCTGCAAAAATGCAAAATAAATCCGATATTTCAAGACATTTAAGAATAAAAGAAGGAAAAACGCTTGGCCAGGTCTTTTTTGTTTTCAAAGGGCCACCCTGTATATAAATTTTATCTCGGTTAATCCAAAGATTATCCATTAAGAAAATTTAATATTCGACTTTTACATTTTCAATAAATGTATTTCACAATAATAAACGGGCAGCACATACAACTTCTTAAGCGTGTCATATTTTTAAGACACACAATGCATTCGGATTGGTTGTTGTCGTTGGTTATTAGCAACTTAAAATCTACTCCCCTGGGATCGAGTTACACACCAAACGAGTTTCCAACGTTGAGGACGTTTGAACGTGAACAATTAAAATTGTCAGTATTAGGGATTTATTTTTTTTATTGAAGATTGTAAAACAAGAAATCCATCGGTGGAGCTTATGTTAGTGTTGGTGTTTGAAAACCATTTTTTTTTAATTAATACCGCTAAGAGATCCACCGGCTAGCTACCCGTCCTTGGACGGGCTTTTCAACTAGTCACATATATAAAAGACCAGCACGCTGCTGCTACTGCTGCTGCTCCTCCAGCGTGTCATTTTTCACTCTGATTGGTTGTTGTCTTTGGTCGTACCAACTTAAAATTACCTTAGTACTCCATTCAAAAAAGGTTATATGTATTTCTATATGAATGGTAAAGTAATTTTAAGTTGGTACGACCGACGACAACGACCAATCAGAGTGCGCTGGGTGTTTTAAAAAAAAATTACACGTTGGAGCAGTAGCAGCCTGTCATTTTTTAAAACACACAACGCGCTCTAATTGGTCGTCGTTAATCATACCAACTTAAAATCACTTTCCCTGGGATTGAGTAGCACACCAATCAAGTTTTCAACCTCGATGGGACGCCCGTCCGTGGTTGAGCCAGCTATATTAATTAAATGATCTAATTTTTTACCAATTTAAAATCACCTCCCCTGGGAACGAGTTGCATACCAAGTAAGTTTCAACTAAGGCACTTATATATAAATTTTATCTTGGTTAATCCGAAGATTACCCATCCAAAAAATTTAATATTCGACTTTTACATTTTCAATAAATGTATTTCGCAATTGCTTCCATACACATATGAAGTATTTCACAATAATAAACGGGCAGCACATGCTACTCCTCTACCTCCTCCTTTAGCGTGTCATTTTTGTAAGACACACAACGCACTCTGATTGGTTGATATTGTGGGTTCTTAGCAACTTTAAATCAACTCCCCTGGGATCGAGTTGCACACCAAACGAGTTTCCAACGTTGGTAAGACGCCCGATTGAATCAGCTTTATAATCTTTATTATTTTTGAACTTGAGGACGATGATTGAATGTAAACAATTAAAATTGTTAGTATAAGGGATTTTTTTTTTTTAATGAAGATTGTTAAAAGAGAAATCCATCGGTTGAGCTTATGCAGGGGCGTTTCCAGTCAACTACCTTAGGGGGGGAGGGGGGTAATTTACCTATAGCAATGTAAATTTCAACATAGATTGATCTTTATTTGTTGAAAAATGGAAAGCAAATAATAATTCTTGGGGGGGGGGTAATTACCCAATTAATCCCCCCTGAATACGCCAGTGAGCTTATGTTAGTGTTGAAAACGATTTTTTTTAATTAATACCGCTAAAATAGAGATCCACCGGCTAGCTACCCGTCCGTGGGCGGGGCTTTCCACCTAGTCACATATATAAAAGACCAGCACGCTGCTGCTGCTGCTGCTCCAGCGTGTCATTTTTTTAGGACACACAACACACTCTGATTGGTTGCTGTCGTTGCTTGTACCAACTTAAAATCACCTTAGTCCTCCATTCAGAAAAGGTTATATATATTTCTATATGGAGTGATAAAGTAATTTTAAGTTGGTACGACCGACGACAACGACCAATCAGAGTGCGCTGTGTGTTTTAAAAAAATGACACGCTGAAGGAGTAGCAGCAGTAGCAGCGTGTCATTTTTTTAAAACACACAACGCGCTAGATCTATATACCTTGGTCATGAGTAGAGAGCGGATTCATAGGCACAACAGATCCGAATTAGGAGGAAAAACCTCTTAAGCCCTACCATAACTCACCAATTGAAAAGGTTTATTACCTTTATTATAAGTTTTATTGGTAATAAACCTTTACAATTGGTGAGTTATGGTAGGGTTTAAGGAGGTTTTCCTCTTAATTCGGATCTGTTGTGCCTATAAATTCGCTCCCTAGTCATGAGGTATGTAATTTTGAATTTTATCAGCATTTCGGGTATACCAACAATGTTATGAAAATTGTGTTACAGAATTATCCGCAACTAGAACCCAGTCCAAAACTATTAGATGCAGAACAATGGCAGCGGTTGCAGAAAGAATTAGCATAGCTGAGCCGCAGGAAATATTCGATGCGTTAGAAGACAATGAGGAGATTATTTGGTAAGTACCTGTATTACTATAAAAGTGTTTGTTGGTGTTTGAAGAAGCTTTTAAATACTTGAATCTTCATTTACATACAGTTGCTAACAAAAATATTCACAAACTAACGGCAACCGAATTTTATATCACAATTCATATGAAACCATTCAATATAACTGAAACACTAGTTCACGCTCTTTCCACCGATTGCAATATTTGCAATATTTGTGTGCAATATTTTTTGATAATTTTCCAAATTCCACTTTATTTGTTTGTTTAGGGCAATTGGGTCATTAAACGCTTTCAAATGGAACGAGCAAATGTTTCACAAGTGTTATCAAGATTAAGTTATATTTCTGCATTAGGTATGTTGACCCGAATATCTTCTCAATTTGAAAAAAACTAGAAAACTATCTGGCCCTCGATCATACGAGTACATAGAAGCCAGTAAGGTATTATGGTGTGTCCAAGCAACACATAATATAGATATATAATCTATATACCTTGGTGATGAGGTATGTAATTTTGTATTTTATCAGCATTTCGGGTATACCAACAATGTTATGAAAATTGTGTTACAGAGTTATCCGCAACTAGAACCCAGTCCAAAACTATTAGATGCAGAACAATGGCAGCGGTTGCAGAAAGAATTAGCATAGCTGAGCCGCAGGAAATATTCGATGCGTTAGAAGACAATGAGGAGATTATTTGGTAAGTACCTGTATTACTATAAAAGTGTTTGTTGGTGTTTGAAGAAGCTTTTAAATACTTGAATCTTCATTTACATACAGTTGCTAACAAAAATATTCACAAACTAACGGCTACCGAAGTTTATATCACAATTCATATGAAACCATTCGATATAACTGAAACACTAGTTCACGTTCTTTCCACCGTAAGTGCAATATTTTTTGATAATTTTCCAAATTCCACTTTATTTGTTTGTTTAGGGTAATTGGGTCATTAAACGCTTTCAAATGGAACGAGCAAATGTTTTACAAGTGTTATCGAGATTAAGTTATATTTCTGCATTAGGTATGTTGACCCGAATATCTTCTCAATTTGAAAAAAACTAGAAAACTATCTGGCCCTCGATCATACGAGTACATAGAAGCCAGTAAGGTATGGTGTGTCCAAGCAACACATAATATAGATATATAATCTATATACCTTGGTGATGAGATATGTAATTTTGAATTTTATCAGCATTTCGGGTATACCAACAATGTTATGAAAATTGTGTTACAGAATTATCCGCCACTAAAACCCAGTCCAAAACTATTAGATGCAGAACAATGGCAGCGGTTGCAGAAAGAATTAGCATAGCTGAGCCGCAGGAAATATTCGATGTGTTAGACGACAATGAGGAGATTATTTGGTAAGTATCTGTATTACTATATAAAAAACTTTTTAACAAAAAATTAAACCGACCTCAAAAAGGAAACTAAAAAGCATAAAATAAATATATTACATTTTGAGTCTTAATAAGTAATGTAAGTAACTAATTTTGATTCGGTGCAAAAAATCAACGATTACTAAATTACTTTAAAAAAATTATTAAAACAAAAGTCACCCATTCTGCACCGACTCAAACTTAGTTACTTACATTACTTATTAAGACTCAAAATGTAATATATTTATTTTATGCTTTTTAGTTTCCTTTTTGAGGTCGGTTTAATTTTTTGTTAAAAAGTTTTTTTTACAAATATTGTTTTTCAATTAATAATATAACATAAGTTATATAATAATTATAATATAATAACGACAAAACACTTAGCTTAAATTTATATAATATATTATTATTTTTGCGGTTATTATAATAATTTTTTCATAATTTAGATCCAGAAAAGCTGAAGTTATATCAACAACAGTTGATTTTACTACTTCATATCCAAAAATGCCAAAAACTAGAGGAAGAGTTCAAAGAGAATGGCGAAAATTTTGAATGTACAGTACTACATTGTAATACCATCAAGGCAATTTTAAATCATATGAAGACATGCCAAAATGGTATAAATTGTCCTTTTGATAATTGTAGCGCTTCAAGAACGATATCAAGCCACTGGGAACATTGCATTCGTATTGATTGTATTGTATGTGCACCCTTAAGAAAAGACCTAGATATACGTGGTAAGTTATTTATTTAATGTTTTTGGAAAGTACAAAGAAGAAATTAGCTCTGTGATAGTAGTACAGGAATAAAATCGAACTATTTAATTGTACAATTGAAGAACCTAGTAACTGTAGTTGCAGAATGAAAGTAACAAGAGTTTAAAGTTTTAGAATGCTTTTTATGATACACTCAGTAGTAGTCTAACTAAATATTAAAAATGTAATTTCAGAACAATATAAAGTATTTCAACGACTCTTGGTTTTACTCCTTCATGCTGTCGAGTGTCAAAATGGTGAGCCGGAAGGAAGTGATCAAGTTGTACAGTGCAATTTATCTCAATGTAAAACAACAAAAGATATCATAAAACACTTGAAAACATGTAGATGTACAGAAAAATGCAAATTTGCGAATTGCTTTTTTTCAAGACAAATAATTATTCACTGGAAGAAATGCAGTAATGATTGTTGTCCTGTGTGTTTACCATCAAGGAAGGATAACAAAAGTATAAACAGTTTGAATGGTATGTTAACGTGGGTAATTACAATAGTTGAATATTTACAAATTATCGATTTTTTACAGGCATATTAAGTCAACCCATGGTGGCAGAATCGGAAGATTTATCAGATATGGTGAAAGCACTTCATGTTTCAAATTGAATCAAAATGTTTGTTAAAAAAAAATTAATAGATTATTTAAAATTAAAGTAAATATTAACTTCTGTTACTAGAAGAAGTAATAAAGAATAAACAAAAATTATTTATTTTTAAGAAATCTGTAACTTTCTGAATATTCTAATATCAACTCCAGATCTAGGGAGGAAGCTGCCGGGCAGCAGCTCAAAGGGTGCCAAATTCATATAATCTTTAAACTCAAATGCTGGAGGGGAGGCGCCAATGTCAAGATTTTGCCCCGGTTCGAAAAAATTGTAGATCCAAGACTGTCTAATATTAAACCTCCAAATGCATAGAGTAATGAAAAATTTTTAATTGACCAGGAATAGCTTTTAGGAGGTTAAACATTAAAATCTAGAAATTAACAAAAAAAGTCTTGATGTAGCTCTGATCTTTCAGAGGATAAATCATGTGACATTCATTGCATCCACCAGGACCCTCTGATTGGACATTGCATTCCTTCAAGCCAACCGTGACAGCACTCCAAATCACCGTTGGTAAGGGAGAAAGCAATAATATTATTTCTGTTCGGCTCATTCTGTAAGCTCTAAGCTGCCCCTCTTGTCTAGAAATGCGGCATTTTACGTTACGTAATATTAAACTATTTCAGGAGGATAATACAGTCAAAAACGTTTCTAAATTATCATTTTATAACAAACTAGGGGGGCTTTGCCCCACCGGCCGCTGTCGCGGCCCAACCCCCCGGGCCGCTTCGCGGCCCTAATAGCACATAAACGAAATAACTTTGAGTTGTAAAACTTCTTTTCATACAACATTTTTTTCTGATGATTAATATATCTCAACGGATGAACGGATTAACGTTTAAACGGATTATAACGTCATACAGCTTGAAAATTTAAAATAAATGTTATCGATTACTATTAGGTATTTTTTTATTTCTTGAAAACGTTCTGCAATTTTACTATTGGTTAAAGGGAAAGAACCAATCACAATATTCCAAAACGTTACATAAAAACGTTGCATATTTTGTCTTATATTTTTACAAAATTAATTTTTCCAAAATATTGCACTGCAATATCGGCGTTTTTGCGTCATATCTCCGGCATCATGAGGTATTATTATTATTATTGAGAATTATTGGCAATTTGAGCTACTGTCTGATTTTCGCTTTTTATGCATTCATTCAAAGGTTCCTTTGATTTTTTTGCTGGCGGATTTGATTTTGATAGTTCTTGTTGCTGCTGTTGTCTTTCCCTGAGTTTCTTGACACGTTCTGCTGATGTTTTAGAAGATAAAAGCTCGTAATTTGTTGATGGGAACGACGGCTGCGGCCGATCAACGTCTCAAGTACTAAACAGATCAAATTGCCTGAGATGTTGATCAGTTGATCAGTTTATACCATGGTATAAAGGTTGAGAGAGTAAAAATAATTTTATATCTTATATAGTATAAGCATTTCGGTTTCATAAAAATGTTACAAAGCAACGTTACATAAAAACGTTACAAAAAAACGTTACATAAAAACGTTACATATTGAGCCCTTATCTTTTTATAATATAGGGTAGATATAGTATAAGCATTTCGGTTTCATAAAAATGTTACAAAGCAACGTTACATAAAAACGTTACAAAAAAACGTTACATAAAAACGTTACATATTGAGCCCTTATCTTTTTATAATATAGGGTAGATATAGTATAAGCATTTCGGTTTCATAAAAATGTTACAAAGCAACGTTACATAAAAACGTTACAAAAAAACGTTACATAAAAACGTTACATAAAAACGTTACATATTGAGCCCTTATCTTTTTATAATATAGGGTAGAAATATAGGGTAGATATTGTTTAGAAAATCATATTTTTAACATTTTATTGAAAACAATTCATTTTGACATACAAAGTAAGTAGTACGTTAACACAATAATTTTGTAGTAGCTCAGCTGTTACAAATTTCTTGTAACAAGGGGTACTAAAAATAAAAGTTAAATCATTTATAATTTAAAAATTGAATTTTAAAACTTACTGACACGAATAACCGCCACAATAACTCCAAACATGAATAGGTTAGAAATTACGTTTTCACGTACTCTCCTTCGTGATTCTTCATTATCGCCGCCGGTGTAGGATCCTTGAATTCGATGCATTTTAGTAAATCTATTCAAAATATATCAATAATGAAATTTATTATTGACGTTTAAGGTTACGAAAATCACGCACGATTTTGTCAAATTGACGTCTTATTTGATTATATCGGTCTGTTATAAATTATAATTTTCACTAGAGGGCACTAGGTGACACTGGTGTAACCAGGATCCTGAGCAGTGGCGTAACTTCAAATTTGGGCCCTATTTCAAGAGCTTCGGTCTTCAGTGGACTACCCGATTGAGATGAGTGCGATTTAAAATTGAGAAAAAAACAAAATTTGTTCTTAATGTAATATAACATTTTCTTATATAAAAATAATAGTTTAAACATTTTTCAAACTTCATGCAAAACTTAGCTGATTTCCTCCAGTTTTGATTTGTAAGTAAAGCCTAAATGTAAGTTTGTTAGAAATAATTAGAATTGAATTATTATACTATTACTAAAATAATCCAATAGCTAGAAGTTATATTTGTTTATTTATTCGCTTTTGCAGTTTAGAGGGCTTAATGCATTGGACTCTGGGGGGGGGGGGGGATCGCTTCCTTGGTACATACGCCACTGGCTTTAAGGTTTGAGTTTGCTCAGTTTATACAAATACTATAAATTTGGTTTATATTATCCAGGACAGTATCTAAACATTGATCATGGGAGGGAAAGGTTAAAAAAAATAACTTTTATGTGCAATCGTACTAAAATGTACATTTTCACATATTCAAAACAATACTGAAAGTAGCTGTTTTTAGTACAGAAATGTCAAATTTTACTTTTTAGTACAGAAATGTCATAACCTCAAATGTTTTATGTGCAATCCTACTAAAATGTACACTTTGACAAATATTTCTGACGTATTTTGTGAATTTTAAATATTTCATTGCTTAGCAACTGGATCATTATACATATGTATTTCGTTAAATTATTTCATATAACATAATTATTATCGTACATTTTTTGCAGAAAGTGGTCATTTTATTCCAATTACACATAAAATAGTGTATGCACCTTATCCTTAAAGTGTCTTTTTGGCATTTGCGTGGTCATAAACTTCGGCTGCGCCTCAGTCTATAATTTTCCACGCTCATACCAAAAAGATGCACTTTCAGGACTTGGTACATAAATAACTATTATTATGTTCATTGGGAATTTCTAGTTATGTGAAAATTTGATGGACCTAATTTTATAAAAAGTTGCATAATATAATATAGTTTGGGTATTAAAACAAGATCTCAGGTGAAATATTCCCATATAAATTAAGTAGAATTTTTAAAAAAATCGCCTGTAGCGCTAATGGACGGAGTTTCTCCATGTGTGCCGGAAGTTCAAAACTATTGCTGTTAAATGTAGGAGTAGTAAAAATATTTTAAAAAAGGCCTCAAAATTGAATTGTGCCTGGAGCCTCATATAAGTGCTAAATCCGCCACTGTTCACATGCGTCTTATTTTTAACCCCCGACCCAAAAAGAGGGGTGTTATGTGTTTAACGTGTGTATGGGTGTGTCTGTCTGTGGGGTCGTAGCTCCCAAACGAATGAACCGATTTTGATTTAGTTTTTTTTCGTTTGAAGGTGACTTGATCGAGAGTGTTCTTAGCTATGATTCAAAAAAATCGGTTTAGCCGTTCGAAGATCATTTGCTGTTTTCTAGTCTAGTTGATGAAATCAAGACCGTACTTGTAATATAAAAAGTTGACGAAGGCAGGGCCGTACTATAGTAATATTGAAAGTTTTAAAAGCATCAAATAAAATTAAATTAAAAATTTAAAAAACCCCCGACAAAGAAAATCTTTAAAAAGTAAAAAATTAAAACAGAATACAACTAAAAATGATGCAGTATGAAATTTAAATACACTTGTTGTACCTAGGTCCCCGGCGCTTGGATTTTATTTTTTACTTTTTAAAGATTTTCTTTGTCGGAGGTTTTTACATTTTAAACACTACCAGACATATATTTTATATAAGTCCAATTTTAAGTGTGGATTTTTTATTTTTTTTGTGATACTTTAAAATACGTATCCCTGTAAATATGATCGATAAACTAAGCAAAAAAAAATATTAACAAAATTTATATTATGGATCTTATTATTTATTACTAATGCTCATTCACAGATTATTAATTCTAAATTACCTTTTCCGTTAATTAAATTAAATAAATACTACAGTGAACTCCCAATTATCCGCGGGATTGACTGGCGTGGATACCGCGGATAAGCCGCAAAATTGCCGATTAATGGTTAAAAAACTTTTTAACAAAAAATTAAACCGACCTCAAAAAGGAAACTAAAAAGCATAAAATAATAAATATATTACATTTTGAGTCTTAATAAGTAATGTAAGTAACTAAGTTTGAGTCGGTGCAGAGTGGGTGACTTTTGTTTTAATAATTTTTTTAAAGTAATTTAGTAATCGTTGATTTTTGCACCGACTCAAAATTAGTTACTTACATTACTTATTAAGAGGGGCATTTTTTTCAGGGCCCTTTTAATTTAATCAACAGATGGCGCCTACTTAAATATTTTTATAAAATAAGAGAAATTTGCTATATTTAAAATATAGCAAATTTGTTGAGATAATACTGTTCTATAAACAATATTCTTGATCTTAAGCTATTTTGAGTTCGTAATATTTATTTATAAAAGTACAATTCATAATTAAAGTTTAATTATCTTTTTTTGTAAGTGAGTGTGTTTTGACATACTCAATACGAACTCAAAATAGCTTAAGATCAAGAATATTGTTTATAGAATAGTATTATCTCAACGAATTTGCTATATTTTAAATATAGCAAATTCCTCTTATTTTATAAAAATATTTAAGTAGGCGCCATCTGTTGATTAAATTAAAAGGGCCCTGAAGAAAATGTCCCTCTTAAGACTCAAAATGTAATCTATTTGGTGTTCCGACAGGTGGCCCTGAGCCACTTGGCCCTGCGACAACTCGCCTCGGACAACTGGCCTTGGCGAAAACTGGCCCTGGCGAAAACTGGCCCTGGCGACAAGTGGCCCTGGTGACAAGTGGCCCTGGTGACAACTGGCTTTTTTACCAATTTTTACTCATTTATTTATTTTGTAAAATTAAAATCTGCGTAGTAATAAGTTACATTTTATTAAAAACAGAGATCCGTTGGTAGGTTACTCTTAAAAACCGATATTTTTTTAAAATAAATATAAATGTAAATGGGCAGTTTACATTCCGGATTAGTATTGCTATTTTTGGTAGAAGGGCAGTTTATAACTTTAAATTTTTACTTGATCTATGGATTAGGGCAGTTTACATTCACCTAAAAATTCACCTTCTGTTAGTATAACTGGTCATCGACAGATGACGCGACGATTAAAGCTCAAGATTAAAGCTATATTTCGCATTTGTCGTATTTTTAATAAATAATTTTATCTATTGTTATTGGCACCGATATGTGTACTATTTTTGTCAAACTACTTGGACAAAATCAATATTTGACAAAATATTTCTCCGCTGGTAAAACAGTATACTACTGGGGTTTTGTAAACTGCCCTCCAAATTTGACCATAAATTGTAAACTGCCCTCCAAGCAAAAAGGTTGCCACTAATCTGAGATGTAAAGTGCCCTCCAAACTATTCTCTTTTGTTATTCTGCTTAATTTATTAATTCCTTAAGGGCCAGTTGTATAAAAGAGGATCATCCTTGACCATAGATCAAGCTCCAATTTAAACCAATCAGTAGAGTTAAAATTTTATTTTAAGTTTTCTATTGGTTTAAATTGAAGCTTGATCCATGGTCAAGGATGATCCTCTTTTATACCACTGACCCTAAGTACTAACAATTTTATCATACAGGGTGGAAAGTAACATAGATTTCCAAATCATATTTTTGAGGACCGCATTCAGGGTGAATTTTGTCATTGTAATAATTTATACAGGGTAAAGAATCAAACATCTAAAACACATAATTAGAGAATTCTGATAGGATATGACTAAAAAATTAATAATTTCAATATGACGGTGATAAAAATTTATTTTTTATTAGTGAATCTTTAAAAGAGAGATCTACCGGGCAAGGTTAGGTTAGGTTACAAAAGGATTTTTTTAGAACTAATCATTAAAGAAATATCCACGGGTTTAGGTTAGTGTTAGGAAAAAATTTATTTTTTATTAGTAAATCTTTAAAAAAAAGATCCACCGGTCAAGTCCGGTCCGGTAATAAATCTCCACTAAATTAATTACTAAACCGTACCTATATTAGGGCAGTTTACATTTCGGATTAGTGTTGCTATTTTTGGTCGGAGGGCAGTTTACAACTTTCAATTTTTACCTGATCTATGGATTATGGCAGTTTACATCACCTAAGAAGATGTATCTTTGTTTCTGTTAGTATATCGACCAGGGACGTGCCCAACCAAATATTTTTGGGGGGGGGGGGAGAAATTTTAAATTTGCCAACTGAATTAATTCAAAATTGCCAACTTTTTGTAAGTTTTGCAGGTTTTAGCAGGGTTGTAAAAAAACATGTTTTTTTAAATAAAACATGTTTAAAACACCTTGTTTAAAACAAAATGTTTTAAACATTACAACCCTGGGTTTTAGTAAATTTAGATATAAAAAATGCCAAATTTACCAACTTTTGAGTGTTTTTGTCAACTTTTTGCCAACTTTCTGAAACATTAGGAGGGGGGAACTCCCCCCATAAGCACGTTCCTGATATTGGCAGATAAGTGATCTACAGATGACGCGACGATTAAAGCTCACTTGTAATGTATTCATCACAGCTCCTTATTAACTGAAGAATACGAATCTTACTTTGTAAGTTTTTAATTCCATTTTATTGTTATTATGAATTTTATTATAAAGAATATGAATTTTACTTTGTAAGTTTTTAATTGCATTTTATTATTATTGTATTGTTACAATTCGTATTCTTAATAAATAATTTTATATATTGTTATTGGCACCGATATGTGTACTATTTTTGTCAAACTACTTAGACAAAATCAATATTTGACAAAATATTTCTCCGCTGGTAAAACAGTATACTACTGGCCAAGGTCAGTTGTCATCGGGGTCAGTTGTCACCAGGGCCACTTGTCGCCAGGGCCAGTTTTCGCCAGGGCCAGTTTTCGCCAAGGCCAGTTGTCCGAGGCGAGTTGTCGCAGGGCCAAGTGGCTCAGGGCCACCTGTCACCAAATCAATATATTTATTATTTTATGCTTTTTAGTTTCCTTTTTGAGGTCGGTTTAATTTTTTGTTAAAAAGTTTTTTATTTTTTAATTTTTAGTGATTAAAATCTACTAATTACTACCTTAATTAATTAATTTGCTAAATATAAAGTTTTTCTCCACCCCAACTTTCAACAGAATAGGTTGACAAGTAAAAAATCAATAAATGAAAAACAATCATTCCCTATTTTCTACCCTTACGGGTGCAATTTTCCCTTATTTTTTACCTTTACGAATGGAATTTTTTTGTGAAAATTAAATGGGACCACCATGGAGGTATACTTTATCGAATAAAAAAAAATTCATCAAAATCGGATCACTCTGTAAAAAGTTATGCCCGAACATACATAAGAAAAAAAAAAAAAAAAAAAAAAAAACATACAGACGAATTGAGAAACTCCTCCTTTTTTAAACCGACTTCAAAAAAAGGAGGAGTTTCTCAATTCGTCTGTTTGTATGTTTTTTTTTTGAAGTCGGTTTAAAAAGTGTTTTAATTATACAGAATTTTAAAAAATTGAATATATAAGTTTGCATTAACAGTAGTAATAAAATAAAAATTATACTTAGAATTTAATTAAGTAATAATTTATTTTAGTTTTTAATTATATTCATTATTGAGGATTATTATGGAAACAAACGTCTAGATCACTAATTTCGTTGGTGTTTGAAGAAGCTTTTAAATACTTGAATCTTCATTTACATACAGTTGCTAACAAAAATATTCACAAACTAACGGCAACCGAAGTTTATATCACAATTCATATGAAACCATTCGATATAACTGAAACACTAGTTTACGCTCTTTCCACCGTAAGTGCAATATTTTTTGATAATTTTCCAAATTCCACTTTATTTGTTTGTTTAGGGCAATTGGGTCATTAAACGCTTTCAAATGGAACGAGCAAATGTTTCACAAGTGTTATCGAGATTAAGTTATATTTCTGCATTAGGTATGTTGACCCGAATATCTTCTCAATTTGAAAAAACTAGAAAACTATCTGGCCCCCGATCATACGAGTACATGGAAGCCAGTATGGTATGGTGTGTCCAAGCGACGCATAATATAGATATATAATCTATATACCTTGGTCATGAGGTATGTAATTTTGAATTTTATCAGCATTTCGGGTATACCAACAATGTTATGAAAATTGTGTTACAGAATTATCCGCAACTAGAACCCAGTCCAATACTATTAGATACAGAAGAATGGCAGCTGTTGCAGAAAGAATTAGCATAGCTGAGCCGCAGGAAATATTCGATGTGTTAGAAGATAATGAGGAGATTATTTGGTAAGTATCTGTAGTACTATAAAAGTGTTTTAATTAACAGTAGTAATAAAATAAAAATAAAAGGCATGCCTTTTGAAACTAATGAAATTTTTCTTTCAGTTTTTTCAACAAATGAAAGACGTCCTTTATAGTTAAACTGTCAATCTGGGTAACTGCGCCACCTATTAAAAAAATTCTTGTTTTAATAAAAGATTGGGCCTTTAAGATGAGGTAACTTCAAAATTTCGTGCCAAAAACTACTTATTTTGTATAAGTTTTCCACAACCCTTTTAATAAATGTGATTATTTGTAGGAAAAAATGTTTGAAACAAATTGGGATTTTCTTCAACCACTGCAATAGAAATTATTGAAACAAGAAATGTTACGTAGAAGAGAATCACTTAATTTCTTGTATGCTTGTTATAGATATAAATGACAATCCATTAGAGAAACATTTTATGGTTAGGTTGTGGGAATTGTCTAAAGATAACCTTTGTACATAAAAGTACAATTTTTGGTTAAATTTACGCCATATATTACCTTTTAAAATAAGTTCTGATCAAAGAAAAAAATCCATCGTTCAAGCACTAGTCAATACTATCTAGAAGAAGTGTACAAAATTTTAATAAGATCAGTGCATTCGTTTCTGAGAAATCGTGTCCACCGACTTCCAAAATGAAATTTTGAGAGAAAAAGCGATTACAATTTTAAGTAGGCATAAAAGTAATGTTAATTAGCCTATAATTAGAACTTCTAAAGGTTCTCTTTCTTTTTGTAAAGTGTTTTTGGAAAGTGGTGTATTTAAGCTGTTTACAGCTTTTTCGAGAAACAGTGGTAATAAAGTTTACGTTCAACATATTATGTAGGCACAAAACATGGTGAAAGTTTAGCTAATAAAATAGATGGCAGAGTGCAATTGTTTACATTTACGTATGCGGTGACGTGAAAAACTTTGTACAAGTGGTAAAGAATACTTTAATTTCGTGCTTAACTGAGTTTAATGGAATGGTAATAGCATATTTTTCTCGAGAGACAGTGGTAATAAAGTTTACGTTCAACATATTATGCAGGCACCAAACATGGTGAAAGCTAAGCTAATAAAATAGATGAGAAAGTGCAATAGTTTACATTTACATATGCGGTGACGTGAAAAACTTTGTACAAGAGGTAAAGAATAATGCCTTTTTATTTTTATAAAATAAAACTTAAATTAAATACATTTTTTTTCTTAATTTCGTTTACTATATCATTAACCTTGGACTAATGTTCATACTCATCAATTCTTGAAATAATAATTTGGCAGCATATGGTATACCAATCTGTAAAACATAGAGAGTGTTTTTACGAGATTTATATTCAAAGGTTTTAGTTGTCAAATTTGCTATTGCCGTGAGCCCACAAATATCGCAAATTTACAGCCTTAAAAAGATAGGAGACTTTATAACCTTTCGTGCAAAAATTGTGCTGCACCATGAGCAATTTGACAATCACGTTCAATTTCACCAAACCGTAAGCCTCCACCGCGAGAGCGACCTTCCATGGGATGTCGAACCAAAATTTGAAGCGGTCCAAGAACTTTTGAATGAACTTTACCGTCCACCATGTGCTTCAGACGTTGGTAATACGTAGGGCCAATAAAAATTTGACATATCATTTTATGTTAGTTTCGATAGGTCAGCCACTGTTAAAACTGGTTAAAATCTGGAGAGAAACTTCAGTTACTCGAGCCTCACAACCGCATGTACCTCCGGTACCTCGGACACATATCCAGGAGAAATGGTACGAAGGAGAACCTAATCGTGAAGGGAAAAATCAAAGGGAGGAGGCCAAGAAGAAGATCGCCAAAAAGATGAGTGGATCAGACCAAGGAGCTCATTAACCGTGGGCTGCATGAAACAATTCGTTTTGAACAAACATGAAAAAAACGGCATCATTGTATGAATACATCACATGCGTCACCAAACCCTCATTAGGGTAAAAGGACCGAGGAGGAGGATATCCTTTAAACATTTCTTCGTCACCTCTTAAATGATATCCATACGATTGCAACAAAATGGAAATTTTTTCAACATTGAATGATATAGCGTCTCCAATTTGTCCGCTGAAAGCTGTCACTTTGCTTTGCAAGAATTCGATAATACGACCAATTGTCATACGAGAAGGAATAGCATGCAGGTTTGTAGTAATATTCAGTGTTACTGATAAAACATGTGTTATTAAATGCAATAATATTAAGGAACTTCATTGTGTATACAAGCGTTGCACGCAATATTCCTATTGGTATTTTTGCTCATCTAAAAAAAGCACAAAGTGCAAGCAAATACATCAACCAATCGGATCCCATCAAATGATGGTCAAGTAAAGCAAGCAAAACAAAAGTGCTGCAGTAAAGCTTATCCCTCCTCAAATCATCCCAAAATTCTAGGGGTGATTTTTTTAAACAATTTGAGTCAAATCCTGCTCTTCAACCTAGTACTAGTTCTGGAAAGATTACAAAAGCACGAAGAGAATCAAAAGGTACAGATTCAACCAATAATAATAAGTGTCCTCCCATTACATGAATCAAACACCTCTATGCTGAATGCAATGGAACCCAAAGAAAGGTAAATTGATAAAAGTGGAACCACCCAAAAGCAAAGCGTACAAATTACCACAACTCACTCAGAAAAGTAGAGACTACTTTTTCAGCCAATTTGAATCTGCTCAACCTGTTCCTGAAGTAGCAGCGGTTCCAACTAGTTTTTCTATTGGAGGTTTGCTATTTCTTACTACAAGAAAAAAGGTGGAACCCAAAAAAGCACCAAAAACTGTTAATTCGAAAGAAACTGAACCAGCTTTTACTTCTGCAATGAAGCCAAAAAAAGTTGAACCGAACAAGATGACACAACCAAAAAGGAAATAATTTCAGCGACCACAGTTGTCAGAATGCAGCAGGGAAAGTTTCTTCCAGCAATTTACAGAAGTAGCGCCTGTTCAACCAGCTTTCGAGCAAGCATCTCAATCACTTCCAAGTGTAAAAAAAGATTCTGATGTTGGAACCGCTAATGGTTCCAATAAAATAAATATTAAAATTTTAATATAAAATTGTATTGAAAGCAATTTCAATAGTAAAATCAAAGCTTTAATACAAACAACCCTAACCATGGTTAGGTTATTTACACTATTTAGTATTTACACTTATTTACACTAACACTAGAGGCTCTACCGTCGAGCTTTATCGCTAATCTATATATATAAAAGAACAACGTGTTAGTTACACCATTTATAACTCGAGAACGGCCGAACCGATTTTTATGATCTTTGATTTGTTGGATTTCTCGCCATCTCGAATAGCAGAATAACTAATAAAACATCGCAAAAATTCACTAAAAAACGATTTATGAAGAAAATTCACTTTTTGACCTAAAAGTTAGTTCGGTACTTAGTCGCGTAGAGAGCGCCACCTAATATTGTCGCAAGTAATGTAATGTACATCTGTACAGATAAATTCATTTACCAAAAAAAAAACATCGCGAGGAGGTGAATTAGGTGAACGGGCTAAGGAGAGGACTCTAGTTTGGCGGGGCTAGGTTCGATCCCCAACCCGGCCACAAAATTTATCCGACTCCGTGGTTCGGATTCCACGTAAAGCTGTAGGTCCCACAGGTTAACACAGCCAAGACTTAGCTTCGCGCTAATTTTCAGAGGTACGCCTCAATAAAAATCATCCGACGTAACGTTGCGGGCAAGCCCGCAACCTTACTCTTCAAGTCTGCGAAGATATGGGGCAACAGCCCTGGTGCTTCGCACCAGACCAGAATAAATGGAACACATAGAATCCTGTATTTGGATTGTAGCATCGAGTTATCGATAAAAGGGATGATCCCTGGAAGGTGATTCGATTCACGATCAAATTAGTGACGCACTAATTGTATACTGTGTCTGATAGTGGGCGACCTTAAATATATTAGTTAGCTAACTGTCCAGATAAATTTATTCACGCTACCTAAAAGGAATCGCTTAAATTTAAAATTAACTAAAAATTAAAAAAACCAACAGTGATCTCTCATTTCTAATCTCTAATGCCCCCCCCCCCCCGATTTCTGATCCCCCAGATCGTGAAATCTATATATATAAAAGAACAACGTGTTTGTTGAGTTTGTAAATTGTAAAAAAATTTTTTTTTTTTATATATTTTAATAAAAACGCTGTAGCAACGGCGCGACTGAGGCTCTGTTATTGTAGAAGGAGCCCAAGGTAAGCACATCGCGCCGCTGCGGGCGCGGGGATTATCTCACGCGTGCGTGCACGCGTGGACAATTCGACGTTAGCCTCCGGCCCCGCAGTGCTTACCTTATAGCGCAATAATAAACAAGACACCGGCTCGACGCCGCTCCTCGGGTTTGAAATCCCTGTATAAAATTCTCAACGTCAGGTCTCAAAACCAGATGAAGGAGATAAGCGGGCTATCGCGCGCATCTGCTCCGCAGATGCCAAGTGTCAGCTACAGCTACAAGAAAAAATCATCTAATGAAACCTTCGATCAGTTTTTGAATTGTCGGCATCGATAATGTGTCCCCGGAATGTGTTTAGCAGGGGTAACACATACCTCGGTTCGGCGAGAGCACATTTCGGTAAAATTTTTTTAGCGCAAGTACTGTTTGACGCAGACCCAATTCGGAGCAAGTACAGTTCGGCATAAGCTCATTTCGGTGCAATAGGAAATCGGCGCAGAAAACTTTAGCCTACATATTACTATGGTACTCTTTGGAACTCGGTTCAATAAAAGTCTCCTCCCCCAAAAAAGTCTTAATAAAGTAATAATAATTAAAAACTGACAATATATGCGCAGAGTGTTTTTATATACTTTTTATTTTATTCCTACAAATTTACAAAAAAACCGCACAACACTTTAGCGTAGATATTATGGTAGTCTTTTGAACTCAGTTCAATAAAACTTTGCCCCCACCACCTGAAAAGTCTTAATAAAGTTATAAAGTTATAATTATTAAAAACAATCCATTCATTGGATTTTACACAAAATTTTCATGTAGTACATGGTAACTAACCAATGAAAAACCATTTCTACATGTACTACCTGACCCGCATGTTGCTCGGAGCAAATAACATTCGCGCATGTTGCTCGGAGCAAATTTATGTGTACTGTGCGCAAAAATATATATACTTAATAATATATATGCACACATACGTAGCTTTCGTCACAAATGGGTAAACAACTTTTTTTTTTGTTTGAGTGGGGAACCCTTGCATAGGCGCCCCCCACTAAGAGGGGGGGGAGTGCCACATTCTTGCTGACCTATCCTATCCTACTAACCAATGAAAAACGTCTGATTGCTACTAATACGCTCCTTTTATTGGTTACTAAAAATTTTGATCTAAATTTGGGTGTTTTTCATTCGGCTAGAAAGTTAACACATTTATCGATTCTCAGGCGAAACGAAGTTTGCCGGGTCAGCTAGTTCTCCTATAAGAGAGCAAGTAAGTTTGACGTTAACACCTCTAGCGTTAAAAATGTGAACTTTATCTAAAAACTTTTAACTCGAGAGAACGCTAACGTCAGGTTTCTCACTCCTCATAGAAACTTAATCTAGACAGTTACTAAATATTCAGTACAGGCAAGTTTTTGGTGGCAATATATCAAAAAAAAAAAATGAGTGGTGAGCTAAGTGAACGGGCTAAGGACCGGACTCTAGGCTAGCAGCCCTAGGTTCGATCCCCAACCCGCTTACACAATTTATCCAACTTCATTATGATGACCCACTCCTATCGGAAAGCAATGGCAAACCACCGAGAGTAATCTGCCAAGAGAACCATTTAATACCAAAATTAATGGCCACGATGCTCTGTCAAGAAGCAAAACGATTAGAAAGAATATCAAAAAATTGTTTGCACGATTGACCAAAGGTTATCGACTGGCCAAGTGATGACGTCATTAATTGTGCAAACATTGGTTTGAATCCATTGAACCCCATCTATAGAATAAGTAATTCCAAAGAATTATAATTATTATTAAAAAAAAAAATATTATTTCTATTATTATTGTGTTCACCATCCCCCCCCCCCCGTATGAATGTTTAGTTACGGATCTTTTTGAATGAAATAATAGTTCATTTTCATATCAACAATCTATGTTGTAAAAATTTTGAACTTTGAAATTTTGAAAATCAAGTTATTAATAAATTTCAATTTTATTTTGAATTTTTAACATTGAATTTAAATTTTGGCCCCACGTTTTGCGGTTTTGGGCGTTTTTTCAGTTAAAAGTTGGCGCCACAGATTTTTAAAATCTGACAACACTGGTTCTATTTAGTTTTATAACTAAATACTAAACAGACCACCACACCACAGTACTACCTGTTGCCTGTTGATTGTTCGAGACGCACCGTGCACGTGTAGTTACTTTGTGATTCAATAAGTTACAAGATTTAATATCAATTTACATCATCGTCATCATATCAGCTAGTGAAAAGGTAAGCCATTGAAAAGGATGTCCATTACTTTTGCAAAGCAATGGTAGTCGTCTTGTAAGTATTGCATCCGACTTGATAAAAGAGGATCTTATTTGATTATTTTATTTCAGATTGATATAGATTTCGAGCTAAGATTTCATCAAAGTTAAGGAAGATAATATATACTTGGTAATGAATGAATACAAGATTAATGGATTTGATCGGCATTACTGCGTGTATATGATTAATGAACCTATTAAAAAAATTATTTGTATTAATTTTCTTCAACTTCAATACAAAAAACCCTTTTTGTTAAATTATCTTCCCGGCGATAGAGGAAAATCTTTTATGGTTAGTAACATGTAACATTGTTTAGATTTAGAAATTATATTATGTATTATTGTGTGTTGTAACAAATAATAAAAAAAATGTGCTGTAAATATAATGTATAAATGTAAAAAAATAAATATTTTTTGAAACTTATTGTATTGCGAATCAAAAATTGAGTTTGATTAATTTCTGGTTAATCATTTAGAAGTATACAAATACTATGTATTATTGTGTGTGGTAACAAATAATAAAAAAAAAAGTGCTGCAAATATAATATATAAATGTAAAAAAATAAATATTTTTTGAAACTTGAAATATACGTTTTACTAATTTATAAAATATATAGTAGAAATACCTTATGAATATTCCGTATAAGAAGAGAAAAATTAACTCTGTAATTATGATTATTATTAATAATTATTGATCCAATATTCTGAATATTACTTAATAAGCTACTTTATCTATCACATTATACTTCAAACAAACACCCACTTATCACCAATGAACTAGTATTCCAGTGTTTCTATGAACAAAGTGGCCAAAATAATATGCAAAATGAAGTCGACTGCTACAGGCGTGGACAACATCAATTCCAGAATGCTAAAGATGGTCCTTCCTTACTGTCTTGACAGTATAACTGACCTAATCAACTCCTGCCTAAACAACTCAATTGTACCGGATGTGTGGAAAAAGTCGTTAATACTTCCCATACCTAAAGTACCCAATGCCAGCAAGTTTGACGAACTACGCCCTATCAATATTTTACCATCTCTTTCCAAGGTATTAGAAAGCATCATGTATGAACAGCTTTTGGATCATGTAACAGAGAATAAAGTAATTCCAGAGCACCAATCGGGTTTCCGGAAAAAGCATAGCACTGCCACTGCTCTGTTAAAAATTATCAATGATATTTGCACTAATATTGATTGCTCAATGGTCACAGTACTTTCCCTACTAGACTTTAGTAAGGCATTTGATGTTATTAACCACAAATTATTAATCGCTAAGCTATCCTACTACGGTTGTAGCGTCTCAGCTCTGAACCTTTTGGCCAATTATTTGTCGGAGAGAACTCAACGTGTAAAATGGAATAACATCTACTCTGAGGAACTTACTTGTAACAAAGGTGTCCCGCAAGGAAGCCTGCTCGGTCCATTACTGTTTTCGATTTTTACAGCTGATCTCATAACGGTTCTTTCGCAGGACTGCAATTTCCACATGTATGCAGACGATACTCAAATATATGTATCTGGCTATCCCAATCTCATTAATAGTATTATAGAAGCCCTCAACCACAATTTGGAGTCTGTGCTTAATTGGTCGTTACTGAACGGTTTAGTTCTAAACCCCAGTAAAACACAATGCATTTGCTTTGGTAGTCCCAACAGACTAAAAGCAGCAATAGACATCAAAAGTGTGGAAGTTAAGCTCAATGGGTGCGCAGTGAACTTCTGCTCGAAAGTGAAGAATCTTGGCATGATATGGGACAGTCATCTCTCATTCTCCGATCATTTAAGCAAAATATCAAGTACATGCTTTTTCAAGCTAAAATCTCTTTACAGATTTAAGAACCTGTTGCCGTCTGATGTTAAGTGGAACCTTGCAAATATGTTAGTCTTATGCCACATTGATTACTGTAGCACGGTCTACTATAATCACCTCACGGAACAACTGAAGCATAGGTTACAGGTGATTCAAAATGCTTGCTTTCGATTTGCCTTTGACACCGATATCAGAGAACACGTCACACCCCTATACAAGAGGCTTGGAATATTGAAAATGGAAGCGCGGGCTGAATTGCAGTTTGCCATGCAACTATTCTCGATTCACAAGACCGCCCTCCCTAATTACCTGAGTAACCTTACTACAAGAAGAGGAGCTTGCCACAACCGGGACTTAAGAAGTAACTGGAATCTGTCGGTCCCATCCCATAGAACATCTAAATTTGAAGGCGCGTTTCAATACATGGCGTACACCGTCTTCAACAAACATCTGGAGCTGATCTTAAAGTCGAAGACTAAAACCGCTTTTAAAGCGAATCTAGTGGAATCTTTGTTGAAAAACAATTGATTCTGCTTCTACACCTTGGGTATGTGTCGAAAACCAGCTCTGCTGAACGTGTACCTATTTTATTATAATGTATATCTATATATGTATATAATGTAATTTAATAAACCATATTATTATTATTATTATTATTTTGTGATTAGCTGCTTAAAAAGTTATTCATTATAAATTATAGTTTATGAATATTAATCATAAATATGTGATTATTAATTGTATTTTTTATGCTTAATATGATCAGCATTTATGAGTATTACTCATAAAGATATGAATATTAACCATAAAAAAGTGATTATTAAGTGTATTTTTTATACTTAATATGATCACATGATCAGAATATATGAGTATTACTCATAAAGATATGAATATTAATCATAAAAAAGTGATTATTAAGTGTATTTTTTATATGATCATGTATTTTTAATATGATCAGAGTTTATGACTATTACTCATAAACGTATGACGTATTACGCGTATATAATGAAACTGTTTAATTCATAAGTTATGAATTATAATCATAACCGATGCGATCATGACTATTCATAAATTATGAATATGGTTTATAAATTTATGAATAGTTAGTAATAGTACCTTTTTTATGAGAAAATTATGCATAAGTTATGCGTAATCCGAATTATATCTGAGAACATTTCTCTCTGTGCATTGAACAAAGATTACCTTGAAGATTCGACAAGAAAGCTTTTTGCTTTATTTACTAGGCGTTGTTTATTTCTTGTTCTAAAACATTTTCGAGACAATGACGAAAATATTGACCGATAATACAAAAATGGTTTTAAGAAATAATCATGCAGTAATCAGTTTGAGAGGTGAGCAAAGTGAACGGGCTAAGGACCGGATTCTAGGCCAGAAGCCTTAGGTTCAATCCCTAGCCCGGCTACTAAAATTTATCCAACTTCATTATGACCCTCTCCTCTCGGAAGGCAATGGCAAACCACCGAGAGTAATCTGCCATAAAAAGCCTTAGTTAAAAGGCTCACCACATCCTATTTGTAGATAGGGTAAATAGACTGAAGAATCAGTTCCTTACTTTAAAGTTATGGAAGACCCTGAAAACTATTACTACAGCTTTTTGTTGCAGTATTTGCCATTTAGATGTGAATCTGAGTTGCTTAGAGAATTCCATTCTGCTAATTAGCATAATAATTTTATATCAAATCTTATAAAGTAGGTAATTTGCCAGATAAAATTATTGTATAAAAATTATATACGTTTGAAACACCTTTTCGTGCAATTATTATAAACTTTTTCTTAGCAATTTTAACAGATAAAAGTTACCATCTTAACGCCAATTTTATTATAAATTTATTGTAGTATAAGTTTTAGCCAATTGTCCTTAGAAAATCATATATAATACAACTATTCCTATATAACTATTTTGTAAAAATGTTATAATTTTGAAACACTTTTTCGTACAATTATTATAAACTTTTTATTACCAATTTTTATAATCATTTAGAGACTTATAAAATGCAACATATTTATAATGATTATGTCCATTATCATACTATTTAATGATTTACATAAAATGTATACGTTTTTTATAAATATAATTTCTATTATATAATTTATAGTTTCAATAAAATGCATAAGAGTTTAATATTAAGTATAGTTTCTATTTTATTGCTACTTTTTGGTTTAAATAAAATCATTCTATTTATTTAAAATTGAAAAACCACTCAGAATACCTCACATTTAAATCTCTCAGATGGACTAAAAAACGAACGATCATCGTTGATCTCAAATGCTCATACTTTGAGCACCTTCGATCCATCTCACGCTCAAAATGTGAATTGAGTATACTCAATAAATGAATACTGAGTATGTGAAGATATACTACAGAAATGATCCTGGGAAGTGTGATCTGGATTTTTTTAGGAGCTCATTTATTCTGGTCTGGTGCGAAGCACCAGGGCTGTTGCCCCATATCTTCGCAGACTTGAAGAGTAAAGTTGCGGGCTTGCTCGCAACGTTACGTCGGATGATTTTTATTGAGGCGTACCTCTGAAAATTAGCGCGAAGCTAAGTCCTGGCTGTGTTAACCTGTGGGACCTACAGCTTTACGTGGAATCCAAACCACGGAGTCGGATAAATTTTGTGGCCGGGTTGGGGATCGAACCTAGCCCCGCCAAACTAGAGTCCTCTCCTTAGCCCGTTCACCTAATTCACCTCCTCTGGATTTTTAAAATTTTTTTTTGTTTTGTTTTTGTTACTTATCGCAGCAGTCTTAATAACTTGACTATGAAGTTTTCAACAGAACGCCATCTATTGACGGTAGTTTTCAAGATCAAAAGTTAGTTTATAAAAATAAATTTAAATATGTAGTATTTTTTGTTGTAGGTAGGCAGAGCGGCAATACATAATATAACTGAAAATGTGAACACACCTGAAGGTGTGTATATATTGTTGTGAAACGGCTTAAAAAAAATCTATTTTATTATCAAATTAAGTCGAAATTGATAATTTTGTTTTTCTTTCAATTTTTATGTTATTTTTGATTTATCAAAGAGACGCTTGAATGAAAATTCATTGTAACTTTAAACACACCAACAAACTTATTTTTATTTAAAAATTTTTGAAATTATAAATTTATTTTGTATTACAAACTAATATTAAAAATTTTAAAAGTGAGCGCGTGATAAAAAAATTGTTCGCACAACGCAAGTTCAAACGTTATCAGAAGTTAACGAAAAGAAGAGAAAATTTTCAGAGAATCAATCGACCTAAGATCGTGAGAGAGTGAACATTGAGCCATTTTTGTTTAGTTAGTTTTTGGCCGCCGAAAAAGGCGTTAATTTAGTGATTGATAAGTAAGGTCGTCTTGGTCTTGTGAGGACCAGAATTCTTTTTGAAGTTTGGATTGGCGTTTGACCAAAGTTATTGGTCTGCAATTTTGAGTTGTCCAGAAATTGGAGAGAAGAATATTTTGGTTTGCAGAACTTGCAGTTGTCTGCAAGGATCAACTAATTTTGGAAAATTGATTGTGCGTTTTTGGTCGATGGTTCGACGTTCCTGCGTGTCAGATGAGAAGTTTCTTCACAATTACAAGGTAAATGAGCTCCAACAGATTCTTTAACATTTAATAAATTTTTCGCGTGAAGTGCATTTTCAAGTTTTTGTGGCGCCGAATAACATTTTTTTAAAGTTCACTTATTTGATTAAAAAAGTACAGTTTGAGTAAAAAAGTTTGAGTAAAAGAGTACACCATAGTGGGTACGAATGCGTTATTTTGTTATTTTTGATTGTTTTATTTTCAATTACAATAGCGCATTCGTATTTACTAACACCGAATACACCACGCTTTCCGAAAACTCAAGTTGTGAGTTACAAAAGGATCTCTTTGGTAAAATTAATTTTGAAATTTTGAATAAATTAAATTTTTAATTTTTATTGATTTTCGACTTGATTATTTCATTTTCATCTTGAAACCACGTATCTTGGGAAAGATTTTTCGAGTGTTTCCATTTTACGAGCTGCCGGCGCACTTTTTGGAGGTATCTCGCCGAGATCACTTCAATATATCAAGACTGCACAGAAAAAAATGTGTACTTAAAAGTAGAACAATTTGTGCCTAGATTGTCTACAGGTACAAATTGTGTAAAAATTTAGCACAATTTGTGCTATAAAATAGTACAATTGCGTTAGAGATGACTGAATTTGACTAAAATTAAGTACAATTGTACCTAATTTTCCCCCAATTTGTACTTGTAGACAATCTAGGCACAAATTGTTCTACTGTTAAGTACACCTTTTTTTTCTGTGTGGCCAATTGGCCGACTGCGGCGGCGCCGGGCCAAATATCATATTCGTACAAAGGTTTTATATAGGTACACATAAAGTTTATTATACAAATACACATCCCAGCCCATCGCGCGCCACTTTGTGGCCCGCGGGCCTGGGTTTGGCCAGTCTTGGTATATATTATATACTTGAATATTTATAATTATTATGTAATTAAAAATATATTATATACTTAAATATTTGTAAGTATTATATATTAAAAATATATACTAGTTGTGGTATCAAAAATACACAATTTTTTTGAATTATGAAATATAAATTATATTATATACTTGATTATTTATAATTATTATATAATTATATATATGACACAGCTCTACAGGCCTAGAAGGCCCATGGCTTTTCCCTGCTTACCTAACCTATCTTGCTAACTTTGCGTGTGTGACGCAGCCGAATTTACGGTAATGACGTCGACACAAATATCAGGGATCACCACAGAGTGTGGATGTTCACCGGAAGGCGAGCCAAGAAATTCTGTGCAATCCGCGATTTGAACCCAGAATTTCCGCTCTATACTCAACCAGCGATCACATCACTCCACTGCTGTGGCTTATTATATAATTAAAAATATAAAATAGTTGTGGCATCAAAAATATGTAACTTTTTTGAATTATGTAATATAAATTATATTATATATATACTTGAATATTTAAATTATTAAATATTTAAAAACATAAATTTATTAAGTACCAATATTATGTACCTATAATTTATACATTTTTTCGGGCACAATATTTTTTATATTGCAAAATATAAACTAATTTTATAAATTTTTAATATCAACTTATTTGTATACCAAAACATATAAATTTTGTATATTTATGCTTATGTAATTTTTATTACTTGTAAAATTTTAATTAATTATATAATTTTTACTTCTCTGAGTTGCTTACAGGATTCCATTCTGCTAAGGAAGCATTTCTACACAGAGAACATCGATTAAGGGAAATAAGCACCGAAATGGAATTTCAGCGTTTTTCTGATAAGCAATTGGAGACTGCGTTTAATCAAATACATGCATTTCATATTTTGGAAAATCCGGATTCTGCTCATTATGTACCCGACCAGGAAGAACAAGTATTGGATCAACAATTAACTGATGAACAGTTTCAGGCAGAACAGCGTGCTATGAATATCGGCCAACGAGAGATTTTTCGTAATATTACACCAAGTATTGAACGACAACTTAGTAGAGAGATACATCGTCTACAATTATTCATTACTGGTGAAGCTATAGTTGAAAAAACATTCCTCTTAAAAATGCTTACAATTCAAATTGACAAACGGTATGGCAAAAGGTCTGTTAAAGTGTCTTCCTTAACTGGAGTTGCAGCTCGTTTAAGAAAGACACCGAGTTTTTCTTCATCGACGAAATTTTTATGGCCCCATGCCATATTAAATGTTATGCCTGATTGATGAGCGTCTTATGCAATTGAAGAACAACGATCAACCTTTTTAGGAAATCAATATCCTACTCTTTGATGATTTGTTTCAATTGCCGAAAATTAAAATTTTCAATTTTAGTATTTCATCAATCACCGCATTTGTTTACATTATGTAAATTACAAGAAAACATGCGACAGCAAGGGGATTCTACCCAGGTAGCACACTATGTTGGCGCAATATTGGTGCAATATTGGGAAATCAATATTACCCCAATATCGAAGTGTTAAACTTTTCCAATATTACCCCAATATTGGAAAAGTTTAACATAGTCAATATTGAAAATCAATATTGACCCAATATTGGAAAAGTTTAACATCTCGATATTGGGGCAATATTGCGCTCCAATATTGCCCCAATATTGAAAATCAATATTGCCCCAATATTGGAAAGGTTTAACATCTCGATATTAGGGCAATATTGATTTCCCAATATTGGCGCAATATTAATTTTCAATATTGCACCAATATTGAAAAAAGTTTACATCTCGATATTGGGGCAATATTGATTTCCCAATATTTCCCCAATATTGGAAGTCAATATATTGCGCTAATTATTGAGAAGTGAACATTTTCCAATATTGGCGAAATATTGATTTCCAATATTAAAGCTATATTGATTTTCAGTATTGTGCTAGGATCGACGTGTAAACACTCTCAAATCAATATTGGTTTGATATATTTTATTTCTTTTATGTTCTTTATTTGAATTATATATTTATTTACGGAAATATCACAAGTAATCAAATATATTACAAGATTTAAACATTATACAAGCATACAAATTTACATTCTTGATCATTTTCTGACGTATCTAACTACGACTCTTCGAATAAACGCGACATCTATCGACGACTCTTCAAATAAACCCGATAATATTAAGAAATAATTTTTAAACATTACATTGGTTTGCCAGTGTCCTTTTTGGATATGTATTGTAGCACCGATCATCCCATGTAAACCTGACAATTAAAATTTAAATATTTTTGTTACTTACCTCATACCACAAAGCAAGATTCGAACTCATAACCGATCATTTAAATGTTACAAGAGCCAACTACTCTAACCACTCACCTATGGAGGGTAACCTATTAGTTTATTAAATTTGTTTACATTTAACTGCATAGTTGTTATTTTCGGAGCAAATCTGATTAATAAAATGTTTTATAAAATAATATGGAAATGTAACACCCTGTACATACAATAAAATAATAATTAATTGCAAAAAAAAAAAGAAATTGTTAGTTAAGTTACGAAATTGTAGAACAACGGGTGCAGCGTGTGGTGCTGATGAAGTAGACAAAAATTGTGAAATTGAGGGCGCACGAGGCGCTAACTAAGAAAAGTTTTGGTGAGGCAAGAAAAAGATTAAGGAAAAGAAGAGGCAGAAAGTTGTTGGTGCCGTGAGTGGAAAGGTGTGCCTGAGAAGTTTTCTGCAATTAAGGTCAGGGAAATTTTTAATAAATGTTTTCTTAAAGCATCCACACTGCATCCTAAGTAGAATTGTAAAATTTACATTTGATGTTTAATATATAAAATTAAGTAAAATTTCGAGTATTAATTGTCTACTGGTTTAGTCATGTAACAGTGGTACGTCTCCAGAGGAGGAAGGAAGATAGAGGGTGGTTCAGGGAGGAATAAGAACCTCCAACCCCAGGGTGAAGGGGTTACAATGGTGGCAGCGCTAACAAAGGCTGTTACGGCTACTCCAGTAGATATGTTTCAAAATTGTTTATTTTTTGGTTTTTAAAAATTAAAGTACATAATTTTTATATATAGGTTTTTAACAACATTTTAAAATTAAATCATGTTGATAATTCCATTTAATTTTTAATATGGGGTGCAGTGTAGTTTTTAATTAATAAATAAATAATTTTGGTGTACAAATGAATTGGGTTACAAGTAATAATATAAATTTTTGTTTACAATAATATTAATTTTCTGCAGTATTTTTATTTATTTAATTGTGTTGTATGCATAAAAATGATGGTTATAAAAAGAATATAGGTCAGTATTTCTTTATGTGTATTGTGTTTATTTTGGTGTCATTTTACGTATTACAAAGGTATTTAAACTTTTATTAATTGAAATAAATCGACATATTTTAAAAATGCCGACAACTACAGTAGGTGAAACTGCTGGTTTGCAAACATTACCTACGCAATCTATGGCGGGTGCTGGCAATTCAATGTTATCGGTTCCGTATATGACATTGGGCATGATAGCGACAACCGTAGAAGCATTTTCGGGTCAACAAAATGTTAAGGAATACTTCGAAAAATTAGATGCTAGGGCGGAATTAGACAATTGGTCAGATGAAATTAAATTAAAATTGGTAAAATTCAGATTAGCTGGCGAGGCATATAAATTTTATAAAGCAGATGCATCAGTTTTTAATGAAAATACTTATTCAGGTTTTAAAAGTAAATTTATTGAAAAATTTTCCATAGCTAAAATTCCAGGTCAAGCTTTATTATCCCTAAGTAAGTGTTTTCAGAGACATGATGAATCTATCGCAAATTATGTTATTAGATTAAAGACGTTAGGTGCAAAAATTTTGGAAGAAGACTTAAGAAGTGCTCCTTCACAAAATATACCCGGATTAAAACAGAAAAATTTGGATTTAGTTTTAAATCAATTTAGATTAGGTATAAAAAAGGAGTTGTTGAAAAATTTAACACCTGTACTTATGCGTACAGAAAACTTAACTCTGGAACAAGCAGAAATTTTTGCAAAACAGTTTGAATTGTCAGATATGATAGTAAATTCAAGAAATCAAAATGCAAATACAGTATTTACAGTACAACAACGTCAATGTGTCCATTGTGGTCGAAATAATCATAATTCTAGAGATTGTAGGTTCTTAAATCAAACTAATTCAAATTTTAATAAATTTAATAATCAAAATAGACAATATAATTTTAATCAAAATAATTCAAATTTGAATAGGTTTAATAATCAAAATCGAAATAATTATAACCCAAATTTTAATAGTAATAGGATGTCAAATGTTAGAAATAATTCGCGTCAAAATTTTGGAGTTAATAAGTATCAACGAGGAAATTTTAGTCATAATAACAATTTTAATAATGACCATAACAATAGATTTAATTACGCGCCAAGGAAATTTGAATTTCAAAATCAAAATAATAAAGAGTATAGAGGCTATTACAACAACAGACAAGGGGGAAATCGTAATACAAACAACAATTCAATAGGTAATCATAATAATAACAATAGAGAAGACCATTCCAGAAAGGTAAAGGTGAATCAAGTTGAAGCTTTAAACATCGAAGGACTCTCCTTGCAGCCTCGAAGGAAGAGTCTCCTGTAATTGTAAACAATAGAAAGTCAATGCCCACCACATTTCGAATTCCACAAGTTACTAAATTTGTAACAGTACAATCGCCAAGTGTTGTTTTTTTATATGTAAATGGCGTCCAAAGAAAATTCCTACTGGATAGTGGATCAGCCATAACCATAATTAAAGAAAGTGCGCTTAATAATGCACTTATTGAGGATGCCGGTGAAATCTTATTAGCAGGTATAACTGGAAATGGCATAAAGGCGATAGGTATGGCTAAAGTAAATTTAGGAACGCAACCTATATTAGAAAACTATAAATTTAATGTAATAATTTGTGGAAATGATTTGATGGTAGGGGCGGATGGAATTGTAGGCCGTGATTTATTAGGGAAATGTAATGCCATAATAAATTATCAAAAGAATACTTTAAAAATTTGGGGCCAACAAATTCTGATATTTTTTCAAAATGAAGATAATTTTGTAGACAATTACAATAACGAAGAGGAAAATAAAAATAGGAATAAATTCTGCAGTAATGAAAAAGAAAGCAATAATGAAAATGGTATAAATGATGACGAAGAATTGATGGACACAGTAGAAGATATTGATACACAAGATCAAGTATGGTTTTACCCTATATTGACTAAGACCAATAGTAGTAAAGAAGAAAGGAAAACAGTTGAAAATTTTACAAGTGATGGTGAAAATGAAGAAAATAAGTCAAAAATATACATAGAGAAAAATAAAAGTAAAGCCCATTATGAAGAAAAGAAGAATTATAATAATGATGATATACAAATAGAAACAATTATCGAAGAATATGGTGAATTATCTAGTAGCGATGAATCAGACGGAAATTGGTATGAAAATTATAAGGAAAAACAAAGAATTTGTTCTATGCATAAAATAAGTGATCAAGTTAGTAATCACAATGGAAAATTGAGTAAAACCGTCGTTGAACAAGGGGATACAAGAGTCAAACAAGATGAAATGGTTTTGATGCAATCGGCGTTGGTTGCAAGAAAAGAGTGCGAACAAGAAGATCGAGTCTTAGATAGTAATAGTAAAACTTTTGCACAGTCAAGAGAAATGGGAAGTAAAAATAATGTTAATAATAGTAATAAAGGGAATAATGAAATAAAAGTGAGATGTCGTAAAAATGTCATAAAATTAACAGAAGATACGATTTTACCTGCATGGACCGAAATAAATTGTTACGCAACAAATAATTATAGTAAAGAGAGCAAAGATGAATTTATAGAGGTGGTACCCAATAGTACGAACATATATAATGTTTTTACACCTCATATAGTAACAAATAACGATAAAATAATAGTAATACGCGTAATAAATTTAAATAAATATGAAGTAATTTTAAAAAAGAATATGGAAATTGCTTATGCGCAACCAATTTCAAAAATTTTTGAGAAAAATAAAGATCATAAAACAAAATATAAAGTAAACCAAATCCAAAAACGTATAGTGAACGAAAAATGGATTGAAGAAAATTTTGATTTTTCACACTTAGACAATCATGATCAAGGTTTACTGCATGAATTAATTAGTAGATATGCAGATATTTTTTCGGATGGTGATGAAAAGCTGTCAAGCACAACTGAAATACAACATCAAATTAGAGTGGATAACAATCAGCCAATTTATAAACGTCCATATAGAACTCCACATAAACAAAGGGAAGTTTTAAGAAAAGAAATAGATAGACTCTTAGAGCAAGAAATAATACGTCCTTCGAATTCGCCGTGGTCTGCACCGGTAGTACTAATTTCCAAAAAATTAGATAATGGAGAAGAAAAATTTAGAATGTGCATCGATTATAGAGGTTTAAATGAAGTTACTAAAAAAGATGTGTTTCCATTACCAATACTGCAAGATATAGTAGATCACTTAGGAAATTCAACTTTATTTAGTGTTTTTGATGTAACGTCAGCTTTTCACCAAATTTCAATGGATCCAGACAGCATAAAATATACGGGTTTTTCTACAGTTGATGGACATTATGAATTCTTGAAAATGCCATTTGGGTTAAGTAATTCGGCAATTACATTTCAAAGATTTATGTCATTTATATTAAGTGGGTTGATAGGAGAAATTTGTTGGGCATATTTAGATGACATTTTGGTTTATAGCTCTAAAGGTATTGAAGACCATATTAGGAAAATCAGTTTAGTATTTGATAGACTGAGACAAGCTAATGTAAAATTAAAACCCAACAAATGCAAATTAATTACTAAAGAATGTAAGTATTTGGGACATATACTTTCTCAGGAAGGTTTTAAACCAGACCCATCTAAATTAGTAGCAGTGAAAAAGTTTCCAATACCTCGAAATGTTAAAAATGTAAGACAATTTTTGGGTTTAGTAGGATGGTATAGAAAATTTATACAAAATTTCGCAAAAATAGCCGAACCTTTAACTAAATTAACAAAAAAGGAGGTACAATTTGAGATTGCTGAAGAGCAACTACAAGCAATAGAAAAACTTAAAACTGCAATTACATCGGAAAGTGTTTTATGCTATCCAGATTTTTCCAAACCCTTTATTTTGGCAACAGATGCTAGCAATACCGGAATGGGAGCTATATTGAGTCAAAACCATAACGGCTTTGAAAAACCAATCGCGTTTGCTAGTAAATCATTTAATAAAGCAGAACTAAATTATAGTGTTTCTGAAAAAGAGTGTTTTGCTGTTGTTTTTGGAATAAAGCAATTTAGATGTTATCTGTATGGAAGAAGATTCAGCATCTACACAGATCACAAGCCACTTCGTTGGATTTTTTCGATTAAAGATCCTTGTTCAAGATTGGCAAGATGGGCTTTATTGCTAAGTGAATATGATTTTGAAATTTTATATCGACCAGGAGTTAAACATGGTAATGTTGATGCATTAAGTAGAGTTTATGAAGATAATAAAGAAGATTTAAATAAAAGAAACAATGATAAATTGACATTTCAAGAATTTTTAAACTTGATAAACAAAAATATAATTAATACTAGTAATGTTTTTGAAAAAGAAGGTAACTTATTTCATTGTCCAGAGTATTATTCATTGGCACATTGCGTATCTCAAGATTTCAACATGAGCAAAGGAATTGCGGCACAATTTAAAAAAATTTATGGTTCAGTAGACATTTTATTAAGACAAAATAAAAAAATTACAGAAGTAGCATTACTGCAATTACCAGAACGTAATATTTATTATCTAATAACAAAAGCAAAATATATGGACAAACCAACTTATGAAAACTTATGGATTGCATTGCATAATCTCAAAATTAGTATGATAGGAAATCAAGAAACATTTTTGGCATTACCACGAATAGCTTGTGGTTTAGATAAACTAAATTGGTCTATAGTTTTTGAAATGATCAAATATGTTTTTCACAACACACCAATAACAGTATTTATTTACCATTACAATAAAGTTAATATTGAGATAGGATCATTACATCGTATAGATGATAATGATGCAACACCAATTTGGGATCGTGAAGTAATAAAAGAAGAACAAAATCAAGACTTATTTTGCAAAACAATCATTAATCAATTACGGGATGGAAAAGAAGATTTTGGATTTTATCTTGATAATGAAAAAATTCTCTACAAATCAGATGGAAATCAGGAAGCATTAGTAATTCCTAAAACTTTTGTAAAGAAAGTTTTACACGATTTTCATGATCTTCCGTTTATAGGTCATCAAGGTCAAGAAAAAACATTCACCTTGATTAAATCAAGATGTTTTTGGCCTAATATGAAACAAGATGTAATCAAATATGTAGAGAGATGCCATTCGTGTAATCAAAGAAAAACTTCACCGCATCTTAAAAAGGTACCTTTACAAAATTTTCCAGAAATAACTACACCTTTTGAACGATGTTCAATGGATATAACTGGTCCATTCGTAACATCGTATAAAGGAAATAAATATTTATTAACGTTTATTGATCATTTTTCAAAATACATCGAACTTATACCAATTCAGGACCAGAAAGCAGAAACAGTAGCACAAGCATTTTTTACAAACATCATAGCAAGACATGGAACACCACAAAAATTAATTACAGATCAAGGAACTAATTTTGTTTCAAAACTTTTTAAAGAACTTTGTAGAAAATTAAATATTGAAAAACTGCAAAGTTCAGCATATCATCCAATTAGTAACGGATCCATAGAGAGAATTCATAGAGTTTTAAAAGATTTCCTTAGTCATTACGTAAATAAAACTCAGCTAAATTGGGATGAATGGATTCCATATATGCAAATGTCACATAATATGACAATACATGGTTCAACTAGTTACAGTCCATACTTTTTACTTCATGGTAGAGACCCTATTTTTCCCTTAGATCAAGTAATTAAACCTACATCAGTTAAATATGATACTGATGAAAATTATGTGTCAGAAATGATGCAACGGTTAAGTATAGCATTTGATAAAGCGGCAGAAAATATGAAGATCAAAGCAGAGAAAAGGGCCGTACAGTATAACAAAACAGCAAAAGAAAGATCTTTTAAATTAGGAGATTTAGTATATTTATACGATCCAAGTACAAAAATTGGAATTTCAAAGAAATTAACAAAATCATGGTTAGGACCATACAGAGTAGTAGAAATAAAAGGTCCTGTTACTTACAAAATAAGGGAATTAAACAAAAACAAGGAACTCATTGTACATACTAATAGATTAAAATTGCTAAAAGAAGATGAAAATCAAGAAGAAGCTAGTGAAGAAGTGAATGATGAAGTAAACAATCCCTTGAACCAATGGAATGTGGAAGCAGAAAAAGAAGAAGAAGAAATAAATCCAAGAAATGCAACCTTAACCTTAGCACAAGGTCTAGAACAACAAAAAATAGCAATAGAAAGTGAAAAACAACAGGAAGCGAAGGGTAGAAATTGGAGACTACATGTAAATAAACAAACCAGAAAAATGATACAAGAAAATGCTGATCAGTTAGGAGATATAAAAACATTTGGTTCAGTAAATAAAGATGGAATAAGGAGATCTGCTCGTAAAAAGTAAATTTCAAAAAAAAAAAAGAAAATTTTTGTATTAAAGTTATTGAGGATATAAATATTTTATTTTGTGTATGTATGTACATAATTATGTTAATGTTTCTTTTTTTAATTATAAGTGGGTGTAATAATTATCATTTTAATATGTAATTTTTGTGTATATAAAATTTATGTTCAATCTAATTTTAAATATAAGGATACATGTAAACATAATAGGTAAAAACAATTTTAATTTTTAGGAAAATGGAATCTAGACTGCTCGTACCGTTAGTATTAATACTCGTGAGTGCGTTAATAAAAAACGTGTCAGTGCTAATCGCGTTTGACTGTCAAAATATGAACAATAACATATCAGCAGTGTCGATTCATGAAGTAGCAAACTGTCCAGATGAAAGTAAGGATTACCTTAATAACCCAACATCAGTCGTAATATTACAACGAGATGAATTTAAAGAACAAAAAGTAGTGGCTTGTTTAATCGAAGTGACAAGGATAATACAACATTGTGGAATGCATAGTCATACATCAGCAGTAGCAGGAGGTCTATCTACGTTTGTAAAATTTATTGGAAAACAAGAATGTCAAAATGTTCACCGTTACAACACCATAAACATTTTCAATCAAGCTATTGGAAGAATAACTCCCAATGGAACAACATTTGCGGATTTGACAATATGGGGAAGCTTACGAGATGATGGAAGCTGTGAAGGAACATCGTACAGTGAAAATGGTCACTCTTGGTCAAAAGTAATTGTAGTAGCATCAATAAAAATACACATTCGAGATTACATGGCAACTGTAAAACTTAATGAAAATGAAATAAGTTTAATTAATGGTATAACTTGCAATTATATTGATGGATACTGTATGGATTCAACTTATGGAGAAACGGTATGGGATTATTCACCTGAGAAGTCATGTCATCAAGGCTTAACACTATTGTACAAAGGCGATGCAGCAATTGTAACTAATGTCCGACAACCAGCACAACAAATACTGGTAGTAGAACAAGAAGATAAGATATTTGCTTTGGCGTTAATAAAAATAATAAAATTATGTGGAAGTGAAATTTGGCAATCGGAACATCCAAGATTAGTCATGTGGTTAAACTGTACCGATTCAGAATTAAAAAGTGCTACAAGATTAACTTCGTTAAATACAGATATGTTCAGTTACATCAACAGCAAAATGTTGTATATTGAACAATCATACAAAATTATGACAAGTAAACTATATGCAAATGTAGTTCACAGAAGATGTCTATTACATCGTGAAATATTGAAAAACAGGTTACTTATAGCTCCACTTTCACCAAACGCTCTCAGCACCATCATTAAAAATAAAATTGGATATGTAGGACGTGTACTTGGAGAAGTACTGTATATTATGCAGTGCACACCTAAAATAGTGCAAGTAAGAAGAGCACAAAATTGTTACCAGGAATTACCAATCACAGTTAACAACCAGTCAAAATTCATGTCCCCAGTCACGCATATAATACAAGAACATGCAGAACAAATAGAATGTAATATGTTAACACCACCTCTGTATTACATAGATGGAAAATGGATAGGATTAACACCACTACCATTAGAACAAAATCCACCACAAATGTTAAGTGCAAATGAAGAAGACAACATAGAATTTAAACCTATTCAACCAATAGGAATGGGAGGTCTTTACACTCAAGAAGAAATTTCCAAAGTCCAAAGAACTCTTAATTTTGGAGTAGAGAGAGCAGCAGTTGGAACGCTATTAACTTTAAAAATAAATGGAATTAACAATACAGATTATCAAGGTTATTCAACACTTCAACTATTTGATAAAGCAGAAATCAAAAAATTAGCACGAAATACCTTACAATATGTTTGGGGATGGTTTACCGATATAGGAATGTTTATGAGTGGAATAATCGGTTTTTATGTAATTTTCAAAATATTAAAGTATTCAATAAGTGTTGTTTTAAATGGATTGGCAATATACAAAACTGTTGGGTGTGGCATAGTTTTGATTGCAAGTATATGGAATACTTTAGCAGTATGGATAGTCCACCACCAACAAAGCAAAAAGAGGTCCACTGATGTAGAACAACAAATAGAAAAATTAATGCCAGAATCAAGACCTTCAGCACCAAGCCAAAATATAGAGCAATCCGCATCTGCATCGAATACATCCTATCCAGTACTGGATAAATGGACAACTTCGCTAGCTACTACGTCATCGGAGTAGTATTGTTTACGGCAGAGACAATCGCGTGTGAAAAAAAAAAAAAAGACAATCGCGCGCGTGTAGAAAACAATAAACAAAACTGTAGTGAAAAAAAAGGGTAGTGCCGGGATGTAAGTGCAACGGTCGCGAGCAGAAGTCTATGAAATTTTAACATTTTTCATTTATGATTCTTTTTTTTTATTTTATAATTTAATATATTTCATATAGTATATATTTCAATATTTCATTTATAAAGTAATATAAATTTATTATTGTTGTTTAATATAAAGTTTAAAATCTAAAGTAAGCTAAGAAAGTATTGTAAAATTAATTATTGATTTTTGTATGTACAGCCAACTATCTTTATAAACGGTTTATTTTCTTTCATTTCTTAAATTGGCCGTGTTGAAAAGAAAGACAAGTCCAAAAGAACTAGTCTTCTTTTTTAAAACGGGGGAGTATTGTAACACCCTGTACATACAATAAAATAATAATTAATTGCAAAAAAAAAAAGAAATTGTTAGTTAAGTTACGAAATTGTAGAACAACGGGTGCAGCGTGTGGTGCTGATGAAGTAGACAAAAATTGTGAAATTGAGGGCGCACGAGGCGCTAACTAAGAAAAGTTTTGGTGAGGCAAGAAAAAGATTAAGGAAAAGAAGAGGCAGAAAGTTGTTGGTGCCGTGAGTGGAAAGGTGTGCCTGAGAAGTTTTCTGCAATTAAGGTCAGGGAAATTTTTAATAAATGTTTTCTTAAAGCATCCACACTGCATCCTAAGTAGAATTGTAAAATTTACATTTGATGTTTAATATATAAAATTAAGTAAAATTTCGAGTATTAATTGTCTACTGGTTTAGTCATGTAACAGTGGTACGTCTCCAGAGGAGGAAGGAAGATAGAGGGTGGTTCAGGGAGGAATAAGAACCTCCAACCCCAGGGTGAAGGGGTTACAGAAACAACATAAACAATATATTATACTTATAAGCCAACATTTTGGTGCAATATTTATTTCTAATATTGGGGCAATATATCATATCAATATTGTCTGTCAATATTAAACCAATATTGGTGCAATATTATTTTCCAATATTGGGGCAATATAAGATATCAATATTGCACCAATATTGGCTAAATCTTGGTGCAATATTGCACCAATATTGATGACCAATATTGTGTGTCAATATTTAGCCAATATTGGTGCAATATTGTTTTCCAATATTGGAGCAATATATGATGTCAATATTGTCTGTCAATATTCAGCCAATATTGGTGCAATAATGTTTTCCAATATTGGGGCAATATATGAAATCAATATTGCACCAATATTGGCTAAATTTTGGTGCAATATTGCACCAATATTGATGACCAATATTGTCTGTCAATATTTAGCCAATATTGGACAATATATGTAAAATTATACATCGTTTCAACCAGACTTAAGTTAATAATACAATATAAGTTTTTTTCTTAGATTATCTTTTAGGGTGGATTTCATAAAATTTTTAACAAGACATTAAATATAAAAGAGGATTTCTATTGGCTTGTTCGAGTTAACGGACTTTTTCTATTGGTTAACTACGACTTTTTGGTTAAGTCGACATTAACACTTTTATTATGAAATCCACCCTTAATCTCTTTGCGGTTGGTAACTAAGTTTCCTATGGCTCGAGCTTATAACGGTAAAAAAATTTTTTTTTTCTTACAAATATTTATTAACACCAGACCTAAAATAAAGATGTAATAAGTTTAACGTGTATATCTGTTTTTCTGTCTGTGGGGTCGTAAGTCCCAAACGAATAAACCGATTTTAATTTAGTTACTTTTGTTTTAAAGGTGACTTGATCGACTTGTGTAACTAAACTATAATGTAGGCTCATCCTATCAGAATTCTCTATTTATGTGCTTTAGCTGTTTGATACTTAACCATATATAAACCATTACGACGAAAAATTTCACCCTAAATGCGATCCTTAAAAATGGGATTTGGAAATATATGTCACATTCCATCCTGTATGATAAAATTGTTGTTTTTTCTAATATTGGAAAACAATATTGCACCAATATTTGCTGAATATTGATAGACAATATTGATATCATATATTGCCCCAATATTGGAAAACAATATTGCACCAATATTGGCTGAATATTGACAAACAATATTGGTCATCAATATTGGTGCAATATTGCACCAAGATTTAGCCAATATTGGTGCAATATTAATATCATATATTGCCCCAATATTGGAAAACAATATTGCACCAATATTGGCTGAATATTGCAATATTGCGCCAACATTCTATATTGGCGCTATATTGGGGCAATATTGCCCCAATATTATGTGCTACCTGGGTACGTTCATAGAAATCCTGAATGCAGTGAGACTTTGTCAATTACAATCAGAACATTTTGCCATCTTGATGCAAAAGGTCTCTCATGAGCCTACTGGACAATTTTCTACTGGCAAAGCCTTTCGTAGATATCTGACAAATAAACAGGTTGAAAACACAATAATAATGCTGTATTACAAACTTTCAGGAGAAACAATATAGACATTATTACAGTTAAAGCTCAAGATCAAATCATCGATGCAACGGGAAACACAAATAATGGCCATTTAGAAAATTTAGAAAATAAATTGTTTGTGGGGGCAAAAGTGATGTTAAGGTCTAATATAGATGTGTCAAAAGGACTTAATTATGGCCAAAAGAAATAATTTGGCCATACTTTCGTAGAGCACAAATGTACGAAAATGATATTTCATCAGTTCGTGCAGACTTTGGATGTGGTGGTGTTCATATCATTCAACCTAAGTCAATTCAATTTTCTGCTAAATATAGTTATAGAACTGTAGAAAGACGAATGCTAATAACTTCATCAAAAAAACACAGCCCCCCCCTTTTATTGATGTTTTTAAAGGATGTCTTATTGCTGTTATACGATTATAAAAATAATTAAATAATAATTCCTGCTTCTGCACGAAGACTGCAGAGTTCATAAAACACAAATTGTTTTAGAAGTACTAAAATAAACAAGGCACTCTCAACCTTACCCCCCTGTGATTATTATCTATTTTTAAAACTCAAAAAAAACTTGAGAAGCCATCGCTTTTTATAGAATGATGACTTGAGAAACACTCTGGAGTAGTACTTTGCAGAATTACCAAAAGAATATTTTTTCAAAAGCATAGCGTTTTTAAAAAGACGTTGAAATACGGAAATGGCTTTTAATGTTCATACGTTGAAAATAAAATTTTGTTTGTCCTCTAACTCAGTGGTTTTATTGCTACTTAGGTAGATAACATAGCTGTACAAATTTGTAGGCTTATACACGCTTCTGTGTAAAACTTTCACATGTTGCCAAACAGAATAATTAAATTAAATTACCAAAATAAATGGTTAAATAGAAAGGTAAGTTCAAAATACCACGTTCGGTAATAAAAAAATATAACACAATTCGCATACAGATCACATTGTACGACACAAACAAATATCTTAGCTTTAAGATGTCTTCTGGTTCTTGATGTGGAGAAGGTGGAGTTGTAAGGTGGACTGAATGCAACTCAAAAGTTCACATGGGACAAATAGATTGGCAGGTGGTAGACCAATTTAATCGATGTTGTTGCCAAAGTATAATGCAGCTCTGCAGTACCACAAAAGTGCCATAAAAAAACCTTTAACGAAATTAAGTTAAAAATTGCACTTATTAAAAATGGTTTAATTACCTCAAAATGTTATTCAAAGTTTCAAAAATCTTTAAATAAAATTCGTGACGATTACACAAAAAATATTAAAAGTTTAGAACGATGATATCCTTCAAATGCAGATAAGATCATCCAAGAATTCCAAATAATTTGGATTGGAATAAATCACCAATGAAATAAAAATACGCATCACTGAAACGTCCAAAAATTCTGGTTAAAACTTACAGGATTACGTTCAAAATATTCTCTATCGTTTGTATCTGTTTGTGCAAGTTTCATTTTTGTTTGTACCCAAATAGTTTTCGAGAAATTTCAAAATTTCGCTGGGGGGGCTGGAGACATGCTTTTTTAAATTTCGAATTTTAGATTTAAAATAGTCTAGAACGTTTGTACTTTGTTTGTACCTGTTTGTGCAAGTTTCATTTTTGTTTGTACCCAAACAGTTTTTGAGATTTTCAAGAAAAACATCAAAGATACTGACGCACATGGGTGGATTAACGAGATTCTGGGTAAAACTTACAGGATCACGTTCAAAATATTCTCTATCGTTTGTACCTGTTTGTGCAAGTTTCATTTTGATTTGTACAAACAACTTAGATAAATAGAAATTAGATTAGATAGATAGAGAATATTTTGAACGTGATTCTGTAAGTTTTACCAAAAATCTCGTTAATCCACTCATGCGCGTCAGTTTCTTTGTTTTTCTTGAAAATCTCAAAAACTATTTGGGTACAAACAAAAATAATGTTTGCACAAACAGGTACAAACGAAGCACAAACGATTTAGACTATTTTGGAGTCAAAATTCGAATTGGGGGGGGACATGCACCTTGTTAAAATACTACGTTAAGAGGGGCACTTTTTTCAGGGCTCTTTTAATTTAATCAACAGATGGCGGCTACTTAAATATTTTTATAAAATACTAGGAGGCTTTTGTATTTAAAATATAGCAAATTCGTTGAGATAATACTATTCTATAAACAATATTCTTGGTTTTAAGCTATTTTGAGTTCGTATTGAGTATGTCAAAACACACTTATTTACAAAAAAAGATAATTAAACTTTAATTATGAATTGTGTTTTTATAAATAAATATTACGAACTCAAAATAGCTTAAGACCAAGAATATTGTTTGTAGAATAGTATTATCTCAACGAATTATACAGGGTGATTAATATTTGCAAATTATATTTTTATGTTCCTTATATCAAATTTAGAATATAAATTTGATTACATATGACTAGTGATAGAAATTTCTGATTACTGATAAAAGTTGAGTGATTGTTTGAACGATCTCGAAGAAAATCTCGAAAAATGCCCAAATCCCACCCGGCGACACTCCAAAAGAGTGTGAGCTAAACTCATCTTTAAACCTTGCAAGTGTAGTATAACTGTCACTCGAAAAAACTCTCAAAGAAAGGAAATGCTCGCCTCGGTTAGGACACGAGAATCGGTTCGATACCGTCTTCACAACTGTAGACCTTGCACACAAACAAAATCCAAAATTACTATCACTGGCCAGGTTGCATTATGTTGATTTTGAAGGTTTTATAACAATCGATGATTGGTTTATTTTGCTCCGTGAAACATAGTATTTTAACCGTGTTTAATTTTAATCACATAAAATTACAACCAGTACAAACTTTACCCAAATATTGATTACTTGAATTATTGTTACATCGTGAAGTTAAATTATTACTTGCCCACTACGGTCATTCATTTCCGTGTGTTTATCTACTGGGGTGTTACCAATTTTACTCTTCGTTTTCCTTGCTACAGTCGTTACCTTACAGAAATAATCTGGAAATAAAGATTTGACTTAACCCAAATATATGTGTTTTATTTGTGTTGGAAGTCATGATCGTTTCCTCTTTCGGAGCGATTATTTGTTTTGTTTCAGTACCAAGTGTTTAGCAAATTGTATTAACTTCGGAAGAAAGAATCTGTTAGTAGATGGCGTGAGGTAGGAAATTATACAACGTGGTGGTCTCCATGTCATCGCTAATAAGTTGTTGGCGCTAAATTCAATTTTAAAACCAACATCTTACAACCTGAAATTCAATTATTGGACCCTTAATTAAAATTTATAAAACCAATTTTTAAATTTTCTACGTACACCACTGGTTGTAGTTGTTGGTAATGTAGAGCACCGCAGTTGGTGATATTTTATTTTCTTTTTGATGCTGATGTCAAAATCTGTGAGTAACGCGTTGAAATGCATTGTCTACTTAAAAGTGAATAAATTAAAATAACGTGGAAAATGTGAAATGCATCTATCAAGAATTTTGTAAATGGTTCCATCATAGTGTGCTATGGAAACTAAAACAAATTATGAAATTTTAGTCAAACTATGGTTGCAACATAATGGCAGATGTGGGTAAGTAATTTTTAAATAATTTAATATTTTATTAGTATGTATTTAAAAATTTTATTCCAAAATTCCAATTTTTTATATTATTGCAAAGATAAAGAAGAGCACAAAATTTTGGCCGATATAAAACAGTTATCTTTGTAATATCAAAAACGTGCCCTGTTCCAAAAGTGTTGGTACGATTAAATTTATCGTTTATGTTAATTTAACCATTTAGCGCTTGATTTTGAATGATAAATTAATTTTCATGAGCTTACCTAGGACTTTCTAATAAAAATGCATAAGCATTTAAAATTTGAACTGTAAAAAGATTCACAATTAACACGTGATCGTGTAGGGTTAAGTTTTTTCATCCTGAGATTTGTTATTTTATGATCCTCAAGTACATTCGTGATCGGAAAATTAATGGTTTTGCTTTTTGATTGTGAGCATATTCTATTGCATGTGTTACATAACATTTTAATTCTTATTTACTTCTTTTTTGCTTAAAATTTTACTTATATAAGGCCGATTTCACAATACAAACTTGTTAAAACAAGTCGTTAAAACAAAAGTGGATTTGTATTGGCTTGTTTGAGATATCGGACGTTTTCGTCTAATTTATACAAAAAATAAATATTCTTACTTTTAAAACAATAAGTTCTCGTTTTAAATCTTCTTTTGACCATCTTCAAAAGAAGTTAAGGGGGAACAACACTGACGAACTGAAAAATGATGTGTTTCTTTCCGATTCTTTTTTGTACACTAGATTATTTATTTGGAATTTGAAAAAAGGGTATGTTATTAAGCATACATTGAACTTATTTTAAGTAAATTTTTATTTAAAAAAATTACAAATTGCCATGGTTTTTGAGGTATAAAAGTGTCTTGGTAGAAAAAATGTGGTCCAACGGCACTCTCTCTAACTTGACAATAGTTAATCTAAAAAGTAAAAATAAAACAGTTTTATAATCTATATAAATGTAATACTCGTTGCACGGAGCCGTGTTTTGAAAAAAAAATTTTTCACCAAATGGCAGATGTTCAAACAACACAAGTTTAATTTTGGCGAAGTTTTTACTTATATTTGGTAGCTTAAAATCACTAAATTTTAAGATATAAAAAACGGCTACGTGCAACGATAGCTACTGTAATTACGGAAATTTTGGTATTTTAAAAATGAAAATCGGACAATCATAGCTAGAGTTACAGTGCGTGCCAAGTCGAGAAATGTAGTTTCGAAAAAAACGTGATTGAAAGTTTTAGTATACGTATATCGTAGGTAGTCCGCTCTTATGAAATAAGATGTAACTTCGTCAATTTTCAATATTTTAAGTTGAAATTTTTTTTTCGTGATTTTGGGTGTAAAGTAGTCACTTTACACCCGGTTTTTCTGGAGTAAAGAAGCTCTTTTCGTCACACTTTATTTTTCTCCCGGGAGTAAAAAAATTTAAAAAAAACAAAAATTTTCAAAAATCATTTATTGACATATTTTATCTTAACCACACAATTGTGAAAAACTTGCCTGTTTGAGAAGTTTTCCGGTATTGGGATTGTTTTCGGCGAAGAGGGGGGGACTCGCGACAGTTCTTGTTTTGGCAGCATGGGGGGTCGCGACTGTTCGAAATGTTCTGATGTCAATGGTCCCGGCTTTTGATCGCGTTGTACATCTTGCAGGGGGGGAGATTGGATGGTCCAGCGAGGATTTTTTCGGCAATTCGCCCTTTATTTTGTACAGAATTCACGATGTACCCCTCGGCCACCATACTGGATTTCCACCCCCCGTGCCTCTTAACGATGTCCATTGAGGCACCGGCATCTGCCAAAATGGTCGCCGAAGTCCGGCGGAAACAATGCCCCGTGTACGTCGCGGGTTCTGGGAGCTCCAAAAACGTGGCGATTATTTTAGGAAATCCCGCGATGGAGTGCTTTCCAATCGGCTGATTGGTGCACTTACCATAACGGTATTGCAAAAAAAATCGCCCCGCTGGAACAGCTTTGCGAGCTTCAATGTAAAATTTGAAGGTCCATTTCCCCAGCCCCCCCATTTTGATTTTTGGATCACTTTTTAAGTCATTCGTTTGTGCATCGTTTGTGTACGTTTGTGCAATTATTTTTTTTGTTTGTGCATTCACCGTTCGCGAATTATTTAACAAATAAGTTTGGGGGGCTGGAGAAATGCCAGTCCCCCCCCCATCGCGAATTTTGGGTCAAAATTGGTGTCAATCGTTTGTGCATCGTTTGAGTACGTTTGTGCATTTAATATTTTCGTTTGTGCAAACACCGTTCGCGAAATATTTACAATTCAAATGGGGGGGGGCTGGAGAAATGCCAGCCCCCCATCGCGAATTTTGGGTCAAAATTGGTGTCAATCGTTTGTGCATCGTTTGTGCACGTTTGTGCATTCGATATTTTCGTTTGTGCAAGCACGGTTAGCGAATTATCTTCAATTGAATAACCGGCCATCATTTCTCCAGCCCCCCCCCCCATTACGAATTTTGGATCAAAATTGGTGTCAATCGTTTATTCATCGTTTGTGTACGTTTGTGCATTTATTATTTTTGTTTGAGCAAGCACGGTTAGCGAAATATTTTCAATTAAATAACCGGCGAACATTTCTCTACCCCCCACCCCATTTCGACTTTTGGATCAATTTTTGTGTCACTCGTCTGTAAATATGCCATTGTGCATTCACTATTCTCGTTTGTGAATTCACAGTTCGTGAATTATTTAACAAATAAATATTTATAAAACTCCGAGCAACAACTGCCATAGTGTCTAGATTGCAATTTATTCTAGTCTACTGAAGAATATGTTGAAAATATTTTAATTTTTCAGAAATCGTCATCGAAACAACACTTCTCTGCGTATCTACGCGCAGGGAAATTGAATTATACTGACTAGTCCGGCAATATCAGTAATTGATTTTTGCTGTTTTGACACAAATAACTATGTAGTCAACAAGTTGACAAATTTGATTTTTGCTCATTTTAAAAATGTTATTCAATTAGTGTTTTAAAATTTCGATTTTATCGAAATTGGCAGTACAACTATATTTTTAATGCTTAGCGGAAAATAAACTGTGACAGGCAAATTTTCTCTTGAAAATACGTAAGAATTTGTCAAAAAAGCTGTAGTTTTAAGTGCATGTCAGTGCCCCCCCCCCGTTTTCGAATTTAGTGTCAAACGTTAGAGCATCGATTAAGCCTGAATAAACTTCTATTATTTTCGTTTCAGCCTCTAAGGTTGCGAAGTTATTTGCGAAAAACTAGTGGGGGGCCGTAAACATGTTTTGCAATTTTCCTTCTCATTTTGAATTTATGTGTGCAATTGATGTCAATCGATAGAGATCCGTTTGAGCCTGAATAAGTTTCAGAGAGCAACAGTTTAAGTTAATTTTTTACAAAGTTATAGATAGTTGTAATTTTCGACTAAACTCCGAGCAGCATGCGTTAAATCTTAAGTTTTTAAAGCTCTTAAGCTGGTAATCTACATACTTTGAATATATAAATTTTTTAAATAAGCAACATTTTATTCTTTACAAATATAAAATTTTTTAAATAGAAGTAATTTATCTAAATAGAAATCATGCCGATAAAATCTAATATTGATTTGAAGCAGCTTAACCTTGTTGTTGCTAATAAAGAAAAAATTTATGATCCAAATGCTAAAAAGTTTTGGGGCTTTTCAATTATGTGTTTGTCGGAAATAGTAAAGCATTGGGTAATACTACCGTTTATCCGAAATAAAACTTTTTAAGAACCTTACGATTTAACGCATGTTGCTCGGAGTTTAGTCTAAAATTTCAACTATCCATAACTTTGTAAAAAATTTACATAAAGTCTTGCTCTCTGAAGCTCATTCAGGCTTAAACGAAGCTTTATCGATTGACATCAAATGTACATCCAAATTTAAAATTATTAGGAAAATTACAAAACATGTCTACAACCCCTCCCCCCACCAGTTTTTTGCGAATAACTTTGCGACCTTTGAGGTTCAAACAAAAATAATGAAAGCTCATTCAGGTTCAAACGATGCTTTTGTCACCTAATTCATCCAAAAATTCGAAAGTGGGGGCTATCATGTCTGCAGCCCCCCTCCTCTACTTGTTTTTCGCGAATAACTTTGCGAGCTTTGAAGCTCAAACAAAAATAATGAAAGTTTACTCAGGCTCAATCAATGCTCTAACGGCACTGACATACACCTAAAACTACAGCTTTTTTGACAAATTCTTACGTATTTTGAAGAGAATATTCGCCTGTCGCAGTTCATTTTCCGCTAAGTATTAAAAATATAGTTTTACTGCCAATTTCGATAAAATCAAAATTTTAAAACACTAATTGAATAACATTTTTAAAATGAGCAAAAATCAAATTTGTCAATTTGTTGACTACATAGTTATTTGTGTCAAAACAGCAAAAATCAATTACTGATATTGCCGGACTAGTCAGTATAATCACAGATTACTATACAGATAGCCAACCCCATTGTTATATTGGTTAACACATTTTTTACCTGAAATTATGTTAGTACTGGAGACGGCTACCAGAGGCGCATTTCTGGGAGACATCACGACATTGAACTATGGTGGCTACTGGATACGCTTCATAGATGTCGTTTCTAAAATACCTCATGAAATCTCAAGTAGAAAATTTTATTATAGATACATACATTATGCCGTTATAAATAGTTTCATGCCTTGAAGGAAAGTAAACCCTTAAGCCGTATAGGTACTACCTGGGTAAATAATCTGGGAAACACACTTGAATGCGTTATTGTCATTTAAAAATAATATTGTAGCTTAACTAGATTTTTTACATTACAAAGTTACAAAATAAACATCAGAATCTTAATTAAAAAAGATTGTTTTATTTATATTTATGATTTTTTTTAAATGTATCAAGTTATAAATAATAATTTATAATCAAATTAATTTATATTTTTTATTAAACTTTCGAGCTCAAATGAGTCTCTTCGTCAGAATAATTAATATTATTTTATCAATAAAATTATCAGCTATAACTATAATCACAGATTACTATAATAGTAATCTGTGCTATAATGTACCAAAGGTGATGATAATCATGCAATAATTTTGGCTAATAATTGCATGCATTATTCTGATTGAAATGAAACGTTTATATATGCAAATCACTTTTCACACACGCAATTTTATAGTGACAAAAAAGATCGTCTTTTACCGACAGCAGTTCCAGTATCTCATAGTGAAATTATATTATCATCCGACGATTCAAATCATTTTGATTATTCAATTCAGATACGGCAATACCCAAAACAAAGTGAAATATTTCCTCTACATTCACCTCCATTGACACACAATAACAAGACAGATTTTGAAAATAGCGGATCACCTTCAACATCAAATTTGTTATCTGATTTAATTGAATTACCATCTTCTACTGTAGAAACTACAAAAAGATCAATACCTACTGATGATCAAGAATTACAAAATTCAGCAAAAAGAATAAAGTTAGAAAAACGAGAAGCTTTAATTACAAAACAAAGACGATTGTTGAAAAGTAAGCGAGCTACAATATGTAAACTTCGTTCAACGCTTCATAAAACGCCTACTATAAATGAAGTCATCAAGTCTATAAATTTTAAATCGCCCCATGTTAAAGCATTTGTGGAGATGCAAATTTTTCATAAAACGAGAAGTGAATGGAAAAAAGAAGAAAAAGACTTGGCAATTTCTTTATATTATAAGTCACCATCAACTTATAATTTTTTACTCAGTCTTGGAATGACTTTACCTGCTCCATCAACAGTAAAATCATGGATAGGAAAATCCAAATTTATGCCAGGATTTAACAGAAGACTTATGAAGCAAATATCAATTAAAGCCGGCGCAATGGATGACCAAGAAAGAAAATGTGTTCTTCTACTAGATGAAATGTCTATAAAAGAGTGTCTCGAGTATTCCAAAAACTTTAGATTTAATTGAAGGCTTCGAAGATTTGGGGTTTTTAGGAAGAACTGCTAAATCAGCAAAAAAATCTCTTGTGTTTATGATTCGAGGACTGCATAACAAATGGAAACTTCCCGTTGCTTACTTTTTGAGCAATTCTGGAGTAAATAAAGAAAATTTAAAAAAACTAATTAAAGTAACAATTTCCCAACTGCAAAAATGTGGTATTATTGTAAAAGCAGTTGTGGGAGATCAAGGTACAAGCAACGTAGGTGCTTTTAAATTATTAGGAGCAAGCTCAGAAACTCCTTACTTTTTTGTAGATAAAGAGCAAGTATATGTAATTTACGATATCCCACATATCTACAAATCTTTGCGAAATAATTTGTTAACTCATGATTTTTGTTTTGATAATAAGAGAATAAGATTTTCAGATATCATTGATACTTACACTGCTGATAAAAGAAGTAAGTATGCACGATCCTTAATCAAAATTACAGATGTGCATGTTAATCCTAGTCCGTTCCAAAAAATGTCATGTTCAGTAGCTTTACAAGTATTTAGCCACAGCATGGCAGCAGCAATAAAAACAGCAGTAGAAACTGGAGATATTGATAGTAAAACGGCAATAAATACAGCAGAATTTATTGATCTATTGGATAAAGGGTTTGATTGTTTGAACAGCAAATTTGAATTTGATAAAAATCCTTTTCGCTGTGCTATTTCAAAGAAAAATCCAACTGTAAAAACAACTCTAATGTCTTTACAAAACATTATGAAGAAAATTTGCAAATATGAAAAGAATAACAACAACATAGTTAAAAGACCACCTTGCTTTGATGGTTTCGTTTGGAGTATCAATTCAATATTGATGATCTATGAAGCAGAATTAAAAACTGGAACAGAATTCATTTTAACATCTAGATTAAATCAAGATCCATTAGAAAACTTTTTTTCCGTAATTAGACAAAGAGGTGGTTTCAATTTTAATCCCACTGCTAGAGCTTTTCGTACAAGCTTTAGGAGCTGTACAATTAATAATTTAGTAAAACCCCCATCATCTTCAAATTGTGAATACGATTTTGACTCAGATTTGTATATAAATGAACCGTGCGTAGATAATTTATTTTTAGATGACCAATTAGATAAATCAGTGGATCAACATAAGGAAGATGATACTTCAAACGAACTGTCCGAGTGTGAAAATGATCTCGATTGCACTATTAGTAGCATCAGTTCTTTTTCTGATTCTTCAACAACTTCAAATATCGAATCGGAAGCAGAGATGCCTTCTGTTAATGAAAATTCAAATATTATAGAACAGAAAAATTGTATTTTAGAAGATTGTGCTATAGCATATTATGCAGGTTACCTATGCAAAAAAACAATTGAAAAATTTAAATGTGAAAAGTGTGAGACGGGGCTATTAAACGTGAAAGGTAGTCTAAATGACCCCAAACAATTATTAATTTTAAATAAGTTGTATAGTAATATTTCAGCAGAATCAACTGGATTGAGGATTCCTAATAGTACAATTGAACACTTTACCAAAATATCTTTAACAAAATTTTACAAGCTGTTTAACAAAAATCCCGAAAAAACTGGCTTAAGTTCCAGTATTGTCAAAAAACTTTCTAAACAAAGAGAATGTTATTTTAATGACAAGTTCTGTCTTGAACATTTTCAATATTTTATACAATTAATGGTTAGAACTAAAATTTATAAAGAGTGTAAGTGGAAATATGGGAAGAAACCCATTAAAAATGGTAATAGTACTAAACCTAATCAAAAACTTAATATTTTGCAAAATAAGAGAAAAGCTGTTTTTTATGCTACGTTACATTTTATGTTATCTTTGTTGTTTTGTTAAAATTATGTTACCTCATTGGATAACTTCCTTATATTAATATTATACCAATCAGAATATTGCATGCAATTATTAGCCAAAATTATTGCGTGATTATCATCACCTTTGGTACATTATAGCACAGATTACTATTATAGTAATCTGTGATTATAGTTATAGCTGATAATTTTATTGATAAAATAATATTAATTATTCTGACGAAGAGACTCATTTGAGCTCGAAAGTTTAATAAAAAATATAAATTAATTTGATTATAAATTATTATTTATAACTTGATACATTTAAAAAAAATCATAAATATAAATAAAACAATCTTTTTTAATTAAGATTCTGATGTTTATTTTGTAACTTTGTAATGTAAAAAATCTAGTTAAGCTACAATATTATTTTTAAATGACAATAACGCATTCAAGTGTGCTTCCCAGATTATTTACCCAGGTAGTACCTATACGGCTTAAAGGTTTACTTTCCTTCAAGGCATGAAACTATTTATAACGGCATAATGTATGTATCTATAATAAAATTTTCTACTTGAGATTTCATGAGGTATTTTAGAAACGACATCTATGAAGCGTATCCAGTAGCCACCATAGTTCAATGTCGTGATGTCTCCCAGAAATGCGCCTCTGGTAGCCGTCTCCAGTACTAACATAATTTCAGGTAAAAAATGTGTTAACCAATATAACAATGGGGTTGGCTATCTGTATAGTAATCTGTGGTATAATTCAATTTCCCTGCGCGTAGATACGCAGAGAAGTGTTGTTTCGATGACGATTTCTGAAAAATTAAAATATTTTCAACATATTCTTCAGTAGACTAGAATAAATTGCAATCTAGACACTATGGCTGTTGTTGCTCGGAGTTTTATAAATATTTATTTGTTAAATAATTCACGAACTGTGAATTCACAAACGAGAATAGTGAATGCACAATGGCATATTTACAGACGAGTGACACAAAAATTGATCCAAAAGTCGAAATGGGGGGGGGGGTAGAGAAATGTTCGCCGGTTATTTAATTGAAAATATTTCGCTAACCGTGCTTGCTCAAACAAAAATAATAAATGCACAAACGTACACAAACGATGAATAAACGATTGACACCAATTTTGACCCAAAATTCGTAATGGGGGGGGGCTGGAGAAATGATGGCCGGTTATTCAATTGAAGATAATTCGCTAACCGTGCTTGCACAAACGAAAATATTGAATGCACAAACGTGCACAAACGATGCACAAACGATTGACACCAATTTTGACCCAAAATTCGCGATGGGGGGGCTGGCATTTCTCCAGCCCCCCCCCATTTGAATTGTAAATATTTCGCGAACGGTGTTTGCACAAACGAAAATATTGAATGCACAAACATGCACAAACGATTGACACCAATTTTGACCCAAAATTCGCGATGGGGGGGGGGACTGGCATTTCTCCAGCCCCCCAAACTTATTTGTTAAATAATTCGCGAACGGTGAATGCACAAACGAAAAAAATAATTGCACAAACGTACACAAACGATGCACAAACGAATGACTTAAAAAGTGATCCAAAAATCAAAATGGGGGGGGGGGCTGGGGAAATGGACCTAAAATTTGATGATTCCGACAAAATCGAGGTCATCGTCGGTGTTTTTTTACTACGAAGCTCCTGGCCTGCCCGGTCTTCGTTGTAGCGATGCTGCACAGGTATCCGCTTTGGATTTCCTGCACAGCATCACTAGGGAGCTTATTTAGCTCGTCCGACCGACAGGCACCCGCGACGCCTAATATTAACGCTCTCTCTCTCTCAGATTCCTTCGTCCTACGAAAGGACATAGTGACATTTTTTCAAATGTTCTCTAGGCAAATTACACCTCGGTGGTTTGCCGTTGCCTTCCGAGTGGAGACGGTCAGAATAATATTCTTACTTCACCCGGAGTCGAACTGGGTTTTCTGTATTAGCAGTCTGTGCGCTTAATCGCTATGCTAACGACCGTCTCAATATTAACGCTACCTGTAATTAAAAAAAGGGTTAAAAATTCACCTGTAAAGGGTAGTTCACACTACATGATTTATCATATGACTTGTCACATGACTTTTCATATGAGAGATTTTTTTACGTTCACACTATATGATTTTTGATATTATAGAAGTTATGGCTTTTATGATTGGCTGTTGCGATGGTATGATTTTAGCCATGACTTTCTTTATGACTAAGGGCCAGTTGTATAAAAGAGGGTTAACTCGGGGATCAGCTGATCCTGGATCAAGAGTTAACCCAGGATCAACGTCTATTCCTATTATTTTGTTATTCGTACTTTAATACACATAAAAACAATGTTGCAAGGTGTTATTTTATTAAATGACAAATGGATTGAGACAAACAGTATAAATCACAATAAATTTAAAAGTAAATAAAGTTGATCCTGGGTTAATCCACCGATTTCTCGGATCAAGAAATCGGTGAGTTAACCCAGGATCAACGCTTGACTCTCGCTCATACAACAGACATTTGCTTTGATCCTTGGTTTAACTCTGATCCGAGGATGATCCTCTTTTATACAACTGGCCCTAAGTCATATGATAAATCATGTAGTGTGAACTACCCTTAAAATGTGTAAAATGTACTTACTTTTGCCGGGAGGAACTTTGCATTGTCGGCCCTCCTAATGAAATCGTGCACGTTGTCCCTCGTAAGCACGTTTGATTTTTTAGCAGCACGAGGGTCGTTATTGCGGCGCTTGCAAAAGCTAACGACCTCGTGGAACTTACTAATGTCTATGCCATGCTGGGTCATCAGCGTTGCTTTCAGCATAGACAAATGCGACCACAAGGTCGAAGCCCGGCAGCTTTCTGCTTGTTGATCAAAGTAAGCAAGCATGGTGCTTTCGTCCACGTTGCCTACCTCCACCTCGTGCTGCTTCAAAAACTGGAGAAAGCGCTCGTATTCTTGAAAATAAATTTTTTTGCTCTTCTCTGGCAGCAAGCCGGCCTGCGCATTCTCAGCCTGTTCTTTAATCGTTTTCATGTTCATTTTATTACTTCACTTCACACAAGCACACAACCAAACTTCACGAGATCAGAAATCAAAATGAACATGCCCCCCCAACATGACCGCCCTCCAGAGTACCAACTGGTGCCAAGAAAAACACCATGGTTACAAGTAGAAGTTGGTTTTACACTACCACGATGTCAATTAAAACGTGTTATAAATTTATGAAATTTATGCAATTATTGCAAAAAAATCGTGAATTTTGTCGGATATTATTCCCAAATTCACGAAAAGCTGTTCATAATACTCGGGCTCCAGGGTTTTTTCATCTCTCGACTATTATTCCCCTCGCCGCCTTGCGGCTCGCGTCATAAACTACGTCTCGTGACGAAAAACAACCCCTTACGCTCTCGTGATATAAACTACCATAGATAAAAGAGTAGTTACTCTTTCTTATCTATGTAAACTACTATTTGGTTAAACATACCCGCAAAGGGGCGTGGAAAAATAAAAGATCTCGTTGCATAACCTGTGCAGGAAATATGTCTACATTTTGGTCACATTAATTTAGCAAAATCTATACAGTATTGGTTTTGTTCAAACAGTATGCAAAATTTTGAAATGTATTTGCATTTATTGTAGCAATTTGTAGGTTAGCCCGACCCATCTAAAAATGATAAAAATACTTGTAAAAAAATTTATCTTAAACGATGCATTGAAAAGTATTTTCGCAGGCTCTCAGTTATTGTTTGTCGTCAAAATCGTCGCCGGTTTTTTTGTAAAATTGTAAAAAAATTACCGGGTTAAAAAAAAGTTATTCAAAATTTCAAGCGGATTTGGGACCTTTTTATGTTGAATAAAGTTTGTGCCAAAAACAATTATTTGCATAACTTTCGTTTTTTTTTCGATATGATATATCAAAATATAATTAATAATAAACAATAATTGTTTGTTTATTCGCAGTGTTCCGGTCATCGTAGCAGGAGCAAGATGTATAATCTATCATTAAAATGTTCTCCAATGTTTGCATAACTATCGGAATTTTTTTCAAAAAGTTATCAAAAAATTACGTTTTTTGTTAATTTAACAATGTTCCGGGGGGCGAAAAATAGTGCAAAATCAAATGTAATTTTTTTTACCTTCTCCAATATTGTCTCAAAATTTGAAAACTTCCGCTATTTTTTTATACCTTATGTACTATAATGACTGGCCTATTGGTAAATATTCCATCTCCATAAGATTGTCTATTGAATTAACGTTTGTATATTTGAGTTGAATTGAGGCGGTAATCGCTGTCACTTGGTGGAAAATTTGCTTCTATGGCATTTCATGAGAATGAAATGCACTAAATATATTACTTAGGACTTCCAACTCTTTCACGTTGAAATCTGCAAAGTTATTAATAGATTTTTTTAATATTACTCGTTGGGCATGGATTTACGAACGAGTAAAATTTTTTGATAACATTTTTTCTCTAAATGCTCTCTAAAATCCAATTTGTATTAAAACAATTTTAGATAATTTATTTGGAATACTTCCAGTTAAGAGAGAACCATGTGCTCTAAAATTCTACCTATTGCCTTAAAATTCACATTGTTTTTTATTACTCTGTTTAATAATAATAATAATAATCTTTATTAGGTTACAAAAAATAGTAATATTATAAAAAAATTTACTGTAGTCCTAAATGGTGGAGATCAGCAGTTGCCGAATTTCATCTCAACTCAGCTTGGAAAAATTCTTCCACATCGTACAACGCGCATTGAACTAGTTGTTCCTTCATTGTCCTTTTAAACTTCCCAAGGGGAAGATTTCTGATTTGTTCGGGTAATTTGTTATAAATTTTGATTTGAAGGTTTATTTCATCAGAGCATTTTAGTCGGTTTTTCCCGATTCGAATGTCTTTTCTATTCCTTGTTTGATGTTGGTGTGTTGCAGTATTTTTTAGGATTGTACGATCAGTCCTCACTCTAACTGCACTAGCATAAACATAGACAGATGAGATTGTTGGACTGCACCAACTCCGGAAGATTGGCCTACAGTGTGTAGTTGTAGTTGACGTTTAATGATAAGAATGGCACTAAACATTCGTTTCTCTTATTGTTTAAAAAACAAAAGTTCTTTGGTTAAACCACCATTATCAATCTCCAATTCACCAATGATGCCATGATACCATTAATTCATCAATGATAGCATTAATTTCTTTGATAATATTCTAGCATTTCTCGTACACAGTTTTCTCTAAAAATTTTAATAAAATATTGTTCGGCGCTTTCGTCAATTGGTGTGTTGCAGTATTTTTTAGGATTGTACGATCAGTCCTCACTCTAACTGCACTAGCATAAACATAGACAGATGAGATTGTTGGACTGCACCAACTCCGGAAGATTGGCCTACAGTGTGTAGGAATGACCAATAAATTGACAGCACTATCAATGTCTTTTTCATTATCACTATTTTGAAAATATTCCTGGGTTGTGCTCACGTCTTCCATTGAAAGATCTGCATCAGGTTGTATAGTAGGGGGTTGAGTTCTCATATTCCTTATGTTACTATTTTTGGACGTTGTCAGCACTGGGATAGACTCATCAATAAGAAAAAAATTGAGAGGTATATCCTGATTAAGAATAATTACAATTTGTCTTCTGCCAAAAATTTCTTTGAAATCCTCACCTTTTTCAACTTCTACATTAGTAACTTTCTTGGGGTGCCATTTTTTCTACTGTAAATCCGATTAGTCATAACAGTCGGTATAACCGGTGGGACAATTAGTATATGCAAAAAATTGTGCATTATCATTTTCACGAATATACTTGACTAGACATTGGTATTGATCAATTACATTTCTAAATCGATTAACTGGTCGCACCTTGTAACGACGCGATTTTCTGGTTTGTTTCCTTTTATTTGCGATCAGGAAAACTTTCAAACATAATAACATAGAACGACACAGGCAAATCTTGACTATTCATAATTTTGATTATTAAATTTGTAACTCTTTAGGCAACTTTAAATAAAGCTTTTAGTGATTTTAAAGCGGTCTGCCACATCTCTGAATGAACTTGCTTTATTTCCAGCAAACCACAAAAACACCGTAATAAATTTTAATTCAGTAATTTTCTTAGTCTCCGTCTTGGTGGTGGTAATATTCCGATTGTTCAAATCGGTGTGCAAGTTGTTTGGTTAATTTCCTACTTACACGAAAGTGTTCCAAATATTGCCTATCAGTGAATTGTGGAACAATTTTCTCAAAGAAATTAATTGTTTTGGGCACTTGCAAATTTGCAACTAACTCTTATAAATCATTGCCTGTTTATGGCTTAAGTTGTCAGTGTCAGCGAAGGCAGCGTTGCAAGTACTAAATTTGAATTTAACTCAGGGGCGTAGCATTGTTTGACGGAGTTTATGTAACATTCTCTACTTCGGTACACTGAGCTTTGCTCTCAGAAGTCAGTTAACCTGACACATCCAGTACAGCGAACTTTGCCGGAGCTCGGGTTAAAATGCGTTAAAAGTTAATTATTTGGACGTCCAATCTGTCCGCAAGTACTCGCTCCAGATCTTTCTCCATTACTGGAAGAAGCCTGATGAGTCGATACGATGCAGCCTTTGTTATAATAATTTTTATTTTAAATAAATACCTGCATTATTATCAGTTTGGTCTTCTGATTCCTTTTCCAAAGAATCTAAATTATTGGTTTGCTGCTTTCGTTTTGCATACTTTTCAGCTTCAGTAAGCGAATACACCATTTTTTGGAAAATTGGATTATACTTGCCATAACTTTTCGTTGCTTTTAGTCGTTCTCATTTTTCAATATGCGCCTTTAGTTCGCTCCTATTCATTTTATGTGGATACATGTAGAAGCTTTTCTCTTTATTTACGGCCCAACTTGAAAGCACGTAATCGGAAGATTGCTCTTCTGCCCAAAACACGATGCCCGGTTTTCGTTATAGAACTGCTGCACAGGGGAGATTGATTAGTTCGTCTGACCGCAGGCGCCCGCGACGTCTAATATTAATGCTACCTGTAATTAGAAAAAATGTGTTAAATTATATCCACGAGTGAAAAAGTGTAAAATGTACTTAGTTTTGCCGTGAGGAACCTGGAATTGTCGGCCCTCCGAACAAAATCGCGCACGTTATCCTTGCTAAAAACATTGGATTTCTTGATAGCACGAGGCTCGTGCTATTGCGGCTCCTCGTGGAACCCACTGATGTCGATGCCATGCTGGGTTAACAGCGTTGCTTTTAGCATTGACAAGTGCGACCACAAGGTCGAAGCCCAGAAGCTTTCTCGCTCGGGCTCCAGGGTTTTTCCTTGCCTCGACTTTTAGCATCTCATGGCATCTTGCTATTGCCGTAAAATTTACATTGTCTTTTCTTACCTTGTTTAAGGATAACAATGGCACTAAACATTCTTCTCCTCGAAAATAACTGTTTTCTTATTGTTTAAAAAACAAATTAAAAAGTTCTTTGGTTAAACCACCAGTATCAATCCCCAATTCACCCTTAAATGATACCATTAATTTCTTTGTTATTGGAATTACCAATAAATTGACAGCATTATCAATGTCTTCTTGATAATAAAAGATATAGTTGAACTTTTATATAATAATAAATTAATAATATCGTTGGGAATAGGTCATGATACAATTAGATGTATTGCCAACGTTTCGGACTTTAATTAGTCCATCTTCAGGGCTACGATATTAATACATTATAAAACATTATTAAAAATTGTGTTTGATATTACAATATAAATAATAGGCTATATATACTAACCTTTTCGGAAATTTTTTTTGATAATCACTATTTTGAAGATATTCTCGGGTTGTGCTCACGTCTTCTATTGAAAGATGTGCTTCAAGATGCCACTGCTTCAGGTTGTATAGTATGGTGTTGAGTTCTCGTATTCATTATGTTACTATTATTGGACGTTGTCAGCACTGGGATAGACTCATCAATAAATAAAAAATTGAGAGGTATATCCCGATTAGGAATAATTTCAATTTTGCTTCTGCCAAAAATTTCTTTAAAATCCTCACCTTTTTCAACTTTTACATTAGTAACTTTCTTGTGGTGCTATTTTTGCTAATATAAGCTGGCCCGGCTTGCTGCCGATGAAGATCAAGAACATTATTTATAAGAAGGAATACGAGCGGTTTCTTGAAAAGTAAGTGTTTATAGGCCGTGATTGCTTTTCACACCTCTTTAGACATCTCTGGTAACACCGCATCCACCCTCTGAGCTCTCTTGGTTTTTATTTTTTAAAGGCCTTTTCTTTTCTGTGCTGATTTTGCTCTGGAATATCTCTGCTCCATTTATGAATTTGGTATCCGCCAGGGGGCTGCTTTTCCTTCTTTTCTCTTACTATTTTATAAACAGCGCTCCAAGGTTCTTCATTTCCCTTTTTATATACAATTTCTCAGCAGTCCTTCTTTTTTGCTTTTTTTATTCTCTCTCGTAATCTCTCTGCAATTTTTTTGTACTCATTATCTAGTACAGAATCTTCATCGCTGTCTTTACTGTTTCTTATTTCTCTATCCTTGCTTTTGTTCTTTTGTATCTTTTCTGACATCTTGTTTCTGCCGCTTTTACCTTTCTCTTCATCTCGTCTAAGTCCTTAGACCACCATCTGTTTTGGAGACGTACGGGAGTACAGATCGTGGAGAAAACGAGTTGATTTGTTTAGTTGATCCATTCGGAGAGTATGGTCACCATTTCATTTACTGTTAATTTTGCCAAAAGCTTCCGTACTCGGGCTGAGATGGCTTGGATTGCTAAAAAGTCTTGCCATTGCAGCTAGCTTTGGGAAGACATTCTCGTGGTTTTTCCACTATTCCAAAATATTTTCGGAACTTCTGCTCGTGGATCACTTAAGTATTTATCAATTTCATAGGTACATGTCGCTGGCCCCCCCCAAATCGAATTTTTGGGTAAAATTTGCGTCAAACGTTTGAGCATCGTTTGAGCATCAATGAGCTTCCAAATTTTTCGTTTGAGTCTCAACGGTCGCAAAGTTATTCGCGAAATTCTTGGGGGGGGGCTGCAGACATGCTAGCCCCCCCCCCCAAGTAAAATTTTGGGGTAAAAATGGTGTCAATCGTTTGAGCATCGTTTGAGCATCAATGAGCTTTCAAATTTTTCGTTTGAGCCTCAACCGTCGCGGAGTTATTTGCGAAATTCTTGGGGGGGGCTGTAGACATGTTTTTCTATTTTTGTTCTTATTTCGAATTTTTTTTTGAAATTGATGTCTATCGATAGAGATTCGTTTAAGCTTGAATGAGCTTCCATTCTCATCATTTTAATTTCATTTTCTACAAAGTTACGAGCATTTCAAATTTCGAGTACTCCGGGCAAGTACCGTACAAACATTTTCTATTTTAATTCTATTTTATCGGATTAAAAATTTTGATCCGATTAAAAGAACTTAATCCTGCTCAATTACCATCATCATTTTGATGGAATAATACGGAAGGTGTAATTTTAGAAAAGAATATTATGTTTAATAGAATATCGTGGACTAATAAAATGGTGATATATTATAATTTTTTTAAGATTTAAAAAAAATTTTAAAACGGATATAAACTAAAAAGGTCAAAATGACATTTTACTCAAAAAAAACGTTAAAACTCTTAAGATATTGGTACTCTCGCCCCAATAACGACCACTCCATATCTGTAAGCTTGAAAGTTTTCATGTTTTGGGAATCTTTGTTGTTGGGTACATAATGCACTGTAATTGTGAAAAATGTTCCTAGATGTTGATTACCTTAATGATATGTCGTCATTGATAACTTCGTTCAAATTCTTGAATTAAAATTTTATTAAATTCTTCAGTCTTCCTTTCAACCATAATCGAATCCGTTTACGGCGTAAATAATATATCATCTATTTCAAACCTTTTTTTGCTAGCTGCTTTGTTGTATGTACCTATACTAACCTTAATAACCCAATAACCTTTTGTTTTTACACTACAGAAATAGCAATAACAAATACTTTTAACAGTAAACTTATGAATTAACTTAATTATGGTATAGATCCTCTAGTCACACTTGCATTTTGCCAAGACACTGCCACAAGAATACTTGTGAAGTACCTCGATAATGTGTCTCTTATAGAGCGTATTATTTGACTTAAATTATTGCTTCGAAGTCTTCTGATATTTGTAAAATTTGGGGTATCATTTCTCCATTTTCCTAAATGTAAGTTTCCGTCATTGTCATAACAGTCGCCATAAACGGTGGGACAATTAGTATATGCAAAAAAATTGTGCATTATCATTTTCACGTATATACTTGACTAGACATTCGTATTGACCAATTGCATTTTCAAGGTCGCACCTTGTATAGCGACGCGATTTTCTGGTTTGTTTCCTTAAATTTAGAGTTATCGGTCTTCCTTAAAAGTTCGTGCACTTACTCTTTACTGTGTACGTTCACTTTCTTGACAACACGAGATTTGCTATTGTTGCGCTTACAAAAGCTAACGACCTCGTGGAACCCACCGATGTCGATGCCATGCTTAATCATCAACGTAGATTTCAACATCGACAGAGGTGGGACCATAAGGTTTAAGCAGGCCCGTGATACTCTCGGCGATGCCTTTGATGTTTGCCTGCTTCGATCATATGTACAGTTTCATAGAACTTTTAGATTCAGTTGCTATATGTAAACTTAATATATACACGGCAACCTCCCCCTAGAGAGCTATCGGGGACGTTGGGTACTACGTCCAAAAGCCGCTGAGGTAGCCAGCATCCCTATTCCCTTCAAGGGTTGCAAGACCCAAGAAAGAAGTCTTCGCCTCCGGGCCCTCTGCCGCCCTCAAACCAGGCAGGCGGCCGATATTATGGCCTTTTCATCATTTAGCCAGTTTCCCGACTACCCAAGGCACGTGAGACACTTTTACTTGAAGGCGTTATTCTAGTCTGTTTGAGATAGGAGTGCGCCGCAAGCGCGGGCATATCCAGTGTTCCGGCCTTTCAAGTCATGTCAGCGGGGCAATGAAGCCCCTCCACAAGGGAGTGGATGCACAAAATGTGTATGACTTAATCGCCAAAGTAGTCAGCAAACTGAAAAGAAGGAAGTAGGAGCTTCCTGTATTTGTCTCGAGATCTTATTCGAGCGATTCTGACGGCCACATGACTGCATAAAGCGGCTGTGAATTAACACCGAACCCTGTATACAGTTAGTCACTAATGTGGCCGCCTCGTTGTCCGTAATGCCAATTTCCGCGGACAAAATATTGTTTTCGAGGCACCAAGTCTCGAGCCCCAATCACTAGAGGCCGGGTGGACACATTCCAGTCCGAATACAGCCGTCCCAGAGCGTCGATAAATTTAGGCTCACTATACTTAGCAACCTTATGGGCATAGGTGAGCGCTAATGGAGACGGTCCCTCCCATGCAACTGCCACGTCGCAAACGATCAACTCACCCGGGCGCTTGAAAATCAAATCCGGTTTAAAGAGTTGACCGTCTGCTGCTCTTATGTGTGGTTCTTGCTCAACCATCCATCCCTTCCTTTCCGCCAAATGCGCCAATCGTCCACTGATCCTATCGTGCCGAAGCACTCTAGGCCAGTGCGTTAGCGGGCATGATTGCAGGACATGCGAAAGGCTTTCAACCCTCGCACATCCCGCCCTGCATTTCCTCACTTCTTGAGGATTTGACGGGATACCTTGCGTGGGTAATAAGTTACCCCTCAGTTGCACGGCCTTTACGTATTCTGCCTCCCTCCAATAAGGGGGAGGTGCGGTTATCCATTTCGAGGATATTCCCGTCTCCGCTCCCTGTCGCAACCCATTGCCCGAGTAGGACGCGTCCAATCTCACGGCCCAATCCAGTGCAATTGCATTTCGGTTAGTTCCATATGTATTTGTCCATCGTAGTAGCTTCTCCCACACTTTTTGCAAAGGAGGGAAAGCCAGGACCTTTTTAACGAAATCCGAATCGGAAAACATTAAATTGGCCATCCTCTTTCGAAGGATGACCGGGACTGTGGTGCTGAGGTTGCTAATCCCCAGTCTACCACACTTTATCGGCGCGTGGATGAACGCGTCACTACAAGTTCTGTTCAGATGTAAAGAACTTCTCACAGCTATTCGTATGAGCTTATCAGACTCTTTGAGCACACCCTTAGTGACTCTTAACGAGCACATTTGTTAGAACTTTTGAGATTCAGTTGCTATATGTAAACTTAATATATATTGACATGTACAGGGGTATTTACCAAAAGTTTAAAATATCCGCAATTGATTTTGATTTGTCTTTTCATTGAGTTTTATATGATTTTGAATTTTACTCTGACAAGTTGAATGGTTTTTCTTTTAATGGTCATTATTTTGTTTGTTGCTAAGAAAACAGGATTTCATAGATGGATAATTTGTTCCAGAAGCCTAAAAAGTTAAATTAATCAGATATGACTGCATTTTATTTTTATTAATTATTTTATTGTTAATTTGTTTACCTTCTTTTTAATAAATTAGTGAATGCGTGCATAGAAAACTATAACGTCGGTATGATCGTAAATAACTCTAGATGGTGCGGTTAGTATTGAAAAGTAATTTTAAAAATTTGTGATATGAAGTTTTTTTTTTGAAAATTTTCAAATTTCGCTGGAAAAATCAACGAATCAGCGTGGGCCACGATTTCCAAAAGCCTAAAACGGAAAGGAAAGGAAAATTTTGTAGGATGATAAAGACTACTGACGGAGAGGCCGGAGTGTTAAGTTGTGTTTGTCGAGGAAGCAAATTTTCTCGATAAGTGGTGAAATGTTGGAATTTCGACATGAATTGTAAATGATAGTTGCAATTATGATGAGTACAGTGTCAGTATGATGAATATGGTGGTTTCGAGAAGATTGAGTTCCGGAATTGGAAATTAAGAAAATTTCTACCTGCAGTTGTAAAATGGCCGCATTTTTGATGTTTTCCATCGAGTTTTATTCACATCTAACAACAATTTATGAAGCCATCGAATGGTAATTAGAATTTAAATTCTTTTGTTTTGCGCTATTTCGATATTATTTTTCTGAAAACGGAATTTATAAAAATTACAATGAGAGGTTATGTGAGTCACATTTTATACGAACCTGGAAATTTAATGGATAACAGTTTGATTGGAGTATTACATCAACTTTTATTACTTCGATGCACCAATTTTTAAAATTTGCAATAATTAGTTAGCTTCGAGATTAACTTTAATAATTTTTTATACGACGATTAAAATCTACGATTGTGAGACACGTTACATCGAACTTCATTCGTGAATAAGTATAAAAAATTAACAGTTTTGTTTTATGTGGTTGATAACAGGTCGGCGCGAGATTTAAAATAAGACAATAAATTTTGTGCTATTAATTTTTATTTCATTTTGTATAATTTATCATGCCAGATTTGTTTGCAAGTTACAGTAATAATTTTGAAACAGTAAATGTGGGAACTTGTAGATAAATCTCGTCTATATCTGATTTATTCATTGTGGAATTTGATTTAACAAAAATTCTGTTTTCTGCTTATTATAAAATTTTTATTCATTACCAATTTGCCTGAGTAAAATTTTATTGATGCCTGGTAAAAATTTTGTTTCATTGATTGTGGATAGTTTAAAGATAAATTTGTTTTTTTTGAACCTACTCCTTGAGATTGTCTCAAAAGTGTAAACTCCGAACAACGAGCTACGGACCTCTTAAGTGCTTGTTCGTCAGAACACGACAATATATACGGCAACCTCCCCCTAGAGAGCTATTGGGGACGTTGGGTACTACGTCCAAAAGCCGCTGAGGTAGCCAGCATCCCTATTCCCTTCGAGGGCTGCAAGACCCAAGAAAGGACCCGTAGGTGTCGAGGTTCCCCGACAGACAGGCCGAGTACTTATCGTTGCTACATTTCCCAAGAACCACCAGCCACTGCGAATCCACCTCAGTGAGCAAACTCACAAAGACGGGGGGGTTAAGCAAGCTTACGCGAGAATTAACCCCGGGCTCCCGTCTTCCCGCAGACGGTTATTTTATTTGAATCCTCCCGTAAATCGTGGAATTTAACTGATTCAGGGACGTCCGTTAACGCCCTTTAGAGATTTAATTGCAATCTCAAAGTTCAAGCCGAGGCTTCGGAGTCCACCGAAGTCAGCAACCTTCCGCGCTGCCCAGGTCTCCCTGTGGCAGGTTAAGATTGTGACTCCTTAGTTATCCGTTTGGTTTCCGTCGGGAAATGAGATTTCAAGTCCATACTGCGCTACTACTGTAAGGATTGAAATGGTTCACCCCCTCTGTTCACCAGAGAGAAAGGTTCCTTTCGGGTCCCAAGTCACCCCATCGCGCGATACGAGTATCACGCGGTGCCAACTTTTTCGTCCCCTCCGTTCGCCGATGGTTCCCGTTGAGGGAGAGGTTACCTCCATGCAATGCAGGCACTGCACGGGTTAAACTTCCACATCCCCTCCGTTCACCAGGAAGGTTCCCTTTGGGCCCTAAGGTCGCGCCGTCGCGAAATACAAGTATTTTATAATGCAAGTATTTTGTGAGGGGACCTTGTCGTTCCCTCCGTTCGCCTGTACAGGGAACTTTGACGGCATAGAACCGACAGAGTTCCTGTAATAATACTAATGACCCCGGCAACATATCTTTGATGAGGCCAGGCTTAGATGTCATTTCTGCTTGCTCCTGCATTTGCACGCAGTCATTGCTTGAAGCTATTATATGCCAGGAACCTTACCGACTGTTGGCCGGCGAAGTACCCCGCATTCTTTATTGCTCGGGTGTTGCCCAGAGCAAAGGTTTTGGGAACTTTACCGGTTGCTTGGCCGGTAGCGTTCCTTCCTGCTCTTGGCCTCCTGTTCATAGGTCCAGGCCGCCAAGTTCAGGTTTCTTAGCTTGGCCTCTTAGTCTTTGGGACTAAGCCGCCAAGCCCAGATTTCCTTTGTTCACCTTCTGTGGAGAGAGGGGTTAGTGCTCTTAAAACTAGTTAACAGGATGACAGAATAAGTACTAATAAAATAAATTATTTTGTCATTGAATAGATAAATGGATAAATAAATAGGTGTAAATATATATGGATATGAATAAATAATGTAGATGTAAATGACTATAGAAAGGTACGTCGGAGGGGGGGGCTAGTCACCAGTAGGGAGAAAAGAGAGTGAGAGGAGAAGAAGAAGAATAAGAGAGGAGAAAAGCAGAGAGAGGGAGATTAGCTGAGGGCGTTTCTTTTATTTCGGATTTCAAAGGCTTCATTTGCAAAAATCTCGAGTTTTTGGAATCCATCTTCTGTGGTTAGAAGTTTTTGGATTCGGGGTATGTCCGGATTGGGGCCTAGGTGCTCTCGAGAATGTTGGTAGTTGGGACATTGAAAGAAAATGTGCTCCCAAGTTTCGATGAGACCGCACGCACATTCCATAGTTGTGGAGATGTTGAAATTATGGAGCTTGAAGTTAAAACTACCGTGTCCCGTCAGCAGGAAGCTGAGATACATACTAGGTGCGAACCATGGTTTGTCCAGCACGAATTTAACGCTGGGCAGAAGTTGTCTGGTGACTACCCCTTTTGTGGACTCGGTCCACCTTTCCTGCCACTTCCGCATCAGTCGTTCTCTCAACACTTTCTTGAACCTTCCTTTTGTGAGCATTCTCTCCGCCGCCGTCGTCTGATCATTCTCTCCAGGGGGAATGCCTTTCTTCTTGTCGTACCATTTCTTTCTCTCTATCGCCACCAAGTCCCATGGCATTTTTCCCATAATAACCTGCATGGCTTCTGTGGACGTTGTTCTCGTGAAGTGCCCAGAAGCCATCAGGACCGTTCTTTGGGCTTGTAGGCCAGTCACTGGGGACTTCAAAAATGAAAAGTTAGACAAAGTATCCAAAAGTTTTTAAATTTTAGGACAACATTAGAGGAGTTATAAAAGTAATAAATCTGATTTTGCAGCCTTTTCCGCCCCCCGGAACATTGTTAAATTAACAAATAAATGAAAATTTTCAATAACTTTTTGAAAAAAATTCGGATAGTTATGCAAACTTGGCGGAACATTTTAATGATTATTATACATCTTCTATTAAATTTGCACCCTGCTACAATGACCGGAACACTGCAAATAATTGTTTATTAATTATATTTTGATATATCTTATCGGAAAAAAAAAGGAAAAGTTATGCAAATAATTGTTTATACAACAGAAAAGGGTTAGAAATCCGCTTGTAATTTTGCATAACTTTTTTTAACCCGGAACATTTTTTTTACAATTTTTTTATCTGACGCGGCGTCGATTTCGACAGTTTAAACAATAAGTAAGTGTCTATATAATTCTGATAGTCTTAAAATCGGGTTGCAAATGATTGTGACACGAATAGATATCATAATCTGAATTTGCAACCTCGTAAGTGTTCCGGAACTTAATTAAATTACTTATTATTTAAATAATGAAGTTAGGCTCGACGTACTGTAGCATCTATGTTTGTTCTCGCAGTTAAATTCATAAAACGTTTGTTGTATTATCATTACGTACAACTGAAAAAAGCCGTTAAAGGAATTTTTGGAACTTTTATAAGCCGACCCGAGGGTAGGCGTAGGTAGGTAGGAATAATAACAATAGGTTACTTTTTAAGATATAATTATGAAATGTAAGTTTAAATAGTCAGCTCTAAGTCTCAATATAAAAGTACTAAATATAAAATTTTGTAGTAAAATTTTTAATGGTTTGGGAGCTAGAGCGCATAAAAAATTTAGATTATACATACACACACTCGCACATACATTTTTTGATGTTTGGTCTCATTCAACTCCTTGGACCCCAAGTATTATAAATCCGTCAAAATCAGAAATTCTTTTTTTTATTAAATACTCTCCCACACTACTCATACTATGTAGTATGTTAAAGTAAAAAAGTCATAAAAAATCATACTTAATCGGAAAAATTAAACATGTAAAAAAGTAAAGTTTTATTTCTTCTTCTTCGCTTTATTATCTACTATATAAGCTCTACAGTTAACTCTACAACTTGTCTTGTAAACTCTCGTGTGTGACGTAGCCGTATCAACGGTAATGACGTCGACACAAATATTAGGGATCACCACAGGAGTGTGGATGCCCACCGGATGCTGGATGTGTGGATGCACGCCGAGCCAAAAAATTCTGTGCAATCCGCCATTTGAACCCAAAATTTCCGTTTTATACTCAACCAGCGATCACATCACTAGAGAAATTTAAAATTTCTCGAAAACTATTTGGGTACAAATGAAAATAAAACTTGCCCAAACACAAACAAGGTAAAAACGATTTAGACTATTTTGGAGTCAAAATTCGACATGGGGCTAGCATTTCTCCACCCCCCCCCCCAGCAAAATTTTGAAATTTTTCAAAAACTATTTGGGTACAAACGAAAATAATGTTTTCACAAACAGGTACAAACGATGCACAAACGATTTAGACTATTTTGGAGTCAATATTCGAATTGGGGGGGGGGCATGCACCTCAATATCAGATTGTGTCAAAAAGGCAGTTAGTTCCCTATCTTCCTCTTCGATATTATCTTCATCCTCTTCAACCATCTCAGCAATATAAAAAAGTATAAAATTTAATTTCTACTTGCAGATTATTATTTAAGACCTATTTAGGGGTATTATGTATCACTACGTTATTAGGGTTATTAGGTATAAAGGTGACCGTTATAACATTTTTTTTACTTTATTTTATGTTATAACTTAAATTTAAAATTTGTTTAAATTTTTACAGATTTCCCGCAGTTTATGTTACACGTCGCTTAGTTTAATAAAATAATACAAGAATCTACTTAAAGCAAATTAATATTTGAAAATAAATATTTCAATTTTGCTAGAATTAGCCATCCCTGTACCACTATATAATATAACCAGAAGTCAGTACCTTATAATATGCTATATATGTAGGTTTATGCTCGTCTGTGTTAATAAGAAAATTTTATTTATAACATAAATAATTTATAATAATGCTGCCAGAGGTTAAACTGGTACCGAACGTTCTTTGTAGAAGTATATGTATTGATAACGCAACAAACGTCTTACCCATTTAGCTTCTTATTACGCACCGAAAACAAACATAGAATGCTACAAGTACGTCGAGCCTAACTTCATTATTTAAATAATAGATAATTAATTAAGTTCCGGAACACTTACGAGGTTGCAAATTCAGATTATGATATCAATTCGTGTCACAATCATTTGCAACCTGATTTTAAGATTATCAGAATTATATAGACACTTACTTATTGTTTAAATCGTCAAAATCGACGCCGTGTCAGATAAAAAAATTGTAAAAAAAATGTTCCGGGTTAAAAAAAGTTATGCAAAATTACAAGCGGATTTCTAACCCTTTTCTGTTGCATAAACAATTATTTGCATAACTTTTCCTTTTTTTTCCGATAAGATATATCAAAATATAATTAATAAACAATTATTTTCAGTGTTCCGGTCATTGTAGCAGGGTGCAAATTTAATAGAAGATGTATAATAATCATTAAAATGTTCCGCCAAGTTTGCATAACTATCCGAATTTTTTTCAAAAAGTTATTAAAAATTTACGTTTTTTGTTAATTTAACAATGTTCCGGGGGGCGGAAAAGGGTGCAAAATCAAATTTATTATTTTTTAATTTTTTCCAATATTGTCTCAAAATTTTAAAACTTTCGCTTTTTTTCATACCTTTTTTTGCTATAATGACTGGCCTATTGGATAAGTTTGATGGCATACGTGCTCTTGTACATATCCTGTCCCCAGACACTTGCACCGTATGCCATACTCGCGACGATTAGCCTTTCATATATTACATTCAGAGAAGTCTTGTTCAGTCCCCATTCTTTCTTCAGCACTCTTTTCAGACCTCCCATGATACCGCCCACTTTATGCTTTATTTCATTTAGATGCTTCGTGAAACAAAGTCTAGAGCCAACAACAATGCCCAGGTATTTCGTATCGGTCACGTGCTTGATGGCGTCGCCGTTTACCTTAATGATGGGGTCCCTACTTGTTGCAAAACTGCCTTTCATCAACATACTCACCGTTTTGTCCTTCGACAATTCCACCCCCATTCTTATTCCCCAAAGATATACTAAATTGAGTGCCTGATGGGCCAAAGTCTCTAGCGATAACCGCGCGTTCGCTTCTATTAGAATTAAAATGTCATCGGCGTAAGCGATGACCTTGAAGCCCAGGTTTCTGAGCTGCACGAGCAGCTCGTCCATCATGAGGTTCCACACATAGGGTCCGACGATAGATCCTTGTGGGCATCCTCTGAGGACATTTTTGAAAATTGACATTAAAGACCCTGAAACCCTGACTGTACGCTCTTTGAAATAGTTTAACCAGATTAAAATTTCTGGGCAATCAAGGTCTATTAGTTTTTGAGCGATTTGACTCCAAAGGAGGCCGTCGAACGCGCCTTTAAAGTCTATGAAGATGCCGATGACGTACTTGAAATCTGAATTTAGAACTACGGCCTTAACTTGCTGCCATGCGTCTTCCGTACTACGTTCCTTTACGAAGCCATATTGTGCTTCATCAAGCAGTTCACCTACTTGCTCGTTCAATCTGTCCACAAGTATGCGTTCCAGGGCCTTCCCCATGACTGGAAGAAGGCTGATGGGCCGATACGAGGTGGCTTGCGATTTCGGTTTAGTAGGCGACTTCAGGATGATGACCAAAATGGCCTCTTTCCATTTCTTTGGGAAGCAACCCGTCATTATGCACTTGTTGAAAAGTGCATGTATATGTTCCGGGATTGCTTTCCATACTTCCTTCGCAATCTCTGGCAGTATCCCATCTACCCCCGGTGCTTTATTATTCTTAATCTGATGAAAGGCCTTCTCAATTTCTTCAACTCTTATCTCCTCTGGGACCCTATTTCCCCCCGGTGCTTCTCTCACTGGCTCTCCTTCCTTGAAGAAGTGGTCGAGCAATATTTTCACGCTCTGTTCCCACGTTACTGCTCGTAGGACCTTTCCCCCTTCCTTATACTCTATGTCTGCTAGGGCTAGTTTCTTCTTCTTTTCCCTTATGATATTATACGTGGTTCCCCACGGTTCTTAGTTCCCGTTCTCCTTGACAAACCTCTGCCAATTCTTCTCTTTCTCTTCTCTCATCATTTCCCGATATTTAGTTGAGAGGTCTCGGTATTCCTCATTTCTTGTGTGCGGTTCTTCATTTTCATTTCCGCTCTCGCTTTCATCTTCATCTTCTTTGTTTAATCTTCTTCTTTTATTTCTGTGGGCATTCTTGTTCCTTCGGTTTCTTTTATGACACCTTATTTTCGCAGCTCTTACTTTTGTTCTCATTTTCTCGAGATCTTCAGTCCACCATCTGTTATGGGGCCGCGCAGATGTTCTAATTACCGGAAGAACCAGCTTATTCGTTTCATTTACCCAGCTTGTGATGATGTCTACCATTTCGTCGGCACTTAATTTCTTGAATTCTTCTTGACTCATCCCGTAGATCGATACCCGCTCCAGGGTATCTCTATACTTCTGCCAGTCAACATTCTTGATGTTATACTTGGGCAGTGGTGAGTCCGGGGTCATGTTGTTTTCTTCCGTTTTGCTTCTTATGTTGATTATTATTGGCGTGTGGTCGCTGAGTCCCGCCCCTTCAAAGATGTGCCAGGTGGCATCATATTTAGAATCAAAAGAAGAGTTGCAGAGTGTCAGGTCAATGTCTGAGCACCCTTTCCCGCCGATACCGATCCCCCCCTGAAATGAGAAAACGTGACTGGGCTGGTTTAGGATAACCAGGTCATTTTCCAAGATGAAAAGGTTGAGAGTTTCCCCCCTGACAGCTGAATTGTCCGACGCATTTCTGATGTTCTTACTGTGCCATGCCTTTGACTGGGCATTGGCATCCATTCCCATGATTAACGGTCGGTTCCCCACTATTTATAGCATTTCTTGGATGCGCTGGATGTTGGACTCGATTTCGTGTCGACTTCTACAATAAAGGCTGGCAGCGTAAAATTCGCCCAGGATTCTTGACGAGAAGTGAACTAGAACATGATAGTTGTCACGCACAAGTCCAACGTCCATGCAGGTAATACCCTTGTTCAAGACGACAACTGCGGCTGAGGCCTTCGTTGTTCCGAAAGTTAGTGTGCCCCCCGGAGCCCCTGGAATTATCCCGAACTTATTGACGTAAGGTTCTTGGAGAAGAAGAATGTCGATGTTCTGGCTGATGGCCCAAGTGAAGATTTCTAGAGTTTTGTCCTGTGCTCTTTGGCAATTAAGTTGGAGGATACGTAAAGATGGAGTAGGAGCCGGACGTTTTGAAACTGACTTTGAAACTGAATTTGGAACTGAATTTGAGTACGAGTTTGGAATTGAGATTGAATTTGAGCATGACTTTCCCGGATTAAAGGTTCTGAAGGTTTTGAGGTTCACCGTTGGATTAGTAATTTTTAAATTTTCTAAAACGACCCGAAGTTCCCTATTCTCAGCGACCGCACTAGTGCTCGCCACCGCGCAGCTTGCACTCCCCTTATTTCCCCGAAGTCCCCTGTTACCCGTTCCCATGTTGTCCCGAAACCTGTTGGTGCAGGCCGCCGCGCAGTCTGCACCCGTACGCGTGTTACCCTTTAAAGTCCCCAGATTGAAGCCCTTAAGATTAACCGTTGGCGAAGTTAACCGGAGATTGGTCAGAGTGACCCGAAGTTCTTTCCCCCCATTTATCGCTCCCGTCCCCATATCATTTGCGCCCACCACCGCGCCCCTCGCGCCTACCACCGCGCCACTCGCGCCTACTAACGCGCCACTCGCACCCACCACTGTGCCACTCGCGCCCACCGCCGCGCCACTCACACCTACCACCGTGCCACTCGCGCCCACCACCGCGCCGCGTCGTTTAAAGTTATTGTAAGTAGCCATGAAGTTCCCACGAGTAAGTACATTTAAATTTCACAAAAACGGGATCCCCATGCGTACATGAGGTATCCAATACGCTAGCTACCGAGTTGTCACCCCCGATCATTCATCCCATAGGCGCGATACCGTAGGATTGGTGGATTCACTCGTGGATTCACGGGGGGTTCACTCCCCGTTGGCCGAGTGAGCCTCGGCCGGTCTAGGTATGCCTGAGGGGCATATGTACAATCGATCATATGTACAATCGATCATCATGTATAGATGATCGCACTAAGCTTGCCTGAATGATTTTTGTGATCTTGAAACCCGGCGCCATATTGGCAGTATACCCCAAGAGCGGCAAATTCAAAACCAGTTGTTGAATTAAAAAACACTAACAGCTGTCACTGGTGTACGTAAAATAAAAGAAAAATTTAAGGAACAATTTATTTTGTTTTTAAATAAAGTAAAATTTATAGCTTATTATCTACCCTATATTATAAAAAGATAAGGGCTCAATATGTAACGTTTTTATGTAACGTTTTTATGTAACGTTTTTATGTAACGTTTTTATGTAACGTTTTTATGTAACGTTTTTCTGTAACATTTTTATGAAACCGAAATGTTTATACTATATATCTACCCTATATTATAAAAAGATAAGGGCTCAATATGTAACGTTTTTATGTAACGTTTTTATGTAACGTTTTTATGTAACGTTTTTATGTAACGTTTTTATGTAACGTTTTTCTGTAACATTTTTATGAAACCGAAATGTTTATACTATATATCTACCTTATATTATAAAAAGATAAGGGCTCAATATGTAACGTTTTTATGTAACGTTTTTATGTAACGTTTTTATGTAACGTTTTTATGTAACGTTTTTATGTAACGTTTTTCTGTAACATTTTTATGAAACCGAAATGTTTATACTATATCTACCCTATATTATAAAAAGATAAGGGCTCAATATGTAACGTTTTTATGTAACGTTTTTATGTAACGTTTTTATGTAACGTTTTTATGTAACGTTTTTATGTAACGTTTTTTTGTAACATTTTTATGAAACCGAAATGCTTATACTATATCTACCCTATATTATAAAAAGATAAGGGCTCAATATGTAACGTTTTTATGTAACGTTTTTATGTAACGTTTTTATGTAACGTTTTTATGTAACGTTTTTATGTAACGTTTTTTTGTAACATTTTTATGAAACCGAAATGCTTATACTATATCTACCCTATATTATAAAAAGATAAGGGCTCAATATGTAACGTTTTTATGTAACGTTTTTATGTAACGTTTTTATGTAACGTTTTTATGTAACGTTTTTATGTAACGTTTTTATGTAACGTTTTTTTGTAACATTTTTATGAAACCGAAATGCTTATACTATATAAGATATAAAATTATTTTTACTGTCTCAACCTTTATACCATGGTATAAACTGATCAACTGATCTCAGGCAATTTGATCTGTTTAGTACTTGAGACGTTGATCGTCCGCAGCCGTCGTTCCCATCAACAAATTACGAGCTTTTATCTTCTAAAACATCAGCAGAATGTGTCAAGGAACTCAGGGAAAGACAACAGCAGCAACAAGAACTATCAAAATCAAATCCGCCAGCAAAAAAATCAAAGGAACCTTTGAATGAATGCATAAAAAGCGAAAATCAGACAGTAGCTCAAATTGCCAATAATTCTCAAATAATAATAATACCTCATGATGCCGGAGATATGACGCAAAAACGCCGATATTGCAGTGCAATATTTTGGAAAAATTAATTTTGTAAAAAGATAAGACAAAATATGCAACGTTTTTATGCAACGTTTTGGAAGATTGTGATTGGTTCTTTCCCTTTAACCAATAGTAAAATTGCAGAACGTTTTCAAAAAATACCTAATAGTAATCGATAACATTTATTTTAAATTTTCAAGCTGTATGAAGTTATAATCCGTTTAAACGTTAATCCGTTCATCCGTTGAGATATATTAATCATCGGAAAAAAATGTTGTATGAAAAGAAGTTTTACAACTCAAAGTTAATTCGTTTATGTACTATTAGGGCCGCGAAGCGGCCCGGGGGGTTTCGACCGCGATAGCGGCCAGGGGGGCAAAGCCCCCCTAGTGTTATTATAATTTTTTATTTTTAAAAATTACAGGTTTAAAATATGAATCATTTTTTTCATATTTCGGGGTACATTTTTAAATTGTGCTTTGCGTATCTTAATGTGTGATAAATTCGCATTCTACAAAATAATTTAATCACATATTCTTTCGGAAATTGAGGACAATGTCGAATGTAATCGATAGAATTACACAAAGCGAACAAATTTTTTCCTATATTTGGTAAAATAGCTAAGTTCTTGAAATTTTCTTCGAAAATATTCTCCATATTTTGAACAAATTTAACAAAATCCTCTCCAGGCGTGCACAAATTACCAAAAGGTTTGTTGGCTGTTTCGTATGCCTTGAAGTCGCAAAATATAATGTTGGGTGCCAACTCGGTGATTTTCTTACTTTCTAATTCACATAGGGAGCAATTTTAATGAACATTTAAACATTTTTTAAATAAATATCCACAAATATAAACCAGCACGTTTTCGGTTAATAAATCTAAGGATCTGTAATCGGTACAATCACCTATATTTAGTAAATTAGGTACTGGGTCTATTTGTGTTTGCGGTTCAGTGTCATCCATATTTTTTAATATATTAATTTGATTTAAAAAATTATCGTAATCTTCCTCACAGTTGGCCATATCACTATGGGTGATGTAATTTACTGCAAACAATTTTTTAAATATATTAATAAATAATTGTGGAGTTGGATTGGTGTTATTTCCACCTTGGCTTCTAACTGCTCCAAAAAAATTTTTCAAACAATCTGTGACACGTATGCTTTCAAATCTTCAAATAATTGGAGAAGACTGTTAATAGAAATGCACCAACCCTTAAAGCATTTTAAAGTGTTTGTTACATTTTTTCCTGCTGTTATGATTTATAACGAATTTAATGCTACTTGATGAGTTGATGCAGTAAATGATAAATTCAATTTTTTGTTGTGATAGAATTAGGTAAATCAAATAATTTATCAAATTTTTCTATAAATGTAGCAGTGCCGCGGCATTAGATGATAAAACTCCAAAAGAAACATAAGTAGAAATTCCAATTGCAACCAACTCACTCAAAACATGTGTTGCCAATTTGACACGCATTCTTTCAAATGGCGTTGGATTAATATGGCTGTTGGTTAACTTAGAAGCCATTCTTAAAGGTTTTTGCTTGTCGCTCTCATAAAAACTTTTTATGGGGTCTCAAGAAGCCCTTTATCATCTAAATTACTACATTAATTAGTGGAAATAATCCGTAATTTTTTTTGGGTTTTAAAACACCACTTTTCATTCTGTATAAAATTTTCAACTTTATATAACGAAAAGTAAATATCGTTTGGAATATTTTCTCTTGACTCAAAAAATATTTGTAGTTTTTCAAGAAAAAAAGTCACTTCTCCAAAGGTGGGTAGAGGAACACTTCATCTTCATTATCGTCCGTTTCTGTAGTTGCAAAAAATGTAATTATTTTATTTTGTTGATATAAATTATTAATAATTATTACTTATAGCCGTAAATTGATCATCTAGATTTTCCCAAATGTCATCATCAGTTGGTTAAGTTGCGATGCGTGTACCATCGTCCACGACCACATAGTCATCATATGTTACACATTCTACACCTTGAACTTGCTAATATTTTACCCACAAATCGTGGGTATATTTGTTTGGTGGGGTACAAATCTAACCAATATGACCCGGAATGCTGCTAATTTCTTGATCAATTTCCGTTGTATAATCCTGGGAACCTATCTCGTCTTTTGCACCGACGATCTCCATTTCGAGAAGTTTCTCAACTTTGGATGCTTCCAGTTCTTCGACATTGAGGACTTCGTGACCAGAAATAAGATTTTGATCGAAGAAATTGCGTACAATATCGGATTGTGTTAAGAAGTTAGATAGTTCTCTATCTTCCTTTTCAATATCATCTTAATCCCCTTCACCTTCATCCATCTCCGGAATATTATCCGGAATATTATTGGTGTTATAACAATAAAAATTGTTTTTGGCAAAGATGACATATTAATGTGCACTTTAAACCTGCTTTTCTGCAATCACACTGTTTGTCACAGCCCTTCTTGCATTTGCACAAAATAAATTTTAGCAATTCAGGAGGAGCTGGTTCCTTTAACACATGGGTTCCCAACCGGTGGTACGCGGGAACGTTTCAGGTGGTACGCGTGAGTGATGTGTGCAAGAGTGAAGATAAGTTCCATTACTCCTAATGTTGATATTTTAAATTTTAATCTTTAAAAAATCGTTAAAAACTCGCTATTCTAGCTCCAGTTTTTAAAAATTTTCTGGGGGAGGACCCCCGGAAAATCCCAAACCCCCGGTGGTGTCTTCTATCAGAAGAGTACATATTATACGTTTATTACAATATTTAAGTCTGGTGGTACGCCAAAATTTCTCAAACAGTCAAATGGTACGCAGGTGCAAAAAGGTTGGGAACCCCTGCTTTAACATATAAACTGAACGTCCCATGACGAGACTGCTTCCAACCCCACTCTTCACAGGACTTATTGTTTCCCGACAATTTATGAACTTGATGATAACGTCGCGTTGCAAGGAATGCTGTTGTGCGACAGCTTTACAAGTATTTAGGTATGTTTGCCAGATTATATTCACTTTTGGTAATTGATCGTTTACCTCCATATATAACCTTGAAAGTATTACTTTCAGCTTCATCAATCTGATCGTTTCTGAATCGGCATACCTTTAGGACATCGATAACATCTTTTTTAAACTAATGAATTTAATGCTTTTTATCGTTTCATCACTATTGAAATGTATATTGCACACCAATTATTTCTTGAATGCTACTTTTCGTGTATTTGTTGTACTCTCCAGCGATCGATCGTCTCTGCAACTCTTACTAGTACACCATTGAACTTCATACATATCACATTGCTTTTCTTACAAACATCCATAGTTTGTTTCATCATTTTCCACATTGGTTTTGGGTTATCTCTATTTGCCATTAATAGAATTCATAAAATAATCTTCTGTTTTTGTGGATTACTTTTGTTGTCAAGTTCTTTATATTTCTATTCATCTCAGCTTTGTCTCATTGTTAATAGTGATAGCCTGCTTGTATGCACGATCCTTGTGATTAACTTGCTTTCTGATTTTATTATCATACCATTTGTTTTCATTTTGAGTTTTAGTGCACGACCTAAGGGGAATCAACTTATATAGCACTATATCTACATTTTGGTAAAGACGATCTACTACAAGTAATTCACTCTGCTCTCGTTTAACCATTCACAGTTCATTAATTCATCTTGAAACATCTTTTCTCAGGCTCTTATCGGGTTTAAATAGTTATACAAAATTTCAAGTGGATTTGGGATCTTTTTCTGTTGCATAAAGCTTATAATAATAATACTTGTCTTTATTTCTTATGGAGTCACACTAGCACAATACAATTTCAACAAAATTCATAAATGCAATACATAAAATAATTATTACAAAATTAAATAAAAACTACACAATAACAATACGATAACCCCATAAGAAAAGGGCGAAGTTCAGAATGACCCCCTAGGGAGCCGCCTGCTCTTCCACTGCCATAAACAATTATTTGCATAACTTTTGCTTTTTTTTTGATAAGATATATCAATAAATAATTAATAACAAACAATTATTCGCAGTGTTCCGGTCATCGTAGCAAGAGCAAGATGTATAATAATCATTAAAATGTTCTCCAATGTTTGCATAACTATCGGAATTTTTGTTCAAAAAGTTATAAAAAATTTACGTTTTTTTTTTATTTATTAACACTGTTCTGGGGGGCGAAAAAGGGTGCAAAATTAAATTTATTATTTTTTTTACCTTCTCCAATGTTGTTTCAAAATTTGAAACTTCCATCTCAATAAGATTGTCTATAGTGTCTATGGGCAATTAAAACATAAAATTTGTTGGAATTTCATCGTTGTTTGTTTTATTTGTAGAAACTTGAGGCAATTCGATTGAATTTCGGTTTACAATTATTTCTTTTTCAATGCAGTTTAGGCGCTGTTTTAGTTGCATTAATAGTTTTGGCTCATGTTTTTCAACATGAGCATTTAATTTGCTCTCCTATTCATTTCATGTGGATACAGGTAGAGCCTTTTGTTTTTATTTGCGGATCAACTTGAAGGCACGTAATTGGAAGATTGCTCTTCCATATGGGACACGATATCCCAACTGTGATTCAACCTTGAAACAGAATAAAGTTATTAATTAAATTATAACAAACACTCAAGAAAAATTCATCAAAATAATGATATTGAGTTAAATAATAAATTTGCTACTTACATTTTACAAACTTTCATTAGGTACTGCACAATATTAACAATTGAAAATAATAAATAACTCGTATACTCGTATATTGACGTATAACAAAACCATCTTATTGTAAGAATATTTCTCTTTGATAAAGAAATCTCCGCTCACCCAGTAAACATGGTAAAATTTGACGTGCAAAAGCTCCGATGTTAATGCAACTAGCTTTTTTATTAATACGGAGGCGAGTTAATAGGTTTGATCTTTTGCTTCTCGAAGAATCAAAAACACAATAGAAATTAACAGCTTTAATAAATTAATAATAATAATAAGCATTTTATTCCAAAACATCACTAAACAACATACATTGCATTGCGTTTGAAATCGTCAGACAAATAAACTTATTACAAAATAGTGTGAATAAGTGAAAGTAAAAAAATTTTTTATACAAAAAATTCGTGTGTAGAATAAGGTTCTAAGTTCTAATTAACACAGTAGCTACATGTGAAAGGTATTTGATCTTGTCAAAATTTCTGTTTGAAATCTCCACAAGTGTGTCAAACAATTCGAGAACAAAACTCGAAAGATGTAACCAAAAACAACTACAATAAATTATAAAAAACTCACCAATAGATCTAACGGTGTTCACAAAGATTAACTGTACAAAATTTATTTATTGCAGTTGAAATCTTCAATCAAAATGTCGACTCCAGAACAGAAATTACTCGTAACAGATAACTCGTCCACTGGTATATTGTGATATGGTGTCTCAAACAATAAAATTAGGTGGACATAGGATGGAAAGATAACCAGTAATTCTCCAAAACGGCTAGGTTCCCAAACATAGTCTCGAAGCCTTGGCTTCAATTTGTTCCGTAAATAAATTAATTACGATTACAGATACAGTCGTACCTATCAAGACTGAACACCAAGGAATGAAATCCAGCTAGCACCAGTTCTAGTCTCCTTTTCAAAATTGATTATACACAGAATAAAAAAATTATTCAAAATTGATTTTATTGGATGATATAAAAGGATACCTTTAAACCAATAAAAAGAAGCAATGCTCTTGAATTTTTACTTTTTCTGATTATTATCATCATCCCAAACTAAATGTTTTTCGTAAAAATCTATTACAATATCAGAAAACTTTACGTTGGCTTCTTTGGCTAGCATAAGATCCACTTCATCTGTGTCCGACCATTTCAACAAAAACATTAATTGTCCCGTTTCTTTGGTTACTCCAATAATAGATTCAGGTACTAATCCACGTTCTAAACGGGATAATTTCTTCTTTTTCTCTTTGACATCGCTGGATGTTACAATGCTCTCGAATTTACGTTTCTTGCTGTTGATGTTTTCTTGTGCTCTGTTAGATTCAAATTCGGCTATAAGTTTAGGGCACTTTGGCAAGTTCTCTTTGAGTTCCCAAATGCCATCTTTTTGGTCACGTCCCTGCAATTTTAAAAGATATTCGACTTTACCTGTCGTGGGATTTGTACGTTTATCTACTATTTTTTTCCACAACATACTCTTCTTCTTCGGCTGACAAAGTAATGGGTTTATCTGTAATAGACATTCTTACCTGAAATAATTTATTTTAAAAAGTTAGTTGGGCTTGATTTAACTTCAACGTCAGCCTTATGTACCAAGTAACAAATATCTTTCATACCAACCAAAGACCAATATATCCATTTGATTTCTCCACCTTTTTTCAGTTATAACTTTTTGTAATTTAATTCAAAATTGCCATGAGCGCTAATAATGCACTTAATAAAATGGGTTTGTTTAAACTGCGATTAACAATTTTCTTTTAAATTAATTCCACATTTTTTATAGTTGTGTAATTCAATTTTATTACGTTTTACCTACTTTTCACATTTTCTTCATGCGCAAATATTGTCAAAATAATGAGATAAATAATAAGTTAACATATCGTTTACCATGCATGCAATTTTAATATGAATAGCAAATACAACTAAAATATTAATTGTTTAGTAAGCCGAGACTATTGAAAATTTTAATACTTACACGGGAAACGCGGAGTGTAATTGGAAAATATGAACACTTTTTTCTCTAAATCCACATTTAGATTTACAATTTGTATTAAGACAATTTTAGATAATTTATTTGGAATACTTCCATTTAAGAGAACCATGTGCTCTAAAATTCTACCTGATGCCTTAAAATTCACATTGTCTGTTCTTACCCTGTTTAAGGGTAAGAATGGTACTAAACATTCTTCTCCTCGAAAATAACTGTTTTCCATTTGTTTAAAAAACAAATTAAAAAGTTCTTTGGTTAAACCACCAGTATCAATCCCTAATTCACTCTTAAATGATACCATTAATTTCTTTGTTATTATTATTATTAACGGTTCTTGATAATATTCTAGCATTTTCCGTACACAGTTTTTTCTAGAAATTTCAATAAAATATTGTTCAGCGTTTTAGTCATTTTTTGGAATTACCGGTAAATTGTCAGCACTATCAGTGTCTTTTTGATTATTACTATTTTGAAAATATTTCCGGGTTGTGCTCACGTTTTCGTTTGAAGACGTGTGCACGTCTGAAAGATCTGCATCAGATTGTATAGTATTAGGGGGTGAGTTCTCATATTTCTTATGTTACTAGTTTTGGACCTTTTCAGCACTGGGATAGACTCATCAATAAGTAAATAATTGAGAGGTATATCCCGATTGGGAATAATTACAATTTGGCTTCTGCCAAAAATTTCTTTGAAATCTTCACTTTTTTCAACTTCTACATTAGTAACTTTCTTGTGGTGCTATTTTTGCTAATGTAAATCCGACTAGTCGTAACAGTCAGTATAACAATCGGTGGGACAATTAGTATATGCAAAAATTGTGCATTATCATTTTCACGAATATACTTTACTAGACATTCGTATTGACCAATTACATTTCTAAATCGATTAACTGGTCGCACCTTGTAACGACACGATTTTCTGGTTTGTTTCCTTTTATCGTTTGAAATCGTTTCACCAATTGGCACCAATTTGGTACCATTTTTAATGCTGCTTACTTGAAAATCATCCTCCCATACTTCTATAATACGACCACTTCTTAGCTTCATGGTACAACACTAATCCAAATTAAAATTTTATTTCGCTGAAAGAAAATTTTTACCACTTTCAGGAACTACGGAAAACACGTCTATTGTTTACGAGCTCCAAAATCAACTAAATTTGTTTAATGGACACCTTAGTGAGCCAAGTTACCAAAGTCGCTTCGTTTGATTGGTCCTAAACCGATTTTGTTTTCATAAAATGTTTACTATTTTACTTCCGATTTTCACTACCAAAACTGTTAAAAACGCCACTTCTAAAATTTTCAGCTAGGATTCTAAAATTTTGGGAAAAGATTTCTTTCTATAAATATATAATATATTCTATAAAATATAAATAGGGGAAGGTGAGGCAGAATGGAGTGGGTACTTAAAGTTTGGGTCTATTTATTTTATACAAAAAAAAAATAAAAACAGTGGATTTTCTGCTATACGTGCTTGATTACTCTATAATCTATACGAAAAATTATTTGAATTGATATTTTGTTAAATAAATTTTGATATGTACCCTTATTTACAAACAGGTGTAATTTTCCCATTTTGTCCCATGGGGGAGGCAAAACGGGGCAGATTTGTTTAAACAGTAATAGTCAGGTAAAAATATTTTTATTTATTATTTTATTTATAAATAGGTGCTTTCACATAAAGGGCATACGTGAGCGGCGTCCCGGTCATCTTCATCTACTCCAGCACAAGAGTTGTGTGTCCATTTTCCGCATGAGGAGCATGTAATCCAACCTCATCAGAAAAGGCTTGGCAGTACAGGCACTCATTGTTTTTCTTTTCGTCATTGCTCTCTGATGATGTCGAAGAAGGAGATAGGTTATGCTTCTTGCCAGTAGCAGATTTATTATTATTTTTTGATGCTTTGGTAGAGACTTTTTTCACTGAATCAAGGCTTATTTTTTGTGTTTTAGCTGCTCCTTCTTTTTGTTTTTTAGGATCTTCTTTTTTAGATACTTTAGCAGGAATATTTTTCGTTGTAACAAGGCAACTTTTTACTGTTTTAGCTGCTTTTTCCTCTCTTGTTTTCAGAGTCCTCTACGTCCTGCTTGTATGGAGACGATGTCAAGATAACGGTTTTACCCCATTTTTTTTAAAACTCTTTTATTAGTTTGGGAAACTTTTGGGGTAGGAAACATTATCTCTGGACCAGCACACTTTAAACGAGTTGGATAACTGGACTCCTGCTGTGAAGTTGAAGCAGTGGAAGGCTGAATTGTTGGGCAGGGAACCTGCTGCGAATTTAAAAGTGTGAAAGGCTGCTTCGAAGTTGATGGCGTAGAAGGCTCCAGAGAAGTTGTTGGATTATGTGGGACCTGTGGCGAAAATGGGGTAGAAGTCGGCTGTGTTGAAGGGGTCGCACTTGGTGCTTCATTTATATCGGTTAATGGAAGTGCAATATCGATTGTTGCAGAAGGCAAGAAGTCCTGCACATTTACACATTTACTGCTGTGCTCATAGTTGCTGCTTGTATAAAAGCTGCACTAAACAAAGAAGCAATTTGAAATATAGTAACGACCTTTCCAGGGTTAGATCTGAGCCATTTTCTTACTTCATCCTCATAATATTTACTTAGTAGTCTCATAAATGCCACGTCAAGTGGTTGCAGCCTATGAGAACAATGAGGTGGAAAGCACAACAAAATCACCCCATTGTTTCGTGCTAGATCAATCAAATCTAAGCTTTTAGTGTGAGTTGAGTGCCCATCCAAAATAAGTAAACGAGGTCTTTCCTTTGTGGCTCCTGTAAATACAATAAATTTTTGAAACCAAACTAAGTTCCTTGGTTATCCAACCTGTTTCGTGTACTTCTGAATAAGCACCAGGTCAGAAAGTCCAGTCTGAAATTCTTGTTTCATGCGTTTTCGTGAGAATATCAACATAGGCGGTGTAATGTAATATAACGTTGCTTATTTATCGTAGATAAATAATACACGATTGATTTATTTAATTTGATTTAATACTTATTTATTTGAGGCGTGTACAACAGGAATTATAAGTACAAGCATCCACTTGCGGAGACGTACAATGCATGACTGACTCATTAACATTGAATCACCATGCGCATTATGTTACAGGCGGGACGTAACTTCCAGAAGTGGAGAAACAAATTTCAGCAGTAACAGTTTGTCCTCTTTCCGCTGATGTTACAGTTCCGACTTGTCGACATTCTTTTTGTGCAATTATTTTGGAGTGGCCTTTTGGGTTTACTGTTAGACCCGTTTCGTCGCAGTTAAAAATTCTATCGCCCGTCAGCTTGTGTGTGTCTACAACATTTTCGAGAAGGTCGAAAAATTGTTTGACTGCTACCCTATTAAATCCCATGGCTCGAGCCGCCGATGTCGCTTCCGGCTTTCGTATGCTTAGTTTGGGATGCCTGTTCATAAAACCTCTTACCCACTCTAATCCTGCTTTCCCATCCTTAAATGGATGGCTAAGACCGTTTCGATTGGCCAAAGCAAAAGCAAGCTCTCGAAATTCAATTTGAGCCTCTAGGTTAGTTAGGTAGTCAACTAATTCGGCCTCTTGGTTCTCTGAAACTACACACCGATATTTTCCTAAAGTTTTCTTAACGCTGTATTCTGAATTATTTCAATTTGGTCTCATTTTTAATGCTACTTACTTGAAAATCATCCTCCCATACTTTTATAATACGACCACTTCTTAGCTTTATGGTACAACACTAATCCAAATTAAAATTTTCTTTTGCTGAAAGAAATTTTTTACTACTTTCAGGAACTACGGAAAACACGTCTATTATTTACGAGCTCCAAAATCAACTAAATTTGTTTAGTGGACACTTTAGTGAGCCAAGTTACCAAAATCGCTTTGTTTGATTGGTTCTAAACCGATTTTGTTTCCATAAAATCGTTACCATTTTACTTCCGATTTTCACCACCTAATCTGTAAAAAACGTCAATTCTAAAATTTTCAGCATTTTGGGAAAAGATTCCTTTCCATCCCAATATGATGTGGATGAAATTTTTTTTTCAAAGTCGATGTACTTTACCCGCAATTAATGTTTAAAGTCACCGAATTTCACGACCATGCGGAATTTTTACTTCTTATCTTGTTGTCAGACGAGAGGGAATGTTGAATACTAAGTTGTAAAACATCACTACGCTTTTAATTATTCTGGGTTCTTTTTTAAAGTTTTTTCATTGAATATATAACATGTTAGATAAATAATTAATTAAAAATAATTAAAAGCAAATATAGGTAATAAAAAATTATTTAATTAATAGTTCGCTAACTTTAAACTCAATACTAATTGCAAAAAAGTAGAGAGAAATTTTTCGGTCGATTTCGTATGGTTTCATCATGGTTTTCTTTCTTTTGTTGGTGTCTAAAGCTAAAGGAAAATTTCCAACAACATTTTTCCTACTTTTCTAGAACAATTACAAGTATATATGTATTTATATCGTGAACAAAATAAAAATAGTTACTTCTTTAGTAAAGTTAATAAATAATTTAAAACGTACTTTTGAATCTTCACCTTCATTATCATCCTGTTCAAGCTCTATCGTAGATACTCTCGAAATTTGCGTCTCTTGGTTTCTTAAAAAGTGTAGCATTTCACACCACCAATACCACACACTTGGCACGTACTCCTGCTTCGCTCTTTTCCACTTTTTTTTAGTTCTCTCCTGTAGCACGACTTGATATTAATGAGTCTTTTTTTTTAAGACTATCAACATTTGCAGTTGGTTCAATTTTATTGTACACTTGTTAACCAAGCATTATTTTTTTGTTTCGGTCTTGGAAGATATCTGCTTTTACTTTTCACAGTTCGGGTAGATCTTCGAATGCTTCAAAAAAATCCACTCAAATTTGGATATTAGCAATGTTCGACGACATATTTAATTAGTAACACTAAACTTGGCCACACGAATAAAAGTAAACAAAATAAAAACTACTGCGAAGTTCATTCTTTGAATTTAAACTCAATACCTACTGATGGTTTACAAAATATACGCGCAAATGCCGGTTTCAGCTCTAATAATATAACGGAAAATCAAACACATCTTGATGCACCGCCAATGCAAAACCCTAGTAAAAAAATGGTAGTACCAAATTTTATACTTTAAATGGTATTTTTTATGACCAAACACACAACAGAGAGGTACAACACGAAAAGTTCTAAATTTCTATGGCCCTTTGTACAAATTTTATTTTTATTGTTGAAGCACTTTTTCTTATTAAATTAAACCTTTGTAGATCTGTTACACGTTTGTTTTTTATTTAGTTACTTGTTGCACGTTTGATTATTAAAATTACACTACTATACCATGCGACGATTCTGGTAATTCAGAAACAAACTTCTGAAAATTTTCAAAATTTGTTGCATAATATATAGCAGCATTGGGCCACGTTCCCCACCTTGTAAGCACTGGTTCAGGAGGAAGAGGTGTATTGGGAAAATTTTCTTTGAAAGCTTGCACTCTCAAGGGCGCCTCGAACCCCGTCAATACCGGGCGCCTTTCCCATACGCATGCTCGCAAGAGCATTCTGAACTTCCTCCAGCCTCAACGCAGGCGCAGGACGAAACTCCCCCAAATCAGGGGCTTCTACTGGATCGGCGAGAGGAAAGAAGACGTTCAACAAGTGTTCGACTCCCTCCTCCCAGCTGGCAGTCAAGCGACCACCCACACGCAAGGAGCCCACATCTTTAGACTTACCGTGGCCGCTACAGATTTTATATACTCGGCCCCATGGATCCGCGTTGCCCTCCTTCTCGACGAATTTCCTCCAGTCAAGGAGCTTCGCTTTCTTAATCTCAGCCTTGTAAACATGGCACAAGGTGAGATAACGACGCCAATACTCGTCGCAGCGATTGCCCCCACAAATGCGGGAACGCTAGAACCGCTTTTTGGCCGTGCGAGCAGCGGAACGTAATTTGCTCAAGGCAGGTGACCACCAAGACGCATTCCGAAAGGTGGTAACCGTAATCTTTTTAAAAGATTTCCTGGACGCATCGGCCATCCAAGCATCCAGCATATCAAGCTGCGACTCCAATTCCAACTGACCAAAATCCCACGCATCAATCGAAGCCGTAGATCGTAGAAGCTCCGAGGAGAAAGTGTACCAATCCGCACCCTTGATAGAATAGCGGACAGGCTGCCCCTCCTCAATTGAGGGCAGGGCACGTTGATGCGTTAAAGAAAATAGTATGGGATTATGGTCACTAAGGCAATTCCCATACTCGATATTCCAGGCAACGTTAAAGGATTCACAGACACCGTTGTTTGCCAACGTCACGTCTATGTCGGATTGGCCCCTAGCGCCACTAAACGTATAGTGCTCCGAGGGGGTGTTCAAAGCATGGAGATCTCTCCATGATGTATTCCTCGATGAGGAATCCTCTGGCACTATTTTGGCTACCGGGATGAATATTTTTACTATGCCAAACCGGAGACGTGGCGTTGGCATCGACCCCCAACACAGCGGGCCTACCAGCAGCGAATTGGAAGAACGCATCCATGCGCGCAAGGTCCTCCACTACCGGGTTATCTCTCTTCATATATAAGGAACCTATGAAGAGATCCCCGAAGTCCCCGTGCAGTTGTACAGGCACTAGGAACTCATCTAGACAGCTTTCCACTGTGATCGCGGTCAAGCCATCGTTTAAGACTACGATGGCTGCGGACGGGTTTGCCCCTGCAAAGATTCTCATCCTGCCTGGAACCCCCCTGATGTTACCATCGAAACCGCGACCTGGCTCCTGCAATAGGAAAGCGTCCACACGCTCGCGGGACGCCCACTGAAGCGCCTCCGAAACCACCAGCTGCGAACCGTGACAGTTGAGCTGAACGATACGGATCATAAGTTTGATCTCGATCGCTCAACCGCCCGACGATACTCCGGACACTCCGCCGCAAAAGCAGAGTGTCCGGAAGGATGACCTCGTCTCTTACAATTTATGCAGCTACGTGCATCCGCCTTGCACTGTGCGCCGGTGTGACCTGACTGGGCACACCTACCACAGACCTTTTGCTTCTCTTGGCAGTCCCGGGACACGTAGCCGTATCCTAGGCACTGGTAACATCGGAGGATGTTGGCCACCAGTACTACCTTGTGGGAACCAAATCCTACAAAGCACCTCTGCTGCCGAACCAACTTTGCAGCCACCTCCTTGGGAAGATCGATGACAGCATTCCCAAGGGCGCCCTTGCTTTTGTCGCGTTTGACCACTCTCGACTTTACATCGTAGGTCGCCTGGTCAACTGTCTCCGGACAGTTCTTCGATCTTATTCCCGCCAAGAAATCTTTATCGGCCATGGAATTAGGGATGTCGAATACACATACCCTAGGCAAAGGCTCTGAAGGGGCGCCGGTCCTAAGGTCCAGCTCCTCAAAACCAGAGAGTTCCTCCACGATACGCTTCTCGCCCTCAGTGAGGGTTTCCAGAATTACACCTGGTCTCCCACTTCTCATGAGCTTCAAGGACTTCACTCTCACGTTCAGCTCTTTGGAGACTCGGTCTATTAGGACCTTCTTGATGCCCTCACTGGAAACACCACCCTTGGTTGACCGGATCACGATCGGGAAACCCGCAGGAGGCGCACCAGGAGAAGGACGCGGCGGTTGGCGGCCGGCACCCTCTACACCACGACTAGGCGGAACCGTTCGGGACTGAATAACAGGTGTGGTCCGGGAAGAACCCGAGACCGCCGCGGAGTATGTGGCAGCCGAAGAGGCAACCGGCAAAACAGTAGCCCCCCCAGTACTGTCAGCAACGACAATTCCCTCACGACCCCGCCTTCTAGCCTCATGCAGCTGCCCCGTCAAGATCTTATTGGAGCAGATCAGGTCGAAGACCAAGTCTTCCATCTCCGAAAACCTACCCAGGATGAACTCCTGTTCAGCTCGCGTCGTTCTGGAGGCATAAAACGACCTACAGAGAGATTCCGTGATCGCTCTCATCTTCAGCACATAGTTAATGCTCTCCCCAATTGTATCGCCTACTTCAGGTGTCGCAGGACGATCCTGAACACCGGCCTCCGAAGAAGTCGAAGGAGGACGGTTAGAAAAACCCTGGGCCGCAAGCGCGTCCGAGCTAACGGCGCAGTCGCCCGAAGCGGCAGGACCCACCACATCCTCATCAACCAATGCCAAAGCCGTCTCACTCTGCTGACTGATGACGTTGTCAGCAACAGTGAGCTCCTTTTCTTCAGGAAGATTAGGGTCGATTCCCCTAATCAGACGTCTCTCCACGTCCCTCTTCACTTTCCGCTCTCTGTCCAAGGCAAGCCTCGGAACCTTCTTTATAGCGCCCTTAGATCTTGTGGACTCCGCAATGGGAGCCACCGCGCCCACTGCATCCTTCTGCGGCACAACAGCAGCAGTCCGTCGGCGCCGAACAGCGCCCCCCACCACCCTCTCCTCCTTTCCCGAGTCCGAAGACTCTTCCCCACCACCTCTCTTCCCTGTCTTTTTGTTTGTGATAGAATTCATAAGTATTCCCACGAGTCGGGACGAAAAACACTCCCCCGGTACCTTCGCCCATATACTGAGGGGGCCCATACAACAGTACCATCGCCAGGCGGACTGAGGTCGGGAACGCTAGTTGCTGGTACTACCCGCCAGCCATCCATCCCATCGGCACGCCCCTTAGAACCTTGGGATTAGGCGCTTTTTATAGAGGTGTGCTCCTTGCGGTCAGCCGATTAAGGCAAGCCCCCGGACGAGAGAGAACCCCCCATTTTACGGTATGGTGTACGATCCGCCCTGACTTAGTGAAAACAGCGCCACCACGTGAAGGTGTCAGGTACGGTCTTAATGTCACAGATTACTCTGTGACATTCTGGAGTTAATACTCCTTGGACCCTGCCAAAGCAGGTCGGAGTTGAAGGAGTACCGAGATACTCCCCCAACTACCCGCCCTTTACTACTTTATTTAGTAATAAACATACCACTATTTACCGGTACGTGACATTTGGGCGCCGCCGTTTGGGCGCTGGGATTTTTGGGCGGCGAGACTTTTAAGTGTTAAAAATGTCTACTGCGCACATTTGCTTCCAAATTTAAAACATGTTCTAAATAGTTAAATAAGTGGTAACTAACCAATGAAAACCTTCCGCTGGCTACTAATACGCTTTTTCTATTGGTTAGTTATCATTTACATGTAAATTTTACGTACAATAAGCATCGTGTCATACAGGCTTTATAGGTAAATAAATCTTAAAAAATATTTCCCCTCCCCACATAAGAGTCCGTAAGATTTCCCAAACCCCCCCACCCCAGGAGGGAGAAAAATACAAGATACAAAATACATTTTGTATTTGGAGCAATATATTGGGGGTAAATATTTAAAATATTGAATGTATTTTGCTTTGAAATGTTGAAATGTATTTTAAAATTTTTATTTGCTATACATTTTGCCCCCTCCCCTTTTCTTTCAAATTCTCTACCCCCAAACTCTTACGTAATTAATGGATGGCCCTTGGGGCCGTTGAGAAGGGCGTTTTTAGCCAATTGGCTTAAAGGGGGGGGGGTAATTTATCTATATCAATGTAAATTTCAACATAGATTGATCTTTATTTGTTGAAAAATAAAAAAAATAAAGGGTAAAATAGTAATTCTTAGAGGAGGTAATTACCCAATTAAACCCCCCTGAAACCGCCAGTGGCCGTTGATTGTTTATACCGAAACAAATAAATAAATACAATAAAACTTTTTAATAAATCTTTTATCATTTTTAATTTAATAATAACTCGATATTTTGAAGTTTTATATTATCTAATATCAACGAGTTAATAATTTATATATTTAAAACTTTTTAAAGTTATAAATTTATAATTTTTATAAATTCATTAAAACATTATGTGCAATTCCTCTAAGATATTCCAATAGAGTTCTATCCAGATATGTTTCGACTATTCGTTGTATTCTGGTATCCACTGATTGATATTTTCGTCTTTTATAAGGAGGAGCTTCACCACGTGTAAATTGCTCGTGTAATGCGTTTTTTCCTTTCTGGACACCTCGTAAGCCATCAATAAATTTCTATATAGATGGATGATCCACATCTAGTTGGGATTGCAAACTACGATGAGCTGCTTCAGCAATATTATTAGTTCTATTCTGATTGCTCAGCACCCGATCGTAAACATTCCATATGTGTAGAGAAAACAATGGCCTTCGCCTTGTTTGGTTTCGGTTTGGCCTTCCAACGTAATTGTCTTCTAACCAGTTCAAAATTGGTGTTAACTCATTTGGAAGATGCTGAACTAGTTCCTCAAGCGCAAAATCAAGATCATCAATCGGAACAAATGCGAGAGCGATTATCATACGAGCTTGCAGACCAAATTCAAGATCGTTTATATATTGATGGTATAGTCCATTGACACGAATTTGTTTTTTAAAATATTTCACTAAGTGAAATAAGCAGTCGTGTAATTGAGCTGTCGGAAAAACTGTAGTAGCTGAATTGATTACAGCTAATTCATAATCTAACGAAATCGTTTGTGGCTCAAATCGTGGCCACATTTCTTTAATTATATCAAACAACTTACCGGAAGTGTCACGATGCTTATTTGGTAACAAAGCATGTAATACTGGCAGAACAAATCCACCTCTGTTTGCCAAAATAACAAATATTTGATGAAATAGCGGAGGTGCTTGCCGAAATGTTCCATCTACATAAACGTTTTTCATTTGCTTGGCCCAGTCTGAATTGCTTTCCCTTCCAAAAATTAATATTCTTTGTGGATCGGGCTGTTCTGATGCACTTTCCGCCAAGAGAAAGTTGTCAGTTTGCCCAGGAGCAAATTCGTAAAGCTCATAACTCTCTGGAATTATTAAACTTTCCAAATTCATTGGAGCTGGCGGAACTCCTGCAACAATGTTTTGGACACGCTGACAAGATTTCCTTGTAGCGTCCGTATTGGGCATTCGTCCTTGGACAGCTGCTCCAGTGTTTTGTAGCACTGCGTTCCTGATTTGAGCAGGAGTTTCCACGGTTTCTTCCGCACGTCTTTTAATGGCAACTTTGATTTTGGCAACTTTTGTTCCTGCCGCATCAGGTTCGTGATTGTGATTACCTTGCGCACAACTATTCATTTTCCAATGTCGTATGAATACGACCACAGCACTTGTCCGCTTTTCGTTTACATCTCCAAAATTTTTTGTTTCATCCTTGCTCATTTTATCAAAAACGTACATATATCCCTCCATTATCAATTTCGTTTGGTTTCGATTTGTTTCGGTATTCTCCATGGTTCAATATTTCACTTGATCAATTTTCAATTTTTTCTAGACCGGTGAAGATTTTCTGTGTTTTAATTTTTTCAGCATTACCAACTCCACAAAAATCACCAATAAATACTTAATCCATAGGGGAGGATAACCACGTAAGGGTGGCACCCGCCTCCATCTTAAGCCTGTATGGCACGATGAATAATTTTGCATAAATTTTACATGTAAATGCTAACTAACCAATAGAAAAAGCGTATTAGTAGCCATCGGACGTTTTTCATTGGGTAGTTACCATTTACATGTAAATTATATGTAAAATTATGCATCGTGTCATACAAGCTTAAAAAGTAAAAAATAATTTTAATAAGAGCATACAAAGCTTCTTGAAAACATCAAAACAAAAATACAAACAGCTAAAATTAATTTTTGTCCCCCCCCCTTCCTTAAAACGCCGGCGCCCAAACGGCGGCGCCCAAAAGTCCAGCGCCCAAATGCCTGCGCCCAAAAGTCCGGCGTCCAAATGTCCTGGCGCCCAAAATTCTTGGCGCCCAAAAATTCGGCGCTCAAAAGTCCGACGCCCAAACGGCGGCGCCCAAAAGTCCTGACCCGACTATTTACAGCACTGATTAAAACTTGACCTACAGATTCCTCAATCACAACCATCATACAAAATTACAAGTTCATACAAATTCTAAGGACACATACTCTTTAATTCTCTTTTTAAAGCACCTCAGCTCTGTTTCCAATTTAAGCTCCAACGGTAAACCATTGAATAATCTTAAACCACTGTATAAAATCATACTTTGAGCCCTGTTGCTTCTAAAAATATTCAGCCTAAAGTCATGCACATTACGCGCCGAGTAACCATGAGAATCTCCTACATATGACACGCTATTACACAAATACTCAGGTAACAATTTATTTTTCAACTTGAACACAAAAATCAAAACATTTATAACTATTCTTTGGTATACACTGTGCCACTGCAATGTCTCGAGCATTACAAATTTGGACACGTATCTATCAACTTTCAAAATAGTTCTCATTCCCCTATTCTGAAGTTTCTGCAATCTACTCAACATACTATTGTTACCTACAAACAGAATAGAAGAACAATACTCAAAATGAGGTCTAAGCATAGTATTGAAAATTTTTATGGCACTCAAAACTGACACATTCTTTCTAATTTTTGAAAAAAAATACAATATTTTGGCTATCTTTTTACATACATAATCAAAATGTGCCTTAAAATTCAATTTATTGTCCACAACAATACCCAAGTATTTAAATTGAGTTACTACCTCAATCGAAGTACCTTCCATTACTACTTCAAGACTATTACACCCCTTAGCTTTAATAATCATGCATTTAGTTTTCTTTAAATTTATTGCAAGTTTATTCATCTGTAACCAGTCACATAAATTTTTTAACTCCAGATTAATTATTTCTATACATGAATCCACATTATCCCCAACGACATAAACCAGGCCATCATCCACAAATAAAACTGATTTTGCCCTATCAAATATGATATTCATGTCATTAATGTATAGTAAAAAAAAAGCAAAACACCAAGAATAGTTCCCTGAGGAACTCCCAATGGAACATTTATTTCGTCCGACACAAAGTCCATAACTTTCGTCTTTTGTTTTCTGTCACTCAAATATGACTCAAACCAACGTAATTCGTTTTCCCGAATTCCATATTTGTCTAATTTTTGTAACAGTATACCTTTGTCCATTGTTTCAAACGCTCTGCGGAAGTCCAAAAACACAGCCACAATCACTTTATTGTCATTCCACGCAACTTTCCAGTCTCCGATGACGTAAGAAATCAGAGACTCACAGCTATGACCCTTCCTAAAGCCTGACTGATATTCTGAAATTAAACGATTTTCTTCCAAGTAATCAATCAATTGGTTGTTTACTATCTTCTCCAAAATTTTCGACTGCACTGAAATCATATTTACCGGTATATTATTATATTTACCTTTCTAATATATTAATTGAAATATATTAGAAAGACTTAGGTTATTCTTTCATCAGAAGTGGGATAATTAGCGACGTTTAACCACTACAGTTAAGTAAAAAAAAATTTTTAGTACCTACTAAGTTTGTTTTAGAATTAATTTTTCAATTAATCTAAGTATCGCATTTTTTTCTGTCTCTTTCAAAATGAATGAAAATTTAGAAGAACCCAAGCAGAACGATAAAACCAAACATTTGACAGAAGAATGGATTAAACAAATAAACGAAATAAAAATTCGCGCAAAATTATCTGACGGTATTATGATTTTGAAAGCGGGAGATGCACTTTGCAGAAGTCGATGCGCATTGGAAAATTTTATCATACAGGGTGGAAAGTAACTTAGAATTCTAAATCTCATTTTTAAGGACCGCATTCAGAATAAAGTTTTTCGTCGTAATGATTTATACAGGGTGAAGTATCAAACATCTAAAACTCATAAATAAAGAAGTCTGATAGGATGAACCTATATTAGTTAAAATACATAAGCTGTATTTGAAAAGATATGACTAAAAAATTAGAAAATAAAAAATTAAAAATTTTTAAAAAAAACCTTTTATTTAAAATTACAAAAGTGCACTAAAAAGTAGAAAATAATTTTAATAAAAGCAAACAAAGCTTCGTGAAAACATCAATATAAAAGCGTGGGGTTATGAATTTTGTACACCAATAGTTAGCCTGCTTATCCACCTATAAACAGCCCCACGCTTTTATATTGATGTTTTCACGAAGCTTTGTTTGCTTTTATTAAAATTATTTTTTTAAAAATTTTTAATTTTTTATTTAATTTTTTTAAATTTGAGGACGTTTAAACGTGAACAATTAAAATTGTCCGTATTAAGGATTTATTTTTTTTAATGAAGATTGTTAAAACGATTTTTTTTTAATTAATACCCCTAAAATAAAGATCCACCGGCTAGCTGCCCGTCCGTCGACGGGCTTTCTACCTAGTTTTATTTAAACTATTAGTGGCAATAAAATAGAAATTATATTTATAAAAAATTTATACATTTTATATAAATCATTAAATAGTATGATAATGGACATAAAATTTTCAAAATTTTAACATTTTTACAAAATATTTATATAAGAATAGTTGTATTATATATGATTTTGTAAGGACAAATGGCTAAAACTTATATAAGAAATTTATAATAAAATTGGCGGTAAGATGGTGACTTTTATCTGTTAAAATTTGTAAGAAAAAGTTTATAATAATTGCACGAAAAAGTGTTTCAAACGTATATAATTTTTATACAATAATTTTATCTGGAAAATTACCAACTTTACAAGATTTGATATATAATTATTATGAAAAAATTTACAGACAGCAGTCTGTACCTGACCACAGTCTGACCACAGCAGTCTGGCGTAAATCAAACACGGATAGACTAGAGAGCGGGGCACCGCGGTTCTAATCCTGGTTGCGTCGGATATGCTGTGATCTAAAAAGTCCAAAGTCGATATGTGGACTATGGGGGAAGGCAACGGGAAACCACCCCATTAACATTTCCCTAGAACAGTTTTCTTGGCTTAGCCAGGAAGATCGCCAACATCCGGATTCGGATAGGCACTTGAAGAAGATAAAAAAATTATGAAAAATGTTGTCTGGGTATGTAGCTTATGGTTGAAGCTGCCGTGCCCCGTCAGAAGGAAGCTGAGGTACATGCTCGGCGCAAACCATGGATTGCCTAGTGCGTACTCTACACTGGGCAAGAGATTCTAAGTGACTAGCTAAGGTGGAGCATAACGTATAGGAGGAAAATTTTAGTTTTGAATTTGAATTGCCCTGGGTGCGCGATAGTTACCTTTTGACATACCATACATAATAGTAAAAAAATTTTTTTAAATATATTAATATCTTTAGGTTCCTTTTTTAATCTAAAAATATAAAAAAAAAATTCAATGTCAACTTTTCTATGAAGCTCTTTGCTTGCTTTCTTTTTAAATAATCTTTTAATTGAAAGAAAACAACTCAAAATCCACCACGAGAAGTTGGCTGCATGTCGGATTCCACCCTCCCACCTTCCCATTTGTCTAAAAAACTTACTTTTAACTTACCTTAAAAAACTAAAAACTTACTTAACAAAATCTTTCTTTGTTTCTAACTTTTATTAATTTCTAATTTTTATTTAAAATTACAAAAGTGCACTAAAAAGTAGAACATAATTTTAATAAAAACAAACAAAGCTTCTAACATCAATATAAAAAGAAAAAACACCACCACATCCAAAGTCTGTACGAACTTATGGAATATCATTTTCGTACATTTGTGCTCTACGAAATTATAGCCAAATTATTTTTTTTGGCCATAATTAAGTCCTTTTGACACATCTATATTAGACCCTTAACATCACTTTTGCCTCCACAAACAATTGTAATTGTTTTGGGAGACCTCCAGTTTTGTTAATGTTCTATGGAATATTTTCTAAACGGACATTATTTGTGTTTCGAGTTGCATCGATGATTTGAGCTTTAACTGTAATAATGTCTATATTGTTTCTCTTGAAAGTTTCTAATACAACATTATTGTGTTTCTCAACCTGTTCATTTGTCGGATATATACGAAAGACTTTGCCAATAGAAAATTGTCCAGTACGCTTTTGAGAGTCCTTTTCTATCAAGATGGCAAAATGCTCTGATTGTAATTGACCAAGTCTCAATGCATTCAGGATTTCTATGATGTTTAGAATAATAATACAAATTTGTACCATCAAATGCTACTGCATGAATTCTTCAACATTCGGATGGTTTCCTTCATTTTCTTCTGCGAGATCACTATCTGAATCACTTTCGTCTTCAGTAGAATCACCACTTTGGTCTCCGCTATCATAATCATCATCCTCGCCTTCAATATCATCATCATCATAATCCTCGCTATCAGTATAATCATCACTAGTATAACTCTCTTCAGAATCATCACTATCATCCTCATCTTCCCCTGTCCTTTTTTCTTCGGTGGGCCATTCATTTAAATCAACGGGATCGTATTCATCATGAAATACAGCATTATCATGAACATAGTCATCTCGAATTTCGTGCATTTCAAAATTCTCATTATCTTCTCCCTCCACCGTTTCATCGTTTTGCTGTTTATCCATTTCCATGGTTTCGTCATCCGAAAAATCATTTACAATGTCGAACGTTTCTCGTAGTTCCTCAACCGTTTGGGCATTTGCTATTAACCTTGCTATTGTTCTGTATGCGGCAATACCTAAAGATTTAATGTCTAGGTAATTCGAAGCCAAAATTAATTTATGCAAAGTAATTTGACTTATATCTTGAAAGAATTCCTCTTCCTATGTCGTTTGAAAATCCGTACGATAATCGTATTCATTAAACTCATATGCAGGTGGGTCGCTCGTGTAGTGAGAAATCCAATCAAGAACAATTTTGAACGTTTCCGAATCTATGCTTTGTAATTCCACGGGTGGTTCGTCATCAAGACTATTGGAAACTTCATGTTTTCTTGAAATTCACATAATGTAAGCAATCTCCATAAATGTGTAGTTGGTGCTAAATGCGGTGGTTGATGAAATATTTCATTTCTTCTCACTGGCGGTGGTTCCACTTTGCCAATTAACGTTTCTTTAGTTCCATTGTATTCAGCATAGAAGTGTTTGATTCATGTAATAGAGGACACTGATTATTGATTGAATCTGTACCTTTTGATTCTCTTCGTACTTTTGTAATCCTTTCAGAACTAGTACTAGGTTCACGGAGAGAAATCTGTAATCACTAGTTATGAATAATGTGTTCATAAATTCCATATTTAAGAAAATTTATAAGATAAGAATTATATTTTTATGTTATGAATAATACGCATAACATATTCCTAAAAGTTCAGTTTGTATGAGTAAGGTATATTCATGGATTATGAATAAGATTTATAAATGCAATAAAGTTATGAATTGTTATTCATATTTTACCCAGGGTTGTAATGTTTAAAACATTTTGTTTTAAACAAGGTGTTTTAAACATGTTTTATTTAAAAAAAAACATGTTTTTTTACAACCCTAGGGTTGTAATGTTTAAAACATTTTGTTTTAAACAAGGTGTTTTAAACATGTTTTATTTAAAAAAAACATGTTTTTTTACAACCCTGATTTTACCACGGTTTACTTGCTACAAGTGGAACGATTCCCATCAATGATGCTCGAACGGCTTGTTGAGGAAGGAGAGCAAACCTCTCGTACATGAAGTATAATTGGTTTGCTTCCACGGAAGAAAAAGTGCCGTAATCGAAGAAGAAGATATCTACTTTACCACCGTCTTTTTTCCTAATTTTCGTGATAAAAGCGCGACAGTACTCCAAACCGTACTGGGCTATACAAAGCATCCCTTCGTTTAGTTGACTTTCTGGAATCATTAATTTTTGAGATTTTTCATTATATGTTTCTTCTAACTCCTGCGCCAAGTTTTGTAATTCTTCATAACCGTTATTTAAAATTACCCAAAACTTGGATGGATTTATTACGTCTCCTACGTACAACATGACTTCCTTTTTTTCCATAATATTGCTTACGTCAAGTTGATTGGACATGTCGTCTTCCAATTTTATGGAATCCACCAGTTTCTGAGGTTCGGTTTCAGTTTTGTTAACGATCGGGAGTTCAGGGGATGTTTCGTTTTCATCAAGAACTAGTTTTTTTTTCTATTAAAGCTTCAGCAATATTTTTGCCGCTTTCGTTATCAACCAATGTGATTCTCAAAATGTTATTGATACTATCAATACGGATAAGCTTTGCAGTAAACTCTTTATTTTCAACTAAACGAGAAAATTCCATTGTAGCATCCTGGGACCATTTCTTTTCGAACGATCGAACACCTGCTAATTTAGCCTTAATTGCTTATTGGGGCATATAAGCAAATTTATTCAATAAGAAATATAAATTCCTCGAGTCGATACGAGAAATTGTTCCGTAATCAACGAACAGAACTTCGACTTTGTGTTTTTCGGTATTGACTTTTCTCACAAAGCAACGATTGTATTCATCTGCGTGCATTGCTACGCAGAACAAACCCTGAGTTACGTTGTTTTCAGGAATCTTCAGTTCTTCGGATTGATTTGAATCAAAATATACATCTTGAATGTAGTACATTAACAAATTGGTTAAATCCGAAAGTCCTTCTTTCAAAATTACCCAAAAATGAGTTGGATTCTGTACTTTTTCAACCAACTTCAATTTCGCTACCTTTTTTCGTTGACTTGGAGAAAAACTGCTGATGTAGACAGCCGCCCAACTTTACTACATTTTGAGGGTACTTGATTTCTGACTTGACTTGTTCTTAGCTTTGTTCCATTTTGTTTGGGGAGTTAATTATCGCAGTTAAAAAGTATTTATTTCAATTTACAATTTATAATTTTACTTCATAATTCAACACTTATATAGAAGTTGGAATGCGACTTCAAGCGCAAATACCAACTTGAAAAATTTTACATTAATTTATAGTAATAATAATAATTAACGATTGCAGAGCTGACTTTTCCAATATGAAACTTAATTATTCGATTAAATCTGTTTTTAACCAATCGGCAATCACCATTATGTTATGGTGTCCGATTTTCTTGTGAATTCTTTATCTTTAAACTGAAATAAACAGCATAGACATCTACCTTGACATTTTGTTTAATAATTCAATGTGGCGGACGTTGGAGACGTTATGTGCAGTGTGCGACGAGTTTTCGTTCACGTATTGATACTTCGACCAATCAAAGTATATAAATTACAAGGTATGATTTTGCACCTCTCTCTCTGTAGTCGGTTTTAAACGCCTTGCGACGTTGTCCGATACCAAACTACCAACCTTGCAGATTGGCGTTTGGTTTGTTAGCATTGTACATTTTTTACCAACGACGAGGAGCCAGCCCGGTAGAACCCCCAACCTGGAGGACCAACGAGACGGCCAGAATAAGTTGTTACTTACCCGGATTCGAACCGGGTATTGAGCGTTTGTAGTCACCTCGCTTGACCATTGCTCTCCCACCGTCTATTTTTCAATCTTTTGCACCTTCTAGTCCATTAATCTGGAATCTTAATAATTTAATATGGCGGACGTTAGAGACAATGCGTAGAATAAAACGAGCTTTCGTTTACGTACTTGTAATCTATACACCTTGTATATTCCTGTTTTTTAAGAGGCCTTGGTAATCGGGATTGGTTTAATTAATTATTACCAACTTAAAGAAAGTGACCTTAGGAGGAATTTACATACGTCCAATATAATCTCTTGTAATCTGACCTTTGAGGATCAGAGGCTTAATAGTTTGATTTCTAGAGTCCGGATTTATAAGCACTAAAGAACGTGTAAAACACGTCTTTAGCGATAATAAACGTTTTCTATTGGTAATACACCTTTACAATTGTTGAGTTATGGTAGGGCTGAAGGGGGTTACTGCCTATAAATCCGGGCTCTATATGATTTTTATGGTGTCGTCTTAATCTGCACTTGAGTAGCTTAGGTTATTAATGTAAGTTATTATTTGATTAGTTTTATACAAGGTTCAATTATTTTATTTGAATGGTTCCATGTTACGATATAATTGAGTTTGCTGTGATTATTTTATTTTGCTGAGTATCACACTACATACAGGCCAAGGGCATAATTACATGTAGTAGATAAATTGCTCACCTAAATTTCACAATTAAAGGAATTTTGGCAAAAGAAGACGAGGACTATTTTTCCGAATGGGTTGTGAACAGCTTTTATCGGAAAACACCGAGAAAACGTCACTTTCCGAGCGACCTATCAGGCGGAGAAAACACAACATTCTCTACTCACTTTAAAAACAGACGTGTAATGAAAAAGAGACGTGTAATGGTTTTCATTACTGATCTCTTTTTTATTACTGGTCTGTTGGGCCTGCAGAGGCTTTCCGGCGTGCCCGCAGCCGACCTCTGAACTTTTCGTCTGAGCTGAGTCTCCTGCCTTCTGGCAGGGTGATGTCAATCAATGATGGACCCAGCTCCCCTGCCGGCAAAGGTAGGCTCGTTGCCTACATTGCCGACTCCGAGGTTCATCTTGCTCAAGATGTCGGTGAGCGTGTCCCCTCGGCCATCGCTTTCCAATGAACCCCACTCCGGAGACTTGGCGTTAAAGTCGCCACCCACTACCACCATTCCTTTCACGCCGCTTACACTCTCTCGCAGCAACTCCTACTGCCTTGCGAAGGTATCCAGGGTGTCTGAAGGGGAGTAGTAACAGCTATAAAATGTTACCCCTTCTTTGATGTTGGTCCAGACAAACCCTTCATCTGTCCCGCTGCCTCTGACGCACTTTGTAGTTGTTGGCAGGTAGATTGCTGCTCTACCTGTGGCGTCTCTCAAGAAGTCCTTTGAGGCAGCAAGATTTGGCTCGGATAGTAGAGCCAGATCGAGGTGCATATAACTGACAGTAGCGGTGAGCAGGTCGTATGTATTCCTCGAGTTATTCAGGTTAACCTGAAGGCAGCGGAGCCGCGACCCACTTGGGGGAGTATTTTGTTTCCCCCTCCGCGTCGTAGTTTTTAGTTTAAAGACTTTGTGATGGTTGGTGGGTGCAAGAATTTCTCTTGCAGGCGAGGCTCACCCTGTTTACTCCATCCACTTGATGATCATCTGGCTTATCGTGAAAATAAGCCAGGTTGCACCAAACTTTGGCAGTAAAGTTGGTCACAGAGCCACTTGATCCTTTTAAGATAACAAAAAAAAGGTAGCTAGCTTTACGGATATTTAGTCCACAGTCGAAAAGCAAATGGGTCACGCGTATACGCGGTTGGTGAAGTTCTAGAAGATGCTGATCTGATGTATTTACGACGACAATTGCTCTTATAGTCCACAGATGACACAATCTACATAAATGGAATTTTGGAAATCAAAATAGATTTTTTAATTTGTAGCCAAAAGATGTTAATAGAAAATGTGCAAAATCATTTACGTGAATATTCGGGAAGAAACCTTACACCAAACTACCATAAAATATGCAAACCACACAACTGGATCAAGAATTGATCCAGAAAAATCTCAGAAAAAGAAGTCACTTCCAGAAAACTCCTACACTTCCACCTTGTTTGATTTCAAAATCCTCTTTTGCTACCAACCTCTGTTCTTAAAATTTACTCAAATTGATTCTATAGTTGCATACTTTCAGGCGCAAAAATGTTATTAAAAATTCAATTTAATAAATAAATTGCACTAACAGCATTTATGATGTTACAAGGTATTGTTTAATATTGTCTCGAGTCCGCTTCTCTCGTAATCTCGAGAGCTGATAGCGGCCTCCTGTCTCAGCTTCCCTAGTCAGCTTCGTGACAGGCGGTTTGATGAGTCGCCCCTTGGTCGTTTTGGGGGATGGAGGAGAAAGCGTGATTTTCTCATTGAAGTTGCCGTCATTGGCCGAATTTATTGCTTCGCGGTCGTTGTCTATCTTGATGGTTTTTCTGACCGCGCCAGTCTCCTTGGTGGGACCCTTTTTTGGCGAGACGTGTCTATTTCTTCCACTCTGTTGGATTCCTCCCGACACCCACCGCGTTGTTGTGGCGGTGCCGGGGTTTTTGGACCTGATGGTTTTTGGTCTTTTTGGTAAGGGTCTTCTCTGCTGGAGCTGGGGGAGGGGATTTTGGCATCCAACTCTCTCCGGTACTGGGGCTTCCGACGTCCCCTGCACAGTAGGATTTTTCTCTACTTTATTTCTCATCATATTTTTTCTCTGAAGATTTTTGATCTGGGCCTTCAACCCCGAGGTACCACTAATGACGCCCGTAACAGCTCCTGGGCGCCATGCAGCTATCGGCGCCGTACTACAACCTTGGCTTAGGAGGAAGGACGATGTTGACCTCTATTTGGATACCCCTCGCGTTAGCCCTGCAGGGTTTCCTTATCCACCGGAGTTGGTTAGCGGATCTGTGAGATCCTCCCGCAAGTTTCCCGTGGACCACTAACTTGGAGGTGCGAGTAGGGTTTTAGCCCCCGGGGTGATAATGGTTTTTTTTGTTTTTTTTTGTTTTGTGAGCAAGGAGGTGGGAATCTGAAAACAGACTCCGGGTCGATCTATCCCGGGAGTGTGGGGTTTCACCCACTAAATCCACCCCCTTTTCTCTCCGTTGGAGCCCGGTATTCGCCTTCCGGCATTCCTTCAGGCTCCAACGGTGGCTCATGTTAATGAGCCGGCTCGTTTTCTAAAGCGCCTGGGCTTTAGGCATTGTCTATGTCACTATTTGAACTATCGCTATTTATTGTCTCAGTTTGGTAGGTGTCTCTGATCGGTCCGTTTTTGCGTTGCTCCATTCTTTCGTTTTAAGGATAGACGCGACCAACGGCGGCGATCTTGAACCAGCTTCCTCATCTCTGAGCATATGATGGACGATATTATCCGGGGTGAACATTTCCCCGAATTCAAGAGAGAGGAGCTGGCGCTGCCGTTTCCACCTCCAACACTCAAAAAATGTGTGTTGGGAGGTGTCACACTTGTCGCAGTGGCGGCACTGGTCGCGATCTTTAAGTTTAAACCGATGGAGTTAGGCCTCGAAACAGCCGTGGGCGGAGAGCATCTGGGTTAACCAGTAGTTTAACTCTCCGTGCTTACGTTCAGCCCAACGCTTAACGTCCGGTATGAGCCGATACGTCCAACGACCGTTCTCCGCGCTATCCACCGTGCCTGCCACTTCGCGAAAACTTCACTCCCGGCACTAACGGTCCACGGAGGCATAGAGGCGAGGACTAAGGAGGGGTCGGCCGATATTGTCCGATAGCCGCACACCACCCTTAGGGCAATCCGTCTTTGCACGCGCATTAATCTTTTGCGGTTTCGCGCCATACCGTTTTTGTGAACGTCCACCGCAGCACACCACACCGGTGCAAAATACAGTACGGTGGACTGCGCCACGCGTCCCAAGGTTTTTCTCTTCGCTGTTTTCGAGCCGCCCACCTTTGGCATGAGTCTAGCAAGCGATGTTGAGATCGCTTGCGTTTTAGCCACTGCCGTCTTGATGTGGGACGCGAAGTTCACGCTCTTGTCGATCACCACACCAAGAACGGTCACCTTTTTCTTGATCTCGATGGGCTTTCCGCTCAGCAAAAGAGAGACCCTGGGCTCTGGTATTTGTCCGCAGACCACGACCGCCTCCGATTTCTCCGGCACTAGCTGGAGGCGAATAGAGTCGGTCCACTCGGCGATCCGGCTAATGGCCTCATTTGCTCTTAGTTGCAACTCCGCGCCGTCAATCCCTTCGACGATCAGTGTCAAATCGTCCGCTAACCCCACTATCTTCACTCCGTCAGGGAGTAGAAGTTTCAGCACCCCGTCATACATGATGTTCCATAGTAGGGGCCCCAGTACCGAACCTTGGGGCACCCCACTGGTGACCAATATCAGTGTGCCATCCTCGTCTTCCAGGTCCAGGAGAAGATGTCGTTTGCTGAGGTAGCTGACCAAGATGTTATAGGTTTCCGGAGTAATCTTCAGCTTCCTCAGCGCCTCCAATATGTGAGCCCACCCCGCGCTGTTAAAAGCATTACAGACATCGAGGGTGACCAGCATCACATATTTCCTAGTACGCCACGTGCCGCTCTTTGCAGTCGCTACTGCGCTCAGAATATCCTTGAGCGTGTCGGCCATAGATCTTCCGGTTCGAAAACCATACTGGTTGTCCGAGAGGCCTCCGCATTGTTGTATTTTTTTTTTAAGGCGGTTAGCAATAAGCCTCTCTAAGAGTTTGGCAACGTGGTCGATGAGACAGATGGGGCTGTACGACGACGGTTTCTCGGGCGGCTTGTTGCCCTTCCGGATTAGCACCAACCTGGCTGTTTTCCAATCGGCAGGAAATTCACCCTTTGCCAAACAGTTGTTAAAAACGCTAAGGAACTGCTCGGGGCATTTTAAAGCCGCCGTTCCCACTATCCTGCCCGGGATGCAATCCGGGCTGGGTGCCTTGTCAGAGGAAACTTTGTCCGCCGCCGCTATGAGTTCTTTAACGGTAAACGGGTTGAAAGTTCCCTGTGTCTCTTCGTCTCGGGGGACGTCCATTTTATCCTTGGTTGTTTTCGGATGTGTTGGGAATAAGTGTTCTACCACCTCTCTCACCTTATCAGGAGAAAGTCCATGTCCTTTCCCACCGCGCAATTTATTGCGGACGATTTTGTAAGGGAGTCCCCACGGATCTTTGTCCAGATCGTCCAGAAGGTCCTTCCAGCATTTCCGCTTGCTTCTATCGATCATGATCGAGAGCAGCTTCTTTACTTGGGGTGATAATGGTTACATTGACTTAACCTCACATTATTTTGAATAAGTTTGCAGTTAAAACCAAAATAAAATGCCGTCCAGTATATCACACTTTCTTGCCTTAATTTGAAATTGTTTATAATTTATTGGGAAATTGACTTGAACAAAGTTTAAATTACCATACTCATTTTTGCTACTAAAATTATCTTTTGCTTGTAATCGCAAACGTGATAACGCATCTGCACTACCATTTTGACTTTTTTTAATAAAAATACTGAATCTACAATTTTTTTAGTAGCAAATACAATAAAAAACATAATTAAATTTTATTATCTTAATTTTTAATTACATGCAATGACATACTAAAATTGGGGTATGACCCCAGTACTTGTATCTTTAATATTATAAAAATATTTGTTAATAAGTTGCCACACAGCTTCACTTTGTTTTGGATATGCAAAATTAAAAACAAAAAAAGCCGTGAAGTAGACGTCCAAAGCTCTTTAAATGTTGTAAAATCTAAATTTGATATAATCCCAGTACATATTTTCAGTCTCAATGTCATCGAGTTTATCATCATCACATACATCTTTCTCCAGTTTGCTTCTTCTTTTTGTTACTTTTTTCTTTTTAGCTTTGATCAAAGTTGTCTGTGTTTTGGCCAGTTTCTCATTTCTCTTCATATCTTTTTTTCAAGTTATTCTTTAAATGCAGAGTTGAGGTCAAAACTTCTGACTTTTGTTTTTTTGCTCGCCCTCTTATTGGAGTTTTGCCTTTAGATTTATTTTTTGGCAATTCTACGACAGAATCAAGGGACGAATTTTTCAAGTCTGTATCCATATCTTTAGAGCATCCGGGAACAGGATCCTCATAATTGATTTACAGTTGATTTTTTCATGTTAGATTTGTTTTGATGTTCATTTGATGTAGTTTCCTGTAAACCATCTGCTTCTTCAGTTGATTTATAAAAATCGTCATCACTAAATACATTTTGATTCAGAGGATATATTCCGGACTTCTCAAATTCAGTAATACCTTTGCTTTGGGTGGTTAAAATTGTGGGGTTCCAAGTTCCAACAATGAATATAATAAAGAAGCTAATTTCGTTTTTAGACCATCCTCTTGAAAATGATTTTTTGCTTTTTAAGCCTGTATGACACGATGCATAATTTTATGCATAAAATTTACATGTAAATGCTAACTAACCAATAGAAAGAGCGTATTAGTAGCCATCGGACGTTTTTCATTGGTTAGTTACAATTTACATGTAAATTTTATGCAAACCTATGCACAGTATCATACGAGCTTTAGTACACCTTTTTAATTTTATAAAGGGTACTTTTTAAAATTTAAAATTTTTTTTTATTATATTGGTAAGTAGTACTTGTAATACTAAAAAAGTGTTTTAATTATACAGAATTTCAAAACAATTAATATATTAAGTTTGCATTAACAGTAGCAATAAAATAAAAATTGTGGAAATATATCAGGTAATTATTTATTTTAGCTTTTAATTATTTTCTATAATATTTAAAACTTCAAAATATCGAGTTATTAATAAATTAAAAATTAATTGAAAGATTTATTTAGCTTTCAAACGATTTTATCTAGTTACCGTTCAAATGACAATACTTGTTCTCTGTTTCCATGACTTGTTTACATAATATCTGTATATTATTCTGATGACGAACGAAATAATCGTTTGAAAGCTAAATAAATCTTTTAATTAATTTTTAATTTATTAATATCTCGATATTTTGAAGTTTTAATATTATCTAATATCAACGAGTTAATAATTTATATATTTAATTATTTTCGAGAAAATATGTACAAGAAGTGGTACTTTTGAAACTTTTGAATTGATTAGATTAAGGGTGCGATTTTAAGGACTATTTAAAAACTTTATTTACAACTCAAAATTGGTTATATATAGATACGGTGTAAGAAAAATTCCCTTCGAAAAGAGAATTCTCCGCACACCCAGTAAAACTGGTAAATTCGACGTGCGAAGACGTGCAATGATAATTCGGCGGCTGGGCTGGGTGATGGGTAATATTAATTGCTTCTCGAAGTAGTAAAACAAAATAAACATTAAATAACTTTAATATCACTAACAGTAAGCACAAGAAAACACTTGAGTTAATAAAAGTGAATTATTCAAAATTTCTGTCTGCTGGCACCACAGGTGTCTAGAATAACACACACCAAGTATTGTGGTATCAAAGGCTAAATCAAAAACAACTACAATAAGCAAAATCACTCACCTAAAAGATCTTTAACGTGATTACAAAAGATAATATTACATAAAATACTCATTATAGCTGCTCTTCTCTCTTCAAGTTGTTGATTACAATCTTCCAAACAAATGTGTTGACCATAGACAGAACAGGAACACAAAAACTCATCTCCAGATACAGTGGTGTTATCACAGGTGGTACAGGTGTTACAAGGATAAATAAAAATGGTCGTACAGATAAAACATTATCTTCACCTCAAGGTTGCAGCCTACCAAACTTCCTCTTCAAGGAAGAACCAAAAAAATACTGAATGCTGCAGGACCATTGAAGTTGAAATATCAAAAACCAAGAGGAAAAATCATAAATCAATAAGCCGGGACGTTATAAAGCCGTAAATTGATAAAGCCAATACGTTATAAAGCCATAAATTCATAAAGTTATAAAGCCGCTGTATGCTCAACCATGACAAAATAATATGGAAAATAACTCTGCAAAAGCGATTTCCAAACTAAAGGCATTCAAGTATCGAACAAAACGTCTTACGAAAATATCCTCAATCGAACCACAAACAACTCGAAATTTTGGAAAACATAAAATCCGCAAAAGCGATTTTCCAGAATAACATGAGCATCCATAATCACGAATAAAAACATTAAACAAAAACTATCTGCATCGATCCATGCAAAAAATCTAAAATATCATGTTGAAATTGCACACCAAACTTTCTGACAGAAAAATTTTTCCGGAAGTAATCTCAAGCAAATCATACGCGCTGCGCATGAACCAACTAGGGTGAACCATCGGCGTGCGGACTCACAAACGAAAATGAAAAATTTTCGTTACAACACACTAAAAAAAAAAGTGCCCTAAATATAATGAAAAATTTCATAACATTTATTACAGTTTTCATAGATTCTCAGCCAAAGAAAAAAATCATTATATTTACAAATTTGAATTAATTAATATAATAAAGAATTTGTTTATTGAATTTAATAGTAATTTTTTAAATTCAAATATTCGAATTAATATATGTAATGAAGGGTTTCTTAATAGAATTTATTAATTAATTTTTACAATTTATAAAATGGATTTTATTAAATCTATAAAATTATTTCATTAAATCTAACAAAAAAGTTTCTAGATTGGAAGTATAAATTTCTAAGACTCGATCGAATATGGTTTTAGATTTCATAAAGAATGTTCTACAATTAAAGCTACAATTTTATAGGTCCAATAATCTAATTTCATAAATATAATGAAAAAGTTTATACATTGATGGTATGAATTTCATAGACTCTAGGACTGTTTTCTTAGATTTCATAAACTAATTTCTTACATTGGAAGCATTAATTTCTAGACCTAATGATTTAATTTAATAAATAGAAAGAAAAATGTTTATTAACTCAATTAATTAGTTTCTACATTAAAAAAACATAATCGATAGATTAAAAGAAATAATTTTATAGACCGAATAACCTATTTTGTTAGATTTAATGAAATACTTTTATAGATTTGATTAAATCCGTTTTATAAATTCTAAAGATTACTTCATAAGTTCTATTAACAAACTCTTTATTTCATTTATTAATTTCAATTTTTAAATTTAAAAAATAATTAATAAATTTTATTAACAAACCATTCATTACATTTATTAATTCCAATTTTAAAATTGAAAAAAAAAATTAATAAATTCTATTGACAAATCATTCATTACATTTATTAATTATATGACAGCTCTAAAGGCCTAGAAGGCCCATGGCTTTTCCCTGCTTACCTAACATAGAAACTTTAAAATTTAAAAAATAATTAATAAATTCCATTAACAACCATTTATTACATTTATTAATTAGCATTTTTGAATTTAAAATATAATTAATAAATTTTATTATCAAACTATGCATTACATTTATTAATTCAAATTTTTAAATTTAAAAAATTATTAATAAATTCTATTAACAAACCATTCATTACATTTATTAATTCGAATTTTAAACTTTAAAAAATAATAAAAATAAATTCTATTGACAAATCATTCATTACATTTATTAATTAGAAATTTTAAAATTAAAAAATAATTAATAAATTCTATTAACAACCATTCATTACATTTATTAATTAGAATTTTTGAATTTAAAATATTATTAATAAATTTTATTATGAAACCATGCATTACATTTATTAATTCGAATTTTTAAATTTAAAAAATTATTAATAAATTCTATTAACAAACCATTCATTACATTTATTAATTAGAATTTTTAAAATTAAAAAATAATTATTGGAATACGCGACATTTCGGCGCTGCCATTTGTAGGCCGCCTTTTGGGCTTATAAAAATATAGTTATTATTTATTTATTAATATTTTATTTAAGTAATAGATAACAAAAAATATAGTTTAAAAATCATTATTCTTTATGTATATCCATTATACATTTTCGGACGATTGAAGTCTTTCCAATAGCCGAATTTTCGTCCATTTTGTACATGAAAGTTTGAACAAAGTTCCAAAATGTTGCTGATTCTTTAGGGTATTCCAATCTTTGCCCATGAAGTTAATAATCTTTCGGATATTTTATTATCTTCCACGAAAACCTCAAAATCACTATCAATCTAAAAATATACATAAATTAAATAAAATCGTTATTAATACTAAATTTTTTACTTACCAATCGAAAAGCATCCGGTAACTTGTACTGGGGCCATTCAATGAAGATTTCGTTGATCCCCAGTTTTTTATCATGGATATAATGAAGACGTGTCCCACATGACGCCTTCCTTTGATTGAGCATCACTTCCTGGGTGGAAAACGTATCGTATTTTAGGGAAGTTTTTATACACTCCCCTTCTTCTTCAGGCACTTTTATAATAAAATATAAGTGTTAATAATACAATACTAAAGTTTGTGTAATTAAAAAACTTACCAAATGCAGTTCTTTTTTTTTCTTTCAGTGCAGGAGCCACATTTGTTAATTCTGCTTTCTTATAAGTAGCCAGTAGATTGTTATACTTTGTATAAATCCTATTGCGATTTGGATTTGGGTAGTATAAACACTGAAATTAAATGTTGTAAATACTGTTATTTTTATTAAATTGATATTGATATAATATAAAATTTTATATTATTATTTTTTTATATTAATTTTAATTAAATTATATATTATAATATAATTTGTTAATACTTACCTCTTCTTCACTTTTGAATCTTTCCACAATTTCTTTCACCAAACTGTGAGTGAGATACTCATTGTCAATTTTATATTGTTGTCAATGAAGTATCTCGCTATTAAATTGATCAACTGTACTCGCTGTATTTCTTCTAAGATGAAATTTTTTCTTTCATATACCTGACACAACTGGGTACCAATGTGCGAACTGTTGAGTAGGTCTGACAAATAATATTGTTTGGATGGATTGAATTTTAATTGATTTTAATGATGTTTTACTTTCTGGATACTTTTTTTGAATGAAAAGAACTTACCTTTTTTATAATACTTATATAGTAAAAAAAAAATTAATTTTGGTTGGTATTTTGTATTATTATATTGTTCAATTCACTATACAGGGTGTTACCTAAAACTCTGCCAAATTATCAGATTGGTAAGGGAGCGTTCATAAACTACGTGGTTTCATCAAGGGGGAGGGGTACGATAAAAATACTATACGTTAGGCTACATGGGGGGGATAAAAAAGGGCTAAAATGGAACCGCATAGTTTATGAATGCTCCCTAATGGCATCTTTTAGATTAATTAAGTTTATGAATTCAAGTAATGTAATCTATAAAAAAAATTACTTAAATTTACAAAATTAACTTGTAGATGCAATGCGGTGGTTCAATAAAGTTTATGAATTGAAGTAATGCAATCTATAAAAAAAATTACTTTAATTTACAAAATTAACTTGTAGATGCAATGCGGTAGTTCAATAAAGTTTATGAATTGAAGTAATGCAATCTATAAAAAAAACATTACTGAAATTAACAAAATTAACTTGTAGATGCAATGCGGTAGTCCAATTAAGTTTATGAATTGAAGTAATGCAATCTATAAAAAAAATTACTTAAATTTACAAAATTAACTTGTAGATGCAATGCGGTAGTTCAATTAAGTTTATGAATTGAAGTAATGCAATCTATAAAAAAAACATTACTGAAATTAACAAAATTAACTTGTAGATGCAATGCGGTAGTCCAATTAAGTTTATGAATTGAAGTAATGCAATCTATAAAAAAAATTACTTAAATTTACAAAATTAACTTGTAGATGCAATGCGGTAGTTCAATTAAGTTTATGAATTGAAGTAATGCAATCTATAAAAAAAATTACTTAAATTTACAAAATTAACTTGTAGATGCAATGCGGTAGTTCAATTAAGTTTATGAATTGAAGTAATGCAATCTATAAAAAAAACATTACTGAAATTAACAAAATTAACTTGTAGATGCAATGCGGTAGTCCAATTAAGTTTATGAATTGAAGTAATGCAATCTATAAAAAAAATTACTTGAATTCACAAAATTAACTTGTAGATGCAATGCGGTAGTTCAATTAAGTTTATGAATTGAAGTAATGCAATCTATAAAAAAAATTACTTAAATTTACAAAATTAACTTGTAGATGCAATGTGGTAGTTCAATTAAGTGTATGAATTGAAGTAATGCAATCTATAAAAAAAAATTACTTAAAATTACAAAATTAACTTGTAGATTTAATGCAATTTTTTATTTAAGTGTACGAATTTACTTCGTTTCATATAAAAAGTCAATTAATAAAATTTAATAAATTACTTAATAATTTAAATGCGTTGATTTATTTAATCTATAAATTTAAATCATTACGCATAAAAAGAAAAACTAATTTAATCTACCAAATTATTGCATCACATATATTAGGGTTAGGTCATACAGTCAAAAATAAGTAATTTATTGAATGGAAGAAAATTTGTTGATTAAGTCCATGAAACTAGTTTTAATATTTATAAAAGAAATTCATAAATATAAAGAAATTTTCCCTTGAATTCAGTTCATAATTTCGATGAAACTATTTATAAATGCTATGAAGTTTTTTTAATGAAATGCACTTCATTGAATTTATAAAGGGGATCATAGATTTTAATGGAGTGTTTCATTGGAATTACAAAAAACTTAATAAATTCTATAACTTTCATCTATGAATGCAGTTTCATTAATATCATACACAACATTTTTTTCAGTGCAGTAGAGTAGAGGGAGGTAAAAGTCCGCACTTAGTACGTTGTATTTTTTTACGCTTATATGTTTTACTCAATCAGCTCAATATTTGGATGAGAAGTTTGTACAGTACTTAGGCTTTGTTATAAATAACATTAATGCCATGATTTGAAAACGGTGTGTATAAAAAAACCATAATACACAAGTTGCGGAAAATGGGACTTTTACCCCATAGGTGGGGCAAAAGTCCGCCATTGGACTCTGCGCTATTTTAAGTCAAATTAAAATCAACAATTTCTTCCAAATGAAAAGTAATAAGCAAAAACAACAAAAGTATAAGATATAAAAAAGATAAAATGTAGAAAAATTTCAACAATGGTCACAAATAAATTGGCCAATTTCGTGCACTCTTCATGACACCATTGTTTGCAGCTATCGCATTGAATCCACTCTCTCATTGATAAATTCTCATATTATTCTTTGCAGCCTAAACAAAGCACTTTGCCATCGGTTAATTCTTGCCTTTTTTAATTCTTCAAACTTTTGCTTGACATGGGTTCAGCAACATAGGACTCTTGCTCCAAGTAGCCAGAAACATTTCCGAGTCATGACCTTTCCAGACCATCAAACCTAACATCGATTATATCCTATAAGTTTATAGCAAGAAACATGTATTTTCAATAAAATACATACTAGTTATGGTTACTACTCATTTTCAACATTTCAACGCAATTTCTGCAAGAGCTAATGATACATCAGGCATACGCAAAATCGTAATTACCTCATGGTTCTCCAGTAATCCAACTTTGCGTGATAAAATTTGGTATAGACACTGTAATTGATGACTACTAACTGCACCTTGCGCACAATGATAAAAATTTTTGAAATATAGTGAGATATTTGAATTTGGGACTTTTGCCCCATGCGGACTTTTACCTCCCTTTACTCTAACGATTTTTTTTTATCAAAAAGATACAAATTTTCTGAAGGTCATGATATAATTTTTACTTGGTTTGATAACTGATTAATATTTTGATTATGTTAATTAAGGGTTTTATATCAAAAACGCATAATTAATTAAAATTAAAAAAATATGTAATGACGAAATTAAAATAGCAATCTTTAATAGTCTGTGATATAAATGAAGCTTTGTTTTGGCCATAATTTGAATGATTTCAAAAGGTACGTCTTTTGAAACCAATGGAATTTTTCTTTTAGTTTTACCAACAAATGAAAGACGTCGTTTATGACTAAACTGTAAATAGGGTTGCCAACTATTTTTGAGGAAAATAAAGTAACTTATCTTTGAAAGACGAAAAAATAAAGTATTTGTAAGAAAAATAAAGTGTTTTTTAAATTTAAGTTTTTATTGGCTTAAATACATATTTTTTTGTACTTTTAGCACAAGCTAACAATTTTTGATTTTTTTTAAAAGTTTGAAAACTATTATTACAGTCTAAATCTAAATTTAAATAAATAAATAATTCATTTCTTATTAAATCTATCGAAGTTCTGTTTCTTTCGTCTCTCCACTTTACATTCATCACTGAAAAAATTCTTTCAGTGAAAGCTGAAGTCGTGGGAACAGAGAGCAGATAAGAAATAATATTTTTAATATTCGGTAAATTATCACACGAATTTTTAAGTACATATTGCCACTTTTGAGCAGTATTTTTTTCGTAAAATTTTTCATTATTTACCAATTGTTCTTGAATTTCTTTAAGTCTTATTGACTCTGAATATAATTCGTCCATTTCAATATTTAATTTTCGTTGTAACTTCAGCTTTTCAATTACATTTTTAAAATGTATGAATTTAATTTCATTCGTCTTCATTGAAAGATTATCGAGTACTGAAAGCCAATTATCTTCACTAAAATCAAACCATTTCTTTAAATAATCTAAACTCTTATCAATAAATAGCAAAAAATTACTCATAATAGTATAAATTCTTTCAGGTGATGATTGTTGAATACTTTTTAATTTTATTTTTGATTCATAACCATAGTATTTATCTTTCTGTCTTTCCACTAATTCTTTTTTCAATGTATTCATAATATTGTACAAATCTAAAATGGTAATGCAATTTCCTTCTAGAAGTTTTATTATTTTATTGAATATGCTCAGGATGTGACTTGTAAAGTGCAAGTAAATTTCTAGAAGTTTATGATCCTCCTCATTACTTAGCATTAATAAACTTTTTAAAACTGTTGGACAACCATCACCTAAACTTTTAAAATAATTGCATATTGGTTCCCAATTTAGTAAAAGAGTATCGATGGCTGGAAGTAATGATAACCAACGAGTTCCAATATGGCGTTTAATTTCGTGAAATACTTCACCTACCATAGCGACAAAGTTTTTTAATTCTTCTCTCCTACAAGCTGAAACAGAAAAATAACTGTAGATTTTTAAAACAACATTTTCTACGTCACAATCCAAATGATCTATGGCATATTTCACAGTATTATGGACAATATGAGCATGACAGTTTTATTAGATCTGGCACTTCTTTTTGCATATGCGTGTACAATGAATGGTGAATTCCATAATTTGCGTTGCAATTGTGTACACTAAGTCCAGATACTCGGTTGAATTGAAGGTTGTTTGTATCCATGGAGTTCTTAATTGCTGTAAACATACCATTAGCTGATTCATCCGGATTTTCGTAAAAATCTATTAATTTATTTTGGATCCCATTATCGACTGAAAAATATTGCACCACCAAAGGAAATAATTTAATATTTTTTTTATTTGAAGCATCTGTCTGAAGACAGTAAAACACATCTTCATTATTTAAATCATAAAAGAAGTTTTAAATTTGAAATTTGCATTTCTTTAAAACGTGTATATAGTTGACCTTATTTTTAAATAATAGAAATTATTGTTGAGAATAGGTCTAGTTTAATTAATCATCTACAAGTAGATGTTAAATTTTATACTTCTTTACAAACTCATTATAACATTAGTAGAGACAGTCAGGACCGTCCTCAGGATTCAAAGTTTATTGAAATAATTAGCAAAAAAATTATAAAATCAAAAGAACACCTTATCGGATTACATGTTTCAATCTAATTCACGATTCTACACGTGAAACTGATATCATCAGATCCGCACTGGTTTTTATGAAAAAATAATTTAACTTACCAATTTTCCAAAAAAACGTGGATCCTTCTGATCTTGACTGTACTTGCAACTTCTTATGAACTTATTATCACAAAGGTAGTTGTACGGTCAAGATCAGAAGGATCCACGGTTTTTTGGAAAATTGGTAAGTTAAATTATTTTTTCATAAAAACCAGTGCGGATCTGATGATATCAGTTTCACGTGTAGAATCGTGAATTAGATTGAAACATGTAATCCGATAAGGTGTTCTTTTGATTTTATAATTTTTTTGCTAATTATTTCAATAAACTTTGAATCCTGAGGACGGTCCTGACTGTCTCTACTAATGTTATAATGAGTTTGTAAAGAAGTATAAAATTTAACATCTACTTGTAGATGATTAATTAAACTAGACCTATTCTCAACAATAATTTCTATTATTTAAAAATAAGGTCAACTATATACACGTTTTAAAGAAATGCAAATTTTAAATTTAAAACTTCTTTTATTATATTCCATGAGGGCGGCAAAAACCGCAAGCTTATAACCCTAAATTTAAAAGGGTACTTGCAACTTCTTATAAACTTATTATCACAAAGGTAGTTGTACGGTCAAGATCAGAAGGATCCACGTTTTTTTGGAAAATTGGTAAGTTAAATTATTTTTTCATAAAAACCAGTGCGGATCTTATGATATCAGTTTCACGTGTAGAATCGTGAATTAGATTAAAACATGTAATCCGATAAGGTGTTCTATTGATTTTATAATTTTTTTTGTTAATTATTTCAATAAACTTTGAATCCTGAGGACGGTCCTGACTGTCTCTACTAATGTTATAATGAGTTTGTAAAGAAGTATAAAATTTAACATCTACTTGTAGATGATTAATTAAACTAAACCTATTCTCAACAATAATTTCTATTATTTAAAAATAAGGTCAACTATATACACGTTTTAAAGAAATGCAAATTTTAAATTTAAAACTTCTTTTATTATATTCCATGAGGGCGGCAAAAACCGCAAGCTTATAACCCTAAATTTAAAAGGGTACTTGCAACTTCTTATAAACTTATTATCACAAAGGTAGTTGTACGGTCAAGATCAGAAGGATCCACGTTTTTTTGGAAAATTGGTAAGTTAAATTATTTTTTCATAAAAACCAGTGCGGATCTTATGATATCAGTTTCACGTGTAGAATCGTGAATTAGATTAAAACATGTAATCCGATAAGGTGTTCTATTGATTTTATAATTTTTTTTGTTAATTATTTCAATAAACTTTGAATCCTGAGGACGGTCCTGACTGTCTCTACTAATGTTATAATGAGTTTGTAAAGAAGTATAAAATTTAACATCTACTTGTAGATGATTAATTAAACTAGACCTATTCTCAACAATAATTTCTATTATTATTTAAATCGTTTATGACGTTTTCCACAGCATATGGTCCTAATACTTGTTCCACTAAAGCTTCCATTTTTGTTCTCCCTAAACGAATTTTAGTAGCTGTCTTGGAATCTGTATATAATATTTTACTTAATTTATTTGTGCAATCCATGCTATTGTATGACAGATTATGCTTGACAGTATGAAAAGTTAATGCCAGCTCAACTGCTGCAATATTGTCATCATCACTAGATCCTGGACACGAAGAAGTATTTGAAGTTAGAAAATTTTTCATTGCACCAGATGTTTTCTTCATTTCGGTTTTAGTTTTGTGCCTCTTTGTATCTTGATGTTGCTTTATCTGAAAACAGAATTGCAAACAGAAAAGTGAATTACCCATCTTTGCAAAAACAATAACGATTGCAGATAACGATAAGAGACTAAATATTGAAAAATAATTTTTTAATCTGGTTTCTAAGAATAAAAATATTATTCAATGTAGCACTAATAGATATTGCTCTTAAAAGAAAGATAAAATAAGAATCTGTAAAAATGAACAAGCTATTTTGGTTTTATTTCTTTGATATTACAAAATATATGCACAACGAACCAAGTTATTAATTAAACATATATGTATTTTTATTAATTAACTGACTTACCTGTCCAATGCCAGTTGCTTCAATTAAAAAATTCACGCCGCAGAGAATACATCTTGCCGAATATTTATTCTGAGAATCACTTTTAATCCACTCGAATTGTTTTTCCCACTCAAGTTTGTATTTTTGTAGTTGTTTGGGTTTTACTAATCTTGGTCTCTTGGGAGAACGCGTATCGTAATCAGAATCTGAATTACTTGCCATTTTAGTTAATACAAAAGAAATTATATACTTCTAAACTTCAATATTTTTTCAAACAAACACAAATCACAATTCATAAATCACAACAATGAAGATTCTAAAGATGAAGAAAACTTCATTATTATCAACTAAAATTTTTCAAAAAAATTTTTATGTAATCGAACTACATAAAGGTGTTGTACGAGACAGGATTTAAAAAAGTTGAAGGTGATAAAATGCGTGATTTGATCTTGTCCAAATGGTACAAAGATGTCTTTAAAAGTCTCTATGAAGATCAGTTGCTAGATTACTTTATGGTACTACTATAAGTAAAACGTAAACATAATTCTCTCGATTATAATATCATCAAAGGTAAGTTTTGGTTTAATTTGAACATAGGCAAACTTTCAGCTTAAGCTTTTACGATACTGGCGTGGTATCTGTTGGATATTGAATGAGCTCTAGACCATAGGTTTGTTTCAACCACCCGAGAAAAATTTTTTACATTAACTTACTTATAATAGTTCGGAGTAACATATCAAACAAACCTATTATTATCGATATCAGAAATACAAATATAATTACAATTGATATACTAAGTATATAAATGTAAAATATTCAATGGCATATCATTCGTTAAAGAATTTTCATTCCAATTTAGTCTACAAGGACATTAATGAAGTAACATGATTTACTTAATTTAACCCAATTTTCTTGCAAATTTTCTTGCAGTAAAAAAATTACGTGATTACTCCCACGTGTGATTGGGTAAAATTCAGCTCGACTATGTCCCTCCCTTAAACGCCTCATGTAATTTATGATTCATAAATTATGAACGACCCTTTAACCAACAATAATTTATAAATATTTTTGAATTTAAAATCTTCAAATTTATTTTTAAAGTTATGTTGGTAGTATGTGGTAGCTTTGTTATACCTGTCTAAGGCAATTTCTGAAATTTGTATTTAATTCAATTTGAACTTCACGTGCGTAAGGAAATCCAGTTAAAATTGTTCTATCGGTAAGGATTTAATTTAAATTATTATTTTAGTACCTAAAACACAATAATTTTTGCACTCCCCCCCACGTATTGGCAACTTTTTCATATTTTAAAATACTTTCGCAAAAGCTTAAAAATGTTTTTAATGTGTTTTTAAGGCTGTTCTCTCTTTTTCTGACTTTATTTTTGAAAATAACGTGTTAAAATTTTTATAGTATTTTATGTCTGAAATGTTATTTTAAAATATTATGTCAAAGTGCTTTTATCGTAAAGAAGCTTTTATGGCAATTTTATTTTATAGCAATTTTTTTGTTTAAATTTACAAAAAGTTTTTGAGTTTTGAGACCAATCAATTATTAGTATATATTTATATAGCATTTTTATTAAAGTTTTATGTTTTTATATTATTTCAGAGCATTTGTGGCTTGTGAAACTCTCCCATTAACTTTTTATTAATAAAAAGTTGCGTTTACACCGCTCATAGATCTTATTTGAATATACCAGTGGTTCCCAACCAGTGGTCCGCGGACCACCAGTGGTCCGCAGATGTCAAAATATGGTCCGCGAACGAACGGCAAGGATGCTTTTGAATCAAATTCACTTGAGCCGTTTTGGTGTAAAAAAGCAATTTCTGGTACTAAACTTCGAGACATCGCCTTTTTTTATTATTTAGTGGTCCATGCTAGCAAGAATAATATAAAAATGGTCCCTGACCAAGAAAAGGTTGAGAATCCCTGGTATATACAATAGTTACGCAATGATGGTGCTTTTGATGATTCAGACCTTGAATATGGAGAGTAATTGAGTTTTAGAATTTATTTAATCTATTCATGGGAGTCCCCCCCTCGGTTGAATTTACACTTGGGAAAATATATGTCTACACGTTTAAAACAAAAAATCTATATTATTAAAATTTATTATTTAACACTAGGTAAACCGAATAGTGTGACCAACAGCGCGAATAAATTCGTTCATAGTACGAGTACCGTCCCGATATTCTTCGCAAAGCGCTTTTAGCTTTCTCTGCATTTTCTCGCTCACAGCAGATTTTTTCTTATTTATTTGAGCTCCAATCAAATGCTGATTTACTTTTGTTTCATCGCATGCTACTTCCAGTCTTATCTTTTTAATTAATGTCCACACGGTTGGGTGATTATGACCGACGAGATTGGAAAACCGATGGTTCCACCCTTCAACTTGATTGTTGGTACGTTCTTCTCCAGCAATTGTAGTTGTATGTACATTCCAGGTTTCTGGGGGGAACATAGGAGCAATATTGCGCCATCTGATTGATTGCGCTGCTGCATTTCAGTTACCTACTCGACGGAAATTTCCACGTACTATCAAAATAATCTACTAAATCTGTAACTTCTTCTGAGAGAATTCGGGCTTTTGTTGAAGACTAATTTAGAAACACCTTCAGCAAAAATCTGAACAGGTTTGACTCCATTGGCTTTAGCTTCTTTTTTCATGATTTGTAGACATTGAACCACTTTTGTACCTTCTGCATCTACTACATGGTTATGAGATTTTGCCAAATTTTGATCCGTTTTATTTAAAGTGGTTTTCTTCTTACATTGAACATTCATAACATACATGTAGCCATTTCAACATATCTTTTTGTCTGCCATGGGTGGTGTTTTACCGAAAATAAACGTTTTTACACCCTTTTTTTACTCATTTGCTATGCCAAGGAGAGAGGGGTTTGAACTCCCAAAATACCCTGTTATGTACGGCTTTGGATACAGAAATTAAAGCTTGAAGCACACTTAGGCGACGCGATACCACACCACAGACAGAAGCCACACACACAAAAATGTGCGGACCCTACCAAGCTGTGGCGTCGCCTGGTGTGTGGTGTGAAAAACCACCACGCTGGTATGAACGAGCGTCACAATCTCTTGTTAATTATGATTGTCAGCCTGAAATACTTAATCTGCAGAAGTATTACTTCCAGTTCAAATGGTACGTTATTGTGTATCGCAAAATTAATAATTTTTAATTCATTTTTCATTTAGGTGAGGTAAAACACCAAGTTGTCAATTGTTCGTGTTATATTTCGAAAAACCATTATTACTGGCCGATAGTTTCCGATTTTAATAATAGTTTGCAAAATCACAAATCGGTAGCATAGCATTTTATGGAAGATGATTTGTTACTTCAAAATTGCTTTTCTTTTATTTCCACGTTTCAAAATATGAATCAACGAGAAACTTTGGAAGATATCGATGTGCAATCAAACTGGGGCACATTTGCTGGGGAATTCGAAGGAGTGTCTGAACCCACACGGACCTTAGTTAATCACCTTATGGATAACACAACCACATATCATTCTCGGCGGTTATTAGCTGTATGCCTAACATCGATAAGAGAATGGTTCAAAACTATCAATTTTTCAAATTCCGATTTGATTGACCAAATCAAATTTCGTTTCATATACCATTGCACAGAAATTTTGCTGTGCTTTTATCTCAAGCAGTTATGAGGCAAGGACTGCTGCTGAATTTCTACCTCGCCCGTTATCAAATTTAAAACATTCATGGTAAACTAATATCATTATTTTCTTTCATTAATTTCTTTCAGCAGTTTGGATCTGCTTCTAATATTTCAATTGGTATTTCTGCTCCATCTAAAGGAAAAAACAAAGTGTAAACAAATACATCAACCAATCGGATCCCATCAAATGATGGTCAAGCAAAGCAAGCAAAACAAAAGTGCTGCAGTAAAGCTTATTCTCCCTCAAATCATCACAAAATTCTATAGAATTTTAAGTTTTCAAATAGCGCCCCCTAATACCAGAAGAATATTATTTACATTAAAAAAAAAACACATTAAAATCTAGTACAAAAATTTATTACTTAAATGAATTGATAATATCTAAAATATTTGGTATTACCCTATCGCTTGCAGTAGTAATACCATACACTCCTCTCTGAATCAGGAGATAAATATGCTCCGCCTGAGGAGGGTATCGTCCATTAAAAACAAAAAACAATTTAAAGCAAATGTCAAAAGCAGTCTTTCCTTTCTCAAATTGGTACCGCAATTGATCTACCACTACATAAAATTTTTTTAACGAAATAAGTGAAGGCCCCTCCACTATTAAATAAGGCTGTACAGTTAATTTATTTTTTGCAGCCATTTCTTTCTGCTCACTTATAATTCCTTTAATATCTCCCGGTAACTAAAAATAATTATATTAAAAATGATAATTTTACAGTTTTTGATTAGTAAATACTTTTGCGTGTCGAATAATTGACTTCTCACATTCCACAGTTGAAAATTTCCAATGCACTCCCTTAGTGGTTGTTCTCCTACCTTTTGGTGGAACCAAATACGACGCAAGCATTAATTGGATTACAAATTCCATATCTAAAAATAAATTAAAAGAAAATATAAATAAATATTACAAAACAATAATAAAAAAACCTTCAGCAATATCGTCATTTTCTAATAATTTCAGTAATTTAAATCCATGCTCGTCGTCTTTTAAACTACTTCTCCGACACTCCGTAAGTTTTTGGAAAAATGGCTCCCAATTTGAAATAATACTCAGTGAGGATTCCGGGAAACTTTTTTCGAAATCCAAGTTTATCTACAATATTATAGAAGTTATTGTTTATTATATATTCATTAAAAATTATTTAAAATTTACCAAAACTTCGGCCCGCAAATCCTTTAAAATTGGCCATTCTTGAAGAAATTCTTCAATGGACTTCGCTCGACTTTTTTTTCGTAAATTGTAGGTGCTGATCCATTTCTGAATAACTTCAGACCATGGTTCAGTCCTAGATGCTAACCAAATAGCATCTACATTCCTTTCGTTTTCTAAAATAATGTGATAAATAAGAAAATTGTTTAAAAGCAAAGGAAAATAAAAAAATACCGTCATCCGAGATTATTTCTGCGACATCAGCCTTTCTCTTCCTCGACAAATGAATGACGTCGGAACATTTGTGGAGTTAATTTCGACATTTATCCACCAACTTGCCTTTTGCAAGTACCGACCGTCCTGACGGGGACATTGCTTTTCTTATTGCTGGAACGTAATAAGTTCCAGCAATTTCGTTTGGAAATAAATCAATTATTTTATATGTAATTACGTTGTAGTCTTCAGGCTTTAAACGGCTGCAATTGGTATAAATTAATTATATCAATATCATGTAGATGATAACATTTGGTAATTTTACTTACATGCGAGAAAAGTAATTAAACAAATGTCTCATTATTAAATCAGTTAACTGAGACCTCATCCTGTTGTTTAATATTGAATTGATTTTATAGTACTGCAAAACATTCAATCCTATGGGTGTTGAGCTTAAAATGGTTTTCAAATTAAAAGAGGGGAAAGTGGAAACCACCATGAAATTTGATTCATTTGCAAAATCAATTGGTATATCGAGCGACTACGAAAAACAAATTTCAAATTTTCATTATTATTAGTGGTCGATTTATAATACTTTTATTACATTTTAACATTTAAGAGGATTAAACAGTGGTTAAATACATAACAGTAAAAATAAATGTTTTACGTACTATTTTACTGCTTAATTTCTTAAATGAAATAAGTATAAGTGAGGCTTAAATCATGATATAATAAAATAAATAAGCTATTGTAGATGCGAGTTCCACTTTGGTAATTGTTGAGTGTGACGTCACATGGAGAGTAAAACTCTACGCATAATCTTATTTTGAACCAATGATATTATGTACGAATACGAATTGAAGTTTGGTAATTGTTGTACATTTACCACGTGGAGATAATCTGTGCAATAGCATATCGTAATTTATTATATTATGGACTTAAATCAAAATAATTATTTACCGTAACTGAAGATGAAGCATTAGTTGAAGACATCAGACATCAAAAAATTGATATGTTTAATACAAGAATAATATTCTTAAATTAAACATATCGATTTTCTCAATATAAAACAATAGGTACTCTTGTTCTGAAATATAGGTATATTCAATTTAAGAATTAATATGTTTCTTGCAAGAATATATTTATTCAAAATCAAGAATTTCATTTATTTGCCGCAAAAATTAGTAGATGTTTAAAACAAGAAAATTGTTTTGAATCAAACAAATATATGCTCAAATTAAATAAATAATTTCAAATATATATAAATTTTTGAATTAAACATTTCTTTCTATCAGTGTAGAGATGATTTCTTTAAACAATTTGAGTCAAATCCTGCTCTTCAACACAGAGAGAAATGTTCTCAAATATAATTCGGAATACGCATAATTTATGCATAATTTTCTCATAAAAAGGCACTCTCTCTTCAGTCCTTTTACCCTACAAATAGGGTGTGGTAAGCCTTTAACTAAGGCTTTTCATGGCAGATTACTCTCGGTGGTTTGCCATTGCCTTCCGAAAGGAGAGGGTCATACTTTCTAAAATGTCCTTTGCAGGTGGAAACTTATTAAATTTCTTGCATGCTTCAACTAATTTAGGCTCAACCAAATTCCATTTATCAAAAAAAGTTTTTGATTTTCCAGGATATAATAGCTCGAAATCTATATCAATCTGAAATAAAATAATCAAATAAGATCCTCTTTTATCAGGTCGGATGCAATACTTACCAGACGACTACCATTGCTTTGCAAAAGTAATGGCCATTCTGCAAATACTTTCTCAACTGAAACAATAGTTTTTATATCCTTCCGTCTTAAATTGAAACTTTGCTTCCATTTCAACTCAACAACGTCCCACGGAGAACTTCTTGTTTTGAGCCATTCCTTCTCATCAATTTGGTTTGTGTTATCGCTCGTATCTTCGGTTCGATATTCTTCAGCTGAAAATTTGAATAAAGGGTAAGATAAATATGATCCTTTTCTTTTCCTTTTCTCCCTTATAACCCCTGTAAACAATGCAGACCTTTTCAACAAACTGATGGATTCAGATCGGTCTCTATTGTACAATCTTCCCGATGGTTTTGGTTTTTTAACAAAATAATATTCCTGCATACAATATTATTACCTTTTTTGTTTATAAAGAAATTAGTAAAAATACCATTGATTCATTTTCAAATTTGTTACAAATTTGGATGGCGATATCTTGACATGTACTTATCATTGGGACATTTTTATCGATATAATGTTTCACAACATTTTTTACAAGTGCTTCCTTTCCCGGCAATTTAAACATTTTGTTTTCTTCGTATACTTTCTTTAATTTTTTTCCAATATCGGTTTGTAATAAAAAGGTATCAATATTCTAAAACAAAACACAATTCAAAACAAAATCAGAATTTGCAAAACACTTAAATATTCTGTTATTACAAATGTTGTATTCGAAATTGTGGATGAAGAAAATGATGCCATTGATGACTTGTCAGAAACACTTGAACTCATTGGGTCTCCGACGACAGGCAGTTCCATCATACTTTCTTGTTCATGTTCAGAGCAGCATGAATGTATTACAGGAAAGCCCTAAATCAGTAAAACTTAATAGTATCTATTAACATGCAAAAATTAGAACTTGAAAAACAGAAGTATTATAATTACATTATAATTATAATTGCTTCCCTTTTTACTAGCTGATATGATGGCGATGATATAAATTGATATTAAATGATGTAACTTATTGAATCATAAATTAACTACACGTGCACGGCGTCTCGAACAACACAACAGGTAGTCCTGTGGTTGTGGTGGTCTGTTTAGTTATAAAACTATATAAGAACAGGGTTGCCAGCTCTTGAATTTGTAATTATGGTGCCAACATGGCAAAATTATCGTATTTCTGATAAAATAATGGTATTTATTTCTTTTATAAAAAAAAACTTTACGTTTCTTGACGATTCTTCTTGAATCGCTTACGTTTTCTTCAATATTGTTTACGAATTTGAAATTAATTTTCAAATTGTAAAATATGAATAACAATTCATAACTAGTGATTACAGATTTCTCTCCGTGAACCTAGTACTAGTTCTGGAAGGATTACAAAAGTACGAAGAGAATCAAAAGGTACAGATTCAACAATAATAAGTGTCCTCTATTACATGAATCAAACACCTCTATGCTGAATACAATGGGAGTAAAGAAAGGTAAATTGGCAAAGTGGAACCACCGCCAGTGAGAAGAAATGAAATATTTCATCAACCACCGCATTTATCACCAACGACACATTTATGGAGATTGTTTACATTATGTGAATTGCAAGAAAACATGAAGTTCCCAATAGTTTTGATGACGAACCACCCGTGGAATTACAAAGCATAGATTCGGAAAAGTTCAAAATTGTTCTTGATTGGATTTCTCACTACATGAACGACCCATCTGCATATGAGTTTAATGAATACGATTATCGTACGGATCTTCAAACGACATGGGAAGACGAATTCTTTCAAGATATAAGTCAAGTTACTTTGCATAAATTAATTTTGGCTTCGAATTACCTAGACATTAAATCTTTAGGTATTTGTGGCGTCACACAAACATTATTTTAAAGAATTATTATCAGTAGGCTTAAGTTTTAATGATTAAAGAATCTCCATAGTTTTGAAATAACAAAAAAATAAAATTTAGATTAACAAGTCAAAAATAATAATTGTATTTCGTTCCAGTTAAATAAATATTTCAATTTTAAATAGTTAATTAATTATTACTATGTGGTAATGATACCACATATTTGGTGACCCTGATTTTAAGAAAACCACGCAGATAACATATATTACTTGAACAATATTTAATGCCAAGACAAAGAAAAATAATTGCACAGATGAATCAAACCGTTAATTTAACAAAATTTTGGAGTAATGTTAACAGAAAATGGAAGAACTTCTTTCAAATACAAAAATGGGAGACCGTAAACCATCCGATTTATCAAGATCCATGCAAATTCTCACAGGAGAAGGAACTACAATAAGTTCAAATTTACTAAAACAATTATGGTTCAAAAAGCTACCTAAATCAATCAACATAGCATTAGTAGCGAGTGGTAAAAACAATATAGATGACCTTTCCGATTTAGCAGACAAAATTTGGGAAGTTTCTGAATATAAAAATGTAAGTTCGATAAAAACTGTTACAAAAAATGATGATATTTCAATAGAATTATTAAAATCTTTTACCAACATGCACATTCAATACAGTGATATAAAAAAAGAAATTTCCGAATTAAAACAAACAATTTTAAATAGTAATAATTCAAGGTCACGTTCTCCAAATCGCTCATGTAATTGTTATAAAAGGGATTTAAGCAAAAATTCTGCATTTAGTAATTACGCAAATCATTTTAATAATTACAATTAAACAAAAAGGTTAACACAATTAAAACAAATACACCTTCCATTATTTATTTAGTTGAAACAAAATACACACAATTATTAAAAACATTTCGATTATTAACTTTACTTCCAAATTATTCTTTAACAGTCAAACACAACACACAGCACCAATTACAATCTCAATTCACCATCACAACAACAAATTCAATTCCAACACTTTCATCACTACATCAACTTCAACGATTTATTGGTATGGTAAATTACTATCACCGATTTATTCCACATTTAGCAAAACTTTTATCATCACTTCATATTTTAACTACATCAACTTCAACGATTTATTGGTATGGTAAATTACTATCACCGATTTATTCCACATTTAGCAAAACTTTTATCACCACTTCATATTTTAACTACATCAACTTCAACGATTTATTGGTATGGTAAATTACTATCACCGATTTATTCCACATTTAGCAAAACTTTTATCACCACTTCATATTTTAACTACAACAACAATCAATCAAGCAATCAACAACAATCAATCAACAACAATCAATCAATCAATCAACAACAATCAATCAATCAATCAACAACAATCAATCAACAACAATCAATCAACAACAACAATCAATCAATCAACAACAATAAATCAAAATTTAATGTATCAATACATTCCGCGCTTTGGAGTACCTTTAAGAATTTATTACAACCGATCAAGGTTCAAAATTTAAATCTAACATTTTTCACAATTTAACAAAATTACTTGGTGCTCACAAAATACACACCAATACATATCATTCTCAAAGTAACAGTTTTGTCGAAAAGTTACTTTCATGATTAATTGAGACGCTGTCACTGGAAGGGGAGTAGTTGTGGCGTCACACAAACATTATTTTAAAGAATTATTATCAGTAGGCTTAAGTTTTAATGATTAAAGAATCTCCATAGTTTTGAAATAACAAAAAAATAAAATTTAGATTAACAAGTCAAAAATAATAATTGTATTTCGTTCCAGTTAAATAAATATTTCAATTTTAAATAGTTAATTAATTATTACTATGTGGTAATGATACCACAGTATTGCGACATACAGAACAATAACAAGGTTAATAGCAAAGGCCCAAACGGTTTAGGAACTACGAAAAACGTTCGGCATTGTAAATGATTTTTCGGATGACGAAGCCATGGAAATGGATGAACAGCAAAACGATGAAACGGTGGAGGGAGAAAATGATGAGAATTTTGAAATGTACGAAATTCGAGATGACTACGTTCATGATAATGCTGTATTTTATGATGAATACGATCCCGTTGATTTAAATGAATGGCCCACCGAAGAAGAAAGGACAGGGGAAGATGGGGATGATAGTGATGATTCTGAAGAGAGTTATACTAGTGATGATTATACTGATAGCGAGGATGATGATTATGATAGTGGAGACCAAAGTGGTGATTCTACTGAAGACGAAAGTGATTCAGATAGAGATATCTCAGAAGAAAATGAAGAAAGATGATGATGAGAAGATGATGAGCATTTTGAAATGCACGAAATTCGAGATGACTACGTTTATGATAATGCTGTATTTCATGATGAATACGATCCCGTTGATTTAAATGAATGGCCCACCGAAGAAGAAAGGACAGGGGAAGATGTGGATGATAATGATGATTCTGAAGAGAGTTATACTAGTGATGATTATACTGATAGCGAGGATGATGATTATGATAGTGGAGACCAAAGTGGTGATTCTACTGAAGACGAAAGTGATTCAGATAGAGATATCGCAGAAGAAAATGAAGGAAACCATCCAAATGTTGAAGAATTCATGCAGTAGGATTTGATGGTACAAATTCGTATTGGTATTCTAAACATCATAGAAATCCTGAATGCAGTGAGACTTGGTCAATTACAATCAGAACATGTTGAATTAATTAAACAGGGCACATAAACTGTTTAATTATTGTGGATCAAAAAATATTGTAAAAGTCAAAAATAAAAGCGTAGTTTGTTTACTGATATTTATTCTATGAAGGTTGCTACAAGACTAAAAACTAATACTACCCTTATGCTAACAATTGAAAAGAACTTAAATAAGCGTAAACTTGTAAATAAGTTCACCGCTACGAAATTCGATACTTCATACAAAAAAAACTTTTGTTTGGAAAAAAAAATTTTTTGTCACTTTCAAATAGGAAAATTTAACTTTTGTTCAGAATTGCATTAGATAGTAATGGAAACCAAACTTTACGGTTCTTAACAAATCGATAACAATAACGAACGATAACGAAAACTTACCAAATGGGGGGCAGTTAAGCTCAATTTCCATGTATCCGTTTGTACGTTTATCCAATCATCCAGGAGCGCTCTCATTGGTCCAGTTACTTTGAAAGTGACAATGACAAAAAGATTTTAAGAAATTCTGAAGTTTTTTTGACTTTAAAACAAAGTGCCAGATGAGGAAGTTTGCCTGAGGACTTCAGCGCAAAAAACTGCCGTTGGATATGGACAAAGATTTGTCCGCTGTTCTTGCAAAAAAATTGCACTTTAAAGCGTTGCCTTTGTTTAAAAAGGGAAATTCTTTGCAGTTGCAATTTGCAAAAAAAGCTTTTGTAAATTCTTTTAGAGTAAAATGTACAATAGTAAATGTATAAAAACCAACCAATAGAAAGATCGTATTAGTAGCCATCAGACATTTTTTATTGGTTAGTTATTATCATTAAAATGTTAATTTTATGCAAAATTAAGCATCGTGTCATACAGGGTTTACGATAACTAAAAAATTAGAAACAATAAAAGGTAAAAAATGAGGCATTTAAAGAAAGCTTTTAATTAAAAATCGTGTAACATCTACATAAAAATGCCATGATATCAAGGTCTTTAAAACTAAAACCTCACGTATAAAATTTAAATTTTATTTTTTTCAAACATTTCTATTTTAATTTTCTTTTCGTGATTTAAAATGGTAAGAGATAACTGCTTTTTGTCAAGGTTTATGGCTCATTTTGGCAACGAATTAGCTACAAATGCCCATACTTTTTTTTTTAAGTTTTAATAAGTTTTGAGTGGTGGCCACGCTGGCTAGATTCAAGCTAGCGCCGCCACCACTCAAATAGCTGCAATTTGCGAACGGTAAAAGCAAAAATTTCGCGATTGCGGTAACTAATTAGCAACAAATTAGCCACAAATTCCACATATACTTATTTTTAAGTTTTGAGTGGTGGCGACGCTGGCTTGATATGAAGCTACCGCTGCTTCAGAGCTAGCATCCGCTAGTGCGAATATCAGAGTGTTGTATTGCGATTAATTAATCGAAAACAAAATTTTCTTGCTCGTTATATTGATGATGATTCTAGCTCAGTTAAAAATGTAATAACAGAAGAAAGAAATTTGAAGAAATTGAAGTTCCAACTGATTTGGACTTCAGTAGTCAAAAAGATGGTAGGTCATTAGAAATTCAAGCTTGTTCTAGTCAAAATAAAAAAAATTTCAGTAATACCTTTGTGTCTATAGAAAACTTACTGTTAGTTCAAAATTTATCGCCTGTTTCGTGCAATAATACCTATATATTCAAAATTTTCTAATAATTCCTATGCTATTATAGCTGTAGTTCACCAAAGCTTAATGGGACTCACATAGATTTTGGTATAACACCTGAAAGTTTTAATATTTCTAAAGAAATACTCAATTTATCGAGAAAAATTCTAAAAAAATTATTTCCGAAATGTTCAGCACCTTCAAGTCAACCTCTTTTATCGAATTTCAGAGATTGTAAACTATTATAAGGGCAGTTTATTATTCCACAAAGGATGGGAAACTTTGGATTGATATAGTGATTTGTTTCGAGTGCTTTAGATTGAGTTCACCATGGTTAGTTGGAGTGATTAAAGTGAATGAGAAGCGAAGAAGACAAGGGGAAGAGCCCACGCAGCGAAGTGTGTTAAAAGTAGTAACAAAGAACAGATACAACTACTAAGTTGAATAAATAAGAGGATTTTGATGTTAGAAATATTAAGTATTAAGAAATTGTAGTCCGATCGCTTCGATAAAGTACGAACACCGAGAATATAGATACTAAGGGTCAGTTGTATAAAAGAGGATCATCCTTGACCATGGATCAAGCTTCAATTTAAATCAATAGAAAACTTAAAATAAAATTTTAACTGTACTGATTGGTTTAAATTAGAGCTTGGACCATGGAGAATCTATGGTCAAGGATGATCCTTTTTTATACAACTAGCCCATAGAAATAAAATTATAGCCCTACCGCACAATTTAAATCGGCTTATAGAGGATTGTGAGTTCCGAGGGGTCGACCCGACGAACAATTCTAACGGGAAGCAAAGTAGATTGAGAAATCTGAGAAGATAGAAAATGAATAAAACAACAGAATACCCTAAAGAGAGAGAACAAAGAAAACAGCGAAGGATCGTCAACGGAAGACAATAGTAATAAAAGAGTTGCACCTTACGCAATATTTGGTAGAAGTAAAAAGATTCTCAGGTCACCAGGTACAATGAGGAAGGGAGGAGCTTACGATCTAACAGAGAAAGGCTACGAAAGCGAGAATGAAAAAACTACCAAGGAAGGGAGAGCAACAGAGGAAAATAATAGAATGGAAGCGAAAATAGTTCACCTTACTGAAGTAATGATGAGTTTTATGGCAGATATGAAATCAGACCTCAGCGAAATTAAACAGGACGTTACCAAGATAAAAAAAGAGGTGACACAAATACAAGAAGGAGCGGACCAAACCATTGGTAAAGTGGAAAAATTGGAAACCGCACTAACGGAGAGGCAAAGAAAATGGAAAAACGAGAAAGAAACGCTGGAGGGAAGACTAAAAGAAATGGAGTAAAAACCATGAAATACACGAGAAATCCAGAAATCGAAACAACGTAATAATAAAAGGCCTGCAGATAAACAGCGAATGCAGTGTGAAGCAGGAAATAAACTCGTTCCTAAAAAACAAACTTGAAGTGGATGTTGTACCAATGGATGCCTTTGAGATAGGAAAATCTAATACAAATAAAGTGATAGTAGTTAAACTTAATAACTGGGAAAACAAGATGAAGGTAATGAGAAGCAAAAGCAAGCTGGGAAGAGAAAAAGTATACATAGAGAGTGATCTGACAAGGAATGTAATACAGATACAGAGGGAGATAAGAGAAATAGCAAAAAAAGGGATCGAGAATGGTAATAAGGTTAAGATGGGCTATAAGAAACTAACGATAAACAGTAAAACATATGAATGGCAAGCGATCCAACAAACCTTAAGGGACCAATCACATAATGAGAAGCAAGAGACACCAAAAAACTAATAAAAGGAAAACAGGACTACTCTAAACCGACCTATGCAATAGAAATGGAAGCGAATAAGGAAACAAAACGGCATAATTTAGAAAAAAATGGGCACATAATGCGAATAATGGGAAAGAATAAAACGAATAAAACAGTGGAAATCCGCATCAAGCTGGCGCCGCCACTTTTGCAAAACCTAAAATAAACTATATGGGAATTTGTGGCTAATTTGTTTCTAATTAGTTACTGCAATCGCGAATTTGTGGCTCTTACCGTTCGCGAATTACAGCCATTTGAGTGGTGGCGGCGCTAGCTTGATATCAAGCCAGCGTCGCCACCACTCAAAAAATTATCAAAACTTAAAAATACGTATATCAGAATTTGTGGCTAATTTGTTGCTAATTAGTTACCGCAATCGCGAATTTGTGGCTCTTACCGTTCGCGAATTACAGCCATTTGAGTGGTGGCGGCGCTAGCTTGATATCAAGCCAGCGTCGCCACCACTCAAAAACTTATCAAAACTTAAAAATACGTATATCAGAATTTGTGGCTAATTTGTTGCTAATTAGTTACCGCAATCGCGAATTTGTGGCTCTTACTGTTCGCGAATTACAGCCATTTGAGTGGTAGCGGCGCTAGCTTGATATCAGGCCAGCGTCGCCACCACTCAAAACTTATCAAAACTTAAAAATAAGTATATGGGAATTTGTGGCTAATTTGTTGCTAATTAGTTACCGCAATCGCAAATTTATGGCTCTTATCATTCGCAAATTGCAGCTATTTGAGTGGTGGCGGCGCTAGCTTGAATCTAGCCAGCGTCGCCACCACTCAAAACTTATTATAACTTAAAAAAAAGTATAGGCATTTGTAGCTAATTCGTTGCTAAAATGAGCCATAAACCTTTACAAAAAGCAGTTATCTCTTACAATTTTAAATCACAAAAAGAAAATTAAAATAAAAATGTTTGAAAAAATTACAATTTAAATTTTATACGTGGGGTTTTAGTTTTAAAGATCTTGATATCATGGCATTTTTATGTAGATGCTACACGATTTTTAATTAAAAGGTTTCTTTAAATGCCTCATTTTTTACCTTTTACTGTTTCTAATGTTTTAGTTATCGTAAACCCTGTAGGACACGATGTTTAATTTTGCATAAAATTAACATTTTAATGATAATAACTAACCAATGAAAAATGTCTGATGGCTACTAATACGATCTTTCTATTGGTTAGTTTTTATACATTTACTATTGTACATTTTACTTTAAAAGAATTTTTAAGACTCGAAATCTAGCGCAACTTTCAATATTCTAAAAATTATTGAATGAACATGTAAAAATCGAATTTTTTAGAATAATTTGAGTCATACGTTTGAGAATCAATGAGTCAAAAGCTTCAACCGTCACGGAAAAATTCACAAAAACTTTGATGGAGGGGGGGGGATATTTCCCGTACTTAAATAAAATTTTTGGGTAAAATTAATGTCAAACGTTTGGTATAGTTTAACACCCCTATTCTGTAACTTTTCGTTACGAAAACCGTAAAGTTTAGTTTACACTCAGAATTGCATTAAATAGTAATGTAATGGTATGTAGAAACCAAACTTTACGGTTCTTAACAATTTCATAACGATAACGAACGATAATGAAAAGTTACAGAATAGGGGGGTAAGCCTCATTGGGCTTTCAAATTTTTTGTTTGAGCTTCAAGCTTCAATAAATAAACAGCCCCACGCTTTTATATTGATGTTTTCAAAAAGCCTTGTTTGCTTTTTTTTGGTTTAAGTATCAGCGCAGGCTTGACATTAAGACAACGCCTGCGCCGCCACCACTCAAATGGCTGTAATTCGCGAACGGTAAGAGCCACAAATTTGCGATTGCGGTAACTAATTAGCAACAAATTAGCCACAAATTCCCATATACTTATTTTTAAGTTTTGATAAGTTTTTGAGTGGTGGCGACGCTGGCTTGATATCAAGCTAGCGCCGCCACCACTCAAATGGCTGTAATTCGCGAACGGTAAGAGCCACAAATTCGCGATTGCGGTAACTAATTAGCAACAAATTAGCCACAAATTCCCATATAGTTTATTTTAGGTTTTGCAAAAGTGGCGGCGCCAGCTTGATGCGGGTACAGTGGAAATGGAGGGAAGAATGAAAAAAACATCGCAAAGAAAAGGAACAAAAGATAATGAACAGAGAATTGAAAGCAAAAATAACGAGAAATCAGGAAAGAGGAATAAAAGAAGGAAAAGAAAAACAACGAGAGTGGACACGTGAAACGTAAGAACACTCCTGAAGACGGGTAAAATGAGAGAAGTGGAGGATGAGTTGAACAGATACAATGTGGAGGTGGAAGATGGAAGGGTCAAGGAGAAATAATGAGCAACAAATATGTAATATTTTACTCTGGAGAAAGCGAGCAAGGTAGAAATGGCACAGGATTCATAGTAAGAAAGGAAGAGAGATGTAACATAATGCAGTTTAGACCGATAAATGGAAGAATGGCATATGTGCGAATGAGAAAGATACCAACAAACATGTCGATCATAACTGCTTATGCACCAACAGAAGATAGTAGCGAAGATGAAAAGGAAAAATTCTATCATGCGGATGACGTACTTATCATAGCTAGAACAGTGAAAAAATTAATCGAGATAATCAAAAAAATAAGAAATGCTGCAATGAAAATGAGACTAAAAATAAACCAACAGAAGACAAAATATATGAGATGCCAACGAAAAAGAAATGAAAAGGAAACGGAACTGAAAGTACACAATGAGAAATACAAGGAAGTTTATGACATCAGTTACCTGGGAGTACAAATAAACAACAAAGGAGAGAGAAAGCATGAATTAAGAAAAAGATTGCAACAAGGAAATAGCGCGTACTATGCGAACAGCAACTGCTAGAGAAGGGTGACTTATCGAAAAAAACAAAAATAATAGTAGTTTATATCACAAGGGCGATAAAGGGGGTATTTTCATCCGCCGGGCGAAAGTTTATGAAACGAGCCGCGCAGCGGCGAGTGAATAATCGACCGAAGGATGAAAACCCTTATCGCCCGAGTGATATGAACAATTTTTCGTTATTTCAGGAAAAATATCCTACAAAATTCGCGATTTTATATAATAGCTCTAAAATAACAATCGATAGATGGCGTGAAGCTTGCAAGTCGTTGATCAATGTTTGTCTCTTTGGAGCGAAAAAGGTTGATTTTCTTTTGAAATTTCCGAACGACGGACAATTTGGTCTGACGGACAGCATGTTGAAATAACGGACGGATGGGTCACGTTATGCAATTATTGCAATAAAATCTCGAATTTTGTCGGATTTTATCTAAATCTATGATTTTGTAAATAAATATAAAGTAACACTTAATTTAATTTTTTTGCAATTATTGCAAAAAAATTCTCGAATTTTGTCGGATATTATTTAAATCTATGATTTTGTAAATAAACATAAAGTAACACTTAATTTAATTGCCAATTTTTTAACTAAAGGTGTCGTAATTTCGTTATTTTGGGGATAATATCCCACAAAATTCACGATTTGTTTGCTCTGATATAACTATCGGTAGATGGCGTGAAGATCGCAAGTTGTTAGTCAAGTTATTGACAACATAAGCGAAAAACAGGAGTTCACCCGAACGGATGAATCGTTCGGGCAGGTATCTCAACAAGGACTGTTTTTATAGGTCCTAGGACCTTATAAAGTTAAGTTTTATAGGTCGTGTTGGTCCCCCTTGAGGTGACCTTTTGAGAAAAGACCCCTTTTATAGGGCTCAAAACAGATACGTAACGGGGTCATTTATAACCTGAAATAACGAAAAAATATATAAAACACTAATACGTCCTGTAATCACGTACGCAATGGAGACAACATGCATGAGCAAGGTAGAAGAAGAAGAGATGAGGGTGTTTGAGAGGAGGGGGAAAGGTAGCTAACCTGGGTCCGAAAATACAAATTTTACGATTGAAATTTCGAACTTTTCTGAAAGAGTATATATTAAATAAGAGAATTAGCTATGACGGAATGCCTTAAATGCACCTGTTTTTTCAAAAATCGAATTTAAAAAAGCTTGATTTTCGAATGTAAATCGTTCGTGATTGGTTAATCAAAGCATTGTGTTGACGGTACGTGCGTTCCTATACATAAGAGTGTAGCTGTTGACAAATTTGTCAGTAACTCTTACGCTATGGTAGAAATGCGTTCTCCTTTTTTAGGACAAAAATTATTTCAGAAAAGGGTTACTTAAATTTAAGGAACGGTAGTTACTTTTTCGCGTGGATCCTACTTTTGCCATGGTGGACAACTAATTTAAAAATACCCCTGGGCCCGTGGATGAAGGAAAATGGTGGATCTTTGAGGGGTGAAACTCGAGAGTGGATTCTAAACGCAGGGCTGGTGTGCAAAGAAAAATCGACTTAAAGCACCCCTCGCTGCACTCGGGCGCTTTAAGCCATTTTTCCTGCACATGTACTATTCGGAATGATTTTCGTTCGGAGTGCACTTTTGCTGCATCCCAATGCAAGTGTCGCTCCGGTTATCCCCGCTCTGCGCAAAGCTAAGTCCAGTTGAAAGTGCACGTACTGTCAATAGAATGAATTGATTCACCAATCCCGAGCGACTTTGCTTAAAATTTACGGTGAAAATCGAAGTTTTTAAATTCGATTTTTGAAAAAACAGGTGCATTTAAGGCATTCTGTCAGCTAATTCTCTTATTTAATATTTGCTTATTTAGAATTCATCGAGATTTCAATTGTAAAATTTATATTTTCGGACCCAGGGTAGCTACCTGCAACCTAGAAAGATACTTGTGGAGTTGGGTGAAGAGGACATTGTGAGGAGGATCAAAGCAAGTAGATTGAGTTGGCTGGGTCATGTGACGAGGCGAAGGAAGGAGTCAGTAGTGAGAAGGATAGCGGAATGGAGACCGGCGGAAGATCGCACAAGAGGAAGACCGAACCTGAGATGGCAAGACCAGGCGGAAGAGGACTTGAAAAGATTGAAAGTTGGTGACTGGAGGAATAAGACTGAAGACAGACAGTTATGGAGGAAAATAGTGGAAGATGCGAAAACGAACAACATATTATAGAATGAAATGTTAAGTAAAAGAGGACTAATCCACCTCAGAAAAGGATATGTAAAGTCTCAATGAGGCAGTCAAATTCTTTAGAGAATAAAAGACTTATTATTATATTATGGGAAACTTTTATAAGACGGAAATAAATTAAACAAAGCCTATTATCCCTCTATTATTTAAAAATTTGTTAATAATACTTGTGTTTTCGTATTTCAATCAACAATAAAATATATATTATGGTGGTTTGCGTGCAAAAATTTTGCTACCTACCTATCTTTTTAAATTGCCTCGACTACTCTTTCTACGGTGAGCTTGAGATGAATTTAATGCTCCACTCTTGGGGTGGTTCTGGCTTTTGAAAATTTTAAAGAAAAAGGAAAACGCTAAATTAAAAATGCAAAACTCTATTTTAAAAAATTAAACAAATCGTGTATGAAAAACAAATAAAACGTAATTGAAATTTTCGATTATTGCCACAACTTGGCCGAAGGTTGATGTAAAAACAGGTGTGTTGAATTGGTAACAAAAACACCCTGTCATTTACGATCTTCAAATTTCTACTACAGTTGTTTTTATTACCAATTCGCAGTGTCAAGTGTTAAAATGAATAAAATTAATACTAATGCCTCTACGAATAAAATTACAAAAAAATAAAATACAAAATTTTTACAAATTAAATCAAAAAAATTCTCGTTAAACTGCCGTCGTGTTGGTTTTATTGTGTGGAACGCTGATGTATGGAAGTTGGAAGTAAAACGCTCACCCTTTTTGTTGAATTCTGGATTCTTATAATGAAACTTGTGGCTCCAGGAATCTCCTTCCCAGGTTTTTCTAGTTGGATTTTTCACGTTGGTTTTTCTTTCTTGTACGATCGCACTTTTTATTAAGAAAACTTTTACTTTGTTCGTGGTCGTTAGCCACTTCACAAACAAAGCTCAACTTGTTACCCAAAAAGGTGAAAGGTAACTAACTAAAAGTCACTTCCTCTGTAATTTTTTGTTGTTCACATTATTGTTCCCTTCCCAACGGCACTTCAACCAATCACGTCTTCCAGAGTCCCACTCTATTTTTAACAATAATCCAGGAACAATCTTTTGCTCTCTTTCTAACACACACAGTAAATGGTCTTTAATAAAATTTGTGTAACAGTCGTGTTAAAAAGAACAAACCTTTCCCTTCCTCTTGTATAAATTTCAATTACGATTAAAATATTTTAAAAATTTTCTTTAATGACGGCAAATAAAATTAAAATTGCTGCTTTCCTTCTTTTTAAAATTATGAATAAATAATAAAATTTTTAAATAAATAAAATTATTGGGTTTGTTTCACCACAATATATTACAGCTTTACAGGCCTAGAAGGCCCATGGCTTCATTCCCTGTCTACCTTAACCTGTCTTGTAAACTCTCGTGTGTGACGCAGCCGTATCAACGGTAATGACGTCGACACAAACATCAGGGATCACCACAGGAGTGTAGATGCCCACCGGAAGGCCGAGCCAAGAAATTCTGTGCAATCCGCGATTTGAACCCAGAATTTCCGCTCTAGACTCAACCAGCGATCACATCACTCCACTGCTGTGGTTTACAATAAAATATAAAAAACTATATAATAAAAAAATAATAAAATACAATAATACATAAAATAATACAATAATAAAAAACTGTATAAAACTCTATGCCGCTTGTAAACATAAGTCATGTAAAAAATTTGTTATTAAAATTGATAAGGGTTTGGTTAAAGTTTTTAGCTCCAATTTAAATTTTTATCATGTTACTAAATTCTTATGTAATAATTCTTCTTATGTAACACGTGTTGAAAGATCTATAGTAAAAAAAGAATTATTACGCGAAAAACTACTTGAGTACAAAAAAAAACTCTGCTATTTTCAAATAAAGTATTGGCACATCATGGCAATTTGCAAAATATTGCAATAAAACCGACTTGCCATTGCTCGAGAGGAAAGAATGCTACGATGTACAGATGTACAGAACTTCAAAGAAGCAGTTAACAGGTTAACACATAGTGATTATATTTCATTTTTATCAAATTTTGAGCTGTTTGCCGGCAAGCTTTTCCGATGATTCTTCCATCGTTGTTTGCAAGCGTTGTAAATCACATGTAATTGGCAATAATGCAAGACCACCATCAACTGCCCACTGAAATAATTTGGATTCGGAAGTGATTCCTCAGGAGATTATTCTTTTGACCGAAGTTGAGCAGCGTTTAATAGCTAGAATCACTCCGTTTGTGAATATTGTTAAATACACTGGCATCTTTGGGTAATTTGGATTTAAAGAGCAAGCGATTCTGTTTGCTTAAGACATTTTCGAGATTACTGAAAAATTACCAAATATGTTACCAAAAACTCCTGACGCAGCAGGAATTGTTGTCGTTACAGAAAAACTAAAAAACCTCGACATGACACGAGAATTCACCGTTTCAAAAGATTGAATTAACAATGCTTTGAACTGGTTAATTTCCAACAACCCTTTTGTATGCGGATGTTACTAACGTTACTGAATTCTCACAAATTAATATCAAAGATTTTGTGAGACATCAGCCCGCACAGCGAAATGTGGTTGTCGAGCAAGAAGTTGTTGATCAACCCAAAATTACTTCTTACGTGCAGCTCAACAACATTTCTCGCTTACTTCGAGCATCATGGCATCAAGCCAACGACTCAATTTTTAATCAACTTTATGTGGGAAAACAATGTACTTTCGATCTTATTAGATCTCATCAGTGACGTATAGTTGTAATTTGGCTATAATTGATTTGATGTTTTACCTTATCTAGCATTTTACTGATACCAATCGAAAAAACTACTTTTATCTGATAATCCAGATGATGATGATGAGATCTAATAAGATCGAAACATGTCTGTCGTTGTTGTAGTTTGGTTATAATTGATTTATTTTCAAATTTGAACATTTTCTTAGCAGCTAGTTAAGTTGCGCTACAATGACCTTGGAAGGGTCATGAATGACTCATGATTGATGGTTTATCCTCAACACATTTGGTACATTGTTTTAATGACATGTCTTCACGACCTTGCTTCCATACGCATATAAATTATTAAAAACGGGTCGTTACTGCCAAGCATTGCGCGAATTACTGGATTAACAGATAAAAGTTGTTTTTTCGATTGGTAATCAGTAAAATACTATATAAGGTAAAACATCAAATCAATTATAGCCAAATTACAACTATACGTCACTGATGAGATTTAATAAGATCGAAACATGTCTGTCGTTGTTGTAGTTTGGTTATAATTGATTTATTTTTAAATGTGTTCATTGATACGTAAAAAATCTTCGAGGATCGTCTGCCATTGTTTTGTCGTTTTGCTTTCCCTAGACAGGTTAGTGAAACAACAAAGCTAATAAGCTAATAACACATACCTCCGATGTGTTTATTAAGAACGGTGGAATTGAACCATGTAGCTCTAACGAATCTATCGAAATTTATGTGGCTAAATATATCTTCAAAACTGAATCTGCCGATCTGGATAAAAATATCGCTGAGCCATTACAAACATTCGTAGAGAAGAAACTGACATTTTTAAAAAACTTTTCAAAATTTGGATGAAAATTCTTAATGAAAGACGGGTCTCGACGTGTGAATGTGTTTATCGGTTATGTCACCTTTGATTGAAAGAAAGCTCCCGTCGCACCATTTTCTTGAATACTAGAAAATCTGACCAACGCTATACGATTCTAAAGTTTGGTAATTCTGACGAGGCTATTGGCTATTGCTCAAATATAATCGATCGCTATTCAAAACAACCCCTATCGCATCTCGACTACAATTTTGATTCAATGTGCCTAATGGAGTTTGCTATGAAATTTGAGCCTCATTACAGTCGAAACAATAATCAGGTCGATGAAGACAACGGAGGAGGAACTTCCCAGTGCCAGAGTTCGTCTGATTACTCTTCAGGACAACTCCAAGATGAAGAGGAGAAATGCTACGGCAGTTATACGCGTTCCTTTCTTTAAGGCTTCAAACGATTCTAAAAACTATTACTACAGTTTATTAGCACATTACTTCCCATTCAGACCTGAAGACGAATTGCTAAATGGCTTTGACTCCGCTAAAAACGTTTTTCTGGCAAAACAAGGAATGATCAAGGAAACTTCACCCCTTATGGAAGAATATCGTCAGAGAGATTAACAACTTCAAGTAGCTTTTGAACAGGCACGTGCATTTGTCGAACTAGAAAACTACGCACCACCAGAAGAAATTGACGATGTTTCACTCCAAGATATGGGCATCTCTTCATGATGTTCTTCCATAAGGTGTGAAGTTTCCTTGATCATTTCTTCTTTTGCCAGAAAAGCGTTTTTAGCGGAGTCAAAGCCATTTAGCAATTGGTCTTCAGATCTGAATGGCCAGTATTGCACTAATAAACTATAATAATAGTTTTCCGGATTGTTTGAAGCCTTAAAGAAAGGAACGTGTATAACTGCCGAAACATTTCTCCTCTTCATCTTGGAGTTGTCCTGAAGAGTAATCAGACGAACTCTGGCACTGGGAAGTTCCTCCTCCGTTGTCTTCATCGACTTGATTGTTGCAAAAATTGAAGCTGCAAAAATGCGAAATAAATCCGATATTTCAAGACATTTAAGAATAAAAGAAAGAAAAACGCTTGGACAGGTCTGTTTCGTTTTCAAAGGGCCACCCTGTATATAAATTTTATCTCGGTTAATCTAAAGATTATCCATTAAGAAAATTTAATATTCGACTTTTACATTTTCAATAAATGTATTTCACAATAATAAACGGGCAGCACATACAACTTCTTAAGCGTGTCATATTTTTAAGACACACAACGCACTCTGATTGGTTGTTGTCGTTGGTTTTAAGCAACTTAAAATCTACTCCCCTGGGATCGAGTTACACACCAAACGAGTTTCCAACGTTGAGGACGTTTGAACGTGAACAATTAAAATTGTCAGTATTAGGGATTTATGTTTTTTAATAAAGATTGTAAAACAAGAAATCCATCGGTTGAGCTTATGTTAGTGTTGGTGTTTGAAAACCATTTTTGTTTAATTAATACCGCTAAAATAGAGATCCACCGGCTAGCTACCCGTCCTTGGACGGGCTTTTCAACTAGTTGCACTAATAAACTATAGTAATAGTTTTCCGGATCGTTTGAAACCTTAAAGAAAGGAACGTGTATAACTGCCGCAACATTTCTCCTCTTCATCTTGATTTAAAAAATTAAATAAAAAATTTAAAAAAAACCTTTTATTTATAATTACAAAAGTGCACTGAAAAGTAAAAAATAATTTTAATAAAAGCTAACAAAGCTTTTCGAAAAATTAAATCAGAAGCAAATAGCAAAGGAGATATAAATTCCGATGATATGATGGACATAATTAAATTTAAAATTGACCATCCGGAATATATTCAGGAAGTGTCCGTTCCATTTCAAGTTAAGATTTTTAGTAAAGAACAGTTACAGATTTTGATGTCTCAAAAGGAAGGAAATTCTCTTCGCATTGTTTATTTTGATGCCACAGGCACCGTGGTTAGAAAACCATTTGCCTTCCTGTGTATTTATATTCTGATGTTGTACAAATCACTCCAATAAAACGTATTTGCCCAATATTTGAAATTATTTCGTCTGAACATTATACTAAAAGCACATTCAAAATTTTTAACGATTTTAGGTTTGCCGCCATCCATGCTGCAATTAAAGCATTTAATCGTATTGATTTTTAATTGATTACTTCAATATTTGTTTAAAAATTAATAGGGGAGAGTTTATTCAATATGAACATTTAATACTACTCATTAATTTGTATTGCGCTTATTTTACATTTATTGTGTCTTTACATTTGAATTTCGCACGGTTTCGTGAAAATATAAGCGCATGTACAGTACGCGGATAATTCATGCAACAGATTTGTAAAATAAATGAACTGTCGCAGAAGTATCAGCAACCAATTAAAGTTAAGGCAAACTTGTACTCTCAATTTCTTCTGCGCGCCATCTAACTTTGCAGGTTGCGTTTCTGATCTTTATTTCCTTGGTAATGTTCTAAAAAGTAGTATGGGATCATAGAAGCATGGTTTGTCAGAACTTGAAAGTTAATTAAAACGAACGTGTACAGAACTTGAAAGTTAATTGAAACAAACGTGTACGATAAAAAAAGGTAAAGATCAAGAATCAGAATCCAACCTCAAAGACGGCGAGCAGTCAGGAATTGTAAGTACATTTTATTACTTTGTTTTATTGTATAATTTATTAATTGTTGTTATTTATTAGTAATTTTCATCCCTGAAGTAATAAAGTGATTAAACCAGTAATTGCGAATTCTACTGAGTTAGAAATATTCTTGTGTGTCGCCGTTGGTTGGTAACCTTCTTGCAACAAATTGAAAATTAAATTCGAAGAAATTTATATTTTGGAAATCGAGGTTTATTTGTACACCAAGGAACCAACAAGCAATGGCTTCAAGTTGTAAAGCGTGCGATGCCGTAGACAATGACGAAATGGTACAGTGTGACACGTGCGATGATTGGTTTCACTTTAGATGTGTTGAGGTTGACCAAACCGTGGAGAAGATTCCCTGGTGCTGTGAAACATGTCGAAATGGTGGGACTCAACGCGAAATCGAACAGTTGCAGTTTAAGCTGGCAAAATTAATGAAAACGCAGTCAAAGGGTTCCAACTGTAATTCGGTTAAACAAAGTGTGTCAAGTAACCCTAAAACGTCAAGGTCTTCAGTAAAGAAGCTCAAGCAGTTGGAAATAAAACGGATCGAAGAAAAATATAAGTTAAAAACGGAGCTGATGGAAGAAAAATACAAACTCGAAAAAGAATTTTTATACTTACCACAACAAAAATAGCCTACCGAAGCAGCAACTCCGAAGTGCGAAACCGATGTAGAGAAACTCCCGATAATGAGCCATTTCGAAGTGACTATATCGACTCTGGTCCCCAAGTTCGAACGGTTCTCAAATTGGAATCGTATGTTACGAACACAGGCTTGGACGTTACGAATGTTTTGGAAAGCAAAAAAACATAAGAATAGGTTCGGGTAAAGGAGCACTTACAGCTGAGGAAATAGAAAAAGCCGAAACGGAAATTTTTCGCAATGTTCGGGCTGAAAGATTCTCAAAGGAAGTCAACGAACTGAAGATGAATTCCAACAAATCGATCGATAAATCAAGCTCCCTATACAAATTAACTCCCTTTCTAGATAAAAATGATGTGTTACGTGTCAAAGGGCGAACGAAGAACGTAATTGGAGCAACCTACGATGCTATGAATCCAATTATTCTGCCTAAGGATCACCCAATCACCGAACTTATCCTGGCCTACTATCATTGTAACCACCTTCACGAGAATCATGAGCAAGTGATAAACGAAGTTCGACAAAGATTTGCTATTACTCGTCTTCGCCGATATATGCAAAAAGTGCGTAGTAACTGCCAAAAATGCAAGATTAAAAGAGCGAAACCAGCTCCACCTCAAATGGCCGACCATCCACCAGCTCGTGTGGCGACGTTTACTGCCCCGTTCTCATATGTTGGACTAGATTACTTCGGGCCGCTTGAAGTTGTAGTTGGTCGAAGAGTAGAAAAGCGCTGGGTTGCACTATTCACATGCTTGACTATCCGTGCAGTTCACCTTGAGATTGTTCACTCTTTAAACAAACCTTCGTGTTGGATGGCCATACGAAACTTTATCGCTAGACGAGGAACACCGATTGAGATACGCTCTGACAACGGTACCAACTTTGTAGGTGTAGCCAACGAACTACGAAAACTACAAGCGGAAATGCAGCCTGATGACTACCGAACAGAGTTCGGTAAGATAAGATGGTTGTTCAACCCACCTCTCGCACCACATACAGGCGGATGTTGGGAAAGATTGGTTAAATCTGTAAAAAGGTCGCTAACGAAATTGATGCCTACCAGAAGACCGAATGACGAAACTTTACGCTGCTATCTACTGGAAGCAGAAAATATTGTTAATTCGCGGCCTTTAACCCATGTCCCGCTTGAAAACGAAGATTACGAAGCTCTAACTCCCAACCACCTACTTTTGGGATCATCAAGTGGTGCCAAACCATTCGTCGAACTAGCTCTTGACAACCATTGCCTAAGAACGAACTACGAATTGTCCCAGCAAATGGCAAATCATTTCTGGAATCGCTGGATCAAGAAGTATCTGCCAGAACTCACTCGTACCACATTATGGTTCTCGCGTACCGAGCCAATTAAAATCGGAGACTTAGTGATCATTATGGACGAGAAGCGCAAAGACTCGTGGCAAAGAGGAAAGATAATAGACATTCTAAAAGGAAGAAACAGCGATCAAGTTCGCCGGCTGGTTGTCCAAACCAATAAGGGCGTTGTAACTCGAGCTGCGGCAAAGGTCGCTGTTCTGGACGTATCTGGTAAACTGACCTCTGGGAGCCAAGGTCAGTGTACCAAAGGGGAGGATGTCGCAGAAGTATCAGCAACCAATTGACGTCCAGGCAAACTTGTACTCTCAATTTCTTCTGGGCGCCATCTAACTTTGCAGGTTGCGTTTCTGATCTATATTTCCTTGGTAATGTTCTAAAAAGTAGTATGGGATCATAGAAGCATGGTTTGTCAGAACTTGAAAGTTAATTGAAACGAACGTGTACAGAACTTGAAAGTTAATTGAAACGAACGTGTACGATAAAAAAAGGTAAAGATTAAGAATCAGAATCCAACCTCAAAGACGGCGAGCAGTCAGGAATTGTGAGTACATTTTATTACTTTGTTTTATTGTATAATTTATTAATTGTTGTTATTTATTAGTAATTTTCAACCCTGAAGTAATAAAGTGATTAAACCAGTAATTGCGAATTCTACTGAGTTAGAAATATTCTTGCGTGTCGCCGTTGGTTGGTAACCTTCTTGCAACATGAACTGTTAATTTAACTTTATAATTAATTGTTTTATTTCAACCACGCACAACTACAACAATTGGCGACGAGGATTTTAAAACCCATTCAGGCAAAATTGTTGTAATTTTTTTACCATTTTTTACAATTTTTTACACCACGTACAATAAAATTTGCAATTTGTTGGTTACAATTACACGTGCGAGGATTACAATACTCATTTTTTTCCGGTTGCAAAAATTTACAATTAGATACGTTTACGATGCCTGATAATGCAGTTACACCTGTAAATACTTCAAATTATGCGATACATACTGTCGTGTTCTGACGAACAACTCTTTAAGGTCCGTGCCCAATTTATCGGAGTTTGCAATAGGAGGCTCTCCCAGGGAGCGAGTTCAATAGAGATTTTTTTAAATTTCCACAATTAAATAAAACAAAATTTATGCAGGGTATTAACAAAAATTTACTTAGACGAATGTTGGTAATAATTAAAGTCTTGATTACAAGCAAAAACGAAATTTTTGTCATTAATCTAATTCAACAATAGATTAACCAGATATTGACGTGATCTATCCACAAGTTCACACATTTACTATGTCAAACTTATTACTATAACTTGTAAATAAATCGTACGTTGTAATTATTGTACAAGCTGAAAATAAAATAATTGTGCACATAATAAATTAAAATTGTTTGATTTAAATATTCGCGCCTCGATTCGCGCCGACCTGTGATTGAACGCGTAAATTACAGCTGAATGCAGCCATCGGTAGCCACAGAAGTTCGCAATGACGCACACTACACGAGTTGACCAAATTCATCGAAATAAAGTTATTTACAACCACGAACGAATTAATCCAATAATTAAATAGTTGTAACAGTGCTTTAAAATTGGTGCAATAGTGAACTTAATTTGTTATAAACGAAGTTTATAGGTTTGAAAAAAGTATGTCTCGTGCATAACCTCGAATTCCTCAAACTCATAATTTTCAAATTCCAGATAAAAATAATGTCGAAATAACGCAAAATAAAAAAATTCAAATTCTAATTACCCTATGATGACTCCATAAAGTACCATTATGAGAAAATAATTCGTGATGAGATTTCATACAATGTACCGCCATCATTCCAGTTTATCAGGTAAATTATCCAAATTTTCATATTCCATAACTCAATCTTCCAGAAATTATAATACTCATTACGCTGACACTTCACTAATCATACTTGTAATTATAATCCACAACTTAATTTCAAAATTGTAACATTTCATAACTTATCGAGAAATTTTATTCTCCTCTCGAAATCACAACTTTACTCGTTCGCCTCTCTGTTAGCAATCCACTCTCGCACAAATATTTTCTCACTTCCTGTCCTTTCCAGGTTTTTGGAAATCGTGTCTCATGCCGACTGGTCATTTCAGCCAGCCAAATTTGAAAAATTTTCAAAAAAAATTACATGTTACCAATTTAATTCAAATTTGAATCGCTTCCAACACCATCTAGTTCTATTAGCACAAAACACGAAATTACAGGTCTCTTCGTACGCACTCACTTTTGTTTTAAAAAGGTAAACAAATTAGCAATACAAAAAAATTTAATTAAATAAAACCTAATCACATTTGATTAATTTAACTTCTTTCAGGTCTCGGAAAAATACTCCACCTGTAAAAATCTCGTTTTCAGCATACCAAACAATAGGGAACAACTGAATATAATACACCCGCAATTCGTCCAAGTAAAAATTAAAATGACTCAAATTCAAGAAAATATCAAATTAAACTTTTAATTGTGGAAATTCTCAAATTGGTAATTACCACGGGTCATGTCAATACATACATACTGTGTTTTCAATTGAAACTTACGATACAAATACGAAATTCGACAGATGGTTGATGAGATTAGAGAGTGCATTTCGAGTTTTTGCAGTTCCTGTGGATAAGAAGGCGGATTACATTTTACATTACGTACTTTTCGAAAAAATTTCACCGGATACTCCAAATTCTAAAAGCTACGAAGAAATCATTTAGGGTTATGAAAACTCATTATAATCCTGAACCATTGGAAATTGCAGAAAATTTCCGATTTTTACAACGACGCCAGGAAGAGGGTGAGAGTGCTTCTGAATATTTGACAGCGTTACAACGTCTGGCAACCACCTGCAAATTTGGTGACTATTTGAAGAAAGCTCTTAGAAATCAATTTGTTTTTGGTTGGCGAACACAAAAAATTCAAGGAAGATTATTTGAGCATCGTGATTTAACTGTCGAAAAAGCGTTGGAGATTGCCGTCAGCATGGAGACGTCCGCTAAAGATGCAGCGCAATTACATAATACGAATCATTCAAATGGATTACGTTCAAATAGTGTCAATAGCATCAATACAAATACAAACAATTTACAATTCAAGAAATGCAACAATTCGAACAAGACGACATTCAACGGGAACAAGAAGATTAATACTCCTTATTGTTTTAGGTGTGGTTCATCAAAGCATCTTGCCAATAAATGTAATCTTGTTAATATCATTTGTAATAAATGCAAGGTAAATGGTCATTTGGCGAGGGTGTGTATGAAAATATGTCCAAACAACACACACAATACAAATCAAATAGAGGAGATTTTCTTGCTTGATACAGAATATACCGAGTACCAGGGGTAAGCTCACAGTTGCAATTCTGGTACGTGGCCGTAAAATACATTTTGAAATTGATAGCGGTTCAGCTGTTAGTATCATGAGTTTTCCACAATTTAAAAAATTATTTCCGAATTTACAAATTTGTAATTTATACATTGTTAATACAGATAGAGAACCAATTTTAGGTCGCGAATGGATTAGACAGTTAAATATTAATTTTGAATATGTTTCTCAAATTACATCTACAAATACATTGGATAAAATTTTACAAAAGTATGATACACCCTCGCACCCTCCGGCTAGACTCAATTCGTCGAAGAAGCAGATTCTTTGAATTTGAATCCAAAAAATACCGAGACCTTAATCTCAGGGTAGTACCTGCATGAACCAAAATACGTGCTTACCTCGCTTTTACATAAATGCAAAATCTCTGAAAATAATGTGGCGCATTTCAATAAAAGAAATTTGTCGTCATAAAATATAATGAAAGTAAACAAAAACGTCGACATAAATATGGTACATATACACAATAATTCCTTAAATTACACTACTCAACAAAAAAATGATTTTTTCTTGTCCTAGAGTTTATTTTATGATTTTTCTATTCATCATGCTCCAAAAGGAAGGAAAAATATCCATATCCCCTCTAAAGTTTGCTTTTGTAGTTTTAATACTAATAATACCAATGATGCAAATTTTTGAGTTTTTATAGAAACAGTAACTAATTTTGGTATATTTAACCACACCGAAAATAAAAGAAATTGATTTTTACATTCATACGGTACCTCCAGATGGCGCTTAAGTCGCAAACAACCCTAAAGTGTTTTGTACAGATCTCAAAAAGGTGCAAATATCATCGAAAAAGTATAAACATGATGCTGGTGCATTTTGTTATAGAATATTATCCCTCCAAATTATCAATCGCACATTTGCAGTGTGCGACCTTGCAAATAAATAAAACTTGAAATTTTAAAAATTAATTTTTCTTTTCTAAAATAGAAGTAAAAAGAAAACACAAAAACTTTCGCGTCACTCAAATTTTATTATAACTGATACAAAATTTTTACATCAAAACTCTCAAACCAAAATCAAAAATTTCCCCACCTCAGCTCTTACACCAGAGGCGTAACAATTTAAATTTACAAAATAAAAATATAAAAATTATAATTATAAATACACATAAAAATAATATGACATCTCCTCCCTGATATTTTTAAGATCCAACCCTTATTTGGATTGAGAAAATATCACAAAATGGTCTTCTAATCATAATATAATAAAAAAAAACTTTGTCTACTTAATTAGTTTGGCAATCATATTCACAACCAAACTTAATTTTATTTACACTTTCCCACTATCTTTACAATGAATGTTATCACCTTCAATCAATTCGCTAAATTCTTTTACACAAAAATTATTATCATCTTCCAACACCAGTCCAAATCTTATTTAATAATTGACTCCAACTCTCTCCAATTTAGCAAAACTTCAATTCTTCAGAAATATTCCATAATCTTTTAAAGCTTTAACTTTTCTTCTGTGCATCTTCAATGATTCTAATTTTCCGTATTCTTCCAATTTCTTTTATTTCTTCAATCCTCCGATTGATCCCTACCCAATTAAATCCTTCACTATTACTCTTTTTAAAATTTTAATTATAATTTCACACTATCAATTAATTTCAATAAATTCGCTACATTTTCTAAGCGGTAGCTTCATAAATATTCAATTTTAATTCATAAATAATCATAAATCCTTTTCATAATTATTAAATTTTAATTTCTTAGTGACAACTCCTTAGTAACTACCAATTTTCCATTAAATACTTTAATTCCATTGCTTGAATACGATACCAAATCAATTTTACTTGTATGATAATTGCTTATTGCCTGAAGATTATTGTTATCGCTTATCAAAATTGTGCATCGTTGAATTTTATACTTTTCTTTTTAAGTGCATAGTTTTATTTTAAAATAATTGATCATTATTAATTATTGTTATTTTAATTTAAATTGATTTTTCATGATAGTTGCATTCGTTTTCCATCTAAATTATCAAATTTACAAATTTAATTTTTATCCATTTTCATTTGCTGTACATTTGCTTATTCATCTACTTCTCTATTTTGTTGGATATTAGTAACTTCCATCATTTTTCAATCGCGCTTGACGATAGGTCCACCTCAACAAAATATGCGCCCATGCTTTTGTCGCATTTTCTTTTCCTTTCCAAAATCGTTCCAAAATAAGATAATTTCTTTTCCTCTTTTCTGAATTCCTTCCAGTTTCATTCTTTTTAGAATTTTTAAATTTAATTTTAAAAAACCAACTTATTTTTTCTTCTTTTTCCTCCCAATTTCTTAATCCGTCTACTTCCTCCCTGTCCAAATATCTTCGTAAACTGATAACTGTACCTTTGCTTTTGTTTTCTTTATGTTCTTTTATTCTATAATTTTTAACGTTCTTTCCAAAATTAATCTTTTTTTTACTCTGAACTTTTTTCCATCTAATTCCACGCATTTTCTTCCTTGTTAAAATAAGAACCTTTCCAATAACTATGTCGCATTTTTCAAGTTTTTCCTCTGTAACCACTTCCTGGGTTGTAATGTTTTCTTCTTTTAATTTCTTCATATTAAATTCTTGTCTAAGTTGATCAAAATTTTGGCTTATGCTTTGTTGAATCGATTGAAACATCTGTTCTAATCTTTTTGTAAAATTTCCATCTATTCGCACACTCATTTTGGAAAATCCTCTAAAAATCTCAGGGTCAAAGGTAGGTTCTTTGTGAACATTTCCTTTTCAAAAAATCCACTTCTCAAAAATGTTCACCAGATGCCCCACGTTACATGCGACAGATGACATCGAAAATTATTCCTCCAAACTATCAATCGCACATTTGCAGTGTGCGACCTTGCAAATAAATAAAACTTGAAATTTTAAAAATTAATTTTTCTTTTCTAAAATAGAAGTAAAAAGAAAACACAAAAACTTTCGCGTCACTCAAATTTTATTATAACTGATACAAAATTTTTACATCAAAACTCTCAAACCAAAATCAAAAATTTCCCCACCTCAGCTCTTACACCAGAGGCGTAACAATTTAAATTTACAAAATAAAAATATAAAAATTATAATTATAAATACACATAAAAATAATATGACAATATGTGGCAAATTTATTAAAGTACGAGATATAAAATGTAATTGAACAACAGTGAGGAGCTTTGTGAAGCCCATGAAACATACTTTGACTGCCCTATTTGAAATTTAGATAAGCCATGTGGAGCCCACATGTAAAGAATTTTCAAAATTTCTTACTAATGCAAAAAAAAAGTTGGCTTACTTTCAAAGTAGTAGTCTTTGGATTTTTAGGAAATAACAAAGCCAAAAATTACCAAAAATTAGTTAAAAATATTTTAAGAAATTTCAAGGCTATGGATTTTAGGCATGGACCTCTTAAAATAAGAGGTCAGTGGTTGAAAGATGTCTCTGAAAGTGCGTATGCTACAGGCTCATTTAGATAAATTTAAGAACAAGATGGGAGCCAGAGGGCTTGGATAGGGGGGGGCCTTCAGAAAAATTAAGGATTATTATATAAAAAGCTAAAATTACTAAAAAAAAAGTATTTTTTGTATTTTCTTTTTTAATCAATAGAATTGCCCCTTCTTGAAAAAGTTGCTGAATCCGCCCCTGCATGGGAGTGTATTCAAAAGATTTAGAAGAACAAGGAGAACGTTTTCATCAAAACGTTATGAACTTCAAACGCCGTTATCAAAGCCAACATGATGAAAATATGCTGAAAGAATACATTTTAGGTTTAATAAAAGAAACTACTCATTAATATAAAAGAAAGAGCAACAGGGTCCACTTTTAAAATTTTTTTTATTATTTTGTAAGGTAATTTAATAGTTACATATAATAAAAGCAATATACAAATAAATTTAATTTGGTTTAAAAAATAAAGAAAATTAAAATCATACATTTTTTAAGATATCTTCCAAACGTTCTCCTGGCTACAAAAGCAAACTTTTTTTTGAAATATAAATTTTTTTTGGATGACTGTCGATAAACCTATCGTAATTCATGCTTTAATTGGAAAGGCAAAATTTTTGTTGACTTGTGTTATCTATTGTGACGGAACGTTCGTCAAAACTAACTTAAAAAATATATAGTAACTGAGTTACTTAGCGAAAAATTAATTGTAATAAACAATTGACGATACTTCATCCTTTAAGGATTGATTTAAACTTCGATAATTTGTACAGTTAAACAATAAATAATTGTACGATCGACTTTTCAGTAGTAATAATGAAAATTGGACCAAAATAGTCATTTGATTAAAAAATTAAAACAAATCAATCGCTATCAATTATTTGCGGTTACATTCATTAAATCTAACAAAAACTAACCTTCGATCTTGCTAAACGTAGTAAGCCATTTTCAACAATTATCACAACACTTCCTGGGTTCAAATTCAAAGAATCTTCTTGACTTGAAGGATTCCAAATTTTGTTGTCGGTATATTTACTGGAGCATACATTCAATTCCAATTCCATTCTTCCGGTAGTTGTTGTTAATTAAATTGATGATCCATTTTTCTTTTTTAACCAAATCGGTAAACATTGTTTTTCTCTTTATTCTTTTCGTAAATTAATAATTTATTTAACTGAATTTGCATTTGTTAGGTATTTGTTTGAAACGTTGAATTCTTTGCACCATTGTGTAAGTTATTTATTAACACTCTGGAGAATATTTTAATCGAGAAGGAATTAATTTTATTTACGTATGTTACGATTTTTTCGATATAATTTTAGATAAATTTGCACTAATCGAAATAAAGTTACTCAAATTAATAATACATCACAAATTATTTGTTTAAAGCACGATAAAGTTAAAATGTTACTAGTTTTGAAGGCACGAGACAACGTTTTTCAAGTTACTTCTTCGGAGGCACAAGATAAAAATTCACACGAAGTTACCGATATGAAGGTACAAGACAAAGTTAATACATGTTACTTGCTTGAAGTACAAAAGATAAGTGAAGTATGCTCTCGCATTTTCCAAGATGGCTCTTGAAATTTAACAAAGATTTTTACTCAATGTTCTTCAAAGATTAATGGGTTGCATAGGTACAGGAGTCAAAATGGAACGATTCCTTATTTTTCTCACATATTACACATGACGTAATTCTGTATTTCGCTTACTCTCCTTTGCAAACAGAAATTCTAGGAAATCTTTTACGAGAGTTGCATTTTATCACGCATATAAATTCTAAAAATAACTAAGTGGAGACTCAAGTCTGTTGTACATACGAGGTTTGCTCAAATAGTTTTGAAATTGAATCGAAATTTTAAGTGAATTAAAGGATTGTTCGACGTAGTCGTAACAAGTATCTTATTATTAAAAAAAAAAAAATATGGAAAAAATAAAAAACTTACAAGCTACATTAAAATTAAAAGAAAACGTAAAACCAGTTTTTATAAAAAGTCGCAAGGTTTCCTATGCTTTGTTACAAAGGGTAGGAGATGAGCTTGATTTATTAGAAAAAGAGGGAATTTTGATTAAAGTTCATAGTTCGGAATGGGCTACACCCATTGTTCCAGTTTTGAAAGCAAACGGTAACTTGAACATCCATTACCTTTAATTGAAAATTTGTTTTCTTCCATGGCTGGGGGGGGGACAAATTCACAAAGCTAGTGCACCTGCTATTATTTGGCAACGGAAAATAGAAAATATTCTTAAAGACATTCCCGGCGTATCCGTGTTTTTAGATGATATTAAAATCACAGCACCGGATGATAATACACATTACAAAAGATTAGATTTGGTTTTATCTAGATTGTCGGATTACAATATAAAGGTAAATTTAGAAAAATGTCAATTCATGAAAAGGGAAATAGAATATTGCGGTTATATATTTGAGAAAGACGGAATACATAAATGCAAGGATAAAATTGATGCGATACAAAACGCGAAAGTATGTAGCATTCCAAATGCTATTATTTAAATTGGTTTGAAATCTACGCATCATCCTATGCATATCCATCACGCGCAAGCGTTAATATTTCGAAAATTTGTCAAATTGGCATTCTTTCGTTATCACCATCTAAAATGGAAGTTTCATTTTCGTTCTGTGTAATGTTTGAGTTTTAAAAGCCACAAACTTTATTTTAATGAAGTGATCTTTTTGATAACCTTCAGTTTTATGTTTGTGGGTAAGCATTACATTGATATTTTCCATTTTGAACGAAGTTTGACTTTGATAAATTTTAGCTTTTTATTACCACCTGTCTATTTCTGTGTTCGTCCATTTTGGTTTTCAACTTTTGTTTATGGTTTTCTGGAAGCAAACTTAAAGTGGAGCTGATATATTTCTATTGTTCGATCAGCGTGATGGAGCCATTTCCATGAGGGTGTTTTCCTTTTTTATTTCCATGGATGTTTATAATGGAGTTTTTGCACCTGGTTTTCATTTCTTATCAGTCCACTTGAGCTGACCTTGTCCGTTTGACGTCGCCGCGCTATCGGCTGTAATTTTGATAATTTTGACGACGTGGGATGACCGGAAAACCATGGATTTTTATTTTGTTAAGAGCGTATTTAGGAAATTAGCTTACTTCAATAATTTACATCGACATTGAGATGTTACCGTTCGCAGGTGAATTGATTCTTGTTTAATTATTGCAGTTTTGTTATTTTTAGCTTTACATCTGAAACTCAGTTTGCACGATGAACCATTAATATTCCAGAGGTTCCAAAAGAATAGCGATGTTGAATCGGAATGATTGTAGTGGAAGGGTAAGTTGAAAAGGCAATTACTGTATTTAATTCTACTTGATGATATCTTTTGCGAATGAGTATTTGTAGTCAATGTTACCGACGTGTTATGTATGCGTTGGGCAGTTTCCTAGATGCGCGATATTATTTTTGATGGGTTGTCTTCAGATGGCAACTCATTTGTATTTTTAATTCGTTTATTTTGCATTTATTGTCCCAGGGTATCCCTTCAGGGTATCCTGGATTTAACTTGAATTGTTATGTGTTTGTGTTTCCTATATGGAGTTTTGGAATCAAGCATTGTCAACCCCACCTTTTATCTCGACTTTTGTTTTATAAATAAAACCAACCCTTCTACTTTCGTGTTTTATTTAGAAGACTAGCGCCCGTTTATATTTTTTCTTAGTTAGTTGCCAAAGATCGTCTGAGTCACAACGTGAAAGAATCCACGAATCGCGCATGCGCGACCCAAGCTCTGGTACTGGACGGGGGTGTAATCCCTTAGCTGGCCTGTCTGCCATTCCATCGCAGATCAGCGGGGCAAGCGACACAAATAGGAGCAATTTGTGGTACAAGTACCTACAAATAAAACAGAAGTACGAGCTTTTGTTGGGTTAATTAATTATTACGGTAGATTTTTACAAAATTTAAGTAATACGTTGTATCCATTATATAATTTGTTAAAGGATGGGGTACAATTTTCGTAGGATCAAAATTGTCAAATTGCATTTGAAGCTGTTAAAAAGGAAATTCTTTCTGAAAGAGTTCTAGCTCATTTTGATCCTAATTTACCTATTATTTTAGCAGTAGATGCAAGTCTCTATGCTGTAGGAGCTGTCTTTTCGCATGTTTACGCAGACGGTACAGAGCAACCAATTTGGTCCTCCTCCAAAAAAAGAGAGATAGTCCATCTTTCTTGATGTTTGGTCGTGAAATTCGTTTAAGGTTAGATTTTCTCATACCAACCTCAAATGAAAATAATCAAATTACACAAAAGTATAATAGTGTTAGAAACTTTTCTGATGGGAAAGGGTATCAGTGCGTGAGACATCTTTGCAATTAGTACTTTTACAATGGAAGATATGGTTAGGCCAAAGTGGAAATATAATAGAAGCCGTATTTGTTGATTTTCGTCGTGCATTCGTAACGATCAACGGTGAGATTTTACTTGATATATTAAAGGAAATGGAATTCTCAACAATAGTAATAGAATGGTTTCGGTCATATTTAAGTAACAGAGTGCAGGTCACAATAATTGATGCATGTTCATCCGCGAAAGTACAATGTAATAATGGGGTAACCCAAGAAACGGTATTAGGACCCTTACTATTCGTGCTTTATATAAACGCGATATTGGCCATATTACTAACCGGTGATATAAACGTGTTTCTGAATTTATTTGCAGATGACACGTTGATCGCAATCAAAGATACTGATCTAAATCGTGATATAGAACGAATTAATAGGGTCCTTCAAGTGTTAAACTTATGGTTAAACAAGAATAGCCCAGTAATCAACATAAGCAAGTCGAAAACAATGATACTTGGAACGGACTCGACCATTCCACAACCAGTGGTGTGCCGGTCTAGGACGTTTCGGCGCAGCCGATTCGGCGCGACCGTTTCGGCGCAGCCGGTTCGGCGCGAAGACGGTTTGGCGCGAGCCGGTTCGGCGCGAGGACAGTTCGGCGCGAGGCGGTTCGGCGCAAAGACGGTTCGGCGCGAGAACGGTTCGGCGCAAAGACGGTTTGGCGCGAGCCGGTTCGACGCGAGTACGGTTTGGCGCAAGGCGGTTCGGCGCGAGGCTGATTCGGCGCAAGCCAAATGCAAGGGGTTTGAACCCCCAAACTCCCCCCCCCTTATATAATGCTCTGTATTAACATTCTATTAGATAAAAACAAAAATAACAATAAAAAAAAGTTTACGATTATACAAAAACCCCAATTCTAGATTAAAAACTTCCGGCTTTTTAGTATTTCTTCAACCCCCCCCCCCCTTGAGCACGTCTCTGTTGCAATTTGTTTTTGTACTAAAAATAAACTTCAATCAATTTATTATATATTTTCCATTTTGTCTGATGACCTTTTGCCATCTTTCTGGGAACGATTCCACGCTCATAGAACTTCTAGTCTTTATCAGAAAAAAACTTAACCAAGTGCGATTAAAGTCAAACTCTAATGATTATTTTGTAACTATTAGATGAATAGTTGTATCTTTTTGTATCTAATGTCTATGACTAAAATGATTAAAATTCAAAGAAAAAAATTAAATGTTTGTAATTATTTGCACCAAAAAGTCTTCGCGCCGAACTGGTTTGCGCCAAAATGGGCTTGCGCCGAAAAACCCTTGCGCCCAACCGGCTCGCGCCGAAATGTCTTTGCGCCGAACTGGCTCGCGCTGAAATGGGCTTGCGCCAAAACGGTTTCGCGCCGAAACGGTCTCGCGCCGAACCGGCTTGCGCCGAAATGGGCTTGCGCCGAACCGGCTCGCGCCGAACCGGCCGCGCCGAAACGGTCGCGCCGAACCGGCTGCGCCGAAACGTCCCATCCCGGTGGTGTGCACTGTAAAAAAAAGCATGTAAATTTACAGTAAAATTCGAGTAATTTTAATATTAAAACGCATGTAAAACTACATATTGTGTAATACTCCAGTAATGTAGTGTAATATTACGTATTTTAGGTAATTTTACTTATATATGTGATTTTACTTGAAAAGTTACAAAATTTTACATAAAAATAGTAAAAAGTACACATAAGAATGTAAATTTACAAGTTTTTGGCATCACAAATGTAAAATTACTTTTGGTTGTAGTAAATTTACATCGCGGAAAAAAGTTTTTGTAAAACGTTAACAAACGTGTAACTTTTTCATTATAAATCACATTACATTATATATTCTGTAATATTTCATGAATTGGATGCATGCATGCATGTGAATATGAAAAAAGTGCAAATGTGTGAGTCAAAAGAATTTTTTATTAATATACTATTGAAAGAACAAAATCAACATTTCAATATGAACCAAATCAATTATTTAGAACAAGCAGCTGAACCAGCTGATGTTGAAGGCAATGTGGAGATTTTTACCAGATACAAACAAATCCAAAAACTCAAGAAAATATTGTTTGCCAAGAAAAACTACTTGCCGAAGGAAAGCGGTAAGGGGAGAGACGCTTAATAATTTTATTTTAGAAAAAGATCTGGTCATTCTTAATCAACCTAGTCATGTCTATTCATTTCATGGGGGGGTCGGCACAGGCGGGCAGGGCTGCTCGGACATTGATGTTACACTATGTAACGAATCTTTCGACATTAAGTACGACATTTCTTGGAATATTATTGAGGGGGCGGGCCTTAGCGACCACACACCGATTATACTAGATATCAGGAACAAACCTGAATACGTGGAAACATATAACCCTGAAACACCGGACCTTTTTCCGAGAAAATACAACATGAAGAAGGCGGATTGGCCTAAGTACAAGACCCTAGACCACCTAGCTACCAGTAGCATGAGTCTAGAGGAATTTAATAAACTAACTGCGAATGAGATGGTAAATAAGATATATGAATGGATCAACGAAACAAATGACTTAGTTCTTCCTCCTGCACGAAACAATGCGAGACTCCAAAACAGATGGTGGACAGAGGAGTTGGACAAAATGAAGAAAGAGGTCAGGGCGGCAAAGATAAAGTGCCAGAAAAGGGGCAGGGGAAACAGGGGGAATAACAATAACGCAAGAGACAGGGGGGTTACTGATGTTCTGAACAGGGAGTATAAAGAACTCTCAAGACGTTTCCGGGAGAAGATAAAAGAAACGAAGGATAAAGATTGGCAGGATTATGTAAGACTAAAAGGCAATGAAGAACCATGGGGTGGGGCCTACAAAATAGTCAGGGAAAAGAAAAAGAAGCATGCTCTAGCCGATATTGAATATAAAAATGGCGACGTAGTCTCCCGAGCAGTAACATGGGAGCACAGCGTAGAGATACTTTTGGATCATTTCTTCAAGAATGGGGAACCGGTGGTCATACCACCCGAGGGAGGGAGTGCTCAGGTCCCGGACGAGATTAGCCAAGAAAAAATAGGAAAAGCCTTCAACAAATTAAAGAACAACAAAGCCCCTGGGGTGGACGGGATAAGCCCAGAACTTGCCAAAGAAATATGAAAGGCAATCCCAGAGTACGTACACTTTCTGTACAACAAGTGCCTGATGACAGGCTGTTTCCCGACTAAATGGAAAGAAGCCATCTTGGTCATCATCCTGAAATCGCCTACCAAACCGAAATCGGAAGCCGCATCATACCGACCCATCAGCCTTTTCCCAGTCTTGGGAAAAGTCATGGAAAGAGTATTGGTGGACAGATTGGACGACCAAATAGGGGATTTACTGGATCATGCACAATTTGGCTTCGTCAAGGAGCGGAGTACCGAGGATGCGTGGCATCATGTAAAGGCCGTCGTTCATAATTCTCTTTTCAAATATGTCATCGGTATTTTCATTGACTTCAAGGGTGCGTTTGACGGCTTCCTTTGGAGTCAAATCTCTCAAAAACTCGTTGACCTTGAATGCCCGGAAATTGAAATTTGGTTAGATTACTTTAAACAGCGGATAGTCAGGGTTTGTGGGGCACTAAAGGCAATTTTTAAAGAAGTCCAAAGAGGGTGCCCACAAGGGTCAATCGTAGGACCCTATGTGTGGAACCTCATGCTGGACGAGTTGCTCGTGCAGCTAAAAAATGTGGCATTCAAGGTCGTTGCATATGCCGATGACATTCTGATACTAATTGAAGCGAGCGCGCGTATAATGCTGGAAACTTTGGCCAATCAGGCACTCTCTTTAGTCAATGCATGGGGAATAAAGATGGGAATTGAACTGTCGAAGGAAAAGACAGTAAGTATGATGATGAAGGGAGCTTTCGCGGAAAGCAGACCTCCATTAATTAGGGTCAATAATTTTACTGTTGCGCACGTGATCAAAAACACTAAATATCTGGGCATCATTGTGAGCCCCAGGCTCTACTTTGGGGATCATCTGGGCAGTATTAGACACAAGGTGGCGGCTATCATGGGGAGGATGAGAAGACTTTTAAAGAAAAAATGGGGGCTAAACAGAACATCACTAAAAGTAATATATGAGGGCCTAGTTATCTCAAGCATGGCATATGGGGCAAGTGTCTGGGGACACGAAATGACCAAAATTACGTACGCCGCCAAACTTATTAGAGCACAAAGAACAGTGCTAATGGCCTCTGGTTATTATACTAGAACTGTATCGACAGAGGCCATGCAGGTTATAGCGGGAACCCTGCCCTGGGATCTGATAGCGATTGAAAGAAAAGAGTGGTACAAGAAGAAGAAGGGGACTCCCCCCGGACCGCATAGCATTACGACTATAGCGTAAAGAACGCTCTCCAAAAATGCGTTTAAGAAGACACTGAGAGAACGCCTCATGCAAAAGTGGCAAGAAAGATGGACTGAGTCCGAAAAAGGGGTAGTCACCAGGAAACTTATACCTAGAGTGAACTTCGCTCTAGACAAAGCATGGTTCGCCCCAAAAATGCACCTCAACTTCCTTCTGACGGGGCATGGCAGCTTCAACCACAAATTGTACAGCTTTGGTAGCATTACCACGATAAACTGCTCTTGTGGTCAAATCGAAACATGGGAACATGTTTTCTTCCATTGTCCCAACTACCGTCACTCAAGGGAGTCTCTTGGCCCCAGCCCCGACATTTCTAAGATTCAAGAACTCCTAAATACGGAAGAAGGCTATCAAAAGCTGGAATCCTATGCGGAGAAAATTTTCGAAATCCGCAAAAACCATAACAGCACAAGAGCATAATCCTCAATACAACTTCAATTAAACCTCAACTTCAATTCAATTTCATTTCCCTCAACATCGATTACCTTCTCCCCTGGCATGACTACCCCCTCCTCTTCTCTTCTATATCTCTCTTGCTCTATTTCTATTTATTATTTATATCTCTATTTACTATTTATTTCTATTTACTCCGTTACCTAGCTTTAAATTTTTTATCTCTTTATTCTATTTATACAAATTATATTTATTTTTATTTTTATATATTTATTTATTTATCTATTTATTTATTCAATGACAAAATAATTTATTTTATTAGAACTTATTCTGTCGTCCTGTTAACTAGTTTTAAGTGCACTAACCTCTCTCTCCACAGAAGGTGAACAAAGGAAATCTGGGCTTGGCGGCTTAGTCTCTGCTCTGGGCAACACCCGAGCAATAAAGAATGCGGGGTACTTCGCCGGCCAACAGCCAGTAAGGTTCCTGGCATATAATAGCTTCAAGCAATGACTGCGTGTACATGCAGGAGCAAGGAGAAATGACATCTAAATCTGACCTCATCAAAGAGATGCTGCCGGGGTCATTTGTATTATTACAGGAACTTCTGCCGGTTCTTTGCCGTGCAAAGTTCCCTGTACAGGTGAACGGAAGGAACGACAAGGTCCCCTCGCAAAATACTTGCATTGTAAAATACTTGTATTTTGCGATGGCGCGACCTTAGGACCCAAAGGGAATCTTCCTGGTGAACGGAGGGGATGTGGAAGTTTAACCCGGGCAGTGTTTGCACCGCACGGAGGTAACCTCTCCCTCAACGGGAACCTTTTCTATGGCGAACGAAGGGGACGTGGAAGTTTAACCCGTGTAGTGCCTGCACTGCACGGAGGTAACCTCTCCCTCAACGGGAACCTTCTGGTGAACGGAGGGAACGAAAAGTCCCCTTGCGGAATATCTATATTCCGTGATGGCGAGACTTGGAACCCAAAGAGAACCACTGGTAAACGGAGGGGACGAAAAAGTTGGCACCGCGCAATACTTGTATTACGCGATGGGGTGACTTGGGACCCGAAGGGAACCTTTCTCTCTGGTGAACAGAGGGGATGAACCTTTTCAACCCTTACAGTAGTAGCGCAGTATGGGCTTGAAATCTCATCTCCCGACGGAAACCAAACGGATAACTAAGAAGTCACAATCTTAACCTGCTACAGGGAGACCTGGGCAGCGCGGAAGGTTGCTGATCTCGGTGGACTCCGAAGCCTCGGCTTAAACTTTGAGATTGCAAGTAAATCTCTAAAGGGCGTTAACGTGACGTCCCTGAATCAGTTAAACTCCACAATTTACGGGAAGATTCAAATAAATAACCGTCTGCGGGAAGACGGGAGCCCGGGGTTAATTCTTGCGCGAGCGAGCTTAACCCCCCCGTCTTTGTGAGCTTGCTCACTGAGGAGGATTCGCAGTGGCTGGTGGTTCTTGGGAAATGTAGCATCGATCAGTACTCGGCCTGTCTGTCGGGGAACCTCGACACCTACGGGTCCCTTCTTGGGTCTTGCAGCCCCTGAAGGGAATAGGTATGCTGGCTACCTCAGCGGCTCTTGGATGTAGTACCCAACGTCCCCGTTAGCTCTCTATGGGAGAGGTTGCCGTATATATTGTCCTCTACAATTGCAAAAGTAAAATATTCAAAAAAAAAAAAACAAAGAAAACTCAATCCGCAAATTGTAGAGCACAACCCTGATGCACCGGCTAGCTTTCTAAACTATCCACAATAAATGAAACAAAATTTTTCAGGGATGAATTATAATTTAATTGGACGATAATAGTATTCATAATCAAATTAGTAAACAAATTGAGACGAAATTTTTGTAATTAAACTTATCGACACAATCGATTATTCCAAAAATCATGAAGAATTATCCTACAAATTTACACATTTAAATCTCAAAAACAGTATCTCCAATTTGTAGAATAATTAACGTTTTACTATAATTTGAATAAAACATCTGTAATAAAAAAAAATGTACAAAAATGAAAAATTGTTTACTTTCAAATATTGATGATGCGTTTAATTGTTCAAAAAGTTGGTATGGTAGTCACTACCAAATGCATAGAAACCGTTCGAAAAAGTTTATCGCGTAAATTTAAATTTCGCAATCAAATAACACAAATCCATTATTAAAATTGTTCCACTAATGTGTTTAATAAATTAAATGTGAAGAAATCCATTCATAATTGCGACTTGAAATACAAATTTTAACTTCAGGTGTAGATAACCTCAAAATTTTTCTAAGCATCGTGACAAATATCGAAGATCATCGTGGAAATAGCGCAAATAAACAATTTAAATTATTTACCAAGACGATGGCTTGAATAATAGACGATTGCCCCTCGAATTCTTTGCATCTACGATTTGACAAAATGGCGACCTCGTTTCAAGTCTGGTACGTAAACTTTCCAAATCTTCAAAAATCACCACGAATTTCATAATACTCTTCTAGCACACACAATCAAACAAATCTGCAGTTGCTCATAATCATCGTTAAATTAATTACCAATGGGTAATTTTCACACATTCCAAGATAACACTTTGAAGCCGTTAAGTTGTAGACTTCACTCCTCCATTACTCTAGGGCAACTAACCATTTATCTCGTTTCCTGCAAAACTTTTCCTCGGAAAATCGTGTCGCACTCTGGTTAGTTGGTTTTCCAGCGAAATTCAAATTTTCTGATGCCAAATTCAACATTTTGATGTCACTAAATTTTAAATTATTCCGAACTACACTTTTAGTTTTTTAAAAACGCATCAACGATCGCAGCTACCTTTGTACCAACTCATTCAAACGTAAGTTACAATTTCAAAAACAAATAAAAAATAAATTAATTAGAATTTCAACGTTTTTTTTTCCATTTTTGAAATGTTTAATTTTCAGGCTATATGGACAAATTTCCAAACCTAAAAATCTCGTCTCGGCATGTACTCATTGGCACATAATAAAAAAAAACAGGCCACTATTAGTTCATCCAATTAAATCAAAGAAAATTCCATATACGCGACTTTGACAAAATGAAAATTTGATTGTGGACAATTTCTTACTTTTCAATTTTAAAAAAAACTATTGTTTAAAAATATAACCAAAAAAAAATAACATGACATCATATTAAGTTTTCATTTAGCAACTGAATCTCAAAAGTTCTAACAAATGCCGAAGGAAAGTCAGAATCAGTCAATAATTCGAAAATGTTAGTAATAAACGATTGCGTACTAGCAAAGATGACCAAAGTTGTACTAGCAACAGAATTCGAATAGAAAGACCGGTAGAAAGTTATTACAGAGCCAGTATGTGGAATATGAAAATACCGTAGCTGTAGAAGATAAAAGTAACGCGTTGGTTCAATTTCTCAAAAAGGACAATAAAGAGGAGGATCAAGAAGAAAGACTGAAAGTTGAAGATGATGACTCTGACTATGACATTGACTTTAACTCTGATGACTTTGACTCTGAGTCTAACTCTTACTGGCTCTAAAAAAAAGAGTAAAACAACCTAAATTTAAATTTTTTGTTTTAAACCAAATTAGAACAGTTAAAAATAATAATTGGTCATTGTTGTGTAGTAACGGAATTTATTGTATAAATGTAATTGAGATAAAAAATTAAATAAAAAATTAAAAAATTTTAAAAAAAACCTTTTATTTAAAATTGCAAAAGTGCACTAAAAAGTAGAAAATAATTTTAATAAAAGCAAACAAAGCTTCGTGAAAACATCAATATAAAAGCGTGGGGCTGTTTATAGGTGGATAAGCAGGCTAACTATTGGTGTACAAAATTCATAACCCCACGCTTTTATATTGATGTTTTCACGAAGCTTTGTTTGCTTTTATTAAAATTATTTTCTACTTTTTAGTGCACTTTTGTAATTTTAAATAAAAGGTTTTTTTTAAAAATTTTTAATTTTTTATTTAATTTTTTATTTTCTAATTTTTTAGTCATATCTTTTCAAATACAGCTTATGTATTTTAACTAATATAGGTTCATCCTATCAGATTTCTTTATTTATGTGTTTTAGATGGTTGATACTTCACCCTGTATAAATCATTACGACGAAAAACTTTACCCTGAATGCGGTCCTTAAAAATGAGATTTAGAATTCTAAGTTACTTTCCACCCTGTATGATAAAATTGTCCAATGCGCATCGACGCATGCGCTTAATGGTTTTCAATTTTTTCCCGATTTTTCGCTTATTTTTCAGAATTTTAAAAAAACAAAATTAAAATATGAAAATGCTCTGCAGCAGGTGAAAGCTGTGTACCAAATTTCAGATCTCTAGGACGTCGGGAAGTTGCTTAAAAATGGCCTCAAAGCCGTCGACCCACACGGACGACGGACGATGGACGACGGACAACGGTCTTCCCAAGTTAAATAAAAGCTTTTAATAAATAAAATATGTTAATATATATGATTTTATTACAGTTGGCTATTGATTCTAAATGTTTATATTTTTTCCTTTAGATATTTTATAGCCAACTTTACAATAAATAAATTATTAATAAAATTTCACTTGTTTTGGAATCACATTAAACTAACGTGGTAGAGTTTATTGTTTAATGGCAAGAGTCTGCTGATGCTTGTTAGTAATCTAAATATGTAGTCAAGGGAGAAGAAAGCAAAAAAGTGAAAGTGATCATTTACAAATTTAAGTAGGATTAGCTTTTTAATCCGATCAAAAATATTAATTTTTTTACAATTTCGTACAGTCAAACCAACATTAAAAATTAAATATCTATCACGTTCTATTAACAAATTAATAAGCCCTTAATTATTGTTATTTAGCAGTCTTATTCAAGAGAATCCTAATAGATCATCAATTTTGTCGGATGCTTTTGAACAAATTCAAACAGTACCGAATAACAACAAAAATGATCCTAAACCATCAACAAGTTTTTCGGAGATGATGAAGACCATACCAGAGTAACCAGAGAGAATTTATTTTATCTTTGACAAAATCTCATAAAAAAATCTTGGAAGTTGAAAAAAGTACTCGAGGACAAGCGTACAATCCAAAATGGCAACAGGAGAGAACTATAAGATTGACAGCGTCCCACTTTGGAAAAATATGTAAATTAAGGAAAATCACATCGTGTGTTAATAAAGTTAAAACATTATTGTATCAGCCATTCCAGGGTAACAGCAGCACAAAATATGGAAATAAACACGAACCTGTTGCCAAAAAATAATTTCAAAAAGAATATAAATATAAAGGTAAATTTTCAAAAAATACTTTAATTCGTGATTAGCTACAAAATTGTATTTTTCAGGTTACTGATTGTAGATTAAAGATATTATACAAAAATGACTGCACACTTGCAGCCAGTCCCGATGGATTAATCGCTGATGGAGAAATAGTTGAAATAAAATGACCATCAAAGTGTGCCAAACTTTATCCTAAAACTGCAATAGAACAGAAAATAGTGTCGTTTTGTACACTTGATGAAAATAATCAATTGAATTTAAAAGAAAATCACAATTATTATTACCAAATCCAAGGGCAACTTTACATAGCAAACAAAAAATTTTGCTATTCTATTGTTTGGTCACCTTTGGGAATGAGGGGTAGAAAAGGTTAAGTAGATCTTTTAACAAGATATTTTTAAATTCACAAATTTCACATATTTTTGTAAAAAACGTTTAGGGGAGACTATGGGTAACTTTTTTGAGATACAATTGAAACTGGCAAAATCAAAATTAAAGGGTTCGCGATATCCAAAATTCTACAAGCAGTTGGAGGTCTTGGAGGAAAGGCAGTGTATCACTTTTTACAAAAGGAATGGCATCTACCATCAAAAGCAACATTATGTCGCATAATCAGACAATAGAACATTTCATCTGGCTTAAATAATTTTATATTTAAAGTCATACCTTTGAAAATAAGTGGATTAACTGCTGCAGGAAAAGAATGTCTTTTGTGTGTTGACGAAATGTCGCTGAAGAAATTTTGATTTTATAAAACATAATTTTGATTTTCTCATATCTATAGAAATTTCTTTCTTCAAAGAATCGTGTTTTTAGAATATTTGTAAAATGTCGGACTCATCGGAATGCTCGGATGTTGAGGAATCAGCGGCATTAGCCATGCAAACTCTGATTCCCCAGAAATCGAAGAACAAATACGAAAAGGCGTATTTGCATTTCTGCGAGTGGCGCAAGGAAAAGCGGGTTAAAAGGATAACCGAGGAAGCATTACTTTCTTATTTTGAGCAACGGTCGAAGGCCGTGATAAGCTCCACTTTGTGGAGCTGGTATTCGCTGTTGCGATCGATGTTAGTGGTGAGGGAGAACATCGATATCAAAAAGTATCCCACCACATTGCGTTTTTGAAGGCAAAATCAAAAACGCATTGCCCAAGAAAGTCGGAGGTGTTCACCCACGAGGATGTGGCTAGGTTACTGACTGAAAGAGGCAGACGATGACACCTTCTTATTAATGAAGGTAAGTAATTAAATTTTACTATTTCGCAAATTGTACAAAAATTGTCATTGTTTCAGGTGGTAATGATCGTTGGTATCTGCGGTGCGTTCCGCCGAGAAGAAATCACTAGCCTGGATACTAGAAACATCAGGGATAACGGTAGCTACGTCTCGGTCGTTGTACCAATAACAAAAACTAACACGAAGCGAGAATTTTCGATAACGAAAGGAAATTTTAAAGATGTCGATATTCTCGATATTTTTCGGAAATATTCTTCCTTGCGTCCGTCGGGCTTAGGAAGTACGAGGTTTTTTGTGGTGTATAGGAAAGGTAAATGCTGTCGGCAAAACGTGGGCGTCAACACTATCGGAGGCATACCCAAACAAATTGCGGATTTCTTAAAATTGCCGAATTCCAGTTCGTATATACGGGTCACTGCTTCCGACGCACGTCGGCAACATTGTTGGTTGACGCAGGCGGAGATATAGCTACCCTTAAGCGCCATGGGGGATGGAAGTCATCGGCTGTCGCGGAGGGGTATATTGAACACTCGGTTCATAACAAGTTGGAAGTGGCCAAAAGAATTTTAGGTGACGACGATCCTCAACCGTCAACATCGAAATCAGATGCCACATCTACGCCAGATTTGAGTAAGGTGAACACCTTCAACAATTGCTCGAATTTTACTGTGCACGTTCATTTAAATAAAGTGTTTTTTCATCGTAAAAATTTTGTGTGTGTGAATACGTTAGAAACAGTTATAGAGAGAACTGTTTTTTTTTATTTATGTTTATTTTTTTTTAATTTTTAATTTATGTTTACTACTCTACTAACCTAGAGAGAACAGATTAGGTTAGGTTAGGTTTTTAATTTATGTGATTCTTCAAATCATGAAGTTTATCGTAAAAAGTGTGTGTGAATACGTTAGAAACAGTTATAGAGCGAACAGGTTAGCTTTCTAATTTATGTTTAATACTCTACTCCGTCCGAGTAATATCAACAACTTTTCGAATTTTTGGGGGTAATGTCCGACAAAATTCACGATCTCAGATAAGTATCGATAGATGGCGTGAAGGTTGCAAGTCATTTGTCATGTTATTAACAACATAAGCGATAAACATGTGTTCACCCGAACGGATGAGGATTACCTCTCGAGGAGGTAAATTAGGTGAACGGGCTAAGGAGAGGACTCTAGTTTGGCGGGGCTAGGTTCGATCCCCAACCCGGCCACAAAATTTATCCGACTCCGTGGTTTGGATTCCACGTAAAGCTGTAGGTCCCACAGGTTAACACAGCCAGGACTTAGCTTCGCGCTAATTTTCAGAGGTACGCCTCAATAAAAATCATCCGACGTAACGTTGCGGGCAAGCCCGCAACCTTACTCTTCAAGTCTGCGAAGATATGGGGCAACAGCCCTGATGCTTCGCACCAGACCAGAATAAATAAACGGATGAAAAACACAGCCAGGACTTAGCTTCGCGCTAATTTTCAGAGGTACGCCTCAATAAAAATCATCCGACGTAACGTTGCGGGCAAGCCCGCAACCTTACTCTTCTAGTCTGCAAAGATATGGGGCAACAGCCCTGGTGCTTCGCACCAGACCAGAATAAATGAACGGATGAAGAGAGGAGGTGAATTAGGTGAACGGGCTAAGGAGAGGACTCTGCTGTAGAGCTCTGCTGTAAAGCTGTAGGTCCCACAGATTAACACAGCTTAGCTTCGCGCTAATTTTCAGAGGTACGCCTCAATAAAAATCATCCGACGTAAGGCGTGTGGATGCCCACTGAGCTAAGAAATTTCGTATAGTTTGCGATTTGAACCCAGAATTTCCGCTCTGTACTCAACCAGCGGTCACATCACTCCACGGCTGTGGCTAAAGAAGAAAAATAAAAAATTAAAATAAAATGTAATTTTAACTTAAGCCTGTATGACAAGATGCATAATTTTGCATAAAATTTACATGTAAATGGTAACTAACCAATTATACCAAACGTACATGTCTCTTAATAATAATAAGACTTTGTCCTGTCCAATTGCGTATACATTAGAGAGAGACGTTTTATGTTCCAAGAAATGATTATTGATAAAATGCTGGGTATTACAATTTGAATTTAAAATGTCATTTTATTTTAAAAGTAAAATTAAGTTTATTCTTCCTCTCCTCCTCTCTTCTCTCCTTTTTCTTCTCCATCCTCTTCTTCATCTACATCTTGTTTTTCCTCTCTATCTTGTTCTTCTTCTTTATTGTCTTCTTTCTTTCTACCCTTTTCTTATTCTTCCTTTCTTTCCTCTCCTTTCTCTCTTCCTTCTTCTTCATCTCCTCCTCTTCTACTAAAGATCTTTGAAAATCACGCAGTGATATTGATAATTTGTCTTTATTTTCCTTTTTCTTTTTCAAATTGGTAAAATCCACGTAATCAATAAATTTTATCTTTCGGTATTATCGGAATTCTTTAGAATAGTTGAACAATATAGGAACTTGAAAAATTAAATAACAATATTAGTAATCATTAACCAACACAACGGCAAAAGGTTTAAGGGTGCCTTTAATATTCATTATTGAATTATGCTAATATCCCTCAAATGATCGCAATTACAAATATGTGTCAACAGGTCAATTGAATTAAGATTCTCATACAAACAAGGCGGTACAACATTTTTTACAGGGTTTGGTACATAGAATAATAGATTTAAATAGTTTGCTACTAAATGGTAATTAGCCAATAGAAAACTGTTAGATACTAACATCCGTTTTCTATTTAGACCGGTTAGTTACAATTTGGCACTAAACCCTGTACAAAATGATGTATTAACCATCCCCCCCCTTATCTACTACTTGGATACAAAATCAAAATATAGGAATACATAATTCGAAAAATTGACAAAATTCTAATGAAATATACATTATAAATAAGCCAATGTAGGTATATGATCATACTATAGTAGAAGATTTAATAGAAAATATACAATTTTTTCCTTGTAAATACATAAAAGTGAGATACTCTCTTTTATTAATCATTATTATATAACTGTGATAATGAGACATTATACTCACCATTTGAATTTAGAACTTTGTAAAAAAAAGTTCTCAAAAGAAAAAGCACGCTAAATTATTAAAAACTTAATTTTGTTATTTATTTTTAACAAATAATGTTTATTTCTTGTTATATTTTTTTTATTTTGTAACACTCTTGTATTGCTGCGCCATCTGGTGGTTCAGGTTGGGGGGGTATATGGTTAAGCGCGCGCAAATTCAAGGACAGTTACCAATCCTGTACTTCTATGTTCATGATTGTGACTGTACAGATGATGGGCTTAACTGATTAACAACTTAACAGCTCATCGGAATAATGGGTATAAAGGTTGAAAAAATAAAAAATATTATTTATAATTGAGATCAAAATTCACAAAGAGAACATATTTACATAACACAGTTCTGAAAAAGTAAAGCTAAAGTTACCATGTACAATTATTGTAAATTCGTTAAGCAAATCTCGGGTGCAAGCAATTTTGAATATAAAAAGAGAAAAAATGTGAAGATAGATCCGGAGAAAAAACGTGAGATGAGAAAAAAAGCTTTTAAAGTAAGTGAATTTTTAATAGAAGGGCAGTTAACTACGGAAAAATTTTTAGGATGCTTAAACCATTTAACTCGAGAAATTTATAATGGTGTGGTACAAGAAAGAGCATTGAACAAAACATGTGGTTATCCATTATGCAGTAAAGTCATATCCCAACCAGTAGTAGGGCAAAAATGGTGCATCGATATAGAAGAAGGGAAAATTTATGATGCTAAGAAATTTCAACGGTTTTGTAGTAAGATTTGTTATAAAGCAAGCAATTACATCAAAAAACAAATCAATATTGTTTTTATAAGAGAAAATTCTGAAAGTAAACAGTTTAATTTATTATCCACCGATGAGACAACTCCTCAAGTATCTGAAATTAGTCCAAACTTAACAAATCCAGTGCAATTTAATGATACTATTTTAGAAAGTAGAGAACCACAAAAAAATAGTGCACCCCTAATGGACATCGAATATGCCAACATGGTTCCTGATTCAAAAGATTTGGTTAGTAGGATCGACGTTGTCGACGGTACTAAAAATGTGAAGGAAAATATCGAACCCACCCATCCAGTTAAGAGGAGCGTTTCTTCGCAAAAAGAAGAAAACGGGAGAGGAAATAATGCGAACACTAATGTAAGATTCCAACCATATTAGAAAAAGTGGATCAATTGAAAACCAAATAAAAATTTTTTTTTTTTTAATTTTTAAATTGTTTATTTAATTTTGTTATTGCATTAACAAACTTTACAAATTTTGTACAAGGACCTTTTAGCTTACTCTTGGTTATACAGAGCGAGTCGTAGGTTCAAACGTGGTTGTTAATAACACTCAAATATTTTTTAATGGGCGCCAGCCAATGATAAGAAAACTTCATGGAATAATAAATTGTAACAAAGGTGATAAATGTAAATACGCATTGGATCGCTTTTAATATTTAATGCAACAAAAATGAATTTCAGTACCACTACAAACTTACAACTTATGACGTGGATATCTATCACCGTTAAAACTAGATACTAGATTATAGTAAAACTAGGGGGGCTCTGCCCCCCGGCCGCTGCCGCGGCCCAACCCCCCCGGGCCGCTTCGCGGCCCTAATAGCACATAAACAAAATAATAAAATCAAGTTATAAAACTTCTTTCCATACAACATTTTTTTCCAATGATTAATATTCTATCTCAACGGATGAACGGTTAAACGGATTATAATGTCTATAAAGCTTATTGATTTAAAACAAATGTTATCGATTACTATAATTTTTTTCAACGTCTCAAGGGACTTGATCTGTTTAGTACTTGATCCGTTGAGACGTTGATCTGTCGAGTCGTTGAGTTGTTGATTGACCACCGTAGAAGCTCTTTAGTATTTTATTAACTATTGTACAGGGTCTGGCAGGGAAACCAGATGATTTAAAGAAGGAAAAAAGCTCGTAAGTTGTTGATGGATGGGGTTGTTGATAGTGGCCTATCAACGTCTCAAGTACTAAACAGATCAAATCGTCTGAGACGTTGATCGGTTGGTATAAAGGTCGCGACAGTATTTTATATCTTATATACACTATAAGCATTTCGGTTGTCATAAAAATGTTACAAAAAACGTTACATAGAAACGTTACATATTGGGCTTATCTTTTTATAGTATAGAGTAGATAGATTATACTATAAGCATTTCGGTTTCATAAAAATGTGAAATGAAAACGTTACATGAAAACGTTACATAAAAACGTTACATATTGTGCCCTTATCTTTTTATAGTATAGAGTAGATAGATTAGACATAATTAGATAAAAATTGTTTTATTAAACAAATATTTTATACATTATTATTACAATATACTTTTTATCACATGGCAATAAGTCTTTTGTTCCAATTTTGTGCAAGTTATCTGCATTTATTTCCAATACGACTCCAGTGATGTTTTGTAAGTCTGTCTTAATTAGTTCTATCTACATTGAGAATATAAATAATTATGTACATTACTTCTAATGTCACCTGCAGAATGGATTGCATCTGAAATCTTTTTCATACTTTCCGCCTGTTTTTTTCAAATTTTCTTGTGTTTTTTTACTGGCTGAAGAACTGTTTGACGCTGTATTAACTAGTAGAGCTACCTCTTCCTCCTCTGCTTCTCCGTCAGCTTCCTCCTGCTCCGACTTAGTTTGTTAGTAGATGTCATAAAGTTCATCTTCATATATATTTGAAAAATATCAGATGGCAATGTTGTTGGTCTTACTCTTGGTTCAATTCCTAACCTTTCTTTGTATAGAGATTGTTTGATTCCTAAATGAAGGGTTCTATTTTTCATAAATTGCACGAAACAAACACCGTTTGACAAATTAGTGGTATTGTTGTCTTTCATCCAAAAAGCCAATTTACACTGTTGACTGGATTGCCAACGGCAGATATTTTCGAAATTGTATTTGATACGATAAATAACTTTAAATTCACCTATTTTTGTGGACAGTTACAAATATTTTTAAAAGTTGTCGGCATCTCATGAAGTGCTTTTCAAGCAATACCTTCAAGAAAAAAGATCAAAGTTGTTTGCCGTCTGCTTTTACGCCCTTTACCAATCGCTGGATTTAATTACACAGAAATATATTGTCGTGTTCTGAAGAACAAGCGCTAAAGAGGTCCGTAGCTCGATAGTCGGAGTTTACAATGAAAGACTCTCCCAGATAGTGAGTTCAATTACAACTTTGAAAATTTTCCCAACTAAAATAAAACACAAATGCAGGGAATGAACAAATCTTTACTTAGACGAATGTTGTATTCAAATCTAAAGGAATTACACAAATGAAACGTAATCTTATTGTTAATATCATTTAACTCAGTTGGAATATCAAATATTTCACATAATTGTCCTACAAATTTACACATTTAATTTCCAAACAATTTCTACAACCTGCAAGACAACTATAATAGCGTTCAATAAAACTTCATAAATCTGGAATAAATTTGTACAAAAATAATTATAAATTATTCTCATTTAAATTTAAGTCTGTTGCCGAATCAAATAGTTTAAATTGATGGTAGTTTTGGAACCACTGATACGAAATTGGTAGCAACTACTTAACGCGCATTCAACACATCGAAAGTTAAACACATTAATTAATCTTCTTAAACGAATAAAATAAAATAGTGATTATCAAAGTTCCAGCAGTGACTTTAATTAGCAATGTGCAGTAAATTAATCATCAAACGCATACGAAGATTCAAATTTCTCATAGCGTGCATCGTAGTTAACCTCAAAATTGTTTAGGTGCATTTCGTCGAAAATATCAAAAATGATTGTTGGAATCACGAAAATTAAATTAATTAAGATGTTAATTACCAATAAGATCGCTTCACCAAACCACAATTAAATCGGATGCCTTTCCTTTCATATCCATAATTTAATATCAAGAACCTTGTGCGGTAACAAACAGGTAAAATCTTCTTTACTCATCCATTCATAATTTTCCAGTTCCATAACACAATAATTATCGCATTCACAATCCATTTCAACTTACTTCATACTATCGCAAAACATTTTCAAAGAATTAAATTTTTAAACATCCAAAAATTAACTACGAAGTCGTTGCGTTCTCGACTTCCTACACCACACTCTATCTATCATCCACTTCCTCTCTACAAATTTTCACTTCCTGTCCTCTTCAGATTTGGAAACTCGTGTCGAATGCCTATTGGTCAATCTCACCCGCCAAATTTGAAGAATCCATTGCCAAGTTTAACATTTCGAAGTTACCACACAATAAATTTTTACACTCTTTTGTAGTTCTCAGGCGTACCAACTATTGCAGTCTGCTACCACCGCACAACACTTTAATTTAACATTAGGTAAGAAAACAAAACATAAAAAAATTACATTTCCAAAATTAAACGCTTTTTCATCTTCGATTAATCCAACTCTTTCAGGTTCCGGAACAAAAAATTCACCTATAAAATTACGTTTCTGCGCACCATAACTATTAGTGCAACAAATGACTGCAAATAATTCCATTCGTCCGAGCAAAAGTTAAAAACATTCAAATTTAAGAAATCATTAAATTAAATTTTCAATTGTGGAAATTTTCAAATTTTGTATCTATCACGGCTCATGTCAATATATTTTACGGTCAATGATGACAATTCAGCCATAAGCGACAATGGCCGGACAATAACACCAATGTCCTTTTTAACTGGACATTGATGTTAACGCCCGGCCAATAACGTTAATGACCATGCATTTTAGGCAATGCTGAAATTTAAAATTTTACATGTGGTTATTGCATCATTGTTCGAGGAATGACGACAGTTCCCAATAGAGAAAAGAAGCATAGGTAAAATGTTTAACTGCTGTAAATAATTATTCATTAAACATTTTTTATTTACAGATATCAAGAAAATGTTTCGAAAAAAACCAAATTGAGCGATTATACCCATTGTGATGATGAAAGTGATGAACATGGTATAAACGACAGTGGCGTAAATCAGGACGATATAAAAGTAATATAATATGTTCCAATTTGGGAGATCTTAAAGCGAAAATTGATCAAAACAGAATTAAAATTGATCTTTTATACAATGACATGATGATAAGACGTAACGTAATCGAAACTTTTTTAAAAGAAAAAAATAATTTTAATTATTTGATAAGTCATAGTTTTATTTGCGTCCCTCCTAATTATAGAAAGACACTAGGTCATCTGAAATTACAAATTTTAAATGTTCATTGTAGAACTCCGTACATCTGCGCCCCTGATGACAAACCATGACCAAAGATAATAAGAACTGTGAAGATTTTTAACCTATTTTTAGATGGCGCTACTGATTTGGGGTTACTATTTTTAAAAACTGTGCACGTACTAGATATATTAGGTCTGTTTGGTACCACAGTCCTAGTGCTACACTAACTACACTACTACAAACTGATTGGTGGTACAATTACTAACCCACTTTTTACACCAATCAATTTGAAGTAGTGTAGTTAGTGTAGCACTAGGACTGTGGTACCAAACAGACCTATTATTATACGTACGCGTAACTTACCTACACTTAAATATTAAGCAAACTTACGTTTTTTAAAGGTTGTTTGTATTTTGTCCTACTACTTATTAGTAGGACCTACTACTTATTTATTTAATGTTTGCGATGTTCTAAAAACCACACGATCCAATAAATTTAAGCATAATGTACATCAATTTTCTAAAATCCTAAATTTTTATAATACCCACATACGTCCAATTGAAATTTTTCTCTAGTAGAATAAAATTAAAATAACATTTTGACCACTACCACTGGTGGGAGATATCGGTTGCATAAAAATTATCGCTATAAAACCGAATATAAGTTTATAAGGTTGAACAATAAAAGATGCCCCGACAATTTAATTATACTTCGCGTTTTTCTCCTTCAGATGGATAATTTGTAGTATTTCATTTCTCCGTTATTAAGTCACAGTTTTGAAAGCTAAAGTTTTCTATTATTTCGTGCTTCTTGTCATACCGACTGATATACCGATATACGTCACTTTTCTTTTCTGTGTTAAAACAAGTTACACGTGTTTTTTGTGTGTTCTTATTTAATAAAATAAAATACATATCGTGCAATGGGAAAACGGAAATATTCATCAGATTCATCTTCTAGCAACGAAGAAGACATATATTGGAAAGATAGATTCCTTAAATTAAAGAAAAAATTGCGAAATCCATCAAGGTCGAACAAACATGACAAAACGCCGAGGTTAAAAATAATAGATTCGTCCGAATCTAGCGATTACGAAAGTAAGTCACAAACTTTCTAATTAAAATAAAAGTATACAATAGGTCAAACCTATATAATACATATTAATACCTGGTCTTGTAACTACAAAGAATGCAAGTTCAAAATTTGAACACAAAAAATATACCTGATTTTTTAGGTCAAACCTACAAAAATCATAACAGGGTCGAACTTGGAAAACTTCTGAAAAACGAACTAATCGATCTCCTGATAACCAAACAATTACCAGAAAAACACAGAAACAATGAAGATCTTTGTGATTTTATAAAAAATAATAGAAACGAACGCGAGATGGTAGATGACTTGATCGACAGTTTGAAAATGAGAATAAAAACGTTAGAAGAAATGGTAAAAGACAAAAACTTTATCATTGACTTGTTAAAGTCACAGAAACCGACTAACATACAGAAATCAAAAGCAAACGAACAAAAGCAACCAGAAAAACACGTGGAACCGACCACCTTGCAGAAACAAATGGCGAACGTGCATTCCTTAATCGAAGTTAGGCAACCAGAAAACCACGAGATACAATCGAAACCTAGTGTAACTCAAGCCTTACTGAAAAGCAAAGATAGTGCAGCGCAAGCCTTACAAACAAGCGTCTCAGATATAAAGAAAGAAGAACTTAACCTACAAAAAAGAAACCAAACGTACTTAGGAAGAAATTCAAAAACGAATACCAGCACATGCAATGTACAAAAAATAACTAAGGAAATGGTAGAAAAAGGTATCAAGGAAGCCCAATCAAATACTAGTAAGCAAACAAACAAACACGAAGACGTAGAAGGTTTTACAACAGTAAACTATAGTAAAAACTGGAAACGAAAACAAAAACCTGTAGGTAACAATACGGACACTAATGCGCTTCAATTTGTAGGTGTGGAAAAGCCAAAACTATGGTTATTTGTTTCAAAAGTCAAAGCACACGTAACCGAGGAAATATTAAAGCGATACATATGTAACAAACTAAGCAGTGAAGCCGTAACAGTAGAATTACTTAAAACCGCAAACACGGGAAGTACGAAGAGATGTTTCATGGTAGGAGTGGACATCGAAAGAAAAAGCACGGTATACGATGCAAATTTTTGGCCAGTCGGTGTAGGATATGAACGATTTGGTTTTAAAAGAGGTCATCATTTTTTAAAGAAGAACCAGAAAGAAGAAACCATATCTTAAATTCATATGTGATCTCAGCACAAAACGAAAAACAAAAATTACACGAAAAACAACCCAATAAAAAACTAAACAACACAGTAATAAGGCTTCTACATGTAAATGTGCAATGTTTGTCAAACAAAGTTGCTTCTCTTGAGCACACATTACAGGAAGAAGACGTTGATATTGCATGTATCAGCGAGCATTGGCAAAAATCCGAGAACATGCACATGCTGAATATAAATGGCTATAAACTAATATCGCACTTTGCCAGATCGCAACATATACATGGTGGTGTGGCCATATTTTCAAAGCACAACTGGATATGTACACCGCTTCCCCAAATAGCTGAAAAATCAATCGAAGTTGAAGGCGAATTTGCAGCCTGTCACATAAAACGAGAAAACATTGTTATCTTATCAACCTATCGATCGCCAGCAGGAAATCTCAATAAATTTCTGGAATTACTGGAAGGCACTGTATCGGATTTAACTAGACTATATGGGCCGCAAACCAAATTAATCATAGCGGGCGATTTCAACATAGACCTAAATACAAATACACTTGAAAAATTCAATCTTGAACAACTCATGAAATCTTTTAAACTAGAAAAAACCATATTTGAACCAACACGATACAATAAAATATCCTCAACCTGCATCGACAACATCTTCACCAACGTAAACTATATTTCGAGCTACCTACCCGAAACTACTATATCAGACCATAAAACAATTTGCATTGAGTGGCACACAGACAAAAAAAAACAAGAACAAGACAAAATATTAAAGAGAAAATTTTCAGAAAAACTAATAAACAAATTTAAAAACAAGATCAGCATTATAAATTGGGAAAGTGTATACCAAGAAACCGATCCAAATAAGAAGTTCCACTTACTTATCAAAACCATTCAAGAAAGCGCTAACATTACATTCCCAGTAAAAAGCTACAAAAGAAACAGAACAAAAATCAAACTCACAAAAGAACTCGAAAACATAAAGAAGCAAATGAAATCACTACACATACGAATCAAACAAAACACCTCAAACACAATAAACAGGGAAAGCTACAATAAATTAAGGAAACACTTTAATGAAAAACTTGAAGCACACAAAAAGCAGATGAATGTGAAACAAATCATGCAATCGAGTGATATCCAAAAAGAAACATGGTCCATCATTAACAAGGAACTTGGCAAAAAAAGCGAACCCAAAAACGACTCAATACTTACAGCAAACGACTTCTGTAATCACTATACCAATATCACAAAACATCTAAACAAGAAGATACCAGCAACAAATACAAACCCATTGCAATACCTAAATTCAGCAATCCCCAGCACACGAGAAAGCATATTTTTATACGACATCACTGAAACAGAGATAGACAACACCATAAAGCAACTGAAGAATTCGTCATCCTACGACATCTATAATTTAAACTTAAAACTAATTAAATTCATAAAACAAGACATACAAACGGTGCTGTGTCACATCATGAATACATGCCTAAAGAAAGGGATTTTTCCAGATATCCTCAAAACATCGAGAACGATTCCAATATACAAAAAGGGAAGCAAAAATGAAGCGTCTAATTACAGACCCATATCAATCCTCCCCATCTTCTCAAAAATATTTGAAAAATTACTATGTAACCGGTTTGTGAGCTTTTTGAGTAAGAAGAGGATAATCACGAAACATCAATTTGGCTACCAAAAAGGTAAAAGCACGACAGACGCAATTATGTATCTGATATCCCATGTATACGAGATGCTAGAAGACAAAAAGAAGTGCCAGGTCACTTTTGAAGACCTGTCAAAGGCATTTGATATGATGGATCATGACATTTTCCTTGACAAGCTTCAACATTATGGATTCCGAGGATTGGCATATGACCTGATAAAGTCATATCTGACAAATAGAAAACAAATAGTGATGTGGAACGAAGAACTGAGTGGCGAAGATATTATGACACGCGGTATACCGCAAGGCAGTATCTTAGGACCACTTTTCTTTGTCCTCTACATAAATGACCTGCCACCAAACATGAAATGCCCAACGGTACTGTTTGCCGACGATACTGCTTATTTAGAAGAACACCAAGACAATACGACAACCAATGATCAGAATACTGCAGCGAAATGGTTTTCAACAAATCGATTACTACTAAACGAAGAAAAGACGCAAAAAATAACTTTCACCACAAACAGAAACGACGAACACCAACACAAGACAGTAAAATATCTGGGAATTACACTGGACACTTACCTCACTTGGAACGACCACATAACAAACCTAGGAAATTCACTAGGCACAGCAATATATGCTGTGCGAAGAATAAGGGAAACTGTCGGAAAGGACACTGCAAGGCTCGTCTATTTTTCCATGTTCCACTCAAAAATGGTATATATGGTCTTCGAATCTGGGGTCATTCGACACACATAAATCGCATTTTCGTAATGCAGAAAAGAGCGATACGCGCACTAGAAGGACTACCAAGCAGAGCACACTGTAAGCCATTACTTAAAGCACACAAAATAATGACACTACCCTCGGCATACGTATACACCGCCGTAGTGTATATAAAATCAAATACCGAAGCTCACATAACTGCCGGACACTGTTACAAAACAAGAATGCGTGACCAACTCCAAACAAAACGACGCCGATTGAAGTGCTGTGAAGGAGAGAACTTGAGTATAAAACTATACAATAAGCTTCCCGAGGAAATCAAACGCCTCAATCTGACGCAGTTCAAAAGAAAAACAAGGGAGCTTTTAGTAGAGAGAGCGCTCTACGAAGTTTCAGAGTTCCTCGAGTAACCTGGAGTTGAGACGAAAACCAGCAGCTGCTGATCTCCACCCTTTTAAAGTTTGTTTTTTTTTGTAACTTTAAATAAAGATTATTATTATTATTATATTATTATTATAATGAACCCTTGTAATTATACAATACACATAGGTCAATGTACCTACTAAAATTATTACAGAGTCAATGAACTCTTGTAACTATATTATGTATAATACGCATAGGTCAATGTACCTACTAAATCATTACAGGGTCAATGAACTCTAGAAAAAACTTATATATACAGGGTCAATGAACCATTGTACGTATTATTGGAATTTATAAACTAAAAATTCTTAAATATTGTTACAAAATAAAACAGAAATATACAAGGTCAATGAACCTTTGTATCATATATAAAAAATTTTTTCCTTTTATAAAAAATTATTCTTAAATACAAAAATTAATAAAAGATCTTATTGTAGTTGAAAACCAACACACTAATCTAATCAACCAGGAGGAAAATATGGATTTAAGTGAAGAAATCCGCAATTTGTTAGGTCCGACTTCACCACTAAACGAAACCGTACAAAACAATATCCACCAAGAAGTGGCGAAACAATAGAGTAAAATTCTAACAAAAGGCCTTGAAGTCGGGGTAAAATCTACTCTAACAGAGCGGTACCCTCCTCAGGACAACTGTCTAAAATTAAAACCACCAACAATCAATCCAGAGGCCAAAGTAGCTTCCACTGAAGTTTCACTAAAACGAGATGAAAAGTTACAGGCATCTCAAACTCAGTTAGGGGCTAGTTTGTCGGCTCTTGGACAAGCTTTAACAGTTCTATTAGGAAAAGAAAATCTTGACGATGAGAAAAGACATCAACTCATCGGGTTGATCAGTGACGCCAGCCGTCTTCTCACGGATCTACACCAACAACAATCGATGGTACGAAGAAACCTACTACTACACAATTTTAACAAGGATTTAAAAGATGTCATGGTAGAAGCGGATCTTGATACTTTTCTCTTTGGTGAAAATTTAGGAGAAAATATTAAATCTGCTAAGGCAATGGAACGATCTGGACAGGAGTTAAAAATAAAGAAGACGCCTTTAAAAACCTCATTAGCAAGGGGACATTTAAACTTGCGCAGTCCGCTCAAACGATTCAACACTCCCAGGGGGGGCGGACAACAATACAAACCCCTGAAAACCCATCGACGTCAGGAATATCGACTCGAACCGACACCTGCAAAAAGGCAATACAACAATTACAGGAGAACTTATCGTTAAATCAGGTTAGTTTTAAGGCTGGCGGTCTAACTGACCATTTTAAAAACTGGTGCAGCATAACCCATGACCCAGTAGTTTTATCCTTGATAAAAGGTTACCGTATTCCTTTCATAGAAAAGGTTTATCAAAAAATCGTTCCTGAAGAACCAACATGGTCTATAAGTGAAAAATTCAATATCGGAAAAGAAATAAAACATTTACTCGACATAGAAGCAATTTCAGAATGCGCTCCTTGTAAAAATCAATTTATATCAAAAATATTTTTAGTACCAAAACCTAATGGAAAATTTCGATTAATATTGAATTTAAAAAAGTTAAATAACTTTATTAGTACTAATCACTTTAAAATGGAAAATATAAGTACAGTACGTAGAATAATTTCTAAAAACATTTTTATGTCAACATTAGACATGAAGGAGGCTTACTTGATGGTAAAAATTCATCAAGATTCGAAAAAATACCTTCGATTTTATTTTAACAATAAATTATATGAATTTACAGCACTACCTTTTGGCTTAAGCACGGCCCCATTCAGTTTTACAAAAATAATGAAACCAATCTTATCTTTTTTAAGATCAAGAGGGCATATATCTGTATTATATTTAGATGACTGGTTAATTCTGGGAGATACTTTTTTAAAATGTTTAAATAATTTACAACAAACAACATCTCTACTAAATAAATTAGGGTTCATAATTAATATGGAAAAAAGCAATATCAAGCCATCGCATAATTGTAGATTTCTAGGTTTTCAAATTGATTCAAAATTAATGACAATATCACTCCCGATAGAAAAAAGGGAAAAGATACTGAATATGCTTAAAAAACTTACCCCTTTACATAAATGTAGAATTAGATATTTTGCTCGGGTTTTAGGAACTAGTCTCTGCTTGCATCGCTATTAGATATGGATGGGTATATCTTAAGAGGTTCGAAAGAGCAAAATACAAGGCATTAAAAAAGAATCAGGGAAATTATAATAAAATTATGTTAGTCCCTAGTTTTCTTCAAGAAGACATATCTTGGTGGTTAAAAAACGTATCACAGTCAAATGATAGTTTACAAAAAGAGTGCAAAGACCATATTATATACTCGGATGCTAGCTCAACAGGTTGGGGAGTAGTCTGTAATAATGAAAAAATTTCGGGAAAATGGACAGACATGGAAAGGAAACTACACATAAATTTTTTAGAATTAAAAGCAGCTTTTTTCGGACTAAAATGTTTCGGTACAAAATGGTCAAACTGCAACATTCTTTTAAGAATAGACAATACCACAGCGGGGAGAGGTATACTCACGGGTCCCTAAAATACAAATTTTACGATTGAAACCTCGAACTTTTCTGAAAGAGTATATATTAAATAAGAGAATTAGCTATGACGGAATGCCTTAAATGCATCTGTTTTTTCAAAAATCGAATTTAAAAAAGCTTGATTTTCGAATGTTAAACGCTCGTGATTGGTTAATCAAGTTCGTTTGTGGGAGGTCCGTGCGCTGCTATATATAAGAGTGTTTCCCTTTAACAATTAGTCAGTAACTCTTGCGCTATGATAGGAATGTGTTCTCCTTTTTTATTTAATTTAAAAATTTAAAATTATTTAAAAATCATTTCAGAAAAGGGTTACTTAAATTTAACGAACGGTAGTTACTTTTGCGCGTAGCTCCGACTCTTGCCATGGTGAAATGCCAAAATGACAACTAATTTAAAAATATCCCGAGGCCCGTAGGTCAAGGAAAAGGTGAATCTTTGAGAGGTGAAACTCGTGAGAGTGGATTTGTAACGCAGGGTAGTTGTGCGAAGAAAAATCGACTTAAAGCACCTCTCGCTGCGCTCGGGCGCTTTAAGCCATTTTTCCGGCACATTTAGGGTTGAAAATCATGATTTTCGTTCGGAGTGCACTGTTACTGCATCGCAATGCAAGTGTCGCTCCCACTCTGCGCAAAGCTAAGACTATATCTGGGTGCACGTACCGACAGAATTAACCAATCCCGAGCGACTTTGCTTTAAAATTTACTGCAAAAATCGAAGTTTTTAAATTCGATTTTTGAAAAAACAGGTGCACTTAGGGCATTGCGTCATAGCTAATTCTCTTATTTAAAATATACTCTTTCAGAATTCATCGAGATTTCAATCGTAAAATTTGTATTTTAGGGACCCGTGAGTATACCTTGAACCTACCACAGCTATATCTTACATAAATAGAATGGGAGGGGTTAAATACACTAATTTAAATAATTTGGCAAGAGAAATATGGCAATGGTGTGAAAGGAGAAATATTTGGATTTTTGCGTCATATATAAGATCTTCGGATAACACCGAAGTAAATGCAGAATCAAGGAAAATATCTCCTGAATCAGAATGGTCATTAAATCAATGTCTTTTCCAAAAAATACTGAGATCATTTGGAGAACCAAACATAGACCTTTTTTGCAACTCGCCAAAACGCAAAATGCAAAAAATTTGTATCCTGGAAAAAGATCCTGATGCAATTGCAGTTGACGCGTTTACCATAACCTGGTCAGAAAAATTTTTCTATGCCTTCCCACCATTCCGTTTAATTTTACGAATGTTGCAAAAAATTGTAACGGATAAAGCAGAAGGTATTGTTGTCGTTGTCGCATACAGAATGCAAATTATGTATTCTCAGGTATTTTCCTTACGACGTACTGTGTATATTATTTTTGGTTAGGGCTTATCAAATTTGAACGCCCGGGATTGGTCAATTAAACTCAAGGCTTTTTGATTGATAATCAAAAATGGCAGTTTAATATTTTTGGTGCTTGGAAGTAAAATAGTTATTTTCGAGTTAATTACCGCATTTTTGAGTTTTAATTGGTCGTTCCGACTACCGCCCTAATACACTTTCGTCAGAGTGTGATTAACAAGCAGCACGGTAGGACAGATAAGAACGGGGAGTCACATCTGGTGATAGGAAAATTTTATACGTTGGAATCGCCGCATAAATCGCCCTCTGGTAGGATCTATCGGGACTCCAAACATAAATATTGAGAATTATTCAACAGCTGATTGTCAATTTTGGATGTCTTCAGCTACGTTTAACATCACCACGACGGTTTGTGTATCGTTTTATATTCTAATATTCCACCTCCAGCGTGTCAACCATTTGTGGTTTCCGTGAATATCTTGTTTGGCCGAAGTTGTGCACCATAAATAAGTTCATCCTAATTATTCAACTTTGTTTGAAAATTCAATTGTTAATAATTAGTTACTTATTATTTACCGCACTCCAGTGGCGTAACACTGTGTTTACTTAAGCTCAACCAATATTTGTTCAATACAGAAACGCTTGAGGTGACAGACGGATATAAGTATAATTTTCTAGGTGTGTTTACTTTATTTTTAGCTATTGAAATCAAATTTAACACTGGTGGAAAAAACTTTTGGATGAGATCTCGGAAGGAAGTAATTCTGCTGAAAGATAGTGTTTTGGAGTCAAATAAATACCCAATAATTACCAGGGCAAGCAAATTTAAGGTAGGCCACTTGGTGGATATTATTTATATTCTGTTTGTTAATCCGATTTTAGCGATTTTTTCACTCTTACCTGTTAAGGTTACATTTTTGTTGGTTGAGCGAAGTGACATTTTGTCATCGTTCGCTGGTAGTGCCTTTTCACTTTTGTTTTCAAGTAAGCCTATTGCTGGGGCAACCAACCAGTCTCCTGGTGGTTTTTTCTTTGGTAGCCTTCAGCTACAAACATTTCTGTTTGGGACTTCGAGTCCGGCTTACTGTATTGTTTGTAATAGCAGTACCATTTTACATCTGTGTGTATTTGGTTGATCTGATCAACCATCTTTTTTGTAATTCAATAAAAATTGTTATTCATTATTTTCTTGTCTTACTGGCGCCCACAATTTTTTCTTTAGTTAGCAATAACATTAAGCTTGTTGTGCTGAGTGAGGTAAGTTATATAAAGAATCTGCGAAACGCGTGCGCGCGACCCAGCTCTGGTACTGGACGGGGGTGTGTTCCCTTAGCTAGTCACCCGCAAACATCAAGGGGCATCGAGGCATTGGCGGTGTTTGTTCGCAAACTACGTTACATCGTACCAAATTGGACCACTCAAGTATGGTACCCATTATTTAAAAAATTACTACGATCTAAGCTGTTAACATTTTCCCCAGATATTAATTCATTACTTTCTTATGATAGGAACCCACACCCACTATGGCCACAACTTACCCTGGTGGCAGGAGTCTTATCCGGAAATCTTATAAACAAAGAGGAGTAGATGACTCTACAACAAAAATTATAATGGCATCAATAACTTCAACAACCTTCAGACAATATGATGTTGGGTTAAAGAAATGGTGGAAATATTGCTCGTCAAAAGCCAAAGATCCCTTGAAAAATTCACCCTTAACAGTGTTGAAGTTTTTAGAAGAAGAATTCAACAATGGAGCTTCCTATGGAACATTGAACTGTCATAGATCGGCATTGTCTCTAATATTGTCTCCAAAATTAGCAAGTGACTTTAGAATTAAACGTTTTCTTAAAGGGGCGGTTAATTTAAGACCCTCACAACCAAAATACAAGAACAGTTGGGATCCGGCGATTGTCCTTCAATTTGTGGGGACTCTTTATCCTAATGAACAGATATCTATGGAACTCTTAACAAAGAAATTAGTAACTCTACTAGCTTTAACAACGGCACACAGAGTGCAAACTTTTTCGCTTATTAAGGTCGAAAATATCATCATATCATTAGATGGAGCTGAAATTAAAATTCCAGATAAAATTAAAACATCAGCAAAAAACAGATTTCAACCCATCTTATATTTACCTTTTTTCAAAGACAAACCAGAAATCTGTCCAGCGAATACCTTGTGCTGTTATTTGAAGAGAACTGCTTACTTGAGGACAGAGAACAATAGGAAACTTTTGTTAACTTACAAGAAGCCTATTCACGAAGCTTCCTCTCAGTCCATAAGCAGGTGGATAAAAACAACTCTTGCCAACAGTGGCATAGATACTTCCATCTTTTCAGCCCACAACACAAGGCATGCGTCTACTTCAACCGCCAGAAGGAACGGTATAAGTTTAGATACGATCAGAAATACTGCAGGTTGGACGGAACAATCCAAGACCTTTGCAATTTTTTATGATCGACCTCTTTGCCGCAAAAATGCATTTGCGGAAAGTATCGCCAATTTAACTTAAGATTAATTGTTAAAACTTATTAAAATAATATAGTTTGTAGTTTATATGTTAACTTAAAATTGTTCTCAACAAAACATTATAATATAATATCGTTTCAGTCAAGTGTCGCAAATATTACTTTAAACATCTACAAATTATCCATCTGAAGGAGAAAAACGCGAAGTATAATTTAAAGATCAAACGAACTTACCTAAGTGAAGTTCGATCTTAATTATACGTAGCGTTTTTCTCCAAAGATGATCCCCACCCATCCCAAAAAAAAAAAAAAAAAAACCCAGATCATCTTTTTGCGACACAAAGCTTTAAAAAAAGTGACTTATATCGGTATATCAGTCGGTATGACAGGAAGCACGAAATAATAGAAAACTTTAGCTTTCAAAACTGTGACTTAATAACGGAGAAATGAAGTACTGCAAATTATCCATCTTCGGAGAAAAACGCTACGTATAATTAAGATCGAACTTCACTTAGGTAAGTTCGTTTGATCTTTAAATAATATAACGTATTGATAACAAATAATTGTTAATGTTATTAGAACATTGAGCAATATCTAAAAGAAATCTAAACAAATTTTTGATAAACCATAAAATTTACTTTTAATCTACTTTTTAAGTGATATTATGTTAGCCGATTGATATTTTTGTTCGCCGCCATTTCAACTTGGAAAGAAAAGAGAGTTGTTGCCTTAAGTATCTTTACAAATTAAATTAAAAAAAAATTATGAAATTTGATTGAGAAATTCCTATTGGTTTGGGTGCTAGAGCCCACACAGACATACAGACATTTCTCGATGTTTGGTTTCTTTCAACTCGTTTAATCTTAAGGACTGTAAAACCGTCAAAATATGAAAAAAAAATGTTTTCTTTATTAAATACAATTAATACTTTCCCGTATGGTAATATCACTACGTGTATTATAATACTCATACTATGAAGTTTAGTATGGTAAAGTAAAAATAATATTGGTGCTAAATTGCATATTATGTAGATCAAACTTGCCCCAGATTAAAAGTGGAAACTTAATACAGCAACAAACTATAATAGTAAATGTAACTTCCCGGAGTGCCTAGGATAGGTCAGTTATCTACCAGTTAAATCCGACATTATAAATTTATCACTTCAATAAAAATCATATCCGACATTTTTCGTGACCCCTTTTTATTATAATCCAAATGCACTTGATAAGTTATTTATTTATTTGTATGCTGCACAAATAAGGAGATATAATAAATCAAATACTATTTCTAGATTTTTTTATCAAGTCATTAATTCTACTTCTATGTCAAACATTTTTTAATTAATCTTGTTGTTAACATCGATTTAAAAACATTCTAGTTAGTGGTCATCCCTATTTAAATAATATGTACCTACTGTCGATTGCCTAAGTCACAAAAGTAAAATTTACAGGAGAGCCAAGGAACGTAAATATTTAACAATAAATCAAAATAAAAACAATGATGGTCATAATAATGGGAACAATTAGGAACAAGGAATAAAATAATAAAACAAAAAAATGTTATTATTTTGATTAACTAAAAATGTTTCTTGGCGCTCCTGTAAATTTTTTTTATTTGTAACTTAGGCGATTTGCATTTAGGCCGACGATATAATTCGGTATAGTACCTATTACAGATATAAAACTTAAACGGATTTCCTGATGGAGCAGGGGTCCTGCAAAAAAAACTTTGATTTTCCACTTGTATATGTCAAGATACAGCCCTGCTTTGCTTTTAAACAGTAAGATATGAATTACAAACATTAAATTAGGGAATAAAAAAAGCGATTTATTGTGAAGTGTGAATACTACAAAATATTTAGAACCAAAAAAATAAAATTGAGTAAAAATTTTATACTCCTCCGGTTATCGAAAGTTATAATTTATAAATTTTAATTTTCTGAACAATGTTTGGATGTTTTTGTCTTACAAAAATAAGAGAAAACTTTCAGGAAATTTACACTTCGAAATATAGATAATTTTTGAAGAAAAAAATATTAGCTTCTGTTTACAATATTTAATCATTTTGTGATATCAGAAAATAATAACAAATTAAATTATTATTATTTGAATCAATTATTTGGTTTTTAGTAACCTTTGAATGTACATTTTTGCAAAGTAGTTTTTGCTTTCTCTTAGTACATCTTTCTTGCTACTCTTGTACCTACTTTGAGTTAGATATTTTGTTCGTTCTTTATTTATTAATTAAGCAATATATGAAAATAAAAAAAATTATATTCTTACACGAAATTAATTTATTAATTCCAGGATTTTGGCTTTGTTGCTATACCTAAGTACAACATTATCATAGTCGCTTACGTTTTCCATATCACTCTGCTAGGTTAATTTGAATCTTCATTTTTAGATTTCAAAAAATGTTTCCCAAAAAATGTATCGATCAGAATTTAATCAATTTTACATAATATTATAATTTATTTAATTTGTGTATTATTGCATTAAAATTGTTATACAAATATACAAAATGTCTGTATTATGTCCCGTTAAATTGACATACAGTGCACAAAAAAAGAGTCGATATAAATAATATAAATTTAAGTCTTTTTTGTTTGACATGATTATTTTAGTGCAACAGTAAAGTTTTTAAAAAATCTCGAAAATTATAAAAAGATTATATTGCAAAAATTTAAATTATTCTATCTTTTTTGAGTGTGTACAAAATGTTAACAAAATATTTTTATCATGTTTGATACAAAAAATCTCAAGGTTAACTTATCAGTTTGCGTAATTGATTTTAAATTTTTTTATCTGGTTTATTATATCTTTTGTCAATTATTCCTATTAGTTTTTAGTGTGTATAGTACCTAAATAATAAGTACGAGAGAAAAAAAAACGATAGTTAATTTTATAATTATCGCTATAATAATTACGTAGTATAACATAAGTTCCTTTAGTCGTGATTTGGTGCATCAATTAAAGCCTCATAAGCACAGATATCTATTTAATTTTGGCATAGAAATGAAAAAGTCCAAGTAAATATTACGACAAAGTCGTATAAAAAAAAAATTATCCTAGAATCTAAATTTAAAAAGCTGGAACTTTCAAATATCTTGGCATTTCACAATATTTAAAATTTAGGGCAGGTCAGACAAACAACAAAACTTGTCGAAAAGTTAATTTTAGAATTAGCAATTGTACCCACAGTAAAAATGTACAACGTCATGTTGCATTAAAAATTTGTTTGTAAAATTTCGTTTGAATAACAAAAAAAACTTACATTGTGGTCGATGCGTATAAGATTGTTGATGAGGCATGTGTCCTCGATGGGGATGTCCATGTGTAGATGGATTTCCGTGCGGAAAAGTAATTACTTTTCCACACTAGTGCGGAAAAATAGTGCTTTTCCAAACTCAATTGGATATCACAAAGTACCACTTTTCGAAACAGAATTAGACTTTCTTCATCCAATCTTCAGATTGAAGATTTCATTGATGACATCTATAAATTTGCTACATTTTCCAAGCGGTAGTTTACTCATAATAGGTCTGTTTGGTACCACAGTCCTAGTGCTACACTAACTACACTACTACAAATTGATTGGTAGTACAATTACCAACCCACTTTTTACACCAATCAATTTGTAGTAGTGTAGTTAGTGTAGCACCAGGACTGTGGTACCAAACAGACCTAATATGAATAAATTATTTGATATATTAAATTCATTTTAATTTGGAGTAAAAGAATATCAAAGACCTTTTATGGGACCTTTTATACAATTTTGATAGTAACTCTGTAGAACAATTCAATGCAGTTATTGCAAAGTTTATTAGAGAAAATTGAGTAAACTTTTGTAAGATAAGATCCTACCAGGGACGGTGTTTTGCAGCAGTTGTATCGTATAATACCAAACATCCTATTGGTAGCATACAAAAAATTTTAACCGGATATAGTCCAAGAAAAATTACAAAAATAACGGAAACCACAAGAGAGAAGAAACTATTGAGAGACAAATTACAAAATTGTAAAACTGTAAAAAAAAATTACATTATGAGAAAAAGGATGCTGGAAGTTATGGAGAGCGTTGTTCTAAACCAGATTTGGATGATGCAAGTTATTAAGTTGCCAAAAATGAACATCTGCTACAAATGAAAAAAACCGAAGAAGAAATAATAAATATAGAAGAACAAACTCGAAACCAAAGTAAAAGCGCACTGTATACATGAAAGAAAATTTACTTTAACTGCTTCCAGTTTGGTGAAATTTGTTGCAAATTACCATACACTAGTAGAGAAGCTTTAATAAAACCAATAATAAAGCCAAAGAATATTTTTACCATGGCTATACTAAATGTGGTAATAAACATGAAAGTGACGCAATGCCATAGCTGAAAAATTGGGCAAATGTATTCACAAGTGCGGTTTATACATCGACAATGAGTACCAATTCTTGGCAGCCACCCCAGATGGTATTATTAACAAAAACGAGATTGTTGAGGTAAAATGTCCTTAACTCAAACATTTAATACCAAAGGAAGTGGAAGTGGAAATTCATCCATAATATTATTAAAAATTTTGGTGATAAGAGAATCTCCTAATCTATGATTATTGGTAAAAAACATAGTAATATTTACCATTATAAGATTTTCACTTCGGTCCTTTTACCCTACAAATAGGGTGCGGTGAGCCTTTAACTAAGGCTTTTCATAGCAGATTACTCTCGGTGGTTTGCCATTGCCTTCCGAGAGGAGAGGGTCATAATGAAGTTGGATAAATTTTTCTAGCCGGGCTGGGGATCGAACCTAGAGCTTCTAGCCTAGAGTCCGGTCCTTATCCCGTTCACTTAGTTCACATCTCTTAAGGCTGTTCTCTCGCAACCACTTTTTTATTTACAATTTTCTGACTTTATTTTTGAAAATAACGAGTTAAAATTTTTACAGTATGTCTGAAATGTTATTTACAATATTATGTCGGAGCGCTTTTATCGCGAATAAATAAATCGCAAAAAAAAAATTTTTTAACGCAATTTTAAAAAAATTTTGGCTCCGACATAATATTAAAAATAACGTTTTAGACATACTGTAAAAATTTGAACACGTTATTTTCAAAAATAAAGTCAGAAAATTGTAAATAAAATTAACGCTAAAATGCGCGCATCTCTTGCATTCGCGATTTTTTTTACACATTACTTTATTTTTTATTGTACGTTTTTGGTCAGCTACTGTTATTGTACACCAAATAGTCCATTTTCTATTTAAAATCGAATTTTCATTCTAAGTGAGAACACAGCCTTAAGATTTTAGGAAACTACAAATTCGTTGATTATTTTCTATTTTATTTCTTAATAGTAATTCCTGCAAAAATAACGTAATGGTTATGAGGGGTCTATTCAGGACATCCAACTGTCCAGCGTCTCTACCAACCTAACAAAAATTAAAATAAATTATTTTTAAAATTTACACAGGGCTGCTTGTAAGGGGTGTGAGATGTACGCCACAGTACCCCCCCCCCAGTAAAAATGTTATGCATTTTGACGGTACTTCATTAAAACTGTTGAATTTTAACTAATTTGCAATACCTGTCCGGAAATCTCACTTGCTTTCCCGATCTTGTTGTAATACTAGGTTTCCTATATCTATCACGTTCCACTATTTTAACGTTACCAGAACGATCTCTCGATTTAGAACACTCCCTAGATCTGGAGCAGCGGTTGCTTGAATAATTAGAATACCATCGCGTAATAATTAGAATACCTTTCACCGAACTTTTTTTTCAAATTTTATTGCATTGTTTTGTTCTTCTGGACGAAGACCGAGCTAGTAGCGGAGGAACATCTGGGGGTTTGAAATCGCCGGGGTGTATCAATAGGTAAGGTTTTGCTGCACCTATAAATGGATATCGTAGACTCTTAACAAAGGTTATGGTAAAACCAATGTTATAGAGAAACAGAATGATTTCATTGGACACTCCTTTTTGAATATCGTCGGTCCGATTGCTCTAATCATCTAATGGGAGTGAGACAATTATATCGGATTAAACACGAGGAGAACCAGTTAAACTGGTCAATCGCTGATCATACGTTTGATACGTTTACTAGAGTATGACAAGCTTACAGTTAGTTAGGTACAATACCAAAATCTACTCCCCACGAGATTTCGTTAATCTGATAGTGGTTTGCGACAATGAGAAAGCCGTCACAGGTCAGAAGAGATAAAGTCTTGAATCGCAGCGTGACCAAACCCTGCAACATAGTTTGGTAACGATTCATTTTTTTTTTCGAGTAGAGATGAGTATACTATTAATCAGCAAGAATAATTTGGAAATGCAGCGTTTCGCAAAAATGCCTGTATTGCTTCAACACTTTGAAGAAAAACATGGTATTGAAATTATAACAAAAGTATAATTTCAAAGAATTTGAAAATTGGAAAAAACAAGAAGAGAACAAAATTAAAGAATTATTTGTGCAAGATAGTGGAATTAAAATCTCCAGTATCCAAATTTACTATACGTGCCATAGATCTGGTTATTACAAAAGCAAAGAAAATGGCATACGACATTTGAAAACTCAAGGATCAAAGAAAATTGACGGATTCTGCCCTGCACGAATGTCTCTCAAAATAATTGATGAAAAATGTGAAGTGAAATATGTTAAAACACGCATAGGTTACAGTAATTTAACTGAAGCAGAACGACAAACATCAGCTGTGCAAATTGCTTCAAAAATTCCATTTGAAGCAATTCGAGACCAGGTTAGAGAATCTTTGTGTGATACTGACTTGGAAAGATCTCATCTTTTAACATTAAAGGATTTGTACCATATTGAACAATGTTTTAATATCAACAAGGAGTCACGTAGGCATGCAGATGATGCGATAAGTGTAGATGCTTGGGTAATAGAACTGCAAGACTCGGGATGTGTTTTACTGTACAAACCTCAAGGCGAAGATTGTGAATACCCACAGTTAAAAACGGATGATTTTATTATGATTAATTATTATGAATCAGTGACAATTCGAGATGCTAGAAAAATATTGTCATGATTGTTTATGTATTGAGGAACCAAAGGCTTAAATGCACATCATTTTGACCTTACTACTGTTTTGGTATTAGATGACATGTTGGAGGGCTTTCCGTGCTGTTTTCTGATTTCAAATCGCTCGGATGAGAAAATGATGTACATCTTCTTTACTTGTATAAAAAAACAAGCTAGGTAAGTCTCACCAATCAAATGTATTCATGTCGGACATGGCTAAAAGTTTCTATAATGCTTCGATACATATTGTCATGTTATTTTTTTTTGTTATATTTTTAAATAATAGTTTTAAAATTGAAAAGGAAAATTCTTTAAAATTTTATTTGCGCAATTTTGCTTCTGTTTTTTTTTTGACTTCTGTTGTGAAGAAGTCACAATAACACTTTGTTTTTTTTTATAAGGCGCTTGTGTCTTTTTTACGGTTTGAAAAGCCAACTTGTCCAAGTGAGGAAATTGTTTTAGTGGATATTAATTTGTAAAGAGTAGGAGTGAAGAATTGTTTTAAGTTGGTATGGAAATGGAAAGTTGGAAATTTTTAATTTTAAGAAGTTGGGCAGGAGAACCGGAAAAAAGGTCTCTTCTGAAAGGGACGTCAAGTTAGACGGACGTCCATCTTGCGGTTTTTGAGAAATTTTACGAAGTTTTAATTTTGGATCCAGTTAGATAATAGAATTTTTGTTTTTTTACAAAATTGTGCTTAAAGAGTGAGGAGCCTGTTAAATTGGAAGAAATAATTTGAAGCGGAGAAAATAGCGTCCACCATTGTTGGAAAATTATTAATTTTGGACAGGAAATTTAAATGTCGACAAACCGCATGGATGCATTATTATATTGATGATTAAGAATTGGACTATTTTGTATAAGCCCAACAGATGGTCAAGATTTGGAAAGAAGTAAAAGAAAATAAAAAGGTACCCAACGTTTTTTTTTTAATTATAAAAATTTATTTCCGCAGCGTGTTTTTAACCAGTAGTTTTATTTTTGAAAATTTAAATGTACCTGGTTACAGGCATGTTAAGTGGATTGTTGGCTTTGAATTGCTATTCAAAGGTTCAAACCAAGTAATCAAAGTGTTATATGAGTTTTTTTTTAATTATATGCGCATAGATTTTCCTTTTCTCTTTTGTAAAATAAAGTAAACAATGAAGGCATTCATCGTTTTGTTTTCTTTAAAAAAACAATTTTTCTTTTAGTTTAGAAAGCTAGCCGGTGCATCAGGGTTGTGCTCTGCAATTTGCGGATTGAGTTTTCTTTGTTTTTTTTAATATTTTACTTTTGCAATTGTAGAGGACAATATACGTACATCTTCGTCAAATTGCAAATCCTAACTAGGTACATCACTTTGTATTTGTTTACATCTTAATGTGAAGTGAATGTTATAAATAGTTTTATGTGAATTAAATTTTGTGGAATGGTGAATAAATATAGTTCAGCTTGTGCCGTTTACGGCTGCTTTAATTATAAACAACAAACTGGTGAAAAAAGTAATTTTTTAGAATGCCAAAAGATCATAACCGGTAAGAACACAATTATGCTATAGAGCAAAGAAAATTATGGTAGATATAAATCCTAACGAGAAATTTGCAGATGCAGTTGCTGTGACACCATTATCATTAGAAGAAGAAAATACTAGGCTTATGCATATTATAAATGAATATAAAAGAAAGTTAAAAAATAAAAGCACCCTTCTCTGGAAGTGCAAGAAACGAAATAGACTTGTATAGGAAAAATTGCAAAAACCAACTGTTAACAATAACGTTGTGAATTCTAACATGACTAAAGTTTGCAACAAATTTGTTGAAAGTCAAATTAGGTTAGAAAGAGGAAAAAGAAAGAAGAAGGAATGAAAAAGTGAGAAAGAATTTGCACTAGCTTTATTTTATTGCTCAAGCAAATCTTACATATTTCTTCAAAATTATTTTTGTCTTCCGAGTGTTACCTCTTTGCACACTGTGCTGCAATTGCTTAAACTTGTAATAGATATGGACAGAAAACTAGTAGATTTGTTGCCAAATTACCCGGCGATTTGGAAACGCAGTTCCACTGCTTTTAGAAATAAATTGTTAAAGGAGAATTCCTTTAGCGAAATAGCAAAAATTTTAAAAACAACAGGTATGTTTAATCAAATTTGTTTAGTAGGTAACACATTATTTTATTGTTATTCTTAGTTGAACATGTTCAAGATAGATATTGTCGTGAAACGACTTTAAAAAAATCATTGTTTTTGGTAAAATTGAGTCGAAATTGATAATTTTGTTTTCTTTTCAAATTTTTATGTTAATTTTTTTCGATTTTATCGAAGAGACGCTCGAGTGAGGGTTTACTGTAACTCTTGACACGAACAAAGAAAATTTTATTTTATTTGAAAACATTTGAAATTTGAATTTGTTTTGTATTGTGAACTGTTGGAAGTTTTAAAAGGTGAGCGCGTATGGGATTTGTTGGTAGAACGCAAGTGCGAGTGTTATCAAGAATTAACGAAGGAAAAAAAAATTTAAAAGCGAATCAATCGACGGAGTGTCGTGAGAAAGCGAACATTTGAGCCATTTTGGTTGAGTTATTTTTGGCCGCCAAAAAGGGCGTAAATTTGAGTGTTTTGATCAGTGAGATCGTCCTTGGACTTATAAGGACCAGACTTTATGAAGATTGGATTGGCGTTAATTTTTAATGATCAAGAGTTCTTTGGTCAACGATTTGGAATTTTGAATAGTCTGTCCCGAGTTGAGCGGCGATTATTTTGATTTATAATTTTTGGATTGTACATGAATTTGGTCAATGGTTCGACATTCCTGCATATGGAACGAGGAGCTTCAATTGTATGGATTTTACAAGGTATTTTAAAACTCAAATAAAAAAAATTATGTAACATTTGATAAAAATGTTTGCGTTAAGTGTGATATTAAAATTTTTGTGGCGCCGATAAACTTCATTGCTGATTATAGTTTGAATAATTTATTTCACATAATTTTTGTAAATATTATAAACTTTTTGCGAACACGAATACACCGTAGTTTGTACGAATGCGTTATTTTGCTATTCATGATTGTTTAATTTTCAATTGTAATAGCGCATTCGTATTTTGGTTGGTCAGGTTGGTCAAGATGGAAACACAAAGCGAAAGTGGGGTTATAAATCCATACCAAATTGAATTAAACAAACTTAAAAAATGTGATCTTGTGCACCTGTTATTGAAGAGGGAATTGCCTAATGCTCAAAATGAAAACAAAATTCTTTGCGAATTTCTGGACAAAACGTTCTCTAACGAAATCAGTAATCAACGGATCTACAATGACCACGTGGATAGTTTGAAACAGCAAATTTCAATCTTGGAAGCGACAATTGTAGACAAAAACAACATCATCGACCTTATCAAGAGGTCAACAAATCAATCCGTTGAATCGGTGAATATTGTGCCTACGAACAGCGTGCTACAAGTATCAACTGATGTCAAGCAGACTCCACGTGATAATGTGAAGCATGCCTTAGGAGTGATTGTCAAGGACGCTCCTATGGTGGATAACCTCAAAAATATGGTAACGAATGTTTCTAAGTCGTTGGCCAATAACGTACCGAAGGTAAAATCTATATCTAATGGTGCGCAAAAGGTGAACGTTGATAAAAATATTCAACTGGTGAAAACGAACAATAGCAAGGGTACTACTAAAAGTAAAGTGACATTGCAGTATTTACAAAAATGCATTGAACAAGTAAATACAAAATTAAACAACTCGGTCAAGGAAGATGATGGTTTCAAGATAGTCACTTATAAGAAACCGAGAAAACCGAAACCAGCATCGGTAGGTAATAACACCGATGCTAATGCTTCCATTTTTGTAGGTACCGTTGCTCCGAAACTGTGGCTATTTGTATCCAAAGTGAAAGAACATATGGCTGCTGAACAAGTTGCTAAATACATTTCGAATAAACTGGACGATGTTGAAGGTGTGCAAGTTGATCTACTCAAAACTTACAACCATAAAAAATGCTTCCTGGTGGGGGTACCCATAATACATAAAGAAAAAGTTTACTCCAACAACTTCTGGCCTAATGGTGTTCGTTATGCTAGGTTTAATTTCAGCATTGGGGGTAAACTACTACGTAAAATTCAAGGGGAAGGTAATTTGTTAAAGCCCAAGGATTTTCCCGAAGGTTCGTCACAACAAAGTCCGTAGTGTTAACTCCGCAACCAAGCTGCGGTAGGAATATTAACAACCATAAACAGGGACCTAAGCAGATTATCCAAAATGATACTTTAAAATCAACCAAGGATTCGTTTTCAATAAGTCACGTAAATATTAGATCTCTGTTAAATAGTTTTGATGATTTTAGTGCCGTAATTACTGCAAATAACTTTCAAATCGTATCAGTTACCGAGAGCTGGCTTAAGCAAGATTTTCCTTCGGATTTGGTGTCTATACCTGGGTACACCTTATTTAGAAAAGATAGGCCTAGCAGAGGTGGAGGCGTATGTTGTTACGTCCACGATACTATACGAAGTAAAATTATTAATACAGATGCTGTCAATAATGGACCCATAGAACAGCTTTGGCTGTCAATGGTGATCTATAGTAAATCGTTTGCAGTTGGTACACTGTATCGTCCCCCTCAAGCCTCTATCAATTCTCTCCATGAAATCGAACTTGTGCTATCTAAACTCTACGTTGAATTTGATCATGTTATAATACTTGGTGACCTTAATGTGGATTGGCTCAATAATAATTGTAGACTAACCGCTACTTTCAAATCTGTTCTCGAATCTTTCAATATGATTCAAGTAATTGATCAAGCAACCAGGATTACTGACCAATCAGCTACTTTAATTGATGTGATTTGCTTAAACGAAAATTTACCTTTTGCCGGAAGCAATACTATTGATATGTCGGACATCACGGACCATAATCTCGTTTACTGTGTTCTTGACTTGTCTCCCAAGAAATCGCAAGACAACTATACGTGGTGCAGGAACTTTCGTAACATCAACCAGGACGCCTTTTGGGAGGACGCCAGAAAAATAAATTGGGGACGTAGTGTGGACGAAGCTAATATCAATAATAAACTCCAATTCATCTCGTCGGATATATTATCGCTCTTCGACACTCATGCTCCCATGCACAAGCTCAAGATTGGAACCACCAAACCAGGCTGGCTTACGGAAACTGTGCAATCCATGATCAAACTTAGAGAAGAAGCTTTCAAAAAGTATACCAAAACTAGGAAAGTTAATCATTTCGAATACTACAAAGTACTTCGTAATTTAGTATCCCAGGCGATTAAAAATGAAAAAAAAGCTTATTTCAAATACGAAGTCGAAGCATGCAACAAGAACCCCAAGAAATTGTGGAAGTTTTTTGAACGTGGTAATGTTCATCGCAAACCCATGAATAAAGCAAATCTGGATGATGTGGATCTGAATGAATTAAATATGTATTTTGTGAATGTGGCTCCTGACACCTCTGTGGATCAAAAGACCACGGACTATTATACTTCAAACAAACACCCACTTATCACCAATGAACTAGTATTCCACAGTGTTTCTATGAACAAAGTGGCCAAAATAATATGCAAAATGAAGTCGACTGCTACAGGCGTGGACAACATCAATTCCAGAATGCTAAAGATGGTCCTTCCTTACTGTCTTGACAGTATAACTGACCTAATCAACTCCTGCCTAAACAACTCAATTGTACCGGATGTGTGGAAAAAGTCGTTAATACTTCCCATACCTAAAGTACCCAATGCCAGCAAGTTTGACGAACTACGTCCTATCAATATTTTACCATCTCTTTCCAAGGTATTAGAAAGCATCATGTATGAACAGCTTTTGGATCATGTAACAGAGAATAAAGTAATTCCAGAGCACCAATCGGGTTTCCGGAAAAAGCATAGCACTGCCACTGCTCTGTTAAAAATTATCAATGATATTTGCACTAATATTGATTGCTCAATGGTCACAGTACTTTCCCTACTAGACTTTAGTAAGGCATTTGATGTTATTAACCACAAATTACTAATCGCTAAGCTATCCTACTACGGTTGTAGCGTCTCAGCTCTGAACCTTTTGGCCAATTATTTGTCGGAGAGAACTCAACGTGTAAAATGGAATAACATCTACTCTGAGGAACTTACTTGTAACAAAGGTGTCCCGCAAGGAAGCCTGCTCGGTCCATTACTGTTTTCGATTTTTACAGCTGATCTCATAACGGTTCTTTCGCAGGACTGCAATTTCCACATGTATGCAGACGATACTCAAATATATGTATCTGGCTATCCCAATCTCATTAATAGTATTATAGAAGCCCTCAACCACAATTTGGAGTCTGTGCTTAATTGGTCGTTACTGAACGGTTTAGTTCTAAACCCCAGTAAAACACAATGCATTTGCTTTGGTAGTCCCAACAGACTAAAAGCAGCAATGGACATCAAAAGTGTGGAAGTTAAGCTCAATGGGTGCGCAGTGAACTTCTGCTCGAAAGTGAAGAATCTTGGCATGATATGGGACAGTCATCTCTCATTCTCCGATCATTTAAGCAAAATATCAAGTACATGCTTTTTCAAGCTAAAATCTCTTTACAGATTTAAGAACCTGTTGCCGTCTGATGTTAAGTGGAACCTTGCAAATATGTTAGTCTTATGCCACATTGATTACTGTAGCACGGTCTACTATAATCACCTCACGGAACAACTGAAGCATAGGTTACAGGTGATCCAAAATGCTTGCTTTCGATTTGCCTTTGACACCGATATCAGGGAACACGTCACACCCCTATACAAGAGGCTTGGAATATTGAAAATGGAAGCGCGGGCTGAATTGCAGTTTGCCATGCAACTATTCTCGATCCACAAGACCGCCCTCCCTAATTACCTGAGTAACCTTACTACAAGAAGAGGAGCTTGCCACAACCGGGACTTAAGAAGTAACTGGAATCTGTCGGTCCCATCCCATAGAACATCTAAATTTGAAGGCGCGTTTCAATACATGGCGTACACCGTCTTCAACAAACATCTGGAGCTGATCTTAAAGTCGAAGACTAAAACCGCTTTTAAAGCGAATCTAGTGGAATCTTTGTTGAAAAACAATTGATTCTGCTTCTACACCTTGGGTATGTGTCGAAAACCAGCTCTGCTGAACGTGTACCTATTTTATTATAATGTATATCTATATATTGACGTGGATTCTTATAGGTTCAAAATTCCAGAATTATCCACGATTTAAAATTTCATTTGGTCAAGGTTTTGTTTTGGAGATTTTCTTAAATTTAATTAGACGAAAATTAGTCACTTGTTATTTTTCAATTATGTGCCAATGAGTGCATGCAGAGACGAGATTTTTAGGTTTGGAGATTAGTCCAGAAAGCCTGAAAATTAAACATTTCAAATATGAAAACGTTAAAATTTTAGACTAATTTAATTTTTATTTATTTTGAAATTGTTAACTTACGTTTAAAAATTGAGTTGGTATAAAGGTAGCTACAAGCATCGATGCAGTGTTTTTAAACAAAAAGTGAAGTTCGCAATTAAAATTTAGTGACATCAAAATGTTGAATTTGGCATCGGAAAATTTGAATTTCGCTGGAAAACCAACCAACCAGAGTGCGACACGATTTTTCCTGGGAGAACTTTGTGCAGGAAACGAGATAAATGGTCAGTTGCCCTAGCGTAATGAAAGTGGGAAGTCTACGACTTGACGACTTCAAGGTGTTATCTTGGAATGTGTGAAAATTACCCATTGGTAATTAATTTAACGGGGATTATGAGCAACTGGAATTTTGTTGAAGGTGTGTGCTGCTAAAGAAGAGTGTTATGAAATTCATTGTAAATTTTGAAGATTTGGAAAGTTTACGTACCAGTCATGACATGAGGCCACCATTTTGTCAAATCGTGAATGCAAAGAATTCGAGGGACAATCATCAATTATTCAAGCCATCATTTTGGTAAATACCATTTGAATTAATTATTCACACGTATTCAATGATTATCTTCGAGATTTGTCGCTATGATACGGAATTTTTGAGGTTATCTACGCTTGATGCTAAATTTGTATTTCAAGTCGCGTTTATGATCGGACTTTTACACTTGGGTTATTAAACACACTAGTGGAACGATATTACTAATTAATTCGTGTTATTAACTACGAAATTTTAAAATTTATGTGATAAACTTTTAAGCACGGTTTTTGTTATGTATTTGGTAGTGGTTACCATATCAGCAACGATTATTTTTCTTATACCAACTTATGAACAGTAACAAAAGCGCTAATTTTTGAAAGTTAAACAATTTTTCTTATTTTTGTAAATTTTCATTACAGATGTTTTCTTTAGATTATAATATGACGTTGATTATTCTACAAATTGGAGATACTGATTTTGAAAATTTAAATGTGTAAATTTGTGGAATAATTCTTCATGATTTTGGAATTATCGATTGAATCGATAAGGTTTAATTACAAAAATTTCGTCTCAATTTATTAGTTTATTTGATTATGAATACTATTATCGTCACATTAAATTATAATTTTATCCCTGAGAATTTTGTTTTATTGATTGTGGATAGTTTGCAAATAAGTTTTGGAACCTACTACTGAGGGAGAGTCTCGTTTATGCAAAACTCCGACTTCAACAGCTACGGGATTTAAAGAGTTGTTCGGGAGAACACGACATCTTTTATTTGGCGCACGAACGTGGGGCTCCGAAAAACAGGGGTGAAAATTTTAATCGATAGAGTTAGTTGTAAAATTTTTGAAATAAAAGTTTTTTTTTTTTTGTAATAAAATGGATAGTATCACAGGGGATAATCAATCGGGAGACGTTTTTGAGACTGAGGTACCGAATGTGCACGAGGATAGAGTAGTACAAAATGAACCTGAGGATGTAGGAGTAATACATGAAATTAGTGATGAGTCAAGTAGGGAAGTAGAACAGGGGGATGTAACGGGTTCACCGGGGATGACCAGTACACCGTGTGACTCAAAACAAAAGACAGGAGAAATGGATTCTGAACTCAAATTGATGTTTCAAACCTTAATGACACAAATGACACAAAATAATATTAAATTAATAGAAATGAAAACAGATAACAAAGCACTATTAACAGAAATGAAAACAGAACTAAAAAATGACATTAATGAGGTTAAAAACAAATTAAGGGTTTTAGATAAATATCAGAAAAATCTAGACACAATGGACAATATAAAAATTAAAGACGAGGGGATAGTAAAAGTTTCAAACCAAAATACTGAAATAGATCAAATTATTCAGGTAGAGAAAAATTTAATTATTGTAGATTGTCCTGTTGTAGAGGAAAATTTGGAACCGGTAGTTTCAAATGAGTTTTTGACCTTTAATGATGTTTGTGAAGAACTTGAGGACGTAAAAATTTTGGATATAGTTGTTAATAAAATTAAAATTTATACTAGAAAACAAATTAGGGGTATGAAATTTAGAAAATTAAAATCCAAAAGGAAATTAAAATTCACAAAATACCCAGGTATAAGTAAAACTAAAAGAAAAGAATTTAGATTTGAGGTAAAAGTTTTAAAGATTTATTCAGATGAGGAAGCTTTAGCCGAATTGAAAATTTGTAAAGCAAATGATAAAGAACACGAACTAGATAATTTAGGTTATTTTATTAAACAAAATTTTGAAATTTTTGAAAATAATAAAAGTGACAAAAATTCAAAATTAATTAAATTGATAATTTTTAGTAAATTAATTTCTTGCACGAAGAAAGTTGCAGGAAAAGAATGGCTGTGTGTCATGTTAAAGTGGGCTTATCGCAGGGTGCGATGGAAACAAATTTGTAAATAGAACCAAAATTGATAAAGATCAGGAAATTTGAAAAATAAGACAATTGCAATTAACGTGGAAATTGATGATAAAGTTTAAGATAATAGTAAAAATTTGTGAATTGAAAATTTTGTAAATAGTATGATTGGTTAATTGATTAATTAAATTTAGTAGTTTGTAAGATAAATAAAAATTAGGGGATAGTTGTAAATTAGATGAAATAAATTAGAATTAAAAGTTGTAAATTTGATAACAGAAAAAATTAAAAATAAAATTATGAGTATGAGTATCAAACATTTCTGAAAGTTATTGTGATAAATAATTGAGAATTAGAACATGGGTAGAATAAAGGTTTTTAAGAGGTACTGAGCAATTTTAATTAATTAAGGTTTTTCTAAAAATTAAGGTGGAAACATTACAACAAATTTAATGATGAAAATTGAAATCGTACTTGAGTGATGGAATTGAAAATTAATAATAAGGTTGATAATTATCTAAAGAATTTGTTACTGTGAGATTTTGGAGTTTAATAATTTTAAGGGGTTTAATTAAAATGGGGAAAATTAAAGAAATTATGAAATGAGATTATAATGAATTGATATGAAATTTATGAATAGTTAATTGGGAAATAAAATAAAATGATTTTTGATAATTTGAAAGCCACGGTGAAGGATTTAAGTAAATGAAAGTCAATTTGAAAATTAAGATTTAGTAAAATTACGTGGTACGAGTGAAAATTTTATAATTATTAAATATCCACAAGGGAAAAATTAAATTTTTGAAGAGTTATGAGGTATTTGGAGGAAATTTGAATTCTATCAGTTTTTGATAACTAATTTAAAGTTGCATAATGTGGGGGATTGTTTTGATGAATTAGTCATGAAAATTGTAAATAAAAATTGTAAATGTGATTAATTAAAATTAAAGTAAATAAGAATAAGGGTGAAAATTGTAGTTTTGAAGCCAGATAAGTTTGTTAGTTGGGAATTTCATTTGATTTTGTAAATAGTTGTAATAAATGTAATAGTGGGAAAATTGAAAATTTAACGTATAGGGAGATTTTTTTTTGGTTATTTTACTCACAATTTTTTATAAATAAAAATTGGTTTGTAAAATAAAGGGGATGTTGACGTGGATTCTTATAGGTTCAAAATTCCAGAATTATCCACGATTTAAAATTTCATTTGGTCAAGGTTTTGTTTTGGAGATTTTCTTAAATTTAATTAGACGAAAATTAGTCACTTGTTATTTTTCAATTATGTGCCAATGAGTGCATGCAGAGACGAGATTTTTAGGTTTGGAGATTAGTCCAGAAAGCCTGAAAATTAAACATTTCAAATATGAAAACGTTAAAATTTTAGACTAATTTAATTTTTATTTATTTTGAAATTGTTAACTTACGTTTAAAAATTGAGTTGGTATAAAGGTAGCTACAAGCATCGATGCAGTGTTTTTAAACAAAAAGTGAAGTTCGCAATTAAAATTTAGTGACATCAAAATGTTGAATTTGGCATCGGAAAATTTGAATTTCGCTGGAAAACCAACCAACCAGAGTGCGACACGATTTTTCCTGGGAGAACTTTGTGCAGGAAACGAGATAAATGGTCAGTTGCCCTAGCGTAATGAAAGTGGGAAGTCTACGACTTGACGACTTCAAGGTGTTATCTTGGAATGTGTGAAAATTACCCATTGGTAATTAATTTAACGGGGATTATGAGCAACTGGAATTTTGTTGAAGGTGTGTGCTGCTAAAGAAGAGTGTTATGAAATTCATTGTAAATTTTGAAGATTTGGAAAGTTTACGTACCAGTCATGACATGAGGCCACCATTTTGTCAAATCGTGAATGCAAAGAATTCGAGGGACAATCATCAATTATTCAAGCCATCATTTTGGTAAATACCATTTGAATTAATTATTCACACGTATTCAATGATTATCTTCGAGATTTGTCGCTATGATACGGAATTTTTGAGGTTATCTACGCTTGATGCTAAATTTGTATTTCAAGTCGCGTTTATGATCGGACTTTTACACTTGGGTTATTAAACACACTAGTGGAACGATATTACTAATTAATTCGTGTTATTAACTACGAAATTTTAAAATTTATGTGATAAACTTTTAAGCACGGTTTTTGTTATGTATTTGGTAGTGGTTACCATATCAGCAACGATTATTTTTCTTATACCAACTTATGAACAGTAACAAAAGCGCTAATTTTTGAAAGTTAAACAATTTTTCTTATTTTTGTAAATTTTCATTACAGATGTTTTCTTTAGATTATAATATGACGTTGATTATTCTACAAATTGGAGATACTGATTTTGAAAATTTAAATGTGTAAATTTGTGGAATAATTCTTCATGATTTTGGAATTATCGATTGAATCGATAAGGTTTAATTACAAAAATTTCGTCTCAATTTATTAGTTTATTTGATTATGAATACTATTATCGTCACATTAAATTATAATTTTATCCCTGAGAATTTTGTTTTATTGATTGTGGATAGTTTGCAAATAAGTTTTGGAACCTACTACTGAGGGAGAGTCTCGTTTATGCAAAACTCCGACTTCAACAGCTACGGGATTTAAAGAGTTGTTCGGGAGAACACGACAATATGTATATAATGTAATTTAATAAACCATATTATTATTATTATTATTTGCTAACACCAATTACACCATACGCTTTCAAAACTCAAATCTGTGAGTTCAAAGGGGGTCTTTTTGATAAATTTTTTTATTAATTTTGAATAAATTAAAAATTTGATAATTGTGAATTTCGACTCGATTATTTCATTTTCATCTGAAACCACCTACCCTGGGAGAGATTTTTCGAGTGTTCCCATTTGCGAGCTACCGGCGCACTTTTTGGAGGTGTCTAGCTAAAAACACTTCAATATATTTGTGTTATTAGAAGTACAAGTAATGTAAAATATGGGGAAAGTTCCAGAGAAAAGGAGAATGACCCATTATCATAAGAAAGATTTATCACAAGGAACATCGCAAGGTAAATATGATATAATGTTATTTTAAATTCATAGTAAACTTGGTTAATTTTCAGATGAACAGAGTCGGGATTTAGATTCTTATTTAAGTCAGCAAATGGAAGAGGTCGCGACAGGTCAATATGCCTTCCAGTGGTTTCGCCATCGCCATCGATTTCTTCGTTTGGCAGTGGTCGAAACAAAAGAAAAGCAGATTATTGAAATGACAAGGCTATTGAAAATATCTCTGTCATGTTAAAAGATGTCGCTGGATGGGAAAATACGTTGCGGATCGGCTGAATAAAATGGATCCAGATTTGGCAAACATAGCAGTGTAAGAAATTATTCAAGTCCTGAATAGGATTGCTTCGACACAGCACTAGCAATGTATATAAATGTATATATTTAAAGAATAAAAAAATTACATTGCATTCATAATTAATTATATTCTCTTTGCCACTCAACGTTCCCTTCATTATTTAAATAATTCATTATTTTATTTCGACTGTCAAGTGCAGATACTTTTGCATTTCGACTTCAGTGCCGATTTAAATGCCAAGAAAAAATTACAGAAAACCAAAGAGAAACATTGTGTCAAGAATATTACAATCTGGTAGACGACATGAGCCAAAAAATGCTTTTATCAAGTCTTATGCAAAATGTTTCAGTAGTTAAGAAGAAAAGCAGCCCAAAAATTAAAAACAGAGAAACTTCAAGAATTTTCTTTCTAAAAGATTCAAACAGAGAGTCACAAAGAGTTTATAGGAAGTTTTTCTGTAAAACATTTTCAATTTCCCACAGGATTGTGGGACTTACTAAGCTACCTTGAAGAAGGAACTCAAAGGACATTCTATGATGAACAGCTCTCGGAAGCCAAACGAGTTTCAATGGGGTGCCGCAAGGATCAATATTGCTATTCCTGGTGTACATCAATGACTTGAACAAAATCAAAACTCAAGACAACCAACTAATCCTATATGCAGATGATACGACAAACGCCTGTAAACACAAGCACCTGAACACAGTGAAACAGAGGATCGAAAATAATAAAATTAGTCTTAAAAACTGGTTCGGGGTAAATCAACTAAGCCTAAACATAAGCAAGACACAATCAATGATATTTACATTGAAAAAACACGACTACAAGAATCCAGATAGCATCTGCTTTTTAGGGGTGTACATGGACTCAACCCTAAATTTCAACATACTGTAAATGAAATCAGCTAAAAATATGCCGAAACGTTTGCACTGCAAAACCTTGTGAAACATGCGGAAAAGAGCATATGCATAACAGCTTTTCACGCGCTAATACAATCGATTGCAAATTACGCCTCATTATCATGGGGCCACACGTGCCATATGAAAAGAATTTTTAAGTTCCAGCGCCGAGCGTAAGGATAATCGAAAGAATGAATTACCCACACTGAGAAAAATGAGCTTGATAATTTTAACAACGTTGTAGTAGTAATTAAAAATTAGTTTACACAAACAGAAAAAAACTTTACTTCTACGATCAATTCCGTTATATCGTACTTATACAATTTTAAGGTTTACTACTACAAATATAGTTCAGAGAAATGATATGTTTTACATGTACTAAAGTTAAAATGACATTGACATATTTCATTAAATAACTATCACCAGAATGGCTAACACAACTAACTAATTTTATTTTGATTTTACCACTACAAAGAGTAGGCTACAAATTCTTATACAGAGGCATGGCTCTAATGCGCATGCTTAGACTGTTTGTATTTTAAACTTCATGATCATAGATATTTATATAAAGATATTATTTATATAATAATATATAAACATCTATGTTCACGATTCATGAATTTGTTTACATTGAGATTTTGACAGCTCGAAATTTTTTCTTATATGCAATATCCCGAGTGCATTCAAATTGTCGACAATTTTTTTGAGCTCACGAATGCGTTTGTTGAAACGCATAAGTGAAAAGCGAAAAAAAATTGTTTACTAATTTGAAATGCACGAGAGTATATTTATTTAGACTATTTCACGAATAAAATAGGAGGTTAATATAAATAATTAATTACATTATAATTTGAGTTACTGCATGCTTCTTATCCACCTGAAACACATCAATGTTGGATGTTTATTCAACAAAAAATTTTTGAAATATTTACTGAGGACGATAGTAATTTTGTTTCAACGCATTCTGTTTATTCGGACATATTAGAAGATCAGAAAAATTTAATTAGTGAACAGAACAATCAGGGGTTATTATAGTTGGCGATCTTAAAAATTCCAAATCGCTAGTGAAATTAAACGAAGTAATTTATGAATTGGACCTTTAGAAACGATCGATTTATGTTTTAAGTGTTTTTTGTGTTGCATGCTTCTTATTCAAGTGAAACATCAAAATTTTTTAAATATTTACTGAGGACGATGTAATTTTGTTTCAACGCATTCTGGATTCATCATCAAATGGAACTTGCTAGTTTATTTTTCAGTACAAACTTATGCTCGAGAGTAAATATAATTTACCTTTACAAGTGAAGTATAGTCATTTGAAGCATCAAAATTGTTAAGCATATCTTGGGTAGAATTTAATAGAGTTCAATTTAAAAAAATGTTGTAATTCTGTAATTGTAATTTAATTGTTATGCCGTATCACATTAAAGTTTTGTTTATTTTACTTATAATTTTTTATTTAAGATGTAAATATATGATTAAATAATATGTACATGTATGTATATAATCAAAAATGTAAATATGTTACTTTTAATGATTTGTTTTATTTCCTATTACCGTTACATATCTTGCCAAATACCTTAAAGATTTAATAAATTTAAATACATGGTATCAGTAATTAATACTAATATCACATGTTGTCGACAAATTTCTGTATATGCTAACTGTACATTTCACTATAATAATTTAAAAAGTGGTGTAGCAGTTACAAATACCTTTCAGTAGAAGTATAAACAATTATCAGTATCGCTGAATTGTACGTTTCACTAAAGTAATTTTAAAAATCTTGTAGTGGTTAGAAAAACCTTTTGGTAGAAGTATTAAGCAACCACCAGTATCGCTGAATTTTACCACTACACGTATAGTAGTAGACACTTCTGGTAACGCTACTAACTATTACTAAAGTAGTACCATTTTTGTAGTGGTAATTTTAACACAATGTATTGATTGGCGCCTATTTTACTGCTACAACCAGTAACTTATAACTTTTTTCGAGTTTCATTAACGATAAATTTTTGTCAGTGTAGCTACAACACGTGAAATAACTCAAATATACATCAAGAACATTTAATTGCCAATGGTGATCAGAGAGCTGAAACTAAAGAAATTTATATAATAATAAAATACATCCAAGCGCATTTTGGAGATATACCTAACACAATTAAGAATCTGAAGACAAACGATCGCCAACTAGTAGAAAGTTTTGGCGCTTTCTCACAATTTAAAGAAAAAGTTATCTTTAGCAACTGGGCACGGAGAGAAATCTGTAATCACTAGTTATGAATAGAGAGCGGATTTATATGTACTTACATCTTTTGTTTGATGTACCACAGAAAGCTGAATTTTTGTTACTAAACGTTTGTTAGTGAAAGAAGCCAAAATACACAGTTTTATACCACATATAACAAAATATTTTCGGTTTTTACCACATATATATTTATTATCCATATATCGCATATAATAGCTTATATAATTCATATTGGACAATCTTCTTAACCATTTTTTATTTTATTTTAAAATTAAATATAATTTAAAATTTTAATCCGAATTTTTTAATATACTTAATATAATATAAATTCTGAAAAACATTGAGAATGCAGAAAATTTTGAAACTCATGTCAATATTATTCCACAAAATACTGAAGACGAAAATTTTTCTACAGAAGGGAAATTAATCATACATGCTGATGTAGAAGACCGTGGAACAGAAAATGCGTCAGAAAACCTAGAAAACGTCAGGGGTACAAGAAAACCTAAGAAGGAAACGGAAGCGTAACAGCGACACCTATACGAAGATCAGACGAAAGCATTTGCGCAATTTTGTACAAGAATACCAAAATGTCAACGGAAACACAACACGACAGGTACACACATTTTTTGTTGAATCTTGATAAAGTAATTTTGAGAATCATTTAGAATAAAATGAATCATTAAGATTTAGCATTACAAGTAATTCAAGATACGACGAATATTAAATCTACATCCAAAGAGATGGCCAACAAGTTTGGGCAAGGAAGCTCATAACTTCCTCAAACGTTCAGAATTCACGAAATAATACGGCAAATTCAAAACATAAATGATGCTTTTGAAAATTCGTGAAGACACGACTACAGAAGTCAATTTTACCCTAGCAATGGTTCTTGGAGCGCCACGACCACTCAGGAACCAAACTGGTCCATAATGAATGGACCTCTTCCACAATTGGAATACCACTCCCACTTTCATATTAGGCAAGATATACGGGCGTTCCATCTACCACCACATGGATTTTTATCGCATTCTTTCCACCTAGAAAATATATTAATAGAATTGAAAAGATACAAACGAAGTTTGTAAAGTTTATGTGCTATAAATTTAATATTCTGTACCAAAGCTCAAACTATGACTGCATTTTGAGTTATTTTGGCATGTCAACGATAGAAAAAAGAATATCGTACTTGGAACTAGTATTTCTTTATAATATATTAAATAACCATGTAACCATAGTTCTTCTATTCTAAGTTTGGTGAACTTTTCAATTAATAGTTATGTAGTGAGAAATCCATCTTTGTTTTCCATTAACTTTTACAGGACTACATATGGTAAGAGTCACTCGCCACTATCAAGAATTTCCAGCCTTGCTAACCAGCTCAATATCGATTTCCTTGATATATCTAAGTAAGAGTTTAGAAGACGAATACGAAGTAAACTCGACATGTAGCATGTCTTGATGTTACGGTTATTATTATGATTTATATTACTTTTGTTGCGCTTTGTAAATTGTGTAAATAGTTGTATGGCTTTGCCGTTAAATAAATATCTACTCTATACTATAAAAAGATAAGCCCAATATGTAACGTTTTTATGTAACGCTTTTATGTAACGTTTTTATGTAACGTTTTTATGTAACGTTTTTTTGTAACATTTTTATGAAACCAAAATTCTTATACTATATATCTACTCTATACTATAAAAAGATAAGCCCAATATTTAACGTTTTTATGTAACGCTTTTATGTAACGCTTTTATGTAACGTTTTTATGTAACGTTTTTATGTAACGTTTTTTTGTAACATTTTTATGAAACCAAAATTCTTATACTATATAAGATATAAAATTATTTTTACTGTCTCAACCTTTATACCATGGTATAAACTGATAAACTGATCAACATCTCAGGCAATTTGATCTGTTTAGTACTTGAGACGTTGATCAGCCGCAGCCGTCGTTCCCATCAACAAATTACCAGCTTTTATCTTCTAAAACATCAGCAGAACGTGTCAAGGAACTCAGGGAAAGACAACAGCAGCAACAAGAACTATCAAAATCAAATCCGCCAGCAAAAAAATCAAAGGAACCTTTGAATGAATGCATAAAAAGCGAAAATCAGACAGTAGCTCAAATTGCCAATAATTTTCAAATAATAATAATACCTCATGATGCCAGAGATATGACGCAAAAACGTCGATATTGCAGTGCAATATTTTGGAAAAATTAATTTTGTAAAAAAATAAGACAAAATACGCAACGTTTTTATGCACCGTTTTGGAAGATTGTGATTGGTTCTTTCCCTTTTACCAATAGTAAAATTGCAGAACGTTTTCAAGAAATAAAAAAATACCTAATAGTAATCGATAACATTTATTTTAAATTATCAAGTTGTATGACGTTATAATCCGTTTAAACGTTAATCCGTTCATCCGTTGAGATATATTAATCATCGGAAAAAAATGTTGTATGAAAAGAAGTTTTACAACTCAAAGTTATTTCGTTTATGTGCTATTAGGGCCGCGAAGCGGCCCGGGGGGTTGGGCCGCGACAGCGGCCAGGGGGGCAAGGCCCCCCTAGTAATATAATATAAAGGTAGTGCCGGAAAAGAAAGTGGTTGATATTGATTATTCAAAATGTAAATTGAAGTGCACTGCTAAATTTACTTAAGAAGAAAGATAATCAGTAAACAATTAGAAGTGACGTTCTTAACAGTTTAGGTGGTGAAAATCGAAAGTAAAATGGTAACCATTTTATGAAAACAAAATCGGTTTATAACCAATCAAACAAAGCGATTTTGGTAACTTGGCTCACTAAGGTGTCCATTAAACAAATTTAGTTAATTTTGGAGCTCGTAAACAATAGACGTGCTTTCCGTAGTTCCTGAAAGTGGTAAAAATTTTCTTTCGGCAAAAGAAAATTTTAATTTGGATTAGTGTTGTACCATGAAGCTAAGAAGTGGTCGTATTATAGAAGTATGGGAGGATGATTTTCAAGTAAGTAGCATTAAAAATGAGACCAAATTGGTGCCAATTGGTGAAACGATTTCAAACGATAAAAGGAAACAAACCAGAAAATCGCGTCGTTACAAGGTGTGACCAGTTAATCGATTTAGGAATGTAATTGGTTAATACGAATGTCTAGTCAAGTATATTCGTGAAAATAATAATGCACAATTTTTTGTATTTAGTAATTGTTCCACCGGTTATACCGACTGTTATGACAAGTCGGATTTACATTAGCAAAAATAGTACCACAAGAAAGTTACTAATGTAGAAGTTGAAAAGAGTGAGGATTTCAAAGAAATTTTTGGCAGAAGCCAAATTGTAATTATTCCCAATCGTGATATACCTCTCAATTTTTTACTTATTGATGAGTCTATTCCAGTGCTGAAAATGTCCAAAAATAGTAACATAAGGAATATGAGAATTCAACCCCCTACTATACATACTTAAGGCAGATCTTTCAATGGAAGACGTGAGCACAACCCGGGAATATTTTCAAAATAGTGATAATCAAAAAGACATGGATAGTGCTGTCAATTTATTGGTAATTCCAGAAATTGACGAAAGCGCCGAACAATATTTTATTAAAATTTCTAGAGAAAACTGTGTACGGGCAAAGCTAGAATATTATCAAGAACCGTTAATAATAATAACAAAGAAATTATAGGTATCATTTAAGGGTGAATTGGGGATTGATACTGGTGGTTTAACCAAATAACTTTTTAATTTGTTTTTTAAACAATAAGAAAACAGTTATTTTCAAGGAGAAGAATGTTTGGTGCCATTCTTATCCTTAAACAGGGTAAGAAAATACAATGTAAATTTTAAGGCAATAGGTAGAATTTTAGAGCACATGGTTCTCTTAACTGGAAGTATTCCAGGCAAAATGGACCTCTTTTTCCCTCACTTATTGTCTCATTTGTTAATATTTGTTTCTTCTAATGAATTGTTCGTTTTATTAGAATGGTGAGACGTTACATAAGAGTCAAATTGGCAACAATGGTCTGAAGAGCAGATGCAAGGAGCTGTTCAAGAAGTTAGAAATGGTTCGATAGGTTACAAAAAAGCTGCTCATCAATTTAATGTCCCTCAAACAACTTTAGAACGCCACGTTAAGAATAAACGAAATAATTCAGAATACAGCGTTAAGAAAACTTTAGGAAAATATCGGTGTGTATTTTCAGAGGACCAAGAGGCCGAATTAGTTGACTATCTAACTAACCTAGAGGCTCAAATTGAATTTCGAGAGCTTGCTTTTGCTTTGGCCAATCGAAACGGTCTTAGCCATCCATTTAAGGATGAGAAGGCAGGATTAGAGTGGGTAAGAGGTTTTATGAACAGGCATCCCAAACTAAGCATACGAAAGCCGGAAGCGGCATCGGCGACTCGCGCCATGGGATTTAATAGGGTAGCAGTCAAACAATTTTTAGACCTTCTCGAAAATGTTGTAGACACACACTGTTACAACTTACGTCAATGATCGGGGGTGACAACTCGGTAGCTAGCGTATTGGATACCCCATGTGCGCATGGGGATCCCGTTTTTGAGACCTTTTAATGTATTTACTCGTGGGAACTACATGGATAATTACGAACTTTTTAAACAACGCGGCGCGGTGGTGGGCGCGAGTGGCACGGTGGCAGGTGCGAGAGGCGCGGTGGCAGGTGCGAGAGGCGCGGTGGCGGGCGCGGGTGGCACAGTGGAAGGTGCGAGGGGCGCGAAGGGCATGATGATAGGTGCAAGCGGCGGGGGGATGGACGCGATAAATGGGAACAGGGAACTTCGGGTCACTCTGACCAACCTGAACATTCTTACGCCAACGGTCGATCTAAATACTTTCAACTTTGGAAATTATGCAACTCTTGGAAGGGGAGCGCGGGATGTTAATGTGGAAAACTCGGGAAGGATACCTAAAGGCTCTAGGGGGGGTACGAGTGCAAGCTGCGCGGTAGCTGGCACTAGTAACGAAACGGGGAACAGGGAACTTCGGGTCACTCTGACCAATCTAAAGATTACTACACCAACGGTAAATTTGAAAACTTTCAAAGGGGGTTTAATTTCAAATCCAAGATCAATTGCAAATCCGGGTTCAAGTTCAGGGCCAAGCTCGCAGGCAAATTCTAATTCAAATTCTAACACAAATTTTAATTCAAATTCTAATTCAAATTCTAATCCAAATTCTAATTCTAACTCACTTCGCATTCTCCAACTAAATTGTCAAGGGGCACAAGGTAAAACTTTACAAATTTTTGTTTGGGCCATCAGCCAAAATATTGATAAACTCCTTCTACAAGAACCTTACGTAAATAAATTTGATCATATTCCAGGGGCGCCGGGTGGGGCACAAATCTTTGGCACAACTGACGCCTCAGCGGCAGTTGTAGTCTTAAATAAAAACATAACATGCATGGATGTTGGGCTCGTACGTGATGACCACCATGTTTTAGTCCATACCTTGTCTAGAATCCTAGGCGAACTCTACGTCTCTAGTCTTTACTGCCGAAGTGGCCACGAGATCGAGTCCAGCATCCAGGGCATTCAACAGATTCTGGATATCACGGGAAATAAACCACTTCTAATAGGTATGGATGCCAACGCCCAATCAAAGGCATGGCATAGCAAAAAGATAAGAAATGCTTCTGACAACTCTGCGGTAAGGGGGGAAACACTCAATCTCTTTATACTCGAAAGCGACATGATGATAATAAATCAACCAAGCCACGTCTATACTTTTCACGGGGGGGTTGGAACTGGGGGACAAGGGTGTTCGGATATTGATTTGACGTTGGGCAATATTTCTTTCGAAAATAAATTCAAAGCCTCCTGGCACATTATCGAGGGCGCGGGGTTAAGTGATCACACTCCGATCATAATTGACATCAGAACAAAACAGAAATCTGAAGACGAAGAAATCACAAATGCTGCTGACCAATCAAGGTACAGAATCAAAAACGCTGACTGGGGGAAATATAGGGAAACTTTATGCGGAAACTTTTAGCCTCACATATGAGCACAAAAGCTTTTGGGGAACTCGGGGTAAACGAGATGGTTGACAAGATTACCGAATGGACCGACCAGACCAATGATCTAGTCCTCCCTGCAATGCGGAACTTTGACCGCCCGAAAATCAGGTGGTGGACGAATTATGATATAATTTTGCTCACGGTATTCCATACACTCCTCCAGGAAAAATTGTGGTTTGTTCAGTGCCGCAGTTAATTCATTGTCTGAATTACTACGTACAGTGATAATAGGTCTGTTTGGTACCACAGTTCTAGTGCTACACTAACTACACTACTACAAATTGATTGGTGTAAAAAGTGAGTTGGTAATTGTACCACCAATCAATTTGTAGTAGTGTAGTTAGTGTAGCACTAGGACTGTGGTACCAAACAGACCTATTAAGTTAGAAGTCGTGGGTTATATTTGTAGATTTTTTGTTTTGTGTACTAAGTTTTGAAATAGCAAGTGACAATGCCTAAAGTAAGCTGTTCAAAGTCGGAATTGTTGAGAAAGTGGATATCAGTGTCTAAGCACTTAAGTTCCGATAGAAAGGTTGTTTTCTGCAACGCTTGTACAAAGACTGTCAGTACCTATACTAATTTAATATTATTTTTAATACATGGTTTGTTTTTCTATTATTTAGGTGTCATCAAGACAAAAATTTGAAGTTGATCAACACCTATCTACCTTTTTGCACAAATAAAATGTTAAAAAATTTGATAACAAAGCAAAATTAGTAAGACAAAGTTTTATTTCAGAGGCTGGTCCCTCCAAACTGTCTGCTGGCTTTTGACACAAAAACTTTTTTTTTTTACTTATGCAAGACTATGGTTGATTCCAATATACCTTGGAAAAAATTGGAGCAGCCTGCTTTTCGTGCGTTTTTAGAAAAATATTGCAATCGCCATATTCCGAATGAAGCAACTCTGCGTAAAAACTATTTGGATCATTGCTACCAGGAACTTTTAAACAGAAAGAAAAATTATTTAAAGAAAAATTATGCAATTTAAACATTTATTTTGTAGTCGATGAAACGACAGATGCATGCGGCCGTTATGTTGCTAACATGCTTGTTGGAATGTTAAGTCACTCTGATCCTCCAGTGTCTTACTTAATAAATACTGCAGTTTTGGATAAAAGTAATCATTCCACGGTGGCTCGTTTTATTAACGATAGCTTAACTCTGCTATATGCTCCAAATCCAGTAAAGTCCGAAAAAGTGAAATTGATGTTGTCGGATGCTGCAGCATATATGATCAAAGCAGGGCAGGCTTTGAAAATCTTTTACCCAGAGTTGATCCATTTTACATGTATGGCTCATGCATTAAACAGGTTGGCTGAACTGATACGACTGGAATACCCTCGGGTAAATAAATTAATTAATAATGGCAAGAAGGCATTTTTAAAGGCTCCAATTAGAATTCAAAAATATAAAGAATTGGCTCCTGATCTGCCATTGCCACCTGAACCAATTATAACCAGGTGGGGTACATGACTTGAAGCTGCAGTATTTTATGCAGAAAATTTTACAAAAATAAAAGATTATTTTCTATCTTTTGAAGACGAATCGCAAGCTTTAAAAACTTGTAAGGAGTGCGTGTCAGATATTAATATCGTGACACAATTAGTTTTTATTAAAGCACATTTTATTCGATTAATATCTGCCATTACAGAATTAGAAACGACCCAATTGTCTTTAAGTAAGGCATTCTCTATATTGGAGGAAGTAATGGAAGATATGAAGTTAGTTCCTGGCGCTATGGGTGTGCAAGTTAACACAAAACTAGACAATGTGCTGCAGCGAAATCCTGGGTACATAAAATTGAGGAAGATTTGTGCTGTGTTAAGGGGACAAAATGAAACGATTAATGACATGAGCCCCGCAGACATAGCAGCAATGAAATATGCACCCATTACATCGTGTGATGTAGAGCGTTCCTTTTCGGCATATAAAAATGTTCTCACCGATAAAAGGCATAATTTTACAATTGAAAATTTAAATAAAATTTTAGTGCTTTATTGTAACAAAATAACCTAGAAGACACTTCACACTTCAGGGATTGAAGTGATTCATATTGTGCAATTTCGGATCAGTTCAATCCCTGATTATTAATACGAGCATTAATAAATTAATTAATTTAGACCGAATTCGTGTTTTTTTGTACCTATCCGTAAAATATGAATTATTTTAGCTTTATTTTCGCATGTTGATTATTTAATTATAACCACATATAAAAAAAATATTTGGGCTAATTTTAAGTACATAAAAAAAAATATTTTAGTGTTTTTTACTACATATAAATCCGCTCTCTAGTTATGAATAATGTCATCATAAATTCCATATTTAAGAAAATTTATAAGATAAGAATTATACATGGACTTAGAAAGATAGGACCCGCAACTCCCTACCTGAAAGCTTAAAATTTGCGAGCTCTTAACCGTATGGGTTCATCACTTCTACCGCTAGGATCGCTGAATTCCTGTTCCAAAAATACGATTTAAATTCAAATTGAAAATTATTAATTTAACCAATATATGAAAATAAAACATTAAAGATTGAAAATATATTATATATTAAAAACAGTAATGCATTTTTCATACATGTACGTGCACTTTTATTCAAACTACAAAGGATTAAGTTCGGTAAAAAAATTGGACAGCTGTCAACAACGCGCATGCTTGGAATAGTGATAAAAATTAAAAGAAATTGCTTTTTAAATAATCGAAATTATATAATTACTTATTAAATATCGTATTTTATTATTTAAAAAAACTTTATATGTATGAAAAAGTAAGTTTTGTAATGAAAATAATTTGAAAATAAAATATTCAAATGAATATTTTGGAACAGGAATTCAGCGATCCTAGCGGTAGAAGTGATGAACCCATACGGTTAAGAGCTCGCCATTTTAATCTTAGTTGCTAGTCCTATCTTTCTAAGTCCATGGAATTATATTATCGTGTTATGAATAATACGCATAACATATTCCTAAAAGTTCAGTTTGTATGAGTAAGGTATATTCATGGATTATGAATAAGATTTATGAATGCAATAAAGTTATGAATTGTTATTCATATTTTACAATTTAAAAATTAATTTCAAATTCATAAACAATATTGAAGAAAACGTAAGCGATTCAAGAAGAATCGTCAAGAAACGTAAAGTTTTTTTTATGAAAGAAATAAATACCATTATTTTATCAGAAATACGATAATTTTGCCATGTTGGCACGATAATTACAAATTCAAGAGCTGGCAACCCTGCACATAGTTTGTGTTTAAAATTAGTTCTATATAGTTTTATAACTAAACAGACCACCACAGAACTACCTGTTGTTAGAGACGCCGTGCACGTGTAGTTAGTTAATTTATGATTCAAAAAGTTACATCATTTAATATCAATTTATATCATCGTCATCATTTAATCTAGTAAAAAGGTAAGCAAATTGTAATTATAATACTTGTTTTTCAAGAACATAAGTAACCTTTGTATTTTTCTAGAAAGAGGTATAACGATCGATTGCTTCCAGTGGATTACGGAAGGCGATTTAAAAGAAATATTTGGTATGAACCACGGCGCACGCATAAAATTTCGAGGTTTATCATGTCAAGATATCGCCATCTAAATTTGTAACGCATTTGAAAATGAATTAATGGTAATTTTATTAATTTGTAAACAAAAATGGTAATAATTTTGTTTGCAGGAATATTATTTTGTTAAAAAACCTAAACCATCGGGAAGATTGTACAATAGATACCGATCTGAATTCAGTTCGTTGAAAAGGTCTGCAATGTTTACAGGGGTCATAAGGGAGAAGAGGAAAAACTGTACCATATCATATTTATCTTACCCTTTATTCAAATATTCAGATGAAGAATATCGAACCGAAGATACCAGCGATAACACAAACCAAATTGATGAGAAGGAATGGCTCAAAACAAGAAGTTCTCCGTGGGACGCTGTTGAGTTGAAATGGAAGCAAAGTTTCAATTTAAGACGGAAGGATATAAAAACTATTTTTTTCAGTTGAGAAAGTATTTGAAGAATGGCCATTACATCTTCATGTATTGCATCTTCATATTATACTATGTATTATTATGTGTTGTATCAAATAATAAAAAAAATGTGCTGTAAATATAATGTATAAATGTAAAAAAATAAATATTTCTTGAAACTTGAAATATAAGTTTTACTAATTTATAAAATATATAGTAGAAATACATTATGAATATTCCGTATAAGAAGAGAAAAATTAACTCCGTAATTATGATTATTATTCTTAATTACACAAGTCAACAAAAATTTTGCCTTTCCAATTAAAGCATGAATTACGATAGGTTTATCGACAGTCATCCAAAAAAAATTTATATTTCAAAAAAAAGTTTGCTTTTGTAGCCAGGAGAACGTTTGGAAGATATCTTAAAAAATGTATGATTTTAATTTTCTTTCTTTTTTAAACCAAATTAAATTTATTTGTATATTGCTTTTATTAGATGTAACTATTAAATTACCTTACAAAATAATAAAAAAAATTTTAAAAGTGGACCCTGTTGCTCTTTCTTTTATATTAATGAGTAGTTTCTTTTATTAAACCTAAAATGTATTCTTTCAGCATATTTTCATCATGTTGGCTTTGATAACGGCGTTTGAAGTTCATAACGTTTTGATGAAAACGTTCTCCTTGTTCTTCTAAATCTTTTGAATACACTCCCATGCAGGGGCGGATTCAGCAACTTTTTCAAGAAGGGGCAATTCTATTGATTAAAAAAGAAAATACAAAAAATACTTTTTTTTCAGTAATTTTAGCTTTTTATATAATAATCCTTAATTTTTCTGAAGGCCCCCCCCTATCCAAGCCCTCTGGCTCCCATCTTGTTCTTAAATTTATCTAAATGAGCCTGTAGCATACGCACTTTCAGAGACATCCTTCAACCACTGACCTCTTATTTTAAGAAGTCCATGCCTAAAATCCATAGCCTTGAAATTTCTTAAAATATTTTTAACTAATTCTTGGTAATTTTTGGCTTTGTTATTTGCCTAAAAATCCAAAGACTACTACTTTGAAAGTAAGCCAACTTTTTTTTTGCATTAGTAAGAAATTTTGAAAATTCTTTACATGTGGGCTCCACATGGCTTATCTAAATTTCAAATAGGGCAGTCAAAGTATGTTTCATGGGCTTCACAGAGCTCCTCACTGTTGTTCAATTACATTTTATATCTCGTACTTTAATAAATTTGCCACATATATAACAAAATGCACCAGCATCATGTTTATACTTTTTCGATGATATTTGCACCTTTTTGAGATCTGTACAAAACACTTTAGGGTTGTTTGCGACTTAAGCGCCATCTGGAGGTACCGTATGAATGTAAAAATCCCTTTCTTTTATTTTCGGTGTGGTTAAATATACCAAAATTAGTTACTGTTTCTATAAAAACTCAAAAATTTGCATCATTGGGTATTATTAGTATTAAAACTACAAAAGCAAACTTTAGAGAGGATATGGATATTTTTCCTTCCTTTTGGAGCAGGATGAATAGAAAAATCATAAAATAAACTCTAGGACAAGAAAAAATCATTTTTTTGTTGAGTAGTGTTATTGATCCTATATTCTGAATATTACTTAATAAACTAAACTTTATTTATCACATTTTATGATTAGCTGCTTAAAAAGTTATTCTTTATAAATTATAGTTTATGAATATTAATCATAAATATGTGATTATTAAGTGTATTTTTTATGCTTAATATGATCAGCGTTTATGACTATTACTCATAAACGTATAACGTATCACGCATATATAATGAAACTGTTTAATTCATAAGTTATGAATTATAATCATAACCGATGCGATCATGACTATTCATAAATTATGAATATGGTTTATAAATTTATGAATAGTTAGTAGTAGTGCCTTTTTATTAGAAAATTATGCATAAGTTATGCGTATTCCGAATTATATCTGAGAACATTTTTCTCTGTGGGGTTATTGGAAAAGCCGTTCTAAAAAAATTTGATTTTGTAATAAAAAACAATGTAGATTTGGAAGAAGTATTACAAGGTATTTAACTTTAATGCTATTTGGAAAAATTCGGCTTTAGTAGATATTTACAAATACTGCCCAGTAACATCTTGTGATGTAGAGAGAAGCTTTTCTGCTTATAAAAACGTACTTACTGACAAGCGTCATCGCTTGCTTCCAAAAAATATTTAAAAAAATAACAGACATTTTTTCATCTCCTAAAGTATCGAAGCAAAGGCAAGAAAATATTACGTTATTAATAACTAAAATAATATGTGTTGATATGTTACCAATATAATTTGTAGAAAATAAAGGATTTAGAAAGCTATTATCTTATATTACCCCTTCTTACAAGATTTCTCCACCCTCCTCGTAAAGACCACCTCCAAACTTTAACGAAGTTGCACCGTCTTTTCCATCAGGACCACCACCACCTCCGCCAATGTAAGATTTGAAAATTTTAATATTAAATAAATAAAATAAAGATGATTTAGAAGCATAACTTTTATTTGATCTATTAATTTATATAAAATTTCAGGAGGTGTAAGCGACCTGGGTGTACAGAATGAAAATGTTTCTGAAAGCGATAACTTCAATTTCGAAAAAGGACATGCACTTCCAATAAATACCATTGAGGAGATGTCTGCATTAAATGCAGATTTATCACAAAATGTTATTACAAATATTTTCAAGCCATCTTTACCAAGCAATTTGAAGTAGATGGCAAGAAAGAAGGTAATAAGATTGGTAGACAATTTGTGCAAATGTATTCCCTCTCCAAGAATTTCGCAAATAACTTTAAGACGGTTGAGACACAAATACCAATGTTACTTCAAAATTCCATCGAGAATCGAGTTCTAGAATCGCGGAAGCCCTAATATTCATATGCTGTCTGGCTTGAAAATGATCTATCATTTGAAACAGATCAGAGAATTCGTTTAATTGATCAAGTATGCTCTTGAGATATAACTCCTACACATTCTATTTATTATGAAATAGTACAAAAATGCGAAGTACACAATCACACACCAACATGTTACAAAAATTCGACATCTACCTGTCGATTTAGCTTTCGACGGCAAAAAAGTGTCCAAACACGCATAGTTTTACACCATAACGCATAGTTTTATATTGCTAAATACATGTAAAAGTCAGGTTGATAGTAGTGTCGCAGAAGCAATGAAACAAATTTAACGTAAAGAAACTAATATTTTCAATAAACTTTTCAAAATTTGCATGCGATTGTTGAGGGGAAGGAAAGTATCTGCATGTGAATGTGTATACCGACTTGCACTTAAAAGGCAAAATACATGCAAGCATGAGAGATCGATTATATAATGTAGAGGTAAAATATTAACGTGAAAGTTAGAATGTTAATTATAGAAAGCAAACATACGTTGACCAACACTGTACTCTTAATTTAAATAGGTACATTCACGTTTATTTTTTAGGTATATCTCGATAAAAATGATGAAATCGAAAAATCAAATTTCAACTGCCCCTAGGACAATTTATATGTCATCACATAGCGGCGTTGTGTATTTATGGCCATCATAATATATCGGTAACCGATGTTGGGTATCAGTGGGCTAAACGGAAGCCAAAAGAAGTTGATGTAGAGTCTATTTGTGAATTGTATCACACCAAGCCGCACTGCTCGACAAATGCTACTTTGCCTGTTGAGAAAATTGACAAATTTGTAAAGCAGTTTTCACAAACCGGCGAAGTTGTTGGTTATACTTGGATGCTCACACCAAAACCAATTAGCGATGTTCGTTTGCTTATAGACATTGAGGACTTTTTGTTTTCTGAAGAGTACCTCTTGTCTACAAGTAAAGACAAATATTTTCTTGAGAAGGTGCGAGTAGATGAAGAAACCATAAAACTTGTCAGCGAAAGTACTGTTGGCCAAACTAAAAACAAAAGTTGGCTTATTTGCCGAAAAAATCGGCTAGCAGCAAGTAATTTTGGACCAGTATTAGCTGCGATAAAAAGAAAACGCTATCCGCCATCACTGTTTAGGCGATTAACAGGTAAAACTGAAAGATGTTTGAAAATATTTAGTTAATAAATAATTTTAGGTTTTTTCAACCTTTGCAGAGTAAGAGGCAGTTCAATGGGGAGTCCCGATGGGCTTGTAGGAGACAACTGCATCGTGGAAATTAAGTGCCCTTATAAGTTTCGGGAAAAGATGTTAAGACAGAGTTGCCACAGAGTTCTAAACAAGAAGTGAGTGAAAAATGTGTGTAAATTTTCAAAAAAAGTGAAGAAAAGTGTATAGAAATTTTGAAAAAAGTGACAAATACTGTAGAAATATTTTACTTCAGGCAGTAACGTGGCAAGCCAACACCACAGATCCTGGAGCAAGACCCACAGCGGGTCCCCATTTTTTAGAATCAGTGTTTCGAACTGCGCTTTGAACATTTGAGAACCATTTCCCAAATTTTTTTTGAAAGATCCTTTTTTGACTTTCTAGCTAAATTTGCGAACCAAAACCTCAGCCTTTTTTTTTCAAAAAAAGTATTTTTAAATGACCTTTTTTTAGCCAGTTTACATTTCCTCCGAGCAATATGCGTACTATTCCAATATTATTTGTTCCATGTATAGCGTAATTTGTTGTGGAAGGCAGGGCCGACTCGATTTTCACGTATGTCTACTGCATATAAATGGCCATACCTCTGCCTTTCACAAGAAATTAATTATACTCTAACATGATTGCTTAATTTTCTCGGTGGCCCGGTACCACCTCCTGTTACGTCACTGCTTTTGGGCCCCTAGGAGTTCACAAAACGTATGCTTTTGCACATCAGTAGTTACGCCATTGCCAACGCGCATGAATGAATTTACGAGATTCTTATTTTGCGTATACAGAAGTGTCAAACTCATTCCAGCCGTGGGCCACTTCCTCCAAGCAAAATTTTTACGAGTGGCACAAATGATTGTTTTACCCCTTTCCTCATCTCATTTTTTCCCCAAAAATTTTTTTGAATGACTTTTTTTTTAACTCTATTTCATAATTTTACTTGTTGAATGGCTAGTCTACATGTGATCCAAGCAACATGCGTCGACAATTTTTAAAATTCTAGTTACTAAATTTTTAATTGTATCAAAAAATTTAATTTTTGTAAGTGAAATCGTAAAAAAAGTGAAAATAGTGAATATTTTTTAAAAAAGTGAAGAAAAGTGTTAGATTTTCAAAAAAGTGAATAAAGTGAAAAAAGTGTATCTGTGGCAACCCTGTAAGAGAGGAACTTAAAACCGACCCACTCGTACATTATTTATTTTGATAATGACAAAATAATAATAAATGAAAAGCACGAGTATTATTCTCAAATTCAGGGCAATCTACATATTACTAAAAAAGAACGTTGCTTTTTATTTTGTGGACCACTCGGGACTACGTATTGGTAGAAATTGAAAAAAAATAATACTTGGGTTGAGAATATAGAATTGCTAAAATTATTCTGTTTAAACAATTTTATACCAAATATAATAAATATCGAAATATAATAAAGATACATCAATTCAGCAAAGCTGGTACAAAGATATAATAAACCAAATTATTAATAAACTTTAAAGTTAGTAATAAATGGATAAAAGTTAAGTAGTATTTTAATTATATTTTCATAATCTATAATGTTTTTTTTTAAATATTTGTAATGTTTTTGCTTCCTTAATATGAATCACAAGTAGAATCGTGAATTAGACTGAAACATGTAATCTGTTAAGGAGGTATATGACGTACAGTCCAGTCAGAAAGTCCCGTCAAATTGTACATGACAGAAGTATGAGCCTACCCGTAGAGAATGAACTTTTCTCAAGAGTGTACTTCAAAAAATTAAAAATTTCAGCTGGCAATAACAGCCTTTTAGCATGTTAAAGTCGATATGTTATGAATCATAAGATTAAATTAGAACATAAAATTTCGATAGTTAACAGGAAATTTAAGTAAAATAAGAAAATAAAATAATTAAATATCCTTTTGAAATTAATAAGAATTTCGACAACGTCGCAGATCCAGCCTCGTTTGCGCGGAGTAACTTTGTTATGTAAATGAAATAAACGTACGTTGCATTATAATATTACATCTGTCACTTCGTTAAACTGCTTAATTTTTATTTACATTTATTTCTTTTAAATGTACTTGAAACTTTTAACCATTCCTAATCTTCAATCTATTGAACTTGACAGCAAATGAGCAAAAAAACTTGACAGTTACATTTTATAAGCACACATTTGTGAGGTTATATCTCTTAATTTAATGAACTCTAAGACGTACGTTTTGTACATTTTGATGCATATAATTTTTTCGATGAGTCATACTCGACTTTAGGTGAATTTGACTATAGCAATTTATTATTTATTAATTAATTTTGTTATGTTTCGTAAGAAATAATAAAAAAGTTTGAAAAGAATTGTACATAATACACCCGTCTTAAGCTATTTCATGAAACTTGAAATTTCCCGCGCTATCCACCATTTGCGACGTTGCTGTCAACATAACCCACATTAGCCATGGCTGATATTTATTTTAAAATTTACATTTTTAAAACTTAATTATATTTATAACTAGGTATCCTCAACGTGATTTTATGTTTTCAAAAGTTTTAGCAATGTTTTTTCTATGCACCGTGAGTTTTTCAAACATTTCTCATTATTTTTTCATTATGAAATTGATCAAAACGTGAGTAGATGTGAGACCTAGTATGCCATTACAATGTTAAATAAACGATTTTTAATCTAGTCTTAAAAAAAAACCGTGAACCCTAGGTCTCTGAAATTTTCACAGAACACGTATCAATTATATTTTTGTCTATTCTAAAAATTTCTAATTGATCTCATTATTTTGACTTAACTCCTAAACCTCCTTAAGGTGTTCTTTTGATTTTATAATTTTTCTTGCTAATTATTTCAATAAACTTCGAATCCTGAAGACGGTCCAGACTTTTTAGTAAATTTGTTTGTAATAAAAACTATTTTTTAAAAAAAGATTTTTTAACATTTTAAACCTTTGATGAACTTTTGATGGACAAAATGATTTTAGAATCAATACTTTTTATGTCATTATCGACCGAATAGTGGAAGAATTAAAACGTCGTTGCAACTCATATATAGAAATTGAAGAAATGTTCGGATTTTTAAAAAGAATTAAATTTGAAGACGTGACTAAAATTACTGAACATGCTAATAAACTTCAGGAGCTGTATCCTACTGATTTGGATCAGGACTTTTCAAACGAATGTATAAATTTTAAATTTTTTTTAACACATCTTGAAGGTCCACTTTCTACTTTGACAGAAATATCTGATTACCTTAAATTAATAAGAAAAAAAAAATTATTTCGACATTCCCTAACATCGACATTGCTTTTCGCCTTTACCTAAATACCCATAAGTAACGCAAGCGCAGAAAGGTCGTTCTCGTTATTAAAAAAAAGTAAAAACGTATTTGAGAAACACGATTTCGCAAGATTTTAACAATAATGTACCTATCTATGCTATCAATGAATGCAGAAATTTTAGAGACATTTTCCATTGACAGTATAATAAAAAAATTTGCTTTTGCAAAAAGTAGAAAAAAATTGTAAATAATTTAATGTATGTATGTAAAAATCTATAAAAAAAAATAATAATCTTGACCAATAAAATATTGCAATTTTGTTAACTTTTTCGTTTTTTTTATTTTAATTTTTGAAATGCAGGTACCTACCTACCTAAATTGTAGTTTAATCTGCGAAAATACGATAGGCGCCTGAAGTTATTAGCCTGGGGCGCTAGACTAGCTAAATCCGGTCCTGAAACCAAGCGAGGCGCCTGAACTTCATAATTTGAAAACTTTCCCAGTTTCCCTTATTGCATTTAAGTAGTTGACACACCAGAGCGGTGTTGTTTAATGATTTTATGAATAATCGCCCACGTGATCGCCACCGCTCTGGTGTGTAAACTACTTTATATCGATGACCCAATTTATTACAATAATTTGCCAAATCACCTTTACTCGATAACATTCAATTTATTGAAGCAAAATTGTTTCGGTTACGATAAAGATTTTTCTTTTAAATTTTTGTTATTTTTAATCAGAGTTATCAAAGTGCCTTCTAACAAAGCAGATGTTTTGCTTTAAATATAATCATTTTAAAAAATAATAACCATGCTTTTTAACACTCGGTGAAGGTCAATCCACGATTAAAATATACATTTGCACTTTTCATTGGTTGAATTAGTTAATTTATAAATAAGGAAGAAATTTAATCAAGCATTGAAAATACAATCGATAAAAAATATAATGCGTTCTAAAAAAATTTACCAAGTCTATATAAGTAAAAATATAATTACCTACTTACCAAACAGCTTCTCTTTCTGCAAAATTATTTTTGCCATACATATTTTTATTCACATATTGGTTTAAACACTTCTAATTAACTCGTTTTAATACAATAACTTCATTATGGTTCTGGTTGTATTACAATAAATAAGTCCATGCAAATAAATTAAGTTAAAATTGTCAAAATTAATGATTACCAGCTTAAATTTCCTACTTTACCAACAACACATCAACACAAGCAGTAGCGTAACGTGGGGGTACGGGTTAAATTTTCAATATTATAAATAATAAAAAAAGTTTTTAAAAAATTACAGTTACAAAAGGACATCACAGTCAGTATATCAGCAATCAAAATTTCAATTTTTTTTGTGATTTTAGGAGCCAAATAAATTGTCACTTTCTCGGCCGTTTAGTGTTGCAGTGCCGTAACTAGGACTTTTGGCGCCTATGGCTAATTATGAAAAATACGTCTTATCCACGGACTTCTTAAATAAAATGGACTGCTGATAGACAAAAAAGTGTGTCACCTAGGATGCCGTCATTTGTGGTGCAACAATTATTGGTTGGAATATAACCAATAGCAACTTAGGATTTTTGGGGAAAATTCAAAAACGATAATCCAACTTGATTAATATAGGTAATTTGTAATAAATTTATTCGTATAATTTATGTAATGTTGTATAATTTTGAGAAGGAGAAGTCTTATAATGAATTACCAAATTTTTTTAATTTTTTTTGAAAAATTTTTAATTTTGTAAATATTTTTGCATATGAGATTTTATGCGACGCTCTTGGTCTGAAAAAGAACTCTGCTAAATTTTAAGAATGAGGTTAGGGTACTGTCAAAATACACTAATTTAAGTAACACTTTTTTGGCTTGAAAACAATAGCTATCAGCAGTCCATTTATTTTAAGAAGTCCGTGGTCTCATCTTAAGGCTGTTCTCTCGCAACTACTTTTTTATTTACAATTTTCCGACTTTATTTTTGAAAAAAACCAGTTAAAATTTTTACAGTATGTCTGAAATGTTATTTATAATATTATGTCGGAGCGCTTTTATCGCGAATAAATAAATCGCGAAAAAAAAATTTTGGCTCCGACATAATATTAAAAATAACGTTTTAGACATACTGTAAAAATTTGAACACGTTATTTTTAAAAATAAAGTCAGAAAATTGTAAATAAAATTAATGCTAAAATGCGCGAATCTCTTGCATTCGCGATTTTTTTTACACATTACTTTATTTTTTATTGTACGTTTTTGGTCAGCTACTGTTATTGTACACCAAATAGTCCATTTTCTATTTAAAATCGAATTTTCATTCTAGGTGAGAACACAGCCTTAAGCAAAAATAGGTAAGAAGGTTGTTACCCCCCCTCGCTTTCCCCACCTGTAGGTCCTGAGATTTCCAGTATTTTTTTAAATGTAGTGCAAAGTGGCAAATTTTGAAACTTTTAGTTACAATTTATTAAAGTTAAGAAAAAATATTGTTAACTGTTTAAAACATTTTAAGACTATAATGAAAAATCTTCAGAAATTTTTTTTAGGATCTGTATAACTCCATTTATTTGAAGTTTCAGAGCATATTATGCAGCTTGCAGCACGTATTTAAAACACCATCTTGTGTCGCTGTGTCCTTTTAAGCCTATATGACACGATGCATAATTTACATAAAGTTTACCGGTTAGGACGTTTCGGCGCGAAGACGGTTCGGCGCGAGAACGGTTCGGCGCAAAGACGGTTTGGCGCGAGCCGGTTCGGCGCGAGAACGGTTCGGCGCGAGCCAATTCGTCGCAAACAGATTCGGCGGGAGAATTTAATATCATAGGCATAAAATACTTTTTATAAACATAAATCATTATTTATGCGGATGTAGAAAATTATTTATTATTTGTCTTTTATCTGATCGGTCGGTTTAATTAATGGTTTATTCAATTAATCATATATGCATTTTAACTTACAGAAAACTATGGATGTCATATTGACACAGAACCGTAGCTAGACATAAGTCATGTGGGGGGGTTACCTAAAACAAATTTTTTTTTATGCTACGAGAAGGGATTTACCAAAAAAAAGCTTTTAAAACTTTTTTTACTTCATAGCTATGTCATGCAAGGGGTTTGAACTCCCAAACTCCCCCCCAACCCTGATATAATGCTCTGTATTAACATTCTATTAGATAAAAACAAAAATAACAATAAAAAAAAGTTTAAAAAATTATAAATATTGATGAATATTATGTAGTGTGGTTAATAATTTTTTTTTGTATTGTATTGTTTAAAAATCGATTATACAAAAACCCCAATTCTAGATTAAAAACTGCCGGCTTTCTAGCATTTCCTCAACCCCCCCTTGAGCACGTCTCTGTTGCAATTTGTTTTTGTACTAAAAATAAACTTCAATCAATTTATTATATATTTTCCATTTTGTCTGATGACCTTTTGCCATCTTTCTGGTAACGATTCCACGCTCATAGAACTTCTAGTCTTTATCAGAAAAAAACTTAACCAAGTGCGATTAAAGTCAAACTCAAATGATTATTTTGTAACTATTAGATGAATAGTTGTATCTTTTTGTATCTAATGTCTGCCTGACTAAAATTCAAAGACTAAAATTCAAGGAAAATTAAATGTTTGTAATTATTTGCACCAAAAAGTCTTCGCGCCGAACTGGTTTGCGCCAAAATGGGCTTGCGCCGAAAAACCTTTGCGCCGAACCGGCTCGCGCCGAACCGGTTGCGCTGAAACGTCCCATCCCGCCGTTATCGTTATGAAATCATTTAGAGCCGTAAAGTTTAGTTTACACTGAGAATTGCATTATTAATAGGTCTGTTTGGTACCACAGTCCTAGTGCTACACTAACTACACTACTACAAATTGATTGGTGTAAAAAGTGGGTTGGTAATTGTACCGCCAATCAATTTGTAGTAGTGTAGTTTGTGTAGCACTAGGACTGTGGTACCAAACAGACCTAAATAATAGGTTTGTTTGGTACTTACACTTGGTACTTAAGTTTGGTACCACAGTCCTAGTTAGGGTTGTCCACTATTTTTGAGGAAAATAAAGTAACTTGTCTTTGAAAGACAAAAAAAAAGTATTTGTAAGAAAAATAAAGTATTTTTTAAACAGGGACGTGCTCAAGAGGGGAACTTTTTCCCCCCTCCAATATTTTAGAAAAGCACTTAAAAGTTTGTCAAGTTGGCCTTTTTCATGTCTAAATTTACAAAAAGTTGTTAGACCTACAAAAAGTTGACAATTTTTAATTAATTCAGTTGACAAATTTGGGATTACTCCCCCTGAAAAAGGTTGGTTATACCTTTTTTCGTAGTTTTAGCACAAGCTAACAATTTTTGGTTTTCTTTGAAAGTTTGATAACTACTATTACAGTCTAAATCTAAATTTAAAAAAATAAATCATTCATTTTTTATTAAATCTATGGAAGCTTTTTTTTCGTTTCGTCACTTTACATTCATCACTTTTTTCCATAAAAGCTAAAGTAAAAGTTGAATTATGAAATAAACTATGAAGAGGTTATTAAAGATTCGATCTATCATTTGAACGCTAACTTTTTCAATAGGGGTCATCCATAAATTATGTCACACGTTAAAGGGGGGAGGGTATCACCAGAATGTGACATTGTGTGACAAGAGGCAGGGGGGTCAGAAGCTTTGTGACGTTATAGTCGTTTGTTTTCTCTATTATCAAAAATATTTGACTTTATGTTGATTTTATAAAAGATTACACTGGTCAACACTAGTAGCGCCCACAAGGTGGCGAACCGCACTTGGCATCCCGACGACATCAGGCGTGCTTCCGAGCTTTGGACGCAACTCACATCCGAACTCGCGAAGTACAAAAGCGACAAATGGGCGGACAAGATTAAAAACTTGTCCTTCCAAAACCGATCAGCTTGGAGCATGGTGAAATCCCTTAAGGGCGTTTGCTCCTCTATTCCCCCCCTCAAAAAATCAGATAACTCCCTCGCTTACTTTCCCCTGGACAAGGCCGAACTGTTCGCCGATATTCTTCAGGAACAGTTTTCCCCGAACAAGGTAAATACGTCCGACCGTGAACTTCTAAAACATATCGATAAGATTAACAAGACGGTGCGAGACAGATTAATGCAAGCCGACCCCGACCCCATCCCTCCTGCTTCTTATTTTGAAATAAAGAGTGCCATAACATTTATTTCCCCCAGGAAAGCCCCCGGCCCTGATCAAATTCCCAACTTAGCGCTAAAAAACCTTACTAAAAAGGCCATATCAGCGCTAACTGCAATTATCAATGCCATACTTAGACTGAAGCATTTTCCCGGCAGGTGGAAGTTGGCAGATGTCATCCTCATACCTAAGCCGGGAAAATGCTCGTCCAATCCCCTCAACTACAGACCGATATCCCTCCTCTCCTCCATTGCCAAGATAGCGGAGAAAATCATACTCTCCCGCCTTCTTGACGAGGTGGAAAGGCTCGGCATCCTCCCTGACGAAAAGTTGGGCTTTCACCAGGGTCACTCGACCACCCATCAAATTCTTAGAATAACAGAAAAGATTACGGAAGGTTTTTCCAGAGGCCATAGAGCTTTGGCTGTCCTGCTGGACATAGCCAAAGCTTTTGACAAAGTTTGGCACACAGGTTTGCTGTATAAGCTTTACATGGCTAGAGTTAATTCAAGCCTAGTGAGGCTTATCACATCCTACCTGTGTGCCAGAACCTTCCGTGTCAAAATCAATGCCCAATTCTCCCCGATTAGACCTATACACGCGGGGGTGCCCCAAGGATCTATCTTATCCCCCGCGCTCTTCAACATATTGTCGTGTTCTAACGAACAACTCTTTAAAAGCCGTAGCCGTTATAGTCGGAGTTTACACTTTTGAGACGATCTCATGGAGTAGGTTCCAAAAATTTTGCTCTTAAACTATCCACAATAAATGAAACAAAAAGCTCAGGGATAAATTTATAATTTAATTCGATGAAAGTAGCAATAATCAAATTAATAAATAAATTGAGACGAAATTTTGTAATTAAACTTTATCGACGCAATCGATAATTCCAAAAACATGAAGAATTATCCTACAAATTTACACATTTAAATTTCAAAATCAGTATTTCCAATTTGTAAGATAATCAACGTCATACTATAATTTAAACAAAACATCTGCAATAAAAATTGTACAAAAATGAGAAAAATTGTTTTATTTTTAAATATTGGCGCCTTTCAATTGTTAAAAAGAGTTGGTAGACGTGTTACACTTGTCGACGATATTATAGTTGCTACCGAATAAGCAAAAACTCATGCAAAAAAAAAAAAGTTTGTCACATAAATTTAAATTTCGCAGTTAAATAACGCGATATAATTATTAAAACCGTTCCACTGATGTGTTCAAATAATTAAATGTAAAATTCGATGATAAATGCAACTTGAAGTACGAATTTAATGTCAAATGTAATTAACCTCAAATATTTCCGCAACATCGTAACAAATATCAAAGACAATCGTTGAATAGGCGTGAATAAACAATTCAAAAGGTATTTACCAAGAAGATGGCTTGAATAATTGATGATTGTCCCTCTAATTCTTTGCATTCACAATTTGACAAAATGGTGGCCTCATGTCATGACTGGTACGTAAACTTTCCAAATCTTCAAAAATTACAATGAATTTCATAACACTCTTCTTTAGCAGCACACACCATCAACAAAAACCCAGTTGCTCATAATCTTCGTTAAATTAATTACCAATGGGTAATTTTCACACATTCCAAGATAACACTTTGAAGCCGTTAAGTTCTAGACTTCACTCTTCCATTACGCTAGGGCAACTGACCATCTATCTCGTTTCCTGTACTAAGTTTTCATCGGAAAAATCGTGTCGCACTCTGGTTGGTTGGTTTTCCAGCGAAATTCGAATTTTTAGATGCCAAATTCAACATTTTGATGTCACTAAATTTTAATTGCGAACTACACTTTTGGCTTAAAAACACTGCATCGATGATCGTAGCTACCTTTATACCAACTCAATTTTTAAACGTAAGTTAACAATTTTAAAATAAATAAAAATTAAATTAGTCTAAAATTTTAACGTTTTCATGTTTGAAATGTTTAATTTTCAGGCTATATGGACTAATCTCCAAACCTAAAAATCTCGTCTCTGCACGTATCCCTTTGGTACGTAATTGAAAAAATAACAAGTGACTACTATTCGTCCAATTAAATTTAAGAAAATTTCTAAAACAAAACTTTGACCAAATGAAAATTTATTTGTGGATAATTTTAGAATCTCCGACCTATCAGAATCCACGTCAATATATACCCACGACATTCCCATTCCCCAAAACGTAACGATGGGTATTTTCGCTGACGACACTGCGATCGTTACAACTCACCCGAGACGAAAGAGGAACGTTACTATCGTTCGTGATACGCTGAAACTTCTTCAACCCTGGTTCTACAAGTGGAGACTTGTAGTAAACCCGGGGAAGAGCGAAGCTATCATGTTCGCTAGAAAACGACACCCCCCCCCCAACAAAATCGAGATGTTTGGCGAAGTAATTCCTTGGAAAGACTCCGTCAAATATTTCAAGGTCACCCTCGACCCAAGACTAAGCTGGTGCAAACACATTGCGAACTGTGTATCCCAAGCTAAAGCCCTTAAAAGCTCCCTTGCTCCACTGATAGATAGAAAGAGCTGCCTGCGCCACAAAGATCGGATCAGGATCTACAAGGCGGTCATCCGGCCGGTCCTTACGTACGCGGTCCCGGCATGGGGGTTCGCATCTTTTAATCGAATGAAAAGATTGGAAACCATGCAAAACGTCTGCGTAAGACAAGCCATGGACGCCCCATGGTTTGTCACTAATAGACAACTCCAGGCGGCTTCCGGAGTCAAACCCCTGGATTCTTTCATAAAAAACCTAACATCCAAACTGTACTTGAAAAGCTCCGACTGCCACAATCCACTCATCCAAGCCCTGGGTCGTTACGACACTAACGACTACCCAAGGACGCCTAGGCCCAAGGATATAATTATCCCTAAAACAGATGTATTGCCTCCCCACCCTAGATCACCCCAACTAAGCAACCCAATACCAGACGTCACGTATTCAGACTCTGACTCCGAGGACGGCGTGTTCCAGTGAGGAGTGTTCACGCTGCCCCGGGGAGGTTACAAATATTCGTCATCGTCCTGTCCAATTAATCTTCTTCTTTTTCAGCATGTGTTTTTAAATTTTTTTTTTCAGCGCCTTGTTTGTAAATTTGCTTAATTGTAAATTTTTTTTTTAATTGTAAATTTAATTGTAAAATTAAATTTGTAAATTGTAAAAATTTTTTTTTTTTATTTTAATAAAAACGCTGTAGTAACGGCGCGACTGAGGCTTTGTTATTGTAGAAGGGGCCCAAGGTAAGCACATCGCGCCGCCGCGGGCGCGGGGATTGTCTCACGCGTGCGTGTACGCGCGGACAATTCGACGTTAGCCTCCGGCCCCACAGTGCTTACCTTATAGCGTAATAACAAACAAGACACCGGCTCGACGCCGCTCATCGGGTTTGAAATCCCTGTAAAATATTCTCAACGCAAGGTTTCTAATCAGACGAAGGAGATAAGCGGGCTTTCGCCCGCATCTGCTCCGCAGATGCCAAGTGTCAGCTACAGCTACATCATAACTACATAGAAACATAAATAAATAATTTGATTGATTATTTTAAACCGGGACAGCGCGAACGCAGTCCCGACACTCAAAAATAGCACGCCCGAATTATCCACATTAGGGATATTCGCGAGGGTCAGCCCAATCTAAGTGCAATGAGAAGGCCTCACCTCGGGAGAACCGCCTTATTGATCGCGGTTGACTCCTGCGCCAGGTAAGTATGACTATTTTTTAAATTTGTCCCTTAATCCATACTGTCAATTAAAAGATTCAAAGCAATTCACGATCAACACACCATCTGTCGAAGTAATGAAATGATATCTTCGCATTGCAAATTTTGAGCGCACTTGCTTCCCATAACTGCATAAATAAATAATTTAATTGATTATTTTAAACCGGGACAGCGCGAACGCAGTCCCGACACTCAAAAATAGCACGCCCGAATTATCCACATTAGGGATATTCGCGAGGGTCAGCCCAATCTAAGTGCAATGAGAAGGCCTCACCTCGGGAGAACCGCCTTATTGATCGCGGTTGACTCCTGCGCCAGGTAAGTATGACTATTTTTTAAATTTGTCCCTTAATCCATGCTGTCAATTAAAAGATTCAAAGCAATTCACGATCAACACACCATCTGTCGAAGTAATGAAATGATATCTTCGCATTGCAAATTTTGAGCGCACTTGCTTCCCATAACTGCATAAATAAATAATTTAATTGATTAATTTAAACCGGGACAGCGCGAACGCAGTCCCGACACTCAAAAATAGCACGCCCGAATTATCCACATTAGGGATATTCGCGAGGGTCAGCCCAATCTAAGTGCAATGAGAAGGCCTCACCTCGGGAGAACCGCCTTATTGATCGCGGTTGACTCCTGCGCCAGGTAAGTATGACTATTTTTTAAATTTGTCCCTTAATCCATGCTGTCAATTAAAAGATTCAAAGCAATTCACGATCAACACACCATCTGTCGAAGTAATGAAATGATATCTTCGCATTGCAAATTTTGAGCGCACTTGCTTCCCATAACTGCATAAATAAATAATTTAATTGATTATTTTAAACCGGGACAGCGCGAACGCAGTCCCGACACTCAAGAATAGCACGCCCGAATTATCCACATTAGGGATATTCGCGAGGGTCAGCCCAATCTAAGTGCAATGAGAAGGCCTCACCTCGGGAGAACCGCCTTATTGATCGCGGTTGACTCCTGCGCCAGGTAAGTATGACTATTTTTTAAATTTGTCCCTTAATCCATGCTGTCAATTAAAAGATTCAAAGCAATTCACGATCAACACACCATCTGTCGAAGTAATGAAATGATATCTTCGCATTGCAAATTTTGAGCGCACTTGCTTCCCATAACTGCATAAATAAATAATTTAATTGATTATTTTAAACCGGGACAGCGCGAACGCAGTCCCGACACTCAAAAATAGCACGCCCGAATTATCCACATTAGGGATATTCGCGAGGGTCAGCCCAATCTAAGTGCAATGAGAAGGCCTCACCTCGGGAGAACCGCCTTATTGATCGCGGTTGACTCCTGCGCCAGGTAATTATGACTATTTTTTAAATTTGTCCTTAATCCATGCTGTCAATTAAAAGATTCAAAGCAATTCACGATCAACACACCATCTGTCGAAGTAATGAAATGATATCTTCGCATTGCAAATTTTGAGCGCACTTGCTTCCCATAACTGCATAAATAAATAATTTAATTGATTATTTTAAACCGGGACAGCGCGAACGCAGTCCCGACACTCAAAAATAGCACGCCCGAATTATCCACATTAGGGATATTCGCGAGGGTCAGCCCAATCTAAGTGCAATGAGAAGGCCTCACCTCGGGAGAACCGCCTTATTGATCGCGGTTGACTCCTGCGCCAGGTAAGTATGACTATTTTTTAAATTTGTCCCTTAATCCATGCTGTCAATTAAAAGATTCAAAGCAATTCACGATCAACACACCATCTGTCGAAGTAATGAAATGATATCTTCGCATTGCAAATTTTGAGCGCACTTGCTTCCCATAACTGCATAAATAAATAATTTAATTGATTATTTTAAACCGGGACAGCGCGAACGCAGTCCCGACACTCAAAAATAGCACGCCCGAATTATCCACATTAGGGATATTCGCGAGGGTCAGCCCAATCTAAGTGCAATGAGAAGGCCTCACCTCGGGAGAACCGCCTTATTGATCGCGGTTGACTCCTGCGCCAGGTAATTATGACTATTTTTTAAATTTGTCCTTAATCCATGCTGTCAATTAAAAGATTCAAAGCAATTCACGATCAACACACCATCTGTCGAAGTAATGAAATGATATCTTCGCATTGCAAATTTTGAGCGCACTTGCTTCCCATAACTGCATAAATAAATAATTTAATTGATTATTTTAAACCGGGACAGCGCGAACGCAGTCCCGACACTCAAAAATAGCACGCCCGAATTATCCACATTAGGGATATTCGCGAGGGTCAGCCCAATCTAAGTGCAATGAGAAGGCCTCACCTCGGGAGAACCGCCTTATTGATCGCGGTTGACTCCTGCGCCAGGTAAGTATGACTATTTTTTAAATTTGTCCCTTAATCCATGCTGTCAATTAAAAGATTCAAAGCAATTCACGATCAACACACCATCTGTCGAAGTAATGAAATGATATCTTCGCATTGCAAATTTTGAGCGCACTTGCTTCCCATAACTGCATAAATAAATAATTTAATTGATTATTTTAAACCGGGACAGCGCGAACGCAGTCCCGACACTCAAGAATAGCACGCCCGAATTATCCACATTAGGGATATTCGCGAGGGTCAGCCCAATCTAAGTGCAATGAGAAGGCCTCACCTCGGGAGAACCGCCTTATTGATCGCGGTTGACTCCTGCGCCAGGTAAGTATGACTATTTTTTAAATTTGTCCCTTAATCCATGCTGTCAATTAAAAGATTCAAAGCAATTCACGATCAACACACCATCTGTCGAAGTAATGAAATGATATCTTCGCATTGCAAATTTTGAGCGCACTTGCTTCCCATAACTGCATAAATAAATAATTTAATTGATTATTTTAAACCGGGACAGCGCGAACGCAGTCCCGACACTCAAAAATAGCACGCCCGAATTATCCACATTAGGGATATTCGCGAGGGTCAGCCCAATCTAAGTGCAATGAGAAGGCCTCACCTCGGGAGAACCGCCTTATTGATCGCGGTTGACTCCTGCGCCAGGTAAGTATGACTATTTTTTAAATTTGTCCCTTAATCCATGCTGTCAATTAAAAGATTCAAAGCAATTCACGATCAACACACCATCTGTCGAAGTAATGAAATGATATCTTCGCATTGCAAATTTTGAGCGCACTTGCTTCCCATAACTGCATAAATAAATAATTTAATTGATTATTTTAAACCGGGACAGCGCGAACGCAGTCCCGACACTCAAAAATAGCACGCCCGAATTATCCACATTAGGGATATTCGCGAGGGTCAGCCCAATCTAAGTGCAATGAGAAGGCCTCACCTCGGGAGAACCGCCTTATTGATCGCGGTTGACTCCTGCGCCAGGTAAGTATGACTATTTTTTAAATTTGTCCCTTAATCCATGCTGTCAATTAAAAGATTCAAAGCAATTCACGATCAACACACCATCTGTCGAAGTAATGAAATGATATCTTCGCATTGCAAATTTTGAGCGCACTTGCTTCCCATAACTGCATAAATAAATAATTTAATTGATTATTTTAAACCGGGACAGCGCGAACGCAGTCCCGACACTCAAAAATAGCACGCCCGAATTATCCACATTAGGGATATTCGCGAGGGTCAGCCCAATCTAAGTGCAATGAGAAGGCCTCACCTCGGGAGAACCGCCTTATTGATCGCGGTTGACTCCTGCGCCAGGTAAGTATGACTATTTTTTAAATTTGTCCCTTAATCCATGCTGTCAATTAAAAGATTCAAAGCAATTCACGATCAACACACCATCTGTCGAAGTAATGAAATGATATCTTCGCATTGCAAATTTTGAGCGCACTTGCTTCCCATAACTGCATAAATAAATAATTTAATTGATTATTTTAAACCGGGACAGCGCGAACGCAGTCCCGACACTCAAAAATAGCACGCCCGAATTATCCACATTAGGGATATTCGCGAGGGTCAGCCCAATCTAAGTGCAATGAGAAGGCCTCACCTCGGGAGAACCGCCTTATTGATCGCGGTTGACTCCTGCGCCAGGTAAGTATGACTATTTTTTAAATTTGTCCCTTAATCCATGCTGTCAATTAAAAGATTCAAAGCAATTCACGATCAACACACCATCTGTCGAAGTAATGAAATGATATCTTCGCATTGCAAATTTTGAGCGCACTTGCTTCCCATAACTGCATAAATAAATAATTTAATTGATTATTTTAAACCGGGACAGCGCGAACGCAGTCCCGACACTCAAAAATAGCACGCCCGAATTATCCACATTAGGGATATTCGCGAGGGTCAGCCCAATCTAAGTGCAATGAGAAGGCCTCACCTCGGGAGAACCGCCTTATTGATCGCGGTTGACTCCTGCGCCAGGTAAGTATGACTATTTTTTAAATTTGTCCCTTAATCCATGCTGTCAATTAAAAGATTCAAAGCAATTCACGATCAACACACCATCTGTCGAAGTAATGAAATGATATCTTCGCATTGCAAATTTTGAGCGCACTTGCTTCCCATAACTGCATAAATAAATAATTTAATTGATTATTTTAAACCGGGACAGCGCGAACGCAGTCCCGACACTCAAAAATAGCACGCCCGAATTATCCACATTAGGGATATTCGCGAGGGTCAGCCCAATCTAAGTGCAATGAGAAGGCCTCACCTCGGGAGAACCGCCTTATTGATCGCGGTTGACTCCTGCGCCAGGTAAGTATGACTATTTTTTAAATTTGTCCCTTAATCCATGCTGTCAATTAAAAGATTCAAAGCAATTCACGATCAACACACCATCTGTCGAAGTAATGAAATGATATCTTCGCATTGCAAATTTTGAGCGCACTTGCTTCCCATAACTGCATAAATAAATAATTTAATTGATTATTTTAAACCGGGACAGCGCGAACGCAGTCCCGACACTCAAAAATAGCACGCCCGAATTATCCACATTAGGGATATTCGCGAGGGTCAGCCCAATCTAAGTGCAATGAGAAGGCCTCACCTCGGGAGAACCGCCTTATTGATCGCGGTTGACTCCTGCGCCAGGTAAGTATGACTATTTTTTAAATTTGTCCCTTAATCCATGCTGTCAATTAAAAGATTCAAAGCAATTCACGATCAACACACCATCTGTCGAAGTAATGAAATGATATCTTCGCATTGCAAATTTTGAGCGCACTTGCTTCCCATAACTGCATAAATAAATAATTTAATTGATTATTTTAAACCGGGACAGCGCGAACGCAGTCCCGACACTCAAAAATAGCACGCCCGAATTATCCACATTAGGGATATTCGCGAGGGTCAGCCCAATCTAAGTGCAATGAGAAGGCCTCACCTCGGGAGAACCGCCTTATTGATCGCGGTTGACTCCTGCGCCAGGTAAGTATGACTATTTTTTAAATTTGTCCCTTAATCCATGCTGTCAATTAAAAGATTCAAGCAATTCACGATCAACACACCATCTGTCGAAGTAATGAAATGATATCTTCGCATTGCAAATTTTGAGCGCACTTGCTTCCCATAACTGCATAAATAAATAATTTAATTGATTATTTTAAACCGGGACAGCGCGAACGCAGTCCCGACACTCAAAAATAGCACGCCCGAATTATCCACATTAGGGATATTCGCGAGGGTCAGCCCAATCTAAGTGCAATGAGAAGGCCTCACCTCGGGAGAACCGCCTTATTGATCGCGGTTGACTCCTGCGCCAGGTAAGTATGACTATTTTTTAAATTTGTCCCTTAATCCATGCTGTCAATTAAAAGATTCAAGCAATTCACGATCAACACACCATCTGTCGAAGTAATGAAATGATATCTTCGCATTGCAAATTTTGAGCGCACTTGCTTCCCATAACTGCATAAATAAATAATTTAATTGATTATTTTAAACCGGGACAGCGCGAACGCAGTCCCGACACTCAAAAATAGCACGCCCGAATTATCCACATTAGGGATATTCGCGAGGGTCAGCCCAATCTAAGTGCAATGAGAAGGCCTCACCTCGGGAGAACCGCCTTATTGATCGCGGTTGACTCCTGCGCCAGGTAAGTATGACTATTTTTTAAATTTGTCCCTTAATCCATGCTGTCAATTAAAAGATTCAAGCAATTCACGATCAACACACCATCTGTCGAAGTAATGAAATGATATCTTCGCATTGCAAATTTTGAGCGCACTTGCTTCCCATAACTGCATAAATAAATAATTTAATTGATTATTTTAAACCGGGACAGCGCGAACGCAGTCCCGACACTCAAAAATAGCACGCCCGAATTATCCACATTAGGGATATTCGCGAGGGTCAGCCCAATCTAAGTGCAATGAGAAGGCCTCACCTCGGGAGAACCGCCTTATTGATCGCGGTTGACTCCTGCGCCAGGTAAGTATGACTATTTTTTAAATTTGTCCCTTAATCCATGCTGTCAATTAAAAGATTCAAAGCAATTCACGATCAACACACCATCTGTCGAAGTAATGAAATGATATCTTCGCATTGCAAATTTTGAGCGCACTTGCTTCCCATAACTGCATAAATAAATAATTTAATTGATTATTTTAAACCGGGACAGCGCGAACGCAGTCCCGACACTCAAAAATAGCACGCCCGAATTATCCACATTAGGGATATTCGCGAGGGTCAGCCCAATCTAAGTGCAATGAGAAGGCCTCACCTCGGGAGAACCGCCTTATTGATCGCGGTTGACTCCTGCGCCAGGTAAGTATGACTATTTTTTAAATTTGTCCCTTAATCCATGCTGTCAATTAAAAGATTCAAAGCAATTCACGATCAACACACCATCTGTCGAAGTAATGAAATGATATCTTCGCATTGCAAATTTTGAGCGCACTTGCTTCCCATAACTGCAGAAATAAATAATTTAATTGATTATTTTAAACCGGGACAGCGCGAACGCAGTCCCGACACTCAAAAATAGCACGCCCGAATTATCCACATTAGGGATATTCGCGAGGGTCAGCCCAATCTAAGTGCAATGAGAAGGCCTCACCTCGGGAGAACCGCCTTATTGATCGCGGTTGACTCCTGCGCCAGGTAAGTATGACTATTTTTTAAATTTGTCCCTTAATCCATGCTGTCAATTAAAAGATTCAAAGCAATTCACGATCAACACACCATCTGTCGAAGTAATGAAATGATATCTTCGCATTGCAAATTTTGAGCGCACTTGCTTCCCATAACTGCATAAATAAATAATTTAATTGATTATTTTAAACCGGGACAGCGCGAACGCAGTCCCGACACTCAAAAATAGCACGCCCGAATTATCCACATTAGGGATATTCGCGAGGGTCAGCCCAATCTAAGTGCAATGAGAAGGCCTCACCTCGGGAGAACCGCCTTATTGATCGCGGTTGACTCCTGCGCCAGGTAAGTATGACTATTTTTTAAATTTGTCCCTTAATCCATGCTGTCAATTAAAAGATTCAAAGCAATTCACGATCAACACACCATCTGTCGAAGTAATGAAATGATATCTTCGCATTGCAAATTTTGAGCGCACTTGCTTCCCATAACTGCATAAATAAATAATTTAATTGATTATTTTAAACCGGGACAGCGCGAACGCAGTCCCGACACTCAAAAATAGCACGCCCGAATTATCCACATTAGGGATATTCGCGAGGGTCAGCCCAATCTAAGTGCAATGAGAAGGCCTCACCTCGGGAGAACCGCCTTATTGATCGCGGTTGACTCCTGCGCCAGGTAAGTATGACTATTTTTTAAATTTGTCCCTTAATCCATGCTGTCAATTAAAAGATTCAAAGCAATTCACGATCAACACACCATCTGTCGAAGTAATGAAATGATATCTTCGCATTGCAAATTTTGAGCGCACTTGCTTCCCATAACTGCATAAATAAATAATTTAATTGATTATTTTAAACCGGGACAGCGCGAACGCAGTCCCGACACTCAAAAATAGCACGCCCGAATTATCCACATTAGGGATATTCGCGAGGGTCAGCCCAATCTAAGTGCAATGAGAAGGCCTCACCTCGGGAGAACCGCCTTATTGATCGCGGTTGACTCCTGCGCCAGGTAAGTATGACTATTTTTTAAATTTGTCCCTTAATCCATGCTGTCAATTAAAAGATTCAAAGCAATTCACGATCAACACACCATCTGTCGAAGTAATGAAATGATATCTTCGCATTGCAAATTTTGAGCGCACTTGCTTCCCATAACTGCATAAATAAATAATTTAATTGATTATTTTAAACCGGGACAGCGCGAACGCAGTCCCGACACTCAAAAATAGCACGCCCGAATTATCCACATTAGGGATATTCGCGAGGGTCAGCCCAATCTAAGTGCAATGAGAAGGCCTCACCTCGGGAGAACCGCCTTATTGATCGCGGTTGACTCCTGCGCCAGGTAAGTATGACTATTTTTTAAATTTGTCCCTTAATCCATGCTGTCAATTAAAAGATTCAAAGCAATTCACGATCAACACACCATCTGTCGAAGTAATGAAATGATATCTTCGCATTGCAAATTTTGAGCGCACTTGCTTCCCATAACTGCATAAATAAATAATTTAATTGATTATTTTAAACCGGGACAGCGCGAACGCAGTCCCGACACTCAAAAATAGCACGCCCGAATTATCCACATTAGGGATATTCGCGAGGGTCAGCCCAATCTAAGTGCAATGAGAAGGCCTCACCTCGGGAGAACCGCCTTATTGATCGCGGTTGACTCCTGCGCCAGGTAAGTATGACTATTTTTTAAATTTGTCCCTTAATCCATGCTGTCAATTAAAAGATTCAAAGCAATTCACGATCAACACACCATCTGTCGAAGTAATGAAATGATATCTTCGCATTGCAAATTTTGAGCGCACTTGCTTCCCATAACTGCATAAATAAATAATTTAATTGATTATTTTAAACCGGGACAGCGCGAACGCAGTCCCGACACTCAAAAATAGCACGCCCGAATTATCCACATTAGGGATATTCGCGAGGGTCAGCCCAATCTAAGTGCAATGAGAAGGCCTCACCTCGGGAGAACCGCCTTATTGATCGCGGTTGACTCCTGCGCCAGGTAAGTATGACTATTTTTTAAATTTGTCCCTTAATCCATGCTGTCAATTAAAAGATTCAAAGCAATTCACGATCAACACACCATCTGTCGAAGTAATGAAATGATATCATCGCATTGCAAATTTTGAGCGCACTTGCTTCCCATAACTGCATAAATAAATAATTTAATTGATTATTTTAAACCGGGACAGCGCGAACGCAGTCCCGACACTCAAAAATAGCACGCCCGAATTATCCACATTAGGGATATTCGCGAGGGTCAGCCCAATCTAAGTGCAATGAGAAGGCCTCACCTCGGGAGAACCGCCTTATTGATCGCGGTTGACTCCTGCGCCAGGTAAGTATGACTATTTTTTAAATTTGTCCCTTAATCCATGCTGTCAATTAAAAGATTCAAAGCAATTCACGATCAACACACCATCTGTCGAAGTAATGAAATGATATCTTCGCATTGCAAATTTTGAGCGCACTTGCTTCCCATAACTGCATAAATAAATAATTTAATTGATTATTTTAAACCGGGACAGCGCGAACGCAGTCCCGACACTCAAAAATAGCACGCCCGAATTATCCACATTAGGGATATTCGCGAGGGTCAGCCCAATCTAAGTGCAATGAGAAGGCCTCACCTCGGGAGAACCGCCTTATTGATCGCGGTTGACTCCTGCGCCAGGTAAGTATGACTATTTTTTAAATTTGTCCCTTAATCCATGCTGTCAATTAAAAGATTCAAAGCAATTCACGATCAACACACCATCTGTCGAAGTAATGAAATGATATCTTCGCATTGCAAATTTTGAGCGCACTTGCTTCCCATAACTGCAGAAATAAATAATTTAATTGATTATTTTAAACCGGGACAGCGCGAACGCAGTCCCGACACTCAAAAATAGCACGCCCGAATTATCCACATTAGGGATATTCGCGAGGGTCAGCCCAATCTAAGTGCAATGAGAAGGCCTCACCTCGGGAGAACCGCCTTATTGATCGCGGTTGACTCCTGCGCCAGGTAAGTATGACTATTTTTTAAATTTGTCCCTTAATCCATGCTGTCAATTAAAAGATTCAAAGCAATTCACGATCAACACACCATCTGTCGAAGTAATGAAATGATATCTTCGCATTGCAAATTTTGAGCGCACTTGCTTCCCATAACTGCATAAATAAATAATTTAATTGATTATTTTAAACCGGGACAGCGCGAACGCAGTCCCGACACTCAAAAATAGCACGCCCGAATTATCCACATTAGGGATATTCGCGAGGGTCAGCCCAATCTAAGTGCAATGAGAAGGCCTCACCTCGGGAGAACCGCCTTATTGATCGCGGTTGACTCCTGCGCCAGGTAAGTATGACTATTTTTTAAATTTGTCCCTTAATCCATGCTGTCAATTAAAAGATTCAAAGCAATTCACGATCAACACACCATCTGTCGAAGTAATGAAATGATATCTTCGCATTGCAAATTTTGAGCGCACTTGCTTCCCATAACTGCATAAATAAATAATTTAATTGATTATTTTAAACCGGGACAGCGCGAACGCAGTCCCGACACTCAAAAATAGCACGCCCGAATTATCCACATTAGGGATATTCGCGAGGGTCAGCCCAATCTAAGTGCAATGAGAAGGCCTCACCTCGGGAGAACCGCCTTATTGATCGCGGTTGACTCCTGCGCCAGGTAAGTATGACTATTTTTTAAATTTGTCCCTTAATCCATGCTGTCAATTAAAAGATTCAAAGCAATTCACGATCAACACACCATCTGTCGAAGTAATGAAATGATATCTTCGCATTGCAAATTTTGAGCGCACTTGCTTCCCATAACTGCATAAATAAATAATTTAATTGATTATTTTAAACCGGGACAGCGCGAACGCAGTCCCGACACTCAAAAATAGCACGCCCGAATTATCCACATTAGGGATATTCGCGAGGGTCAGCCCAATCTAAGTGCAATGAGAAGGCCTCACCTCGGGAGAACCGCCTTATTGATCGCGGTTGACTCCTGCGCCAGGTAAGTATGACTATTTTTTAAATTTGTCCCTTAATCCATGCTGTCAATTAAAAGATTCAAGCAATTCACGATCAACACACCATCTGTCGAAGTAATGAAATGATATCTTCGCATTGCAAATTTTGAGCGCACTTGCTTCCCATAACTGCATAAATAAATAATTTAATTGATTATTTTAAACCGGGACAGCGCGAACGCAGTCCCGACACTCAAAAATAGCACGCCCGAATTATCCACATTAGGGATATTCGCGAGGGTCAGCCCAATCTAAGTGCAATGAGAAGGCCTCACCTCGGGAGAACCGCCTTATTGATCGCGGTTGACTCCTGCGCCAGGTAAGTATGACTATTTTTTAAATTTGTCCCTTAATCCATGCTGTCAATTAAAAGATTCAAGCAATTCACGATCAACACACCATCTGTCGAAGTAATGAAATGATATCTTCGCATTGCAAATTTTGAGCGCACTTGCTTCCCATAACTGCATAAATAAATAATTTAATTGATTATTTTAAACCGGGACAGCGCGAACGCAGTCCCGACACTCAAAAATAGCACGCCCGAATTATCCACATTAGGGATATTCGCGAGGGTCAGCCCAATCTAAGTGCAATGAGAAGGCCTCACCTCGGGAGAACCGCCTTATTGATCGCGGTTGACTCCTGCGCCAGGTAAGTATGACTATTTTTTAAATTTGTCCCTTAATCCATGCTGTCAATTAAAAGATTCAAGCAATTCACGATCAACACACCATCTGTCGAAGTAATGAAATGATATCTTCGCATTGCAAATTTTGAGCGCACTTGCTTCCCATAACTGCATAAATAAATAATTTAATTGATTATTTTAAACCGGGACAGCGCGAACGCAGTCCCGACACTCAAAAATAGCACGCCCGAATTATCCACATTAGGGATATTCGCGAGGGTCAGCCCAATCTAAGTGCAATGAGAAGGCCTCACCTCGGGAGAACCGCCTTATTGATCGCGGTTGACTCCTGCGCCAGGTAAGTATGACTATTTTTTAAATTTGTCCCTTAATCCATGCTGTCAATTAAAAGATTCAAAGCAATTCACGATCAACACACCATCTGTCGAAGTAATGAAATGATATCTTCGCATTGCAAATTTTGAGCGCACTTGCTTCCCATAACTGCATAAATAAATAATTTAATTGATTATTTTAAACCGGGACAGCGCGAACGCAGTCCCGACACTCAAAAATAGCACGCCCGAATTATCCACATTAGGGATATTCGCGAGGGTCAGCCCAATCTAAGTGCAATGAGAAGGCCTCACCTCGGGAGAACCGCCTTATTGATCGCGGTTGACTCCTGCGCCAGGTAAGTATGACTATTTTTTAAATTTGTCCCTTAATCCATGCTGTCAATTAAAAGATTCAAAGCAATTCACGATCAACACACCATCTGTCGAAGTAATGAAATGATATCTTCGCATTGCAAATTTTGAGCGCACTTGCTTCCCATAACTGCAGAAATAAATAATTTAATTGATTATTTTAAACCGGGACAGCGCGAACGCAGTCCCGACACTCAAAAATAGCACGCCCGAATTATCCACATTAGGGATATTCGCGAGGGTCAGCCCAATCTAAGTGCAATGAGAAGGCCTCACCTCGGGAGAACCGCCTTATTGATCGCGGTTGACTCCTGCGCCAGGTAAGTATGACTATTTTATAAATTTGTCCCTTAATCCATGCTGTCAATTAAAAGATTCAAAGCAATTCACGATCAACACACCATCTGTCGAAGTAATGAAACGATATCTTCGCATTGCAAATTTTGAGCGCACTTGCTTCCCATAACTGCATAAATAAATAATTTAGATGGTTATTTTAAACCGGGACAGCGCGAACGCAGTCCCGACACTCAAAAATAGCAAGCCCGAATTATCCACATTAGGGATATTCGCGAGGGTCAGCCCAATCTAAGTGCAATGAGAAGGCCTCACCTCGGGAGAACCGCCTTATTGATCGCGGTTGACTCCTGCGCCAGGTAAGTATGACTATTTTTTAAATTTGTCCCTTAATCCATGCTGTCAATTAAAAGATTCAAAGCAATTCACGATCAACACACCATCTGTCGAAGTAATGAAATGATATCTTCGCATTGCAAATTTTGAGCGCACTTGCTTCCCATAACTGCATAAATAAATAATTTAATTGATTATTTTAAACCGGGACAGCGCGAACGCAGTCCCGACACTCAAAAATAGCACGCCCGAATTATCCACATTAGGGATATTCGCGAGGGTCAGCCCAATCTAAGTGCAATGAGAAGGCCTCACCTCGGGAGAACCGCCTTATTGATCGCGGTTGACTCCTGCGCCAGGTAAGTATGACTATTTTTTAAATTTGTCCCTTAATCCATGCTGTCAATTAAAAGATTCAAAGCAATTCACGATCAACACACCATCTGTCGAAGTAATGAAACGATATCTTCGCATTGCAAATTTTGAGCGCACTTGCTTCCCATAACTGCATAAATAAATAATTTAGATGGTTATTTTAAACCGGGACAGCGCGAACGCAGTCCCGACACTCAAAAATAGCAAGCCCGAATTATCCACATTAGGGATATTCGCGAGGGTCAGCCCAATCTAAGTGCAATGAGAAGGCCTCACCTCGGGAGAACCGCCTTATTGATCGCGGTTGACTCCTGCGCCAGGTAAGTATGACTATTTTTTAAATTTGTCCCTTAATCCATGCTGTCAATTAAAAGATTCAAAGCAATTCACGATCAACACACCATCTGTCGAAGTAATGAAACGATATCTTCGCATTGCAAATTTTGAGCGCACTTGCTTCCCATAACTGCATAAATAAATAATTTAATTGATTATTTTAAACAGCGCGAACGCAGTCCCGACACTCAAAAATAGCACGCCCGAATTATCCACATTAGGGATATTCGCGAGGGTCAGCCCAATCTAAGTGCAATGAGAAGGCCTCACCTCGGGAGAACCGCCTTATTGATCGCGGTTGACTCCTGCGCCAGGTAAGTATGACTATTTTTTAAATTTGTCCCTTAATCCATGCTGTCAATTAAAAGATTCAAAGCAATTCACGATCAACACACCATCTGTCGAAGTAATGAAACGATATCTTCGCATTGCAAATTTTGAGCGCACTTGCTTCCCATAACTGCATAAATAAATAATTTAATTGATTATTTTAAACCGGGACAGCGCGAACGCAGTCCCGACACTCAAAAATAGCACGCCCGAATTATCCACATTAGGGATATTCGCGAGGGTCAGCCCAATCTAAGTGCAATGAGAAGGCCTCACCTCGGGAGAACCGCCTTATTGATCGCGGTTGACTCCTGCGCCAGGTAAGTATGACTATTTTTTAAATTTGTCCCTTAATCCATGCTGTCAATTAAAAGATTCAAAGCAATTCACGATCAACACACCATCTGTCGAAGTAATGAAATGATATCTTCGCATTGCAAATTTTGAGCGCACTTGCTTCCCATAACTGCATAAATAAATAATTTAATTGATTATTTTAAACCGGGACAGCGCGAACGCAGTCCCGACACTCAAAAATAGCACGCCCGAATTATCCACATTAGGGATATTCGCGAGGGTCAGCCCAATCTAAGTGCAATGAGAAGGCCTCACCTCGGGAGAACCGCCTTATTGATCGCGGTTGACTCCTGCGCCAGGTAAGTATGACTATTTTTTAAATTTGTCCCTTAATCCATGCTGTCAATTAAAAGATTCAAAGCAATTCACGATCAACACACCATCTGTCGAAGTAATGAAACGATATCTTCGCATTGCAAATTTTGAGCGCACTTGCTTCCCATAACTGCATAAATAAATAATTTAGATGGTTATTTTAAACCGGGACAGCGCGAACGCAGTCCCGACACTCAAAAATAGCACGCCCGAATTATCCACATTAGGGATATTCGCGAGGGTCAGCCCAATCTAAGTGCAATGAGAAGGCCTCACCTCGGGAGAACCGCCTTATTGATCGCGGTTGACTCCTGCGCCAGGTAAGTATGACTATTTTTTAAATTTGTCCCTTAATCCATGCTGTCAATTAAAAGATTCAAAGCAATTCACGATCAACACACCATCTGTCGAAGTAATGAAACGATATCTTCGCATTGCAAATTTTGAGCGCACTTGCTTCCCATAACTGCATAAATAAATAATTTAGATGGTTATTTTAAACCGGGACAGCGCGAACGCAGTCCCGACACTCAAAAATAGCACGCCCGAATTATCCACATTAGGGATATTCGCGAGGGTCAGCCCAATCTAAGTGCAATGAGAAGGCCTCACCTCGGGAGAACCGCCTTATTGATCGCGGTTGACTCCTGCGCCAGGTAAGTATGACTATTTTTTAAATTTGTCCCTTAATCCATGCTGTCAATTAAAAGATTCAAAGCAATTCACGATCAACACACCATCTGTCGAAGTAATGAAACGATATCTTCGCATTGCAAATTTTGAGCGCACTTGCTTCCCATAACTGCATAAATAAATAATTTAATTGATTATTTTAAACCGGGACAGCGCGAACGCAGTCCCGACACTCAAAAATAGCACGCCCGAATTATCCACATTAGGGATATTCGCGAGGGTCAGCCCAATCTAAGTGCAATGAGAAGGCCTCACCTCGGGAGAACCGCCTTATTGATCGCGGTTGACTCCTGCGCCAGGTAAGTATGACTATTTTTTAAATTTGTCCCTTAATCCATGCTGTCAATTAAAAGATTCAAAGCAATTCACGATCAACACACCATCTGTCGAAGTAATGAAACGATATCTTCGCATTGCAAATTTTGAGCGCACTTGCTTCCCATAACTGCATAAATAAATAATTTAATTGATTATTTTAAACCGGGACAGCGCGAACGCAGTCCCGACACTCAAAAATAGCACGCCCGAATTATCCACATTAGGGATATTCGCGAGGGTCAGCCCAATCTAAGTGCAATGAGAAGGCCTCACCTCGGGAGAACCGCCTTATTGATCGCGGTTGACTCCTGCGCCAGGTAAGTATGACTATTTTTTAAATTTGTCCCTTAATCCATGCTGTCAATTAAAAGATTCAAAGCAATTCACGATCAACACACCATCTGTCGAAGTAATGAAATGATATCTTCGCATTGCAAATTTTGAGCGCACTTGCTTCCCATAACTGCATAAATAAATAATTTAATTGATTATTTTAAACCGGGACAGCGCGAACGCAGTCCCGACACTCAAAAATAGCACGCCCGAATTATCCACATTAGGGATATTCGCGAGGGTCAGCCCAATCTAAGTGCAATGAGAAGGCCTCACCTCGGGAGAACCGCCTTATTGATCGCGGTTGACTCCTGCGCCAGGTAAGTATGACTATTTTTTAAATTTGTCCCTTAATCCATGCTGTCAATTAAAAGATTCAAAGCAATTCTAGAAGGGTAGAAAAGCAAGGCTAGAAAAATATTTCGACTACCGGCCAGCCCTAGATGCGTATTAAATCTCATAATTAAAAGTTTAAAAAATCACACATGTGCTTTAATCTAACCACTCCTAAAATATCCATTTTATAGAGAATCATAAGTACATAAAATTGCAATCGTCAAACCAGGAGAAAAGAGAGCAAATTTACGTGCTTAAATTAATAAAAAACAAAGTGTGCCAAAATTCGACTCGTCTCAAAAAATTGACAATATTTAGTTACGTATGTACAAACATTTTCAAACTACAATTCAGAAGTCTTGGGAGTGGATTTGCGACTCCAAAAAAATTAAAAAAAATAATCGCGGTATAACAAAATCCGACCCATCTCAAAAATTCAACAATATTTAGTTGAGTATGTACAAAAATTAGTTGCTACTACAATTTAAAATTTAGTTTATAATAATAAATAAGTTTACAATTTATTAAAATTATAAAATAGTTTAAAATCAATATTACAAGTAAACACAAATAGATAATTTAAATAATAAAATGATTTCAGCAGTACATGTAAATGGAGTCGTAATACACATTAATTACTTATAAAGTATTTATATTATTATATGGAATCCCACTCACGGAATGCATTGATTTTCTCTAATATTTTATCCATTGTATATGGAAAAAGGAACGAATACGATGCACTTAATTGGTGTCTCCGGAAAACAACTCTGAAGATATTTGCAAATGTGGTAGGTCATTTCATAATTAACAAATGCGATGGTATAATCAAATTTTAGAAAAGGACAATTCTCGTCAAGTTTATTGCAAATGTATGGATAGTACATACTATAGATAGTATGTATAATAGATAGGATAGATAGTACAGTAGTTTTAAGCAACTAGAAATTTAGTTATTGTGAGTACCATGAAGATTTTGTGTGATGGAATCAATCATGAATTATGAAGAGTTTAAGCAAGATTTACCTACTCGTTGTAACATGAGGTCGTCCATATTGTCAATTCGTGGATGCGGGATAGTCGACAAAGTCAATCCTCTATTTTTGAAGCCATCGGTTTGGTAATGGTATTTAAGTTCATTAAAAAAAAGTTGAATCTCAGCATGCGTGTAATGAACAGATTGTTGCATTTTGTTAATTAAAAACACTGTTGGAGTTTTTGTGATCACTACTTTGATTTATTTGATTAAGAAGATTAATTTAATTCACGTGTTTGAAATCGTAATGTATTGGGTACGCGCGATACATTCACTACCGACTGTTTTATAACCGGGTTTTTAAAAGCTACCAACAATTTGAACTACCATATGCGGCGCCAGATTTAAAAATTAAAACAATTTTTTATTTTGTGTACAATTTATTTCAGATACTTGTATAAATTTATTGAAACGTTTAATTATCTTACAAATTGTAGATCGTATTTTACAATTAAATGTGTAAATTTGTAGGGTAATTATCCATAATTTTTGATTTTCAACTGTGTTGATGAATTTTAATTCTTTAAACAAAGATTTCGTTTCATTTGGTGTTTCAAGTTAATTTTGATTACAATGTTCGTCAAATGAAATTATTTTTCATTCCCTGCATTTTTGTTCTATTTTTGATTGTGGAAAATTTAAAAATCTCTCTTGAAGTCACTCCTTGAGAGAGGCTCGAATTGCAAACTCCGATCAAGACAGCACGGACCTTAAAGAGTTGTTCGTCAGAACACAACAATACGTAGTTTCGGACTGAACCTAAAATTAAAACGATCGAAACGGAATTATTACAGTAGTAAATGAAAAACCGCAATTTTTTCGATAAAAATGCGATTTTTTTATAATTGAACATAAAAATTGCGACTTTTAATTTTTTTGGAAAAATCTGAAAATGTTATGGATTATTTCGGAGGTTCAGTCCGAAATTATACATGTTTTACGTGTCCTCAATTTTTTTCAAGTCTCCAGAGACCTCGGTTCTTTTGGAATCATGCCAAAACCAAATGAAAATGAAAAGTCGAGAAAAATGCGTTCAAAGTTTTTTTATTGATAAAAGTGCTTTTACTTATCTGCAAATGGTTGATCGATCTCAGGTACAGTAACTCAGATACAATAACTTGTACAATATCTATTATCTGTAGATTTATACTAACAAACTTCTCACTTAAACCATTACGCCCTGGTATGAGTTTTTAAATGCTTTTTTAAATGATCCTTTCGTGCACATTTGTAGTTACAAATTTCACACTTAAACGGTTTTTCGCCTGTGTGTATTTTTAAATGCTTTTTTAAATCTGTTTGTCGTGCAGATCTGTGGTCACAAAATTGACATTTATAAGGTTTCTCGCCTGTATGAATTCTTAAATGAGTTTTTAAATCTGTTCTATTTAAACCAGTAAAAGTACAAATTTCACACTTAAACCATTTCTCGCCGGCGTGTCTTTTTAAATGATTTCTTAAACCTGCTTTTCGTGCAAATGTGCGACCACAAATTTCACATTTAAAAGGTTTCTCGCCTGTATGAATTCTTAAATGAATTTTTAAATCGTTCTTAATTACGCATTTGAACTTACAAATTAAACATTTAAACGGTTTTACCCCTGTATGAGATTTTAAATGACTTTTTAAATAACTTTTAAAGGCACATTTAAAACCACATTCTGCACACTTAAACGGTTTATCCCCCTTATGAGTCTTTAAATGAATGTGTAAATTTCCCTTTTGTTTACTTTTGTAACCACAAATTTCACATAAAAATTTCTTGCCCAATTTATAATTATAAACTTGACTCTTAAGCGATTTACCACTTGTTTGTGCTTTCGGGAGGTGAACTGAAGTCTCTTCCACAGTCGATTCACCTTCTTCTGTCTTAATTTGAAAGTGACTATTTGGATGCCATAGTGGACCCTGTAACAAAGATACAATTACTAAGTGTTCCATATCTGAGCACCACTTGCAAGATTTTCTTAAATAACATCAATCCAACGGATTTTACTCCATTTTAATGACCGAATAAACTGACTAATCCTCAAAACTACCCCCTTCATTTTGATCAACAATCTGATCTCACCAGAATAACTGAAGTTTCACCACTAGTTCTGAGGGAAACAAATAAATGGAACGAAAGAGGCCAAACCTTAGCCATCTTCAAGCATTTCAAAAAGGTCCTGACCCCAGACGACGGGAATTGAAGATAAAACCTTGAAGTTGTAAGAGGCATCCCCAGTGACTCAGACATAGATTACGTTCAAAAAGATCTAAAGGAAAAGAGGTATGGATCGATGTACTTACCAGTGTAGCCAGGAAGAAGATGGGATAGGATAGAAAACCCCTCCCCTCATTATGGTTACAATAAGAAAGTCAAAAGCAGCCAGGAATATTTTCAACATTAACATTCAAAATCCCCCATTCAAAAACTAAGATCGAGCAGTGCCACAGGTGCCAGTCATTTGGGCACGTTCATAGCTGATAACAAGTGATGGCGGTATTTATGCAATTTCAATAATAAGTAAAGCGGTGGAACAAAATTTATGGATTTCTCCCGACGATGATGTTCTACCAAATAGCAACGCAAAAACACCTTTTGTTATGATCGGAGCTGAAGCTTTTATATTGAGTGAAAAGATGAAACCATGGGGTCAACGATCTGGTGTATTCCCCAAACTTTGGCAGTGAAGTTTGTCACAACGCCATTTGATCCTTATAATAATAAAAGGTAGCCAGCTTCGGGCATTTAACCCACAGTACGGAGTCATGGGTCGCGCTCTGCGCGGTTTCTTGAATTTAACTAGTGTATTTACCACGACAAAACTCTGTAGTCATCAGTGACACTATTCGCAAAAGATGAAAATTCGGAGGCTAGTTGCTAATAAGAAACCAAGAATGATAGATAACTTATCGTTATCACCAACAAAATAGATTTTTATTTTGAAGCCAAAAGATTTTAAATACAAAATCACTTGCGTAGACTTTTGACCAAGCAATCAATCAATAGGATCAATAAATGATCCAAAAAAAAATCCAAAAAGAAGAATTCACTCAAACTTTTCAACACCTCACTTCAACTCGTTCGATGTTTCTCTCCATGATCGCAACTTTATTTTCTAAAAATTCCTAGAAAGGAACTAAAGATATTCTGGAGTAACTATGATTGCACACTTTCGGGCGCAAAATATCCTTAAAAATTGAATTTAAAACATAATAACACCCAAAAGCATACAAGGTGTTACATATACCTGAAAAGGTTTTCAACTATCGATTGAGCAGAGCACGTCGAGTGGTTGAAAATGCTTTTGATATACTAACAAACAGATTTCAAATTTTACAAAGAGAAATAAACATCTCTGTCGAGAAAACACAAGAAATAACATTAACTTGTTGTGCTTTACATAATTTTATAAAAAATAGCGAAGGAAGAGGGCACATGGTTGGCGTCGACCATGAAAATACAGAAGCTGTCAGTATTTCAAGAGAAAATTAGAGAGACGAAGTGGCTTTAACTAATTTAGAACCTTCCCGAGTTAATAGAACTGCAAAGACACCAGCAGAAAACAAATTATTTTAATAAATAAGGATTTGATGAATGGCAATGGGAAACTTTTAAAAAATTTAATTTTTTTATTATTAATTTAATTTTTTTATTATTAATTTAATTTTAATTAAGTCGACCCTATCGAGATGGCAACTTGAGCAACGCTTGGACAGGTTGATTTTAATTTCAAGAGGGCAACTTTTACTGTTATTCATAAATATTGTCAGTTCAACCCTAAAGGCCTAAACAGAATGAACGCGAAACCAACGCGACGTAACGTCCGTCAAACGCTGACGTTACGCTTTCGAAACGATACTGCACAGAATAGCGCGAAACCGACGCGACGTCAAAAACCTAACCTCACAGCCTAACCTGCATAATCTTAAAATAAGTGTTGTTATTTGTTGACGTGTTAACTTATTCTCTTATCTTATTCTTATTAAAATTAAAAACAATGGATGATTTCAAACTATTTTTAAATTTTTACATGTTATATTTAATGTATCTTATAAAAATGACAAATAATGTTACCAACTTATATTGATTTAAAAATTAAATCACCAAATTGTAGTTGGTAGTGGTCGTTTCGCGTTAAGTTTGCCAATGTTCGACGTTGGGATCGCGTTGCGAGCGTTCATTCTGTTCGAACGTATTGCAACTACATACATTTAACTTTTGACGGACGTTACGTCGCGTTGGTTTCGCGTTCATTCTGTTTAGGCCTTTAAGGTAAAGGGCAAACCACCCTTAGAATTTTGAATGAAAAAATGGATCTTTTTTTTATCAGAAAAGTGAAATGTGTTTTTGAAACTTTAGCTTTGATACTTACAGAAATTTATGAAATGATGAAAGAATTGTTTCAATTCCCGATTGCATTCAAAATTGTAAGGGTGATTCACCCTTCACTTCAAAGGTTGAACTGTCAATGTTTATAAATATCACTATAGCAGTAAAAGTAGCCCCCTTAAAATTAAAATCAACCTGCACAAGCGTTTTTTCTCTTTTTATTCTTAAATGTCTTGAAATATCGGATTTATTTCGCATTTTTGTAGCTTCAATTTTTTTGTTGAATAATTGATAAAACTTTAAAAAAATTATAGAACTGAATTCAGGGAAGCAAGACCTTTCAAATGAGGTGTTACTTGCCATATCATCCCTATTAACATTTTATATGTTGTCATAGCAACGCAAAGGGATGAAACAATACGGTAGTGACATTGGTCGCAAAAGTTGTCCCCTCGATAATAAAATTGACTTGTTTTTGCATTTCTTAAAAAAAAATTCTGCTGACCACAATCCCGTCTGTTTCGTTTTCAAAGGGCCACCCTGTATACACCAAACTTATATCAAAAATACTTATACTAAACTGATGACATTATTTGACCAAAATTATAAAAAGTAATTATATTGTAGTGATATTTCTGAGCTATGGTTAAAATATTTGGTTTTTTTTTACTCATAAGAGAGACATCGGAACACCAGTTTGGGGCAATTGTCGTGCTGGGGTACTTTGAATGGACTCCCTTGTTGTCAAGAGAGATTATAAGGTCACATTACTCTGTTGTTTGCATCCTATACATTTTTTAACTCAACTCAATAAAATTCAATAATCAAAGATTTTAGGCTATTGATTATGTTATATAGAAAGGAACTAAGATGTTCACGGCTTTTTATTGCAGGAATCGGTCAATGGGTTATTGAAGAACAAAAAAACCACGAAGTGCTATTAAATTAAAGGGTGGAAATTAGAGGTAGGGGTGAAAATGCACCCTTTTCAGTTTTTTCAATTTATCTCGCAAACGAAGCAAAATTTCGATATACTTTATATGAAACTTTTTGTAGAGAATTAAATTTCCCATCGAAATAGTTTATTTAAAAATTTGTAAAACATTTTTCTTATGCTAAAAATATTGAAACAAAATAAATCAGATAAAGGTTTACCTTGGTAGGTGTATGAACTAGGATACACTTGTAAAAATAGCTAAAGTTATTGAAATTCTAAAACAAAGTGGGAACGAAATTGTAAATAATATAAAAATTAAAAATTTAAAAAACCCCCGACAAAGAAAATCTTTAAAAAGTAATAAATAGAATTTAAGCGTCGCCGTCGCGTCGTCGCGTCAGGGGACCTAGGTAGCTTACTTGTATTTAAATTTCATACTGTATTGTTTATTTTATTTTTTACTTTTCAAAGATTTTCTTTGTCGGGGTTTTTTTAAATTTTTAATTTAAGTTGTATTTCATGCTTTTTAAACTTTATATTTTACTACTAGTACGGCTTTGACTTCATCACTAAGAAATAGCAAACGATCTTCAAACGACTGAACAAATCTTTTTAAATCATAGCTAAGAACACTCTCGATGAAGTCACCTTTCAAACAAAAAAACTAAATGAAAATCAGTTCATCCGTTTGGGAGCTACGATCCCACAGACAGACATACTCATACACAGCATGGGCGTTCATTCGAGAGGGAGGGCAAAGGGTCAGCTGCCCCCCCCCCCCCTGGCTCTTGGCTGCTTAATTTTTTTTTAGACATTTAATATTTCACCAGCTCAAGTTTTAAATGATTAAAATTCTTTTATTATAATTTTTTTAGTTTGTCCCCCCCCCCTAAAAATGATCTTATATAAATATACTAGGTGGAAAGCCCCGTCCACAGACGGGTAGCTAGCCGGTGGATCTTTATTTTAGCGGTATTAATTTAAAAAAATCGTTTTCAAACACTAACATAAGCTCACTGGCGTATTCAGGAAGGAGTAATTGGGTAATTACCCCCCCCCCCAAGAATTATTATTTGCTTTCCATTTTTCAACAAATAAAGATCAATCTATGTAGAAATTTACATTGCTATATGTAAATTACCCCTCCCCCCTAAGGTAGTTGGCTGGAAACGCCCCTGCATAAGCTCAACCGATGGATTTCTCTTTTAACAATCTTCATTAAAAAAAAAATTCCTAATACTGACAATTTTAATTGTTTACATTCAAACGTCCTCAAGTTCAAAAATAATAAGGATTATAAAGCTGATTCAATCGGGCGTCTCACCAACGTTGGAAACTCGTTTGGTGTGCAACTCGATCCCAGGGGAGTTGATTTAAAGTTGCTAAAAACCCACGATATCAACCAATCAAAGTGCGTTGTGTGTCTTATAAAAATGACACGCTGAAGGAGGAGGTAGAGGTGTAGCATTTGCTGCCCGTATATTATTGTGAAATACTTCATATGTGTATGGAAGCAATTGTGAAATACATTTCACACACAAAAAATGAAGAAAATCGGTCCGGCCGTTTTTGCGTGATGTCGTGACAAAGATTACACATTCATTTTTATTTATATAGATAGATTATGCATCGTCTCATATAGGATTTAAGATAGGTCTGTGGTGAACGCCATCTATTGAAAGTAAAAAGTTGTTTTTGCAATTTTTGTATCTTTTTGGGCAACTTTTTAAATTTTTCTTTCCGTAAGAACATTCCTTGGGTAATTACAAACATTTAAAAAAAAAATGAAGAAAATCGGTCCGGCCGTTTTTGCGTGATGTCGTGACAAAAATTACACATTCATTTTTATTTATATAGATTTAAGTAGGCGCCATCTGTTGATTAAATTAAAAGAGCCCTGAAAAAAATGCCCTTCTTAAACTTATTTAAACTAGAGGTAAGATTTTTAGGTCGTATAAAATCAAAAAAAGGTACCTAAAAAAAGCGATTTTAGGTCCTATAAACACAAAAAAAGGTCCTATAAAAGTACTAAAACAAAGATTTTATACCTAAGCATTCTTAGATACCCACTAAAAATTTGTAATTTTTCTTAGGTTGGCACATTTGGTGAACTGCCACCACTGAGCAACAAATTCAAATTAAAAATAATAAAAAAATTTTAATTTAGGTTAGGGGTGTCGTAATGTTGAGATTTTTTTCTATTTAAACTAAAAATTAAAAAAAAGTTTCCAAAATGCTTAAATATGTCGTAAAAATGAAAAAAAGGTTGTAAAAATTAAAAAATGACAAAAAAGGCGAAAAAGATCAAAATAAATAGGGCTTAAAAAACGTAGTTTTTCATGAAACGAATTTTGGTACCAATAAAATAAAAATAGAATGTAAAATAAAAAAAAGGTAAAAACCATAGAATAATAGATATAAATAGAATAGAAACTCCCATGTTAAAAGTTCAGACAGTCTTAAAATTGCGCCACCTTCAACATGGTTGAGAACTAAATTTGACAAATAAATTAATGTGCTTGCTTGGTTGCATACCTAGCAAGGAAAGAAGAATTCTGTTTGAATGTTGCCTTGCATAATTTTTAATTTAATATCTTAATACTACATTTTTAATTATAAAAATAAATGAAATAACTCATACTATTACTATAAAGTAGGAATATGTACCATAAATAACAAAAGAGATAAATTTAATAGAAATTTATATTTATTTAAGAAAAGTAAGATTAAATTACAGATTAAAATACAGTTTTTATTTTTACTAATTATTATAAAACATTTATTTACAAATATAAATTGCATCATAAGATTACATCTTTCTATTTTGTTAGTAATAGACGTTGGCTTGGCACACCAAGCTCAAGTGGCCTATCTGAACTAACAAAAAATGTATTTGATGCAATACGGTTATTCCGCCGATACTCGGTCGCCAGAGCCTTATTTGTATTGCTAGGTAAGGTTGACATTTGAGTAAGAGAGGCTATATTATTGAATATTGAATATTCTTGGAGACATCATAGTAAAACCAAGATCTTTCATTTTTCGGTAAAGGTTAATGAAGCCCTAAAAATCAAGTTTACATTTATCAATTACATATAAATATGAAAATAATTATTTCTACTATTTTTAGATACCTCGAGTGTTGTAATCCAATTTAGAATACTTGGTGGTTTCGAAATCTTTTCAGTAACTTTATTATCTTTATCTTTTTTTTCTTTTTTATATTCAATAAATACCATAGTGTTCAGTATTTGAATTGCTCTTCTCCAAAATTCAATATGTGATTGCTCTGATTTCACTGTGATACAGGTTCGTAATACTTTGCCTACATTATCATAACCGTAACCATTAACACTATCAAATAATTGGTCTAAGAACTCAATCACATCAGCAGTTTGTGTAGCTTCTGGGGGCAAATCTATTCTTTTATTATTTAATGTAACACTGCATTCTAAAAAATAAGACATAAACTTATGAAGCTTTTCTACTAAATATTAAATAAAATACTACTTAAAAACGTGTAATACATACTTCTGTTGGCTATAGATTTAATGGCAGCAGAAACAGAGTGACTCAATACCTGAGTGCATAAAGAGACCTTCATTTTTTTAAAATTCTTTGGATCGATGTGATCATCTTTTATTTTTGGCATCATTCTTAGTTTGCCCAACACAGGATCTATTAAATATGCATTACGGATATGTTCCCACTTAGCAGTTACTTGAACTCCATCTATACTGCACGTTAAATTATTCTTTGAATAGAGTTGGTTTCTAATACCCTTCAATAAATGGGAAGTGTCAAAGAGAGGTATTACACGAGTACCTGTTACTTCAAAAAATTTTCCTTTCATCTCCTCGTTTCGTTTCTTATAATTTTCTTCGGTGTCATTTAACAAAAGATTAATTGCCTTTACATTAGTAGGTGCTTGATCACAAACTGTTGCTATTACGATCAAACCAATTTCAGTTAACTTTGTAATTAATAGCTTTAAAATGGTTCGTATATCTGAATTGCTGCTAGCACCACTTACAAAGTTGTAAAAAATAGGTTGCTTCCATCTCATTTCTATATTGCGTATCATGAACACCTAAAATTTAAAAAAATTTAAACTTGAATTTAATTTTAAAATATTCAATAGGTACCTGCACGTGATTTGCTATTTTTTCAGTCTTCTTATATCCAAAATCTTCGAAACCTTCTAAAATATCCCTTTTCTTGCAATATGAAATATTTGGGCATATAGCCATTTCCCATAAAGCCCTTAACTTCTTTGCAAACTTTGAATACCGTGTTTTATAGTACCGTACTTGTCTTCTTAATTTAACTACTTCTTGATAAATTACTTTAGCCTCCGGAGTCAGTTTGGTTGCTCTTCTTATACCAATACGTTCAAAAAGTGATGCTAAAATTTTTTCGCAAATCTTAATCACAAATCTATCAGTAAGTAATATCGTATAAATTAGCAGACTTTGTCAACTTATATAACACTCAAACATTAACAATATTTTTTATAAGAACATACTAGGTGCATGTAATTATTTATTGCCAACTGCATAAGTGTTATATGTATACGTACGTACCTTTACATTTTATTCCACTATATTTAAATTTAAATTACACAAATTAACTACTTTCACTGTTATAATCATCACTAATCGCTTGCATTTTAAATATAGGTTATGTTATTGTTTACTTTTGTATAAAACTTCACAATAGCGCCACCTTCAGAATGGTCGAGAACTAAAAGTACACTGACCGAACTTTCCTATCTGAGTTTCTGCACCGTGGTAAAAACCTAAAAATCTCATTTCTACGTTATAACACCCCTCTTTTTGGGTCGGGGGTTAAAAATGACAAGTGACAAATGTACAATATTAAAAAACAAAATTTCAAAAATTGGAAGAAATCTGGACAGTTCCACAAAACGACAAAGGTGGTAACGTTGATTGTGATAAAAATGTGATAAATAAGAAATCTAATTCCAGATCTTAGATTGATGTCAGATACCAAAGGGTCTCGCCGGTTAAGTATTTTAAAAATGCCCCTTCAAAATTTGTTTCAAAATTTGAAAAGTTTGTTATGTAAAACGGCAGTCGTGTGCAAAATTTTAGCCCTTAAATTTAATTCCTGTTGACTTGAGAAGAAAAAATCTGCTTTTTCACATTTCTTCATTTTTTTTTGTATGCACCTATACCTACTAAAAGTTTTCAGAAAAAATTAAAAATATTTTGAGAAACATGAAAACAATGAAAACAAAGGAATTTTAGAATTCCTTCACAATTAAATTCAACAAAATAAGAATTGATAAACTTAAAAAAAAAGATTTATAAGTTATAACCATGTTAAAATTTTTTGACTACATACTCGAAGAAAATTTGACATAATTATATTTTGGAGTCCCTACCTACATACAGGGTGGCCCTTTGAAAATGAAACACACGGAATTGTGGCCAGCAAATTTTTTTTTTAAGAGGGGCATTTTTTTCAGGACTCTTTTAATTTAATCAACAGATGGCGCCTACTTAAATATTTTTATAAAATAAGAGGAATTTGCTATATTTAAAATATAGCAAATTCGTTGAGATAATACTATTCTATAAACAATATTCTTGATCTTAAGCTATTTTGAGTTTGTATTGAGTATGTCAAAACACACTCGCTTACAAAAAAAGATAGTTAAACTTTAATTATGAATTGTTATTTTATAAATAAATATTACGAACTCAAAATAGCTTAAGATCAACAATATTGTTTATAGAATAGTATTATCTCAACGAATTTGCTATATTTCAAATATAGCAAATTCCTCTTATTTTATAAAAATATTTAAGTAGGCGCCATCTGTTGATTAAATTAAAAGGGCCCTGAAAAAAATGCCCCTCTTAAGAAATACAAAAACACGTCAATTTTATTACCGAGGGGGACAACTTTTGCGATTAATGTCACTCTCGTATTGTTTCATACCTTCGCGCTGTCATGACAACCCCTGAAATGTTAATAGGGATGATATGGCAAGTAACACCTCATTTGAAAGGTCTTTCTTCCCTGAATTCAGTGCTGTAAGTTTTTTAAAGTTTTATCAATTATTCAACAAAAAAATTGAAACTGCAAAATGCGAAATAAATCCAATATTTCAAGACATTTAAGAATAAAATTGGGAAAAACGCTTGGACAAGTTGATTTTAATTTTAAGATGGCTACTTTTACTGCTATAATGTTATTCATAAACATTGACAGTTCAACCCTTGAAGTGAAGGGTGAACCATCCTTACAGTCTTGAATGCAATAAGAAATTGAAACAATTCTTTCATTATTTTATAAATTTCTATAAGCATCAAAGCTAAAGTTGCAAAACCGCATTTCACTTTTTTGATAAAAAATAAACCCATCTTTTTATTCAAAATTCTAAGGGTGCCCTTTATCTTAAGGGTTAAACTGTGAATGTTTATGAATAGCAGTAAAAATAGCCCCCTTAAAATTAAAATCAACTTGTCAACGCGTTTTTCTCTTTTTTATTCTTAAATGTCTTGAAATATCGGATTTATTTCGCATTTTGCAACCTTAATTTTTTTGTTGAATAATTGATAAAACTTTAAAAAAATTATAGCACTGAATTCAGGGAAGAAAGACCTTTCAAATGAGGTGTTACTTGCCATATCATCCCTATTAACATTTCAGGGGTTGTCATGACAGCGCAAAGGGATGAAACAATACGGGAGTGACATTGGTCGCAAAAGTTGTCCCCCTCGATGATAAAATTGACGTGTTTTTACATTTCTTAAAAAAAATTCTGCTGGCTACAATCCCGTCTGTTTCGTTTTCAAAGGGCTACCCTGTATAAATTAAAACAAAAAATCTCAAAATTTCAGCCTTCAAAAATAAAACAAACATTCGGTTCAAACCTGCAATAAGACTGTTTTTTCTACTTCTGCTGAATGAGTAAATGTACAAATTAGTCTAAAAAATAATAAAATTTTGTTGGGATATTTTATATCAGCAAATAACACTCCTTCGCATAGGATAAACAATTTTTTGAGATTTTTCAGATAACTTTTAGTAGGTACAAAAAATTTTTCTTCTCAAGTCAACAGGAATTAATTGAAAGGCAGAAATTTTGCACACGACTGTCTTTTTACATAAAAAACTTTGTAAAAAATTGCCACCACAAAATTCTAAAGGGGCATATTTAACATGCTTATCCAACGAGACCCAATTGTAGTCCGGGCAAGAAATATTTGAAATCTACTCCGGTAGGTTCTTCTAAAAACTAGTCAAATGTCCCGGTTTTTCAAACTGTTAGTAAACCCAAATTGTTCCCCTGAAGAAATTTGACAGTCTTAAATATTATTCAAGCAGTGGTAGTGTAATTTTTAGTTTCCGCTGTCTGAACTTTCACCGTTAGACAACAAATAATATGGTTCATAGTTTACCTCGTTACTATTCTGTTCATATTCTAAATTGGAATCGTCTTCTTCCTTAATATCAATGGAGTGGTGTAAAGATTCTAGTTCGGCGTCCGTAACGTCCATTTTGCTTGTTTTTTCTTCAAAATCGTTGCGAGCTTGCACACCATCGATACATTCTTCTAATTTCTCAATCTTAATCAACTTATCCATACTAGAAACAGAAATCAATCAATTTATTGCCCTTACGACGCAATTTTCAAGATTCTATGAACAATATTTTGGAACAACTAAACGTGTAAACTTATAACTTAGTACAGTTATAATAGAAAACTTTTTTACCTACCAAACTAATATTTTTGCAGTTTACATGGGCGCGACATCTAAAATTTGTAAAATTAAAAAAAATTTTCTCAATAAAACAGAAGTTAATGTAATTTTAGAAGTATAATTATAATTTTGTTTTGTAAATTATTTGATTGAAAAGTTTTGAAATTATGAAATATTTAGGAAATATTGTTATTGCAACTACTTGATTTCTTAAAAATGATAGATAAATTGTTAATATAGTAAATTGGGTGTTGATGTATTTTTCATCGTAAATTTGAAACAGAATTTTATGTACGTTTTATTTAGAACCTTAATCATAATAGTTTTTATTTTGCCCCCCGCTTAGAAAAAGTTAACGGACGCCTTTTGTTTTGAACAGTTTGTTTTTGACAATTTGACAGCAACATAAACATTATTTCTATGACGTAAACCAGTAAATAAAGTTATTATTTCTGTGGTTGCATTACTATCCAAGTTATTGTGATTTGGCTAATTACAAGATCTGTGGGTTAAATAATAAATAAATCAATTGAAAAAATATAAAGTGAGTAAATTAAAAACATTAAGGGGGATTTGTATAGTGGGCCCTAACTTAATCAAATTGGCGATCAAATTGAGTAACCACAAATACATATCATCAAGGTGTATGATCTATATACTATATAGATGTGTGTATGGTACAAGGTATGTAATCTATATACCTTAACATATCATGCGTCAATGCGGTTGTGAGATGAGGTTGTATCCCCGGAGCGTGGACACGATCTAGTTTAATATAATTACATTGACTAACAACTTTAAAACATCTTGTTTTACAAGAAACAAAAGTGTAAGTAATTTCTTTATTTGCAGAAGAGAATATATGAAGCAACAACCTACAAAATAAAGGACAAGAGAATGAATTCAATGTTGAACAAAGGAACCTAAGGAAAACTACACAAATGGATGACAAAAGTTTAACTCTAACCAACTTAGAAATGAGATCTCCTGAAAAGGCAAGATGTCTTGAGGACCAAAATACAAGCCAACCATCTCTAAAACAAGAATCAAATGCCAGGGTAAGTCCAACAAGTACATTCAAAAACTTACAACGTTTTATATATTATAAGTTATTTTGCCAAATATTTGTTTATTGTTTTGCGATTAAAATATCGATGCAGTTATTGGTATTTTTGTAATTAATAATTGTGTGTGATGTAGGGAGCGATGCACTGTTGAACGGTGTCATTTTTTAGCTCAGTTATAGTGGCAAATTTAAAATTGGGAAACTTTTCGTAATACACATTGTTTACCATATTATACTTACCGTAAATTTATTTTAACTCGTTCTACTGATGGGTCAAATATTTTTTAATCCGATATGTAAGTTCTATCAGTTGGGTTAATCTTTTAAGTATTTTTAATTCTTGAAGCCTTCATTGTGTTGTGGGAGTTAATTTTTATGCAAGTTATGTAAAAATCTTGTGATTTATGAATTATGACCCAATTTTTACTCAGCGCTTGACAAGTTATTTCTCTAATAATTAGATTTTACATGGCTGTATGGCATGGGGGGTTATGAAATTGAACGCACTATGCCGATTGTCAGTTGAACATATTCAATATTTAATAGCTAAATTAAAAATAATGATGCTAAATATTGGCACTAAATGTTTTTTTTTTATATAATATCTTTAATTTACAAATTTGAAATCTGCTCGTGAGCAACAATCGATTGGTTTATAGTAATGAAATACAGTCAAGCATTAATTAGTATCTTACATTATAAAGACCTAAAAATATGTACAATGTTGCTAAACACTGCATGGACCCCCTTATGCAGAAAATAACCAACCATAAAATCATGAAACTGAGTAAATTGCAATTAACTTTTGAGATGTATGTTTTTTACAAATCTAAAAATGAAGGGTACTGCTCATGTTTATAATTTAAAAGACACTTTAGTTAATCTAGATAACCTAATAGCACAAAGAAAAAATTATAAATCTGGTTAGTCTAAACTGTGTTTTAAACAACGATTTATTTTTTTAATTATTTTATTGTTAAAAAATTATTTAAAAAGTATTAATATAAAATTCATTAATTTCTTCATTTTCAAAAGATAAATCTAAATCAGGTGACTCCAAATCCATCTAAATCGTCCTCAACTTGGTTATCAGATACCAAAGCCATATAGAATGGTTTAGCATCTTCACTAATCAAGTGTAGCATTTCTTGTAGATTTTTAAGTTTTTGAGGATTTATTGTTTTACCACGAGGCCACAATGGCTCAAGAAATGCATGAAATTTTTTTGGATCTGGTTTTTATTATGTTTGTATCACTAACTATTTATTTAATAACTTACACGTATTTTTATTTACTATCACAATCTTATAACTTACACGATGGTAGTCAACGTGGGCGCTACTCTACTTGATCTACCGTACACTGGGCCTACGGCTTCGCACTGATCTTCTATATGTATAGAATACTTAGTAAATATATTTATTTACTATATTTACAGAAACCTAACTATAATTACTATACAGGGTGTCCCCGGATACACTTTACACAACTTAGGTGGTGGTAGAGGACACTTTTCTAAGAAACATTTTTAACAAAAATTTTTTTCTAAATTCAAATCCTGGAGAGTTAGGCCTTTTTGAAGCATTTTTTTAAATTTCCACCTTCGCGTGGCCATAGCTCCGAAAATATTGATTTTTCAGTAAAAATTGTTCAATACTTTTTTAAAGAGCATGCAATAATCTACAAATTTATTTCAACCGTTTATTGTCTAAAATCAACGGTTTTCGAGTTATGAATTAAAGTAAGTTAAAAAATGTTGAAAAATTCGAGCCTTTTTTTTTTCTTTTTTTTTCAAGACCCTGTAACTTTTAAACGAAACATTTTACAAAAAATCTGATGCCCCATTCCGGAAAGGAAATTTAACGGACTACAACTTTTGTCTAATAAAAATTTTTGAACAACCAATCCATTTCACAGAAAATAATAAACAAGGCAGCTACAAAACAAAAAATTAAATTCACAAAATTTTTATTCTTATTTGAGTAAATGTTCAAAATGACCACCCTCGTTTTCAATGCACAGTCGTGATCGTTTTAACAGGTGTTGTATACAATTATTTATTACATTTCCTTTTTCGTTAAGAGCCACAATAGCATTTGTTATTCTCTCCATTAATTCCTCTCTGGTGTCAGGCTTTCTTCTGTTGCTATACACCAACGCTTTTGCCGCACCCCATAAAAAATAGTCAAGAGGAGTTAAATCTGGGGATCTTGCTGGCCAATTAATAGTTCCTCCTCTTCCGATCCATTTTTCAGGGTATGCTTTATTTAAAAAATCTTTTACTTGACGGGCCGAAATATGCAGGCGCACCATCGTGTTGGTACCACATTCTTTGACGTGTTGCTAGTGATACGTCATCTAGCAATACTAGAAGCTCATCTGTTAAAAATTGTAAGTATCCAGCAGCTGTTAAACGTAAATTTTCTGGAAAAAAATATAGACCAATAATCTGGCTACCTAATATACCACACCAACAGTTCACGCTGAAACGTCTTTGATGTCCCGATTCCAGTTTTACCCGCGGATTTTCTACTGCCCATCGGTGTTCATTTCTGCAGTTATTTACACCATCCCTTGTAAATTGCATTTCGTCGGTAAACAAGATGTGTGAGACAAATCTTTGCGGGTTCTCTTGCCCTCTTAACCAATTGGAAAAAATCAGTCTTGGTCCATTATCTCCATCCTCCAACACATGTACTGGATATAAATGATATGGGCAGTATTGGTAATTATATAAAATTTTCCATATCTAAAATGTAATCAAAGTAATATTTGTATTATTAGATACCTACATTATTTAATTTATAACAAAACTACCTAACTACCTAGGTCCCCGACGCGACGACGCTTGGATTTTATTTTTTACTTTTTAATGAATTTCTTTGTCGGGGTTTTTTTAAATTTTTAATTTAATTTTTGTATTAAACGTTTTAGTTGTTGTTTTAAATGTTATTGTAAAATTAAGGTATTTTACATTTTTAATACCTTTTTAGACTATTTTTCGTGCCTTTATAGGCGCCTTTTTTGATATTTTTTATGCCTTATTATCCGCTCTTTACTAATAAAGTTTATATAATTTATCAGAAAGAAAGCTTGATTCACACTAATCGGTCAAGTCATCGGTTCGATAAAATACATAATTTAGATGTAGGCACCTAGTTGAATGGGTTGTAAATACATACAATTATAGAAATATTATACCAAACCAATACTTGACTGATCGATTCATGTGAATCGAGTAGTTTAACCTATAATATGAAGTTGAAATCAATGATTAGTAATGCATTAATATGTATGCAGATCTCATAGGTAAAGGCAATTGTTTTTATTAACAAAGCAAACCAACAGAAAACATATGAAACTATAAAATTTCTAATATAAAATATTTACCTGTATATGAATAACAAACCCTTCTGCTACTTCTAGTCTGGATGGCTTCCACATACCTGTCTTATTGTTAAGCTTTTTAATATTAACGGGTTTTATCAAATGAGGCATCAGTGATAACACTCGGTTATCTCTCTCTTCTAAAATAATTTGAAAATGTACATAAATATAACAATATTTATTGAATCACCAAAACTAACCTGTGCTAATGCCGTCTTTTTCAATATTTTTAATTTGTTCCGTTATATATGAACTTTTCAATGTTTTTTCGAATACTTCAAAATTTTTGTACTAAATACCTGCCACTGAGTATAAAATTTTGTAGTATCATATATTTTATTGAAGTCATTTTCGAACCAAAAATAAAAAACGTTGAAAATTATAACTAAATTATTTACATTAAGTAAATCAACTTACTAAGGTATATCCTAATATGCTTTTTTCAAACATGGGAAATTTTGTAAATATTGGTAGATTTCTTCTTTCTCTATTAGCTTTTTACGTACTAATTATAAAACGTACTAATTTTTTATAATTAATAATAAAACCTAAGGATTCTAGAAAATTAATAGTAAATTGACTAATAGTAAATGGACATAAACCGTCTTATTAAATTTAAACATTAGATATTTTCTATATTTTTTATGGATTGGAATTAAAAAATATGCATCTTTTAAATTTAAAGTTGTAAAAAAACAATCACGATATATGAATTGTAACAACATTCTATAATCCTCCATTTTAAAATGAAGAGGATTTAAAAAACGATTTAAACCCTTTAAATTCAAAATAAATCTAAAAGAATCTTCTGATTTAGGTACTAGAAAAAAGGAAGAAATAAATTGGCCCGGTTGCTAGCGAGCGAGTTCTTGAAATTGCTCCTATATTAATAAGTTTATTCAAACTAATGATTAATTTTTAACCATTGACCTAAATATTGCGATAAACGGCCTGCATATTGTGGTACCTGCGTACTGCGTTAATGCTGATGTTGTCTCTTTCGTTTCCGACTTCCCTCCTCTTCTTTTCTGTATCGTGTTCTGGACGATGGGCGGCGTGAAACTAAAAAAGGTTTACTAATTTTAGTTTGTTTTTCTGGTAACTTGGTATTTGATGTCGTCGTCGTTTTAGGGATAAAAATTTTTAAGGGTTTCTTTTTGAGCGAAGCCTCAAACCTCTTTGCTTCTTTAGAATTTTTTAATTGTTCAGAAAAAATTTTTCCGAATAACAACGCATCTATTTGACAATTCTCTAGAATGTCCTTTATGGAATTGTCTAGCTAAGGAATAATCAGAAAGCGACGATGGCACGAAATAGAGTGAAAAACATCCGCTATTAATTTTAAGGGGTCTCCTAATTTTTCCAACTGAATTTAATTTTCTTCATTTGGATTAGCTTTCAGATTTTCATACTGAATATGAAAGGGTACCGCTAATGCACTTAGCACTGCTGCCAGTTGATGTTGAATTTTCTGTAGGAACCCATCTTGTCTTAATATACCCGTTGTTAAACAAGTTTTTTTCCCCGGATTAATTTCGGGTGGTTGTAGTGCTGAACAATTTTTCAACAGCTGGTAAGATTCCATGGCTGTTTTCCTCGCATCCCGGTCTACTTAATTATTAGTAAATGAATAGCAAAGCATCACGACATGCCATAATATGCTAATACAGTTTAGTTACTTATACTTCCTTACCTCGAAATGTTTCTACTAATTGTTCCAGTTCCCAATCTCTCCATGATCACGAAACCAAACACAAAAACACTAATTATAAAGAGTAATGGTGGGTTTATAGAGCGAGATAAGCGATAAGAGATAGTGGATAAGAAATAAGCGATAGTGACTAACGGATAAGCGGGTTTATACAACGAGATAAGGATTAAGAAATGCACACGTTACGCATGAGCAGTTCAAATTATTTTGAAACTTTGACAGGCCACGACAGCTTATGTTTATAGTTTGGTTTAGTCATTGTGAAACATATTTTTCAAATCTTTTATTTTTATGGTTTGATTACCAAAAATTTGGCATTTTTTATAAAGTAACCAAATAAATTTTGCAAACTAAATTTGAGGAATTCATAAAATACAAATGGATAATCAAGATTTAGCGCGAAACAAAGCCTATAAACCCAGCGTAATTTGATAATTACCATTAACGTTTTTGCAAATCTCCAACTGAGAATAAATTTTAAAATTCGATTTATTGTTTAATAAAAACCGCCTGCTTATATAGACGAAATTAATAATTATTAAATAGGTATAGATAAATAAATATTTGGAATGATTGTCGTACAAAAATTTATATTATTATTATTATTTAAAAAATTATATAAAATTTATATTTTATAATACATAACAGTCATAAACATAAATAAAATATTAATTCGTAATAACACAAATAGGCGGGTAAAATTTAGTTCAAATGAACGTAGACGGGATAAGAGATAAGAAGTTGAAAAATGTTCAACTTTTATCCCTTAGCGCTTATCGTGCTGTATGAACGCTACTACGGTATTCCTATGGTTTAACTTTCCCTATAAACCCACCATTAGGGTGCGTTCCACTTAAAGCCCACGACGACCGCAGCGTGGTCCCGTGGTTCTTTGATTGGACTAAAGATCAAAACCGGTTATTTGATTGGACTGACGAACGACCGTGGTCGTCGTGGGCTTTAAGTGGAACGCACCCTTAGTATATCATGGTGCGTTTATAGAGCGAGATAAGCGATAAGAGATAGTGGATAAGAAATAAGAGATAGTGACTAACGGATAAGCGGGTTTATACAACGAGATAAGGATTAAGAAATGCGCATGTTACGCATGAGCAGTACAAATTATTTTGAAACTTGACAGCTTTCTGACATCCCGTGTTTGTAGTTTGTTTATAGTACTTGTTGTGACGTTTTTATTTATTTTTCAAATTTTATTATTAAAATTATGGATACTCAAGATTTAGCAGTGTCGTTCTGTATGCTATTTTGTTTAAAAGTTTTCCTGGACGCAAATAAAAAAAAACAAAGCAGAAAATCACGTCGGTACAAAGTGCGACCGATTAATCGACTAAGAAATGTAATTGGTCAATACGAATGTCTAGTCAAGTATATTCGTGAAAATGACAATGCACAATTTTTTGCATATACTAGGCTAAGTGTTGACCAATATAAAGTCTTGTTAAGTTTAGTAGAGCCAAAATTAAAAAAATCTGTAAATAGAAGTGCCTTAACACCTGGTCATCGATTAACAATGACTTTACAGTATGTACTACCTTGTATTACCTACCTACATAATATGATTTACACTATAGTAATGTACACATAATTTTTAAAATTGCAGCTTTCTGTCACAAGGATCTTCCATGCAAGAAATTGCTTGGGCTTATTATGTTGGTAAAACAACAGTTCATTCTGTGATTAAGGAAACATGTGAAGTTCTTTGGGAGGTTCTTTCACCAATTTATTTAAAAGCACCCAAAGAAAGTAATTGGTTGGAAATAAAAGATGGATTCTATAATCGGTGGAATATGCCTAATTGCATAGGTGCATTGGATGGAAAGCATGTCAATATTCAAGCTCCATGCTTTACTGGCTCTGATTATTTTTCTTATAAAAAAACTTTCAGGTAAAATTGTATACCTGAAAGTATACCTAAGTAAGGCAGTTTTAGAAATTTAGTGAATTTTTTTAGTTTGGTCTTGATGGCGGTGTGCGACTCACAATATAAGTTCACTTTGGTTGACATCGGTGCTACTGGATCTATGCATGATAGCACAATATTTCGAAACTCTGCTTTTGGAAGTGCTATTATGGAAAACATCAATGCTTTAAATATACCAAGCGATCAGTGTCTACCACACTTTGATATTGTTACACCTTGTTTTTTTGTAGCTGATCAAGCATTTCCTTTGCATAAACATATAATGCGTCCTTATTCTGGTGAAGGATTGTCACACGAACAAAAAATTTTCAATTACCGCTTATCTAGAGCTAGACGGGTAATTGAAAATACGTTTGGCATTCTGGTGCAACAATGGCGCATTTTGAGGAAGCCTATTATAGCGAATATTAATACTTGCGAGAGTATAGTAAAAGCTACAGTAGCACTACATAATTTTATCCAAACAAAAGAGGAAGAAATTCCACTAAAGAATAGACGGTATTGTCCCACCGGTTATACCGACTCTTATGATAACGACGGATATTTACATTTAGGAAAATGGAGAGACGATACCCCCAATTTGACCCCAATTTTGAGAAGAAAAAGAATTTATTAGATGAAAGTGCATATAATAGATATTTATTTTGCTTACATCCTATAACTAATATGGTCATTTAAAAACGACAAACTTTCAAAATACGGCCATATGTAGTTTGTCGCTCCTGAACCACTAGGAATTGTATATCCTGTTTTCTTCTCACTTGCGAATACTTTTTTCGCAAGTTAGCCCAACGTTTTTGCACATCATCAACTGCAAACAAATTTTAAAGTAATACAATTTATTTTTAAATAAAATCACCTACCTTCTTTATCTAATATAATTGCAATACTCCTCCAAGCATTTGATTTTGAAATATTGTCCTTATATTTGGGATGCCTTTTATCATACAAAAATTCGTACTCGCGAACCACTTCGATCAATTGCTCATCGAAATTCATTTTTATTAAAAAAAATAAAACTGATACAATGTAATAAAAAATTAAGAAGCAAGAAACACAACTAAATTGTTTTGTGGTTTATTCAAGACTGAACTCTTCAAGGGTTCCTACATTGGGAAATGTGCAAGTACATATTTGCAAATAATGAAAACATCAGTTTTCTATTAGACGCTGAAATTTGGATTTGCAGGATTTGAACTGCAATTAAGTTGTAAAAGTTTTAAAAGGAAAAGAGTCATAAAAGCAAAAGTGCCGATTTGGTCATCGTGAAACATATTTTCCAAATTTTTTATTTTTATGACTTGGCTCCAGAAATGTGGCATGGTTTTAAAAAGTATACCTAAATGAATTTTGCAACTAAATTTGTGAATATTTTAAATAAAATATTTAACAAAATATTTAAATATAATCAAGATTTGAATGTAGTTCAGTAGACACAAAACAAAGCCTATATAACCCGGTATAATTTAATAATTATTATTTGAACGTTTTTGCAAAATTTCCAACTGCAAATAAATTTTAAAATAGTATTTATAAATTTGTAAAATGCGGTTATAAAACCACCTACTTATAGATAGGTACATCATATTTAGGGTGACTTTCTATAAAAATTCTTATTCGCGAAGAAATTCTATTAATTGCGCATTAGTTTCAATTTATGTTTAAAAATGTATATAAAATTAATATTTTATAATACAATAACAAATTAATATAAACAAGCAACAAATACAGCTAAATAGTGTTTTTAAAACTAATATTTTCAAATGGTTTTCACTTAACAAAATATGGAATTATTTGTAAATAAAAGTGAAACCTAATTTTAAGTAACTAAAAATAAAATATAAATTTGTAATGACACAAATAAGCGGGTAAAATTTAGTTCAAATGAACCTAGACGGGATAAGAGATAAGAAGTTGAAAAATGTTCAACTTTTATCCCTTAGCGCTTGGCGCTTATCGTGCTGTATGATGTAGCAATAAATGTAATTTTTTTTACCACAAGTGTGCCACTTAATGCCTGGTGTACTAAGGGCAGCTGGCTCTGTGCTTTTCGCACTAAGCTCTGAGAGCGGGGAAATCTCGTGGGTACTTGTTAATAGCGTTGTTAACTAAAAAGCATACATCTGCAGCTGAAAATAAAAAGAGCTCAATGGGCGTCAGGTTCAAATAAAACACCTAGTAAGAAGAAAAAAATGGTGATTTATTTGAGACCAAAGAAAAAGAAAGTAAAGGGTCGTTTGGTTACGTATTCTACAAACAAATCACAGTGGATTATACAGTAGTAATGGACCCAATGGTCCCAAACAAAAGTAGGAGCTGAAGGCCAAAAATATGTTGCAAAAAAAACTACGCAGTTGCCGAACCTAAAACAAGCATCAACTAAACTACCTGCTAAAGCGTAAATCTAAAAAGCTTAAAAATGACCAAGCAAAAACGCTTACATATGAAGTAAAACTTCAGCAACATGCAAGACAAAATACTTGAAATGCGCACTCACCTGGGTGTCTTAAACTGACCAGTTGGTCCAGCAGGAACAACCTTGACGTACAAATTTGCCACTTCCAATCCTCGACGAGAGCTCTCTTCGAAGATGCTGGTCGATCGTCAAAAAAATGAAAAATGCACCTACAAAAGGCAAACACAAATCAAGCACATCAAGCAAGCTACCAAAATTTAACTCCAGCGCCTGTGTGAAAAACAATTGCTAGCAAGCAATCAAGCCAATGCCCATATTAAAATTAAGCAACTACTAAATTCCACAAATTAATGCAAAAGCAAACAATTAGTATTATTAGGCAGGACTTCTTCGCAGCTATTATAAGGTGATGAATGCGAACTGGATGAATCCGTTCCAAAAACTTAATAAGAAATATGGCTACTACCAGAATTATTACTGACAAAATGCTTCCATATCCAAACAAATCTTCAAAACGAACTTCGTCCGACTGCCAAAGTTGGTAACACTTTATCTGCATACAGCTGATATAAAATAGTTAACCTTCCACTTCAACTTCTGTAAGATATTACAAATGGGAACTTCTATGCGATATTTACCATGCACCATTGGATAAAGCACGTAAAAATTAAGTTTGGTGTGTATTACTAATTATTAAAAATACTGGTAAAATTATAATATTTCCTGATACTGAGCGACTCTCAAAAACATCACCAAACGCAATCGCTATCTCGAAGCTTCTCGTTTGCTCCGCGATGTCGCCAGTTCACTCTCTTTTACTCGTATTCAGGGCAGGTCGTAAAATATTGCCAATGTAGTATTAAATTTCAAATGTAATGCTACAATAAACGCTACTACGGTATTCCTATGGTTTAACTTTCTTATCCACTAGCTCTTATCGCTTATCTCGCTCTATAAACGCACCATAACTTTGACCATCAAGCAGCATGCAGAATGCAACAACCAACAACGAAACGTCTTATATTGTGCAATCGCAAAGTCAATACCGGAAAGACGCCGTTTAATCTGCTAACTCTGCTATAAATCTTTCCCTCGCTTTGGTTTCTGCCACCTACTCACGTACTCAGTTGAATATAATAAACATCTGAGTTAACAAATATGAAGATCAGCAAGCGAGAATTTCGATTTAATTGTCATTGCATATCCAATGTGTTTTTATAACATATTGGACTTTTCATGTAACGAATATAATTTGTTAGATCAGTAATTTCAAAATTAGTAACCCGAACAAATTTCAATTTTCTCGTTATTAAAAACAGATTTTGTTGGGATTAATAAGAATTTTATTCATTGGTTATGGTAACAAAGTAATTTATTAAAATAACTAATCTTAGTCAACTATTAATTGTTTGACTTAAGGCTGTTCAGTAGGGATTAAAAAATTGGTAATATGCTGATTTTCTAGTAATATTCTTATAAAATAACGTATTTTTTATATTAATTATATTCCAAAATTAGAAGAAAAATTTCTGGATGAAATTAAAAACATTTTAAATCCAATGATTCTGAAAGCCGATCGAGTTGCTTTTAATAAAACAACAAATTCAGCTGAGAGGTATCTTAATTAATGAAATTGTTTGCAATCATACCTTATACCAAAGATTTCTCTTTTATGCAGGTTCATGGGATTAGTTGCTAAATTTGTGGGTGGAAAGAGAATTAATTTTTCTAAACGATACTCCTACGCAACCAGAGCATGTGGAGCGGCATTGTCGCATTCTGATGGTCCAAGCTGGCAAGTAAGCCCTTTTAAGAAATTACGAGGCAAAGATGTAGGCCAAACATTTTTGAAAGTTATGAAAAAAAAGCAAAATATTTCGTGTAAAAGAAAATTAAAATTCTCTAACCAACCACAGAGAAAGAAAAAACGCACATGCAATTACGGCCCAGATCAAGATTATGGATTACAGACCATTGAAGCCGATTGCACACCCCATGAACTTAAAAAGAAATGCGATGAATTTTTGTTGAAACTGCAGGATGACGTATCATCTGCAGAAAATATAGCACAAATAGAAAAAGACACGCGGCAACAACACCGTACAGTATTATGGCATGAGATTAGGAAGCATCGCCTAACGGCTTCCAATTTTGGATGCGTTATAAAGCGTCGATCTAAAACTCATTGTCATAATTTAGTGAAGCGGTTATTATACAACAAGGTAATTTTTTTTTAATATTAAATATACGTTTTACAAGAATCAAAATATTGGTTCGCTTCAGGAAATAAACACAAACGCAATTAAATATGGACGCATGAATGAAGAAAAGGCAACCAAAAAATATGAAGAAGAAAAGAAAGTGACTGTGACGAAATGTGGAATTTTTCTTGATGTAAATCATCCTTATCTTGGAGCAAGTCCCGATGGTTTACTTCCAGAAGATGGTATTATAGAAGTGAAATGCTTACCATCACTTTCAGGTCACTTACTGAAAGACACTATAAAGAAAAATGTCTGCTTTAAATTTGTCGACGGACGAATTTGGTAAATTTTAAAAGCGTTATTGAAAAATAACAAAACCCAATCAATTTTTTTTTAGTTTGAAAAAAACACACAATTATTACTATCAAATTCAGGGGCAATTAAATATTACGGGGCGAACACATTGTGATTTTGTTATATATACGGACAATGATTTTTCAATTGAACGTATATATAAACACTCGGAAATATGGAATCGTGAAATGGTCCCTAAGCTTAAAAGTTTTTACATGGAATCCATATTACCAGAATTGGTTGATGCACGATTACCAAGAGGATTAAAAATAAGAGACCCATATTTATTATATAGTTTTATATTATATTTATTATATAGTTATCGCTATAAATGTTTAAACAATGACCGCGTTGCGAGACAAATATGTGCAGCGCAGCCATAAAAGCATCAGTTCTTAACTCGCTGACCAGTTCCAAATGAATAGCTCGCGATGACAAACAAATGAATAAACATACATAAGCCTTTACTGTGTTGTATTTACGGCCTTTTCTATCTTTTGTTCTTAACTGTTTGAGGTCCGGCGTGTAATAATTTTATATGCTCGGCTCTTACTAATAATTTGGACAAAGGATGTCTAGGATCTAAAATTGCTGGGTGTTTTTTATGAAATTCGTAACTTGAATGTTTTAACCGACCACCAACTCGAATAACCGATTCTGCATCTGAAAAGGGATTCAACGCTAAAATTTTGCTAGATTTACCAACTTGTTTTTTATTTTTTAAATTTTGCAAATCAGCTTTAAACGTTTCTAATTGAGCAATTTTAATCAATGATGTTGCTGAATTTAGCAATTCAATACTAGTTAGATTTCCACCTTGTAGATTTTCTTTACCTAAAGTTGCATTTTTGCAAAATCTTATACAGTATGCCCACACTCTTTGAAGTTTCCTGAATGAAGAAAATTTATCAAAAATTTTACACGTTTCTAGGTTTGCAATCAGAATAACTTTGACTTTTCGTTCTTCTTCAAATTCGGATGATGCAATTGCACCTTCCAATTTCAATGCATTTTCGTATGGCCAGTTATCGTACGGCTTCGCTAACCAAGGTGGACCTTCTCACCAAAGTGAGTTATTTTCGAGTTCCTTAGAGGTTCTACACCTCGCGTCAGTAAATCTGCAGGATTATCTCGGGTGTTGACGTAACACCATTCACTTGTCTCAGTCAAAGTTTGAATTTCCGATACCCTATTTGCTACAAAGATCTTTAACAAATGTGGTGCTGTGTTTATCCATGCAATTACTATTTTTGAATCGCACCAGAAAAACCTTCGATTAAAAATTCGCGAGTAAAAAAGCTGCGCATAATTCTAGACGCGGTACAGTTTACTTTGCACAAAGCAATCTACAACATACAATTCCATCTTCAGTGACAGTACGCGCGTAAATCGCCGCCCCGTAAGCCATTTCAGATGCATCTGCAAATCCGTGTAATTCGATTCTAACCGGGTGTTTACAAAATACATGTCTTTTCACCTTTATGTCATTTAAAGTAGGTAATTGTTCTTTAAATTCATCAAATTTTCTATTTAAATCTATTGGGGTGGGTTCATCCCATGATAAATTGTATTGCCATAATCTTTGCAAAATTAATTTTGCAGAGATAATAACTGGACCTAATAGTCCCAATGGATCAAACATTTGCGCTATTACTGACAAAACAATGCGTTTTGTGTTTACAGTGATAGACTCTTTGATGGATATGTCATATTTAAATTCATCTTCGAGTGCATGCCAAGACAATCCCAAAGTCTTTGACTCGCCCCTTTCACCCATGTTTAAGATTGTTTTCTTATTTTCGCACTGAATTTCTTTTAGCACTTGGGAATCATTGGAGCTCCACTTATTTAGTGTGAAACATCCACTTTTTAAAATTTGTGACAATTCATGATAGATTTCTTTAATTTTCTCTTTTGATTCCCCACCTGTTATTAAATCGTCCATATAAAAATCATTTTTAATTATTGAACTGAACACTGGCTTTTTTAATGAATTTTCCTCTGCGAACTCCATCAAGCATCGAACTGCTATAAACGAAGCGGCCGCAGTACCATAAGTGACAGTGTTCAATTCATAACAACAAATATCATGTGATTCGTCATCACGCCAAAAAATTCTTTGGAGAGGTCTTTGATCTTCGTGAATCATAATTTGCCTATACATTTTTGTTATGTCCGCGGTTAAGAATCAAAAGTTTCTTTAAAATACAACCATTCGTCTAGTCGACCATCATATTTTGACAAATTTATTTTAGGCAAACGTACATTAGGCCTATTACTATTAGCAATTAAATTTGACAATGAGCTGGTGCGGGACAGATTTGCCTCGCTTTCGCTAATCGATTCTTTTATTATTTGCTCAGCTTTTTGCAAAGCTTTATAATATTTATTTTCAAAATCAATTCTTTGTATTTCGCAATTATTTAAATCTGCTTCGTTTTCAGGAGGTATTAAACATTCAATTTCAAATTGAACTGTGTTAAAATTATTCAAAAGGGGTTTTACATCTATCAAACGCAATTTAACATTAGGTACGAGATCTGCATGATCTTTCAAAAATGTTACAAATCGCGTTAAACTAGCCTTTATAGCACCTCGTTCTATTTTCAATTTTTTAAGGTTTGCCATTTCAAATTAACGCAATAGTAAATTTTATATCCTAATCCCTAATTTTAAATTATATGTAAAACAAAAATAACACAGACTAAAGTAACTTATTTTTTATTATCAAATATGCACTGACCTCGAAATCCAATAAGGGTTCAATTTTAAAGTTTGAGTTCGTAACAAGTTAAAACTACCATACCCCATTCATTCTTAACTGCTATAACCATATCATATTACTAGTCGATAAGGTTTATAATCCAATTTTCTTTTCTTTACCAATGTTGGTTTCCAATGCGAGTCAATTTTTAATTATAATAATAATTGTATTATAATCCAATTTTCAATTTATTTTGCTCGATGGACCAAATTTATGGATGAGATTTTCCAATAAAAACAAAATTTTCATGTAGTGGACTGTAATTTTCTTTAACTATTTATTTCAAATTTTAACACATATACAAATTTGTGACTTGTCGCCAAGACACTTATATTACGACTGGCTGCTCAAGTGAATGCGAGCAATACTTAAAATTAATTCGGCCGGAACACTTGTAATTTTATTTAATTTGAAAATACCATATAATTTGAAAATACTTCATGAATAAACAGCAACAACTAACAAAAATTGGTTTTAATTATTAATTATGTGGTGAAAAACGCCACAGACACTTACTTTATTTATAACATTTTTGTACAAAACATGATCGCCAATTTGGAAATAATTTATCCAACCATGATCTTCCCATCAGACATTTGGTGGTTTTGTTGTTGACGACAATCAACTCCAACTGTTCATCCTCCACTGTAACGGCCATCGATCTTATATTACACTAGATACCGGACTCCTATATCTAAATAGCATTGGTTGTTGTGAAGCCACCCATAACATGTTTTTTTGTCTTTCCGGGAGTAAAGCGGTCACTATACTCCCACTTTTGTGGGAGCAAAGTGCCAAACAAAGCGTGCCTGTAGGTCGTCACTTGATTGACAGGATGTCACTGGAAATCTCGCGATGAGTTCCTCTCCCGCAACCGCTTCTTTCCGTCATTTAATGTATTAGATATTTCGATTGCTCAACTTGCACCTATGCTCAACTAGCCCCTCTCTACCCTACTAAAGATAAATAAATTAAATAAACTTCTAACCAAAGAATATAAGCTTTTAAAAAGTTAGATTTTCGATAACAGTTTTATCATTTTGCGCTTTCTTAACCAAAATCTTCCCGTCAATGGTCCACACATTTTTGAATCCAAAATCCCTTTTGCCTGCTTAAGTTTTTCATAGCAATTTACTGTCAAGTCCTTCTGGATATTGATGGGGGTCCCCCTGAGCAACTTCCTGTTCTTAATAACTAAGTTACGCGTCCTATGCGAGAGAAACCTCACCAACATCCACGGGGTCGATCTCTATCTGTAACTTTGCCCACCCTATGGCTTCTCTCAATGTCGGTCATCTGTATGTCAATCTTCAGGCGGCTCCGCAAAAGTACAAGTATTACATCATCAGGTGACTCATCCTCGAGCTCAAGAACGCCAAATACTCTTAAATTGTTTCTTTGGCTATATTGCTCAGCAGTATCCTTTGCTCTATTATTTTCCTTCTTTAGTTTACCTATGAGGATCTCCTGCTTCTGGATTTTCAGTTCAATAATATCGACCTTTTGAAACTTTCCCTCTATCTACTTTTTACCAAAATACTGAAAAACTTATTGCGGTTATAGTGACACTGGGCGGCTAAATCAATGCAAAACTAGCGTGAATCTTAAATTAAACGGGTCTAAATAAATTACAATTTTGTTGCCAAGAATAGAATAGAACAATATTTATTAAACAAGTAATAACTTCAAGAACATTTCAAAATAAACAAAACATAAACATTTAAAATTTAACGATTCTGATGGACTCTTCATAAATGCCTAACTCCCGATGCCGAATGGTTTTAGTGCTTAAAGTCATTTTAAGATAATTATTGGAAATGACGTTATCCACTACTATCACCATCAGAATCTGAATCATTTGACACTGATATAGTGAGTTCTTTTACGGTGACATCTAACAGTTTTTCCCGTTCATATCAATCGGCTATGACCTTATCAGTGTGCCGAATGCAGTTTTGCCAAATTTCAGATGTAAAATTTTGCAATGCTTCATTCCACATCAAAATTACTTTGTCATCCCCATAACCATCTCTTCCAATATACTTATTATAATAAGTTTTACAATGCGCCCATACAAGTTCAATCGCATTAAACTCGAAGTGGTAAGGGGGTAATCGTAAGACCTCATGTCCATGATTTTACAACAGTTCATCTATGGTCCAGTTAATATGACGCTTTCGAAGTTTTGTACCTGCATGCAAACTCGCTTCATCCTGTAGCTGGACAATGCTTTCTAAATATTTCCATTTAATTTCTTCATCATTAGCGTTGACTATGATTCCATAACTGGCTAAACAATTTTTTGTTAACTTCAACATAATATGGTATGGATCTAAAAATACAAAAATTTTTCTAAAATGGTAGTTGGATTAATAAACCACGTTTTACGATTACTTGAATTATGTAGATCAGCTCCTAAATATTGAGACCATTGTGAAATTAGCGGTACCATCAAACGTTATAGATGAAATTATTTTTTTGTTTCTTTCAACGATTTCAGTAGCTTCAGAACCAAATTTGTCTTTTCTGCACCAGATAATCTATCAATCAGAAAATATCCCACTGGAATTTTCCAAGCTGCGTTAAGGGCAACAACAACAAATCATCCGAGTCTATATTGGTGTCCATATCTACATAGCCTGTAAACTTTTTACCGATCCATTCAATTCGCTTCATTATAGACATTTCATCCATCACTATGTTGCAAAGAATACTTTTATTCTTTGTCCTTTCTTCCAAAACTTTAATTTTTATGGCGTTTAATGCTTCTTTAGTAAACCCAGGTGAACCGTCAACAGATCTATACCAAGTTGTTAATGCACTTGTAATAACTGAAGGTAAAAACGATAATGATTCTTTGTATTGATCTACCCCTATTACGGACATACAAGTCCCAGTATCAACTTTGAATAATAAGGTAACCTCATTAACTACAGTATTAATTTTTACAGGATGAGCTACATGCATTTACTACCTCGTGAACCCGACTGATTTGTAATTGGTCCATTTCCTCAGAAAGCTGGTTGACTTGTGACTGCGATCGATTTTCTTTATTGCTGTACCGAGATCGCCGGTGCGGACTTGAGTATCTCGACTGGAAACCGCTAGAACTCCATGACCTTGATGGTGAACCTTTCGTATGCTTTTCTCCGGACTTGGATCTCCCTCTCGCTTAGCAACTTCTTGCAAGGTGACCCACTCGACCACAAATAAAACATGTTATATTATGGTTTTTATTATAATTAAACCTATCTTTGTTTTAAATACTGTTAACTGAGGCGAAGCTTTCTTGTTGCTCGCAGTTTCCGTTTTCTTTCTCTGCCGCTTCCTAATTCATCGCTTGACTACACGCTTTTTCAAAGGTTAGTTTTTTTTCTTTTAAAAGTGCTGTTTGTAAGTGGGTACATTTCACCCCAAACACAAAGCGATCTCGCAACGCTTTTAAAAAATTACCAAATTTGCACTCCGTTGCTTTGGCCTTTATAACTTGACTATGTACTCACTAATAGTTTAACCTGCTTTTTGAAACTTATACCGTTCTGCGATTTCATTTAGCTCCGGCTTGAAATAATTTTTTAACACTTTCACTAATTCGTCATAAGTTTTTGATTTAGGATGAACTGGGCGTACTAATTTTTTTAAAATGGTGTATGTTTCTGCTCCCGACAAGGAAATTAAACTGGCTACTTTTTTTGTCTCTAAGATGTCGTTTAATACAAAAAATTGTTCTAATCGTTCAATATATTCCCCAAAATCGTCTCCCGGAACATAACTCTTAATTTTTCCAAATATCGTGGCCGCCACGTGGTGCCGCGTTTTGGAATTATTAGATTGATTGTCAATGTCATTGGGAGAATTTGTTAATTCAACCAACGACGACTGCGCATTAGAAGCGTTAGTAGCAAGATGCAATAACGTTTTATGCTTTTGTTTACACTTTTGACAAGATGATGTTGATTTCCAATTTCCAGTTACGCGGTTAGATCTAAAGCAATTTTTACACAATATTAGTTTGATGATTTCATTTATACGATCTGGAATTGATAATGCCAGAAACTTTGCGCATAAATAGATTTGATGATCTTTCTTACAAAATAAGCAAGACATTTTTTTAATAGATAAGTGAGTAGTTTGCGTATTAGATTTATCATTATTTAATATTTGACGCTTGCCAACTTGCAATGTTTCCAGTAACTGACATTTTTTTGTAAGAAAACTCATCAGTTCATCTACTGTCGGTAATTCGGTTAGTTCCGATCTAATTTTTTCCCATTCCTGTTTGGTAAGGGCATCAAATTTAGTTGTAGTCAAATAAATAATTAATGTGGCCCATGTGTGTTGTTGCAATACATTAAGTGCACGTAAATGTTTTTGAGTGTTATTTAATAATTGTTATAATGCTACACGTGACTCTTTATTTATGCTTTCTAACTCAAAAAGAGCTTTAACATGGTTATGAATAATTAATGATCTATTTTCAAATCGATTTTTGAGAAGTTCCCATGCTATTTGGGTAGTTTCCAGAGAAAACCTCGAATGACTGAATTATAGAAGCTGACTCTCCAGAAAGGGTTGAGCGTAAATAGGGAAACTTCTGTATATCAGTTAATGATTCATTTTCATTAATAAGTGATTTAAATGTGTCATTGTAATTTAACCATTGATCATATTCACCAGAAAATTTTGGTGATGTTGGAGTTGATAATTTTATATGTGTTAATTTACTACGATGAATATTTTCATCACCGTGTACACTATTTTGAGCGCTATGAATACTTTGGCTATGAATGCTTTGATTATAAGAATTTAATAAATTGGTTTGAATTATTTTAGTTGGCTCTAATAATGTAAGAGCAAGTGCCCTTAAAGAAAAGTAATGATTTTCAAATTCCTCTAACTCCGTTTCAGTTGAAAATTCATCAGTATCTAATTCTTCAATTTTTTCATGAATAATATTAAAATCTGTTAAACTTGATTCAATTGCATCTAAGCGGATGCGCAATTCTTTTAAATTTGTATTATCGTCTTTGTTTAATTTATTTAGATATAGTTGTAAGTCAATGAATAAAATTGACGTTTTAAAAAGATTTATTGAGCACAAACTTACAAGCTATTACAGCATTAAGAAATCTAATACTAAATTAATTGTAATATTTTCCTAACTTATATAATACTAATTATCTAAAAACTAAGGTTGTTTACATCATACATATGATAAGATTAAGGTGCAGGGTGCAAGTTGGTAATCGGCGGGCGCTAATTAGCGGATGCATGTTGATAGCGAGCGGATGTAATGTATTGATTGATTATTATAAATCAACGTAGCGGTTATTAGCTGGTTTTGAGCAGTTTCATGGGGTTCTTTTAATTTTAGATTTTATATTAGATAACATTTTCTTTTCCTTTCTTATAGACAATCTCGAAATCGAATTCGTCGAGTTTCAATTTCCATCTAATAAGGCGGGAGTTAGGTTCTTTGATCTTGTGCAACCAAACTAAAGAATTGTGATCACTTTCAATCGTGAATTTCCTTCCATAGACGTATAGTCTGAAATGTTTAGTCGCGTCAATTATTGCTAAAAGTTCCTTTTCGATTGTGCTGTAGTTTTTGCTGTAGTTTGGTTTGATACCTTCTGGCGTAATGAGGTGTCCTAAAAAGGCAACTTCTTTTCATAAAAACTCAGATTTATCTAACTGTACCTTGAGGTTAACGTCTTTTAACCTTTGCAGTATGATCCTAATGTGTTGTAAATGTTCGTGTAGTGATTTTGAAAAGATCACCACATCGTCTATGTAAACATAACAGAATTTGTACATAAAGTTCTTTAAGACATCAACATTATCCATCATTCGCTGAAAAGTAGCTGGGGCATTTTTCAGACCAAATGGCATTCTCAGATACTCGAAGTGGCCATTGTTTACAGAAAATGCAGTTTTTTCCATAGATTCAGGATATCCATTTCGATCTGATGGAATCCTTGTGCCAAATCTAAGGTCGTGAAATAAACGCATTTACCAAGGCTATCTAGAATTTCTTCTATTCTCGGTAATGGGTATTTATCTTCAACGGTGGTTTCATTTAGTTTCCTGTAATCAATTACCATTCGGTGTTTTCTTTTCCCGTTAGAGTCCATTTTCTTAGGAACAATCCAGATAGGTGCACTGTAAGGAGATATTGACGGGCGAATAATTTTATTATCTAATAGCTTTTGAATTTGTGTGTTAATTTCAGTTTGCATAGCTCTTGGATGTTTAAAAGATTTTACATGATTGGACTGTCATTTATGGTTCTGATGTTATGTTTTATGTGGTTGGTAAAGGTTAGACCGGTATTTTCGTAGTAAAATACATCGCGAAATTTACAACATAACTTGGTTATTTCACGTTTTTCTTCGTTATTGAGATGTTGTGTTCTAATTAGTTGGTGAATTTTTGGAGTTTTTCCGGTGTTCTTGTCAGTTGTTGGTTGTTCAATGTCGAAGTACTCTATTGGTAATACATTGATTCTTTCGTTGAAGTTGACTTCAAGATGTGGCGTAGGGTTTGGTAGTTAGCAAATTCCATCTCGGGCTGTTGCAATACATTCTGGAGTTTCGAAGTTTCCTTGTATCTTTATAGGTGGTATAAAACATTCTCATTTGTCAATGGAAACGGGAACGTCTAGATACTCTTTGTTTAACGTCTTTAGTTCCGCTTGGTCATCGTTGCATTCCAAAAAGAATAATGGAATTTGATGGTTTTGTAAAGTGAGGATTTAATTTTTGTAATTGATGTTTGCGTCAAGCTTTTGCAAATCTTTAGTAGGTACGTACATATTAATATATCAAATTTTTCATGCCAGTGTACAATTATAATTTTTAATGGTTTGTGAATACCAATTTCGGATAATATTGGGAAGATTAAATTTTTATTTAATCTAATAGTTTTGTTTAAGCTAGTTACGGAAAATAGTTGTGAGAAAAAGTAATTTTGAAATTGTGAAGCGGGGTTTGGATTAATTATTGATTCAGTAGCTCCTGAGTCAATTAAAATTTTTAGATTGAGTTGAGGTAAATGAAAAAACGGTAATTTTGGCTTGAACAAATTGAATTCATCAGATATACGTTGACTGGTCTTCTGGGGCAATTATTTGAAAATTTTTGTATTCTGCTTCTTGTTCGTCGTAATAGTAGTTTTCTTGCGCGTAATTGCAATTTTCTAGAGAATCGTTTGTCGTAATGTACTCGTGAGTATTATCCTCTAATTGTTCTTCATTTGATACTTCTGTATTGAAAAGTTCTTGTGAAGTGAACGTAGGTTTTTCTTGTTTTTGGTAATAGTTTTGTCTTGGTTTGAATTGAAATGCAGAAGTTTGAACGGACATCGGGGTTGGTTCATAACGAGTCCTTTGTGATGCAACTGCTGGTTTTTTTATTTTTTTGAAATCAGGAATAACTTGTTTATTTGTAGGAAATTTTGAAGGTTGCGGAAGCGGTTTGTTAATGTTTCCTGTAAATGGTCTAGGTTGAAATTGTTGATTAATCTTTGGTTGTGACATAAAGTTTCGCGTTATTGGCTGATGAGTTTGTTGTTGTGGATATTCTAATTGAACATCATATCGTGTTGGTTTCGTGAATGGTTGATTCGTTTTAATTTGTTTATTTTCGTTTGATCTTCTTAGGTCGATGAAGTAATTTTCTTTTAATTTATTGTCGTACATTTTACATTTACTTAGGCTTCGTTTAAACAATTTGTTGTAGTTTGTTTAGTTTCAATAAAAAATAATTGTTTACTGTAACTGTTGTAACGTTTATTGTATGATGAATTGTTCTTTTACATGAGAGCAATGACACAACTGGCTAGTGCGCTGTCATAATGCAACTGACTTACAATAGTGCAGTAACGCTATGCAGTGGGGTGCGCACATGCGTCTTACATATTTTAGACATACCCCCAGCCTTGAAATGCGGAGAATTTAAATAAGTATGTACATTCAATTACAAACACTAAGATGCGATTGATTACATAATAACAGGATAATAACTTGAACAGAATAAAATTAATACATAAATTTGAATACATAAATAAAATAAAATGAAAATAAACAATGTACAATAAAAAGAAACTCGTTGAGCACTTGACAACTTATTGCACGAAGCACAAAATAAAACGACAAACAAAAGAAACACTCTAATCACTCGTCGGAAAAGGACACAATTTAGCAAAGGAACGTTGACAAGTTCCACTTTGTGTTTGAATTGTGGCCACTCGATTAACGCCATCTTTTCCTGGGTGAAGTTCTATGATGCGAGCTAATTTCCATTTCAGAGGAGATAAATTGTATTCTTTTACCAATACTAGAGATCCAAGCTGTAGATCTGATGTATGAGTTTTCCACTTTTGCCTCTGTTGGAGTTCGGATATATATTATTTGTTCCATCTTTTCCACAAGTGCTGTTGGAACAACTGGATTCGTTGGAAAGATGCCAAACGATTTTCTTGCAAGTGGGTCAAGTCTGGATCGGGTAGAGAAACAAGTGGTCGTCCCACCAAAAAATGTGCTGGCGTAAGCGGTTGAAAGTCATGAGGATCAGTGGATAAGGGGGAAAGTGGACGAGAGTTCAGGATAGCTTCTACTTGGGCAAGTAAAGTACACAGTTCCTCAAAGGTGAAAACCGAAGATCCTAAGACTCTCATCAAATGAAACTTACAAGATTTTATTCCTGCTTCCCAGAGCCCACCAAAATGCGGACTTCGCGCTGGTATAAAATTCTAAGGTATTCCTTCATTAACACCAGCTTGAATGATATCATTTTCATGCTTACGAATAAAACTACCTAATTCTTTTAATTTAGAATTAGTACCAATAAAATTAGTTCCGCTATCGGTGCGTATACTTTAGAAGGTTTATTTCTGCGCGCAACAAATCTCCTAAATGAAAACAGAAAAGACTCGGTTGTTAAATCACTGACCAACTCTATGTGAACTGCCTTCGTAGCAAAACACACATACAAGCAAATGTAGGCCTTAGAATGCTTTGCTCCGCGACCTTTTCGATCTTTAATCGTTATTGAAATTCCAATTATTAAAAATGGAGGTGAAATTTGAATTCTGTCTATCGGCAAATTGCCCATGATAGGTTTAGTTAGCTTAGGTGAAAGTCTAAAGCACTTTACACATTTATGTACAATTTGTTTTACAAGATTACGTCCGGCAATTATCCAAAAAAGTTCTCTGATGGATGATAATAACAATTGAGGGCCCGCGTGAAGCAATTTTAAATATTCGCGCTCGGCTATTAATTTGGAAAAATGGTGTTTCCCGGACAACAAAATTGGATGCATTTTGTCATAACAAAATGGAGCATTTTGGAGTCGGCCTCCAACACGTATTATGCCACATTGGTCAAGAAATGGGTTTAAAGAAATTAATTTTGATTTTGAATTTATCGATTTGTGTTTTAGCTGCGAAATTTCATATGAAAATGATTCACATTGTGAAAATTTTACTAATTTTAATAATGCGCCTTGCATTTCCTTAGGATATAAAGGACCAAAATTTCTTTTTTCCCTTGCAAGAGTACAATTTTTTGTAAAACGCAAAACGTATGCAATAATTCTTTCTAGGCGCGAAAGCGACGAATAATTTCTAAATGGACATGGTTCTTGATTGGTTGTTACTAATGCCTTGGTTGCTTTTTTTAATTCAGGCAATGCAGGATGGCTAACATTTAATTTTGGCCAAAAGCTATCATCCTTTTTTAGCCACGATGGACCGTTCCACCAGATGGTGGAATCCTTTAGGATTTGGGGTGTAACGCCTCGCGACAATAAATCAGCGGGGTTAAATTTTGTTGGGACGTGACGCCAAATTGCGTCTAACGTAAGCTGCTGTATTTCCGCGACTCGATTGCAACAAAAGGTAGTTAGGAGATTGGGACTTGTTTTTATCCACCCTAAAACAACTGTAGAATCGGACCACAAGATGCATTTTGCGTTTAGAGGTGCAAGAGCCCTTTTGATTTGATAGAGTAATTTTGAAAGCAACAAAGCCCCACAAAGTTCCAATTTGGGTATTGTTATTGGTTTAAGAGGTGCTACTTTGGTTTTTGCGCACACTAACTCAGTATGAAATTCATTTTGTGAATCTGTGGTGCGTAAATAGATACAAGCTCCATAAGCCTGCATGGAAGCGTCGCAAAATCCATGAATTTGAATTTCGCGTAGGTGATTACAAAGGATGCGACGCGGTATTTTTAAGTCGTTCAAATTCGTTAAGTCTTTACGATATGCTATCCAATCCTTTTTAATATTAAGGGGGACCTCGTCATCCCAGTTTAATTTTTCCATCCACAGTTGTTGCAACATTATTTTTGAAGTAATGATGCAAGGCGCGAGCAGATCAATAGGGTCAAAGATTTGAGCTATTTCTGCAAGCATGACTCTTTTTGTTTGGTATTTAATTTTTTCAGGAGGAATTTTAATCCTTTTTTGTTCTACGTTTTCTAAAAATACTGCGTGGTTGTTCAGAAACGTTTTGAATTCGTCTAACGACGGCAATTTTTCTTTACTTTTATTAAATATGGACTCCCACTCCCTAAAGGTCGTGGAGTCTAACTTTATTGCAGTTAAATGCACCAACAGGGCTTCGAACAATTGTTCGTTGCTGCCGAATGCCCGTAAGGCATTTACATGTTTGACCATGGCATCGCTTAATTTGCGTAGGTTAGCGGATGATTCTTTCGTGAGAATCTCCTGTTCAATAATTGCGTTTAAATGATTTCTGATTAATAGAGTACGGACTTTTAAGCTTAAAAAATCGTGAAAATAGCGCTTAAAATAGCACAAAAAATTGTCATTATATGCATAAAAATATGCATTAAACTTTAACGTAATAATTAATAAGCATTAAAGAAACTTTCTGAAATAAAATTTATTTGAAAATAAATAACAATAATAAAGCAACAAAAAGTATAAAAGTAGTAATAAAAAAAACACAATAAAATAATTACTCTACATCATTTCTAAAAAAATGCAATTACTCTAAATTTTCCATTAAAAATTTATTACGGCGATCAATTAAGATGTGTTTAAATTTGGAAAAACTGCGTTCTACCTCCACACTGGTAATTGGGGTGTTCTTAAATTTCACGATAAGGTTTTGTGGTATTTCAAGGTTCATTTCTTCATTAAAATTTCCATTTAAAACACTAGTTATTTGCTTTAAAGTATTAAATCCAACATTTATTGCCAATACTTTTTTTAATTTTTTATTTATTAATAAATCTATCTCCCCTAGACCTTTTGAAGTAGCATTTTCAAATATATTTACTAAATTACATCTATAGCTTCTTCTTTTTTTTATAAGTTTTTTAAATTTTTCAAAATTATCTTTGTAGTAAATATTCGCTTCCATGAACTTAGAATCCTTCTAAGTCCATGATCGCTTCTAACCAAGTACCTTGTGATAACGGGTTCAGGAGGTAGAGGAACTCCAAGCAACATTTCTTTAAAAGCTTGAACTCTTAGTGAAGTTTTTACAAAAAATTTCTTTTCATATTTTACAAGCTCGTTTACCATTGGAAATTGAAATAAATGAAAGTATTTATGTATCTACTGCAATTTTTTTTTAAATTTATTCAAAATGTGCTAAAATAAGCACCAAAAAAGCTTAAAACTAAATCTAAGCATAAAAGTATCAAAATAAGCATATAAGCATGAAAAAAATAGCGCCAAGTGGCTTAATTTTATGAGATTCATGGACATTTGTATCAATTACACTTCTGCTATCAATATTTCTGTATAGCAAATTTTCTAGAAATCCGTACTCTACTGATAAATAATTTTGGCTGGTCAAACCTGTCAATAACAGTTTGCCATGCTAGTTCATAATTTTCGGCCGTAAACTCAAGTGTACTGATTACTTCCGCTGCTTGATTGATTAAACTATTTTTCAAATAATGTAGTTTTTGTATATTATTTATTTCCGTATTTTGATGAATCATGTTGATATATGTGTTTTTGTATTGGACCCAAGTGCTAATATCACCTGAAAACTTTGCCAAATTGATTTTTGGTAAATTTAAAAATCGCGCTTTTGTTAAAGACACACGGAAAAAAAAAATTACTTGGTTGAAATAAAAACTATTTAAATCAAGAAAATCTCTTACTTGAATAGCCGCACGAAAATATTTTCTTTATTTAAGAAAAAAATATTCTTAATTTAGTTTTCTTAAAACATGCAAGTATATACTTAAATTAAACATGGTTTTCTTAAATGAAGTAATAAAAAATTTACTTGTTTCACATAGATACCATTTTTGAATCAAGAGGTTTTGTTTTCAATAGCCGCAAATGAATATTTTCTTGATTTAAGAAAAATAATTTTCTTAAACAGAAAAATAATTTTCTTAAATCATGTAAGTTTATTGTTGAATTAAAATATGGTTTTCTTCAATGAAGTAACAAAAAATTTATTTGGTTCAAATAAATAAAATTTGAATTAAAAAATTGTATGCTTGAAATAGCCGCAAATAAATCAAACAAATATTTTAACATGTTTTATTATTATAATATATAATAATGTAACTTACACTAATCTATTGTACAATGTTTGTATACAAACCCACTTATATTTTATAATTTATAACTAATATAATAAAACATTATTTAATTAATACAGAATACTTATAAAACTTATGTTTATAGTTATTTAGGTATTACGTAGACATTATTTAAATATTAATTTATTTTAGAAATAGAAATAAACTTTTCAGTACCTACACTATGAGTTATCGTAGGTCGATTCGAAACCATATCTTTAATAAAAATTATGTCCATTTGTGAAGATAATATAACTTTATAAGCCCTATAATGTAAGTTGAAGTTTTCAATCTTAAGAAACTTAAAAACAAAATAACAAAGATGAGGATTTTCCTTGTTAACAAAAATATTTGTGATTTCTCCAAATTGAGGCTCCTCATTGTCGTAACTAACAATTATAACATCTGAAATATTATATTTAATTCCATTTATGGAGTACCATTTGGTTGTAATGCAGTCATTTAACACAATTGAATGTATCGGTTGAATATCATCATCGATATTATTTTGATCCATAAAATTACTGTATTCTATTTTACCAAAATCAATAACATCACATAAACCAACATTTGACAATAATCTAGTAAGAATTTTTAATTGCATTCGAAATGCTAAAGTATATGACAAATTTCTACGGCTGGAAACATTATTTGCATTGCTTTTAAGAACTTTATGCTTAGCTTCAAATCTTAAACAAGATGATTTAATAATGGGCCCAACTTTCAACATTATTCTTGGATAATGTAATAAAAAATGATGTTTAGGCTTTAAGTTCCGCTTAAAAAGAGATATATATATCTCATGATGTTCCGTAATCAAACACTTAAGTAGTTCTATTGTCTGGACAGATATACAATCTGATATAAGAATATCGGTAATCTGTAATAGTTTCAGATAGAAGTTCCATATAGAATCATCACTAGGAATCAAATCCCCAATTATAAAACGAAAATTATTTACTAAGCATAACATTTCTGAGGCAGACATAATAATACATTCGTTGGTCAAATGTTCTTTTTTAATTTTAGGTGGTTTATTTTTTTCCGAAGAATCGTATAAAAAATATTTTATTTTTGAATTCAAACATTCAAGGGAGAAATAGTTCTTTCCAATCAAATTTTTAATAATTAATGCCATATCATATCTATGTACACCTTCAAATAAGTCGTGCATTACGTCACATGCCCAGTTATCATATACGTGAAAATTCTTTAAATCATGCCAAACGCAATCTTCTTTAATACCAAATGACAAGGTTTTTAGATGATTGATATAATCATCTTGCAATTTAATGGAATCTTCACATTCTACGCATTGTTCTTTAGTAATAATTTTAGAGGTAATACAAAATCTGCAAAAGTGTGTAGCACTAAAACTTTCTACGTATCCAAAAATAGAATGCAACCCCAAATTATCACCTACAATTAAAATTACTTCAAAATATACTTGAATAGTTTTGTTATCTAAATAAACAGTGATCCCAGATTCCTGTAAAAACTTTAGTTCATTTAGCAAAGGATTAAAAATTGCCCTATTGCCAAATATTGATCTATCTGAGCTATGAAAAAGAAGAGCCAAAAAGATATTTTCTAGTCTGCTGGCATATTCAGGAGGAATGGACGCTATAGTATAATATACTGCACCCAATTTGTAAATGCCTGCATGACTCCCAAGTGGATTTCCACATTCAAAGTCATCATAATATAAGATTATCGGAAATACAATTTTATTTTCATATTTGGCTTGAACAGACTGCCACAAAGATCCTTGAAGTAAATTATTTATACAGTTTTGTGAAAAATTATTTTGCCAACACTTTTGATAGTTAAGAATTTGTTCAAAAACACCAGGAAGTTCTAGAAATACACGTAAATTGTATCTCATAGGAACAAGCGTAGATGTCACAGTTTTAAGAACCATGGTCATTTGATTATTACGTTTATGTTCCTCAGGGCAAGTACCAATTATATATTGTACAGGTTTAATGAACTTTTCAGATTCATGAAAATATTTTACTCTTCGATATTCTGTGTGTAAATTACAAACAATAAAGATATTACGCATCATATTGATCATATTTTTTAAGTTTTCAAACAGAGGTTCTAATTCATCATCGTTCCAATTTAATTCTATTATTTCTAATATTATATCTATTGCTTTGGTAGAAAATAAATCAGCAACTGCGTTTATAATTGTCTGAACTGAAGAACGTGTTAAGGAAATATCGTCATACAGTTTCGATACAAACTGTTCTACAGAGCTTTTTAAAAGATTTTCAAATAAAATAAATTTTGATTTCATGTGCTCACCTAAATTATTAAACGTTCTCTTATTTTGTGAATTAGATGTTTGTAAGTTTTCTAAATCATTAAAATTATTTTCAAAAGTAGATATTGACTGATCATTATGTGAGAGAGAATTTGTCATTTCCATGGTATTATCAGCGACATTAATATTAATTATTTTATTAACGTGATTGTGATCTAAATGATGTTTAAAAACATCTTTTCTTTGAAAAGATCGCAAACATGTACTGACAGGACATATAAAGTTATTTGTAATCTTATGGTAATATTCAAAATGTATTAAAAGTTTTTTTGTGGTGCTAAATCTTCTTCCACATTGGCAATTCATGATTAATGTTAAAAAAAAAATTAAATACTATAAAAATTAAATACTATAAAAATTAAATACTATAAAAATTAAATACTACTATAAAAATTAAATACTATAAAAATTAAAAAATTTAAATTATATATGTATATATAAAATTACATAATATAAAAAAAAATTAAATAGGTACTAATTATAGTCCTTCAATGCCTTTAATAAATGTGAAATATGGGGAAATTGCTTGTCTTGCTTGGTGTTAATTTGAAAAAGTCCTTTTTGGATTAGTATCCAGATGTGTTCACTTTGACAAGGATATTTTGCATTAAACACATGAAATATTTTAAAAAGAATATCAAGCCCCTTAATTAGTGAACTATAATGATACCTGATTGTATCCACTATTATAAACACCGATTGAATTTTATTTAAACTTTCTCCAACTACCAATAAATATGGTTGAACTGGATGTTTCCTACAAATGGCTTTTTGTTTCTGTTGTTCAATTCTGCTTTCCACGTCACCGGCAGTCTAAAAATATATATTATACTTAGTTTATACTAATTTCATCTAAAAAAACTAAAAACCTACATTTACACGAACAACAATGCTTTCTATGCATTCTATAATTGAAAATTTAATACTCTCATTCTTCGAAATTTTAAATGTCCCTTTTGGAGGTGCTATATGGCATAATAACAGTATTTCACAAATAACTTTTGAATCTATAAAATAAATAATTGTTACTGTTCAAGCGACCAATAATTTAAAGTCGATAATAATAAAAGAGAGCTAACTTTTTCACAGATCTCAATTTTTACAAAAAAAATTTAAAAAGTTTAAAAAATAGGCAACGTACCAATTAAAGAGTCTTTAGACTCACAAATATTAGAATAACTGGATAAAAGATCTGTATCTCTAATTTTTGTAATATCAGAAACTCTTAAAATTGTTTCAATAAATTTACTCCAATTAGATAATAATAGATGCAATTGGCATTTTCCATAATATAACTCAAAATCTAAATTTATCTGAAAAATATGCAATACATAAAGTGAGGTTTTAATACTTTTATTGAAATACAAACCAGTTGTTCGGCACGAATGTCCTTTAAAATTGGCCATTCATTAATAAACTCTTGCACCGTACGTTTTTCCGATTTTTTTCTCGATTTAGCAGTGTCTTTCCATTTACTTAAGACTTCCTCCCAAGGTTCGGTGTAATGTTTAAGAAATGTGATCGCCTCTTGGTCGTTTTCTAAAATTAATAAATAATTCAATGTTAAATGATTATAAAGTATAATACATTTTTAATTCAGTTACCTTCAAACTCTATTCCAGCAGAGGTTGATGGCTCTTCTTGTAATGTATCTTCTAATTTTCTTTTAGTTTTATAGTTTAAATTAGTTTCACCACATTGATGAAGTATATTTCTTACTTTATCGACCAATCGCCCTTTTGCTAAAATACCTTTATTAGTACCTGTTTCCCTTTTCGGTACGTAAGGAATATAATACGTAGAACGGGATTCGTTTGGGAAAAGAGCCGTTATTTTGTCACACAACAAAACATATTGATCATGTTTTAAACGACTAAAAAATAAACATTTTTATAATAATTATATGTATCGCATATTAAAAAGTATCAATTTACTGCGTGAGAATGTATTTGTAAAGATGTTTTATCAGTATGTCCACCAATTGTCTTCTATTTGTTTCATCTAATATTTTGAATTTCTTATAATATGATACAATCTTGTTACCGTATGTCGAATTTTCAAGTAAGTTTCTTAAATCAAAAATTGGGAAAATATTTCCCATACTTCGATCTACATCATCTAAGCCATGAAATGATGTTTGTAGGTTTACCTCTGGAATTGCAGTTAAAGATTCTGAATCCGTTTGGCTATCCTAAAGGAAATAATAATTATAGTTATTACAGGATGTAACATAAGGGAGCAAAAAAGCTGGCGTTAGCGTCTTCTAAAGTTAAAAAATTTCATGATAGAAGTTCACTTTTTTAACGTTAGACTCTAACGTACAGCTTTCTCACTCCCTTATTGGAGAATTAGCGAGAAAGCTCGATAGTAGCACCTCGAGCGTTAAAAAAGTGAACTTCTGTCAAGAACTTTTTTCATGGGGGAGAGGAGCTTTCTTGCTCCCCAAGGCGTTAGCTTTTGCCTGTTTATATTGGCAATACCTACTCTGTATACACTTACCACCGACTTCATAAAAGTTTTAACAAGCCGTTCAAAATAACGGTGGATTTCTATTGGCTTTTTAGAGTTAAGGAACGTTTTCTATTAGTAAGTTAAATTTAGACCTTTGTTAAGTTTTATGAAACCGGGTAGTTGCAACACACAGAGTAGTTCAGTTGATCGTCAACCAGGTAACTGCAAGTTATTAAGGGGGGACAACACTGTAATCTTAAAAAAAAATCGAGTTTTTTTATTTTGCATGTTGTCAAAGTATACATATTCAAGAGCATGTAAAAAAAATTTCAAATTAAAATATTGAAAATTGACGAAGTTACATCCTATTTCATAAGAGCAGACTACCTACGATATACGTATACTAAAACTTTCAATCACGTTTTTTTTCGAAACTACATTTCTCGACTTGGCACGCACTGTAACTCTAGCTATGATTGTCCGATTTTTAATTTTAAAATACCAAAATTTCCGTAATTACAGTAGCTATCGTTGCACGTAGCCGTTTTTTGAAGAAAAAATTTTTCACCAAATGGCAGTTGTTCAAACATAAAAGTTTAATTTTACCGAAGTTTTTACTTATATTTGGTAGCTTAAAAACACTAAATTTTAAGATATAAAAAAACGGCTACGTGTAACGATAGCTACTGTAATTACAGAAATTTTGGTATTTTAAAATTAAAAATCGGACAATCAGAGCTAGAGTTACAGTGCGTGCCAAGTCGAGAAATGTAGTTTCGAAAAAAACGTGATTGAAAGTTTTAGTATACGTATATCGTAGGTAGTCTGCTCTTATGAAAAAGGATGTAACTTTGTCAATTTTCAATATTTTAATTTGAAATTTTTTTTACATGCTCTTTAATATGTATACTTTGACAAGATGCAAAATAAAAAAAAACACGATTTTTTTTAAGATTGCAGTGTTGTCCCCCCTTAAGTTTTTTAAGTAATAAATTAATTTGTAATCGTTGCAAATATTTTTACAAATGCTATGTAGGTTTTTAAAATACATAGACAAAAACCTTATGCCCGTGTCCCCAAATTTTGATCAAAACATATTTAATAACGTCAAATCTATCAACTTTACCATCAAAATATTGATGTAAATTTTGACCCTGGGACACGGGCATTATTCACAAACTCAAAGATTCAAAAATTGCTTTGCAAAATTTAGTAGTTCTACTTACTTGAAGATAAACTTTGTATCTAGCTGAAAATTTTTTACGTAAACCTAAAATTGGAATCAATTCTTTGATATCCTTTTCCTCCAATTCATTAAAAACAATCTCATCGATTTGATTTTCTTAAACAAATCAAACTCACAATTAGTTAATATTTATACATTAATTACCGATATATTAATTCAGTCAAAATAATAAATAAATAAAATTAATTGAATAATTTTCTGTGACCACTACGTTAATAGAAACATTAATTTATAAAAATATTACAATCGTGGTATGTATTTGTACTTGATACGAGTATGATGCAACGTTAAAAATGCACAATTGCAAGATCTTATGTTCGAACTGCGTCATCCTGTTGCACGGGGGGGTGCACAAGGAGGTTCATAAAGGGGTTCACATGGACTATTATTTTACCCAAATAATATTAAAATCATTTTGAATATTAAATAGTAACAAAAAGTAAATTAACGTAACGTTTACTTACCTTCAAAAACATCCTGTAAATTCTCCAAACCCCATTCCAACAGTTTATCACACACAAATTTATCCATCGTATCTGGGGTTGTCTCTGATCGTATCACACCAAACACTAAACTATAACTAAACTTATGTACATATACAAGCAGAAAGATTAGCCAATTTTTCAATAAAACAAAAATTTGTACAATGCCAATGCGATAATATAACATGTATGTATGCAAATACGCAACAAGCTGAAATGGAATAGTTGAATCGGGTACATCCAACCTGCATGAATATAATATGCGCATGGTTCATCTAAGTTTTTCCTCTTTGCTGAGAACTACAAAATGATTTTACAACAATAAGTTACTCCAATTAAGAATACGTTAACATTTATATAATTAGAAAAATAGTTTTCTTTGTTCAAACTAGACATTCTTGGATCACAATTATATTTCTAGTAAATTATATTCTTTCTGGAAGAAATCAGACATTTTTATTACCAGCATATTTTATCGTGTTAAGAAAACATATTTTTAAACGAAATAAATAATTTCAAGAAAATATTTATTCTTCATTTAAGAAAACCTTTTTTTCCGTGCACGTTACTATTGCTACTGGAATTGCCACCACTACTACTTATGCTGTGGTTTGAATTGCTACGAACAGGACAATTTTCGTTGATCAGTGATTTTGCCAACAAAATCGCGTTAAAATAAGAATTTTCGAATTGCATAAATTCGTTTTCTGGTTCACTTGTATCAGTAATTATTTCGCAAATTTCTTCGTGTACATTTTCGTAATCGTTTAATAAAATAGCGATTACGTCAAGTCTGCTTTGCATTTCGATTTTTTGTTTGTCCGAAATACCTTCTGTAATTTCCGATTGAAAATTATTTAAAAACGTATTAAACCTAGTTAATTTAGCTTTTATTATACCTCTTTTTTTGATTAAGATATCCATAGTGATACGTTAATTAATAAATAAATAACACAATGAATTGTAGATAATATTGTTTATTTGTAATTTGTAAGAAAAATATAAACCACCTTGAAATTTAAATGTATGTTTTCATGTGTACTGAACTTGTCCATGCAGCTGTTGAAGGTAAGATAAGGAAAGGAATGCTTACGTTCGCTGGCTTGCTGGTGTTGTTCAATACCAATGTTTTTGACTCCACTGTTCAATTTCCAATTAAATCGAATGTTGATTTGATTGGCGAATCCGTTTCGAAGGACCAAATGTTGTAGTTTGTTTAGTTTCAATAAAGAATAATTGTTTACTGTAACTGTTGTAACGTTTATTGTATGATGAATTGTTCTTTTACATGAGAGCAATGACACAACTGGCTAGTGCGCTGTCATAATCTCATAATGCAACTGACTTACAATAGTGCAGTAACGCTATGCAGTGGGGTGCGCACATGCGTCTTACATATTTTAGACACAATTTATTTCAAAATTTTGCAAATGCGATTTGTAAGGTTCCAATAAACCGGAGCAAAACATTTGTAATGATTGATTCTGGTACAGGTCACATTTAAGTTTAAAAATATTAGCGTCTTGTTCTTGTACAAATGGTAAAAGGTCGTTTTGAGCTATTAAAATTCTTTCATGAAAATCGTTATAGTTTTCATTAAATTTTTGAATGGTATACTTCTAAGGGCCGAAAGAAGTACTTAATTCTTCGTCTTTTTGATTTCCGTATTTATTCAAAAGAGTTTGTTTTATGCCGGGCCATTCGGTTTGGTTGTGGAAATTTAAATGATCTTTAGCTTCACCTTTAATTTTTGCTAATATTGAAACATTAACTAAATATTTTTGAGTCAATGACAATCTTTCGCCTAAAAATGATGCTAAATTATCTACGCTAGTAACAAAAGTTGAAAGAGTACTATTTGGGTAGAATTCAGGTAGTGAATTAGTTAATGAACTTAATTCCTGTGTAGTAAATGGAATTATTGGTTGAACATTTAAATTTTCCTTTTGAGTTTGCATTGTATAAGGTACTACTCTATTATTTCTAAATTTACAAATATTTTCGATTTGTGAGGATTTAAAATTGTCCTCTATTTCAATTTCGAAAATGTCTTTTAACATAAAGCACAATAATAACTTAACTAAATAAGAAAGGATTCAAAAACTTACACAGATAGGAGAAAGGATTGCATTCCAAATCTTAAGTTCAGTGCCTCGTTCTAGAAGATTCTTTGCTTATGATCCAATGAAGCGGACCCAGGTTCTTGAATAGTTTTCGAGATGTTGAAACACGCCAAGTTGAGTTTTCTATCCCGCCTATGCTGCATCAACCTGTTAGTCAGCAACTGTTTAGTTTGGCCTGTGTATGTGCTTCCACACTCACAATGGACTCTGTAGACAACGTTGCTCCTATCCCCAAGTGCTACTTTATCTTTCATTTTGCTGAAAATCAAATTGCCAAGGTTGAACCTATTGTAAAAAGCCAACACTATTTGTTGTTCATCGATAAAGGGCCTCAAACGATTTTAAGTTTATTGGCCAGCCTGGGGTGGTACACGCCACTCTATGAAAAGTAGGAATAGTCATACGAGGGACATCTTCAGCCACCGTCAACGGAGGACTAGGGGTTTGTGTGTTGAAAAGTGAAAGATCAACCAGCCTTTCCGGAAAATTGTTGACAAGCAGTTGTTTCTTCAGTTCCAAAAGTCTTTTTCCCCTGCGGTTAGAACTCACGCAAGTAACGATGCGGTTCTTAAGAGTTCTTACAACGCCTATTTTTTGGCACATGGGGTGAGATGAATAAAAGTTCAAGACTCTGTCACTGGCAGATGCCTTTCTGTATAGGTCTGTCGATAATGAGCCATTTGGCTCCCTACACACCAATAAGTCCAGATAAGGGATAGTTTTATCTTTTTCTAATTCATGAGTGAACTTCAGCAGATGGTCATATTCACTCAATATGTCCTGGCAATCCTTGCTGGAAGGTACCGCAGTTAAAATGTCATCTACATAAATCATAAGAAATGGGATATCAAAATTAAAACGAAAGGCTGTCCATTTAATTTTTGAATATTTTATATTAAAATATTTTCTAAGTTCGAATTGTATGACACTTGTAAATAAAATTCTGTTGTACTTTACTTTTCATTTATTCACATCAGCATAATATTAAATATTACAAAGTATAATTTATTACAAGTAAACATATAATATCAACAAACACCACGACACTTGGAACGATTGGATCCGACCACGCACCTCTGCCATCCGCCATTGCCGTCGGCTCCTCGTTGTAGTGGGCTCATCATTTCGAATCTGCAAAGTACAAAATACAAATTATAAACTCATCAACACTTTATAAAAATTGGTCGAAATTTTCGACTACAAATAAACACCGGTGACTCACGCCATTAGCGGTTTTGGGGTTTTTAAAATGGAACCTCATGGGGGGTGAACTACAACGATGGCGTTAACAGTGCCAACTTTTTAATTAAGTTCCGCACCGTAGCCGCGTTTTCGATGTTAAACTTATCACCCCAACGGCTACCGAAATTGAACAAAAAAATTAAAGAGGGTGGGGGGGCTTTATATTTTTCACATGACGCGCTCCAACAATTTCTCCACCGCTCTAAACAAGTGTTGAAACCTCCGATACTTCCGGAATGTCAAAAAAATTACGTTGGAAAAATTTTATTTCTTCTACGCGCAATACAGGACTGGCGTCGGGGTGTTTTACGATTACAACATTAAAATTGCTAGACCAAAAATGTAATCTACTACTCTACGCGCAATACAGGACCGGCGTCGGGGTTTTTTACGTTTACAAAATTAAAATAAGAAGACCAAAAATTTAATCTAAAATTAGACGCGCAATACAGTGCCGGCTTCGGGGTTTTTTACGATTACAAAACTAAAAGTACAAGACGAAAGTTTAATAAAAATTAGACGCGCAATACAGAGCCGGCTTCGGGGATTTTTACGATTACAAAATTAAAATCACAAGACCAAAGTTTAATCTACTATACGCGCGTAAATACTGCGCCGGCATCGGGGTTTTTTACGATTACAAAATTAAAATTACAAGACCAAAAATTTAATCTACCATTCTACGCGCAATACAGGACCGACATCGGGTATTTTTACGATTACAAAATTAAAATTACAAGACCACAAATTTAATCTACTATTCTACCCGCAATACAGGACCGGCTAGCAAAAATTGGACTACAAAGATCTCCCATAGCTGATCCAGTTATCCGTGAGAAATATTTGTTATTATATTGGAAATAACTGTTGTCAAATATTGTTGACACCATCTCAAGAAACATGTCAACTGGAATGGTGGTAAATTGGAAAATTAAATCCCAATTGTTTCTTAAGGACAAAATTACAGCATTCTTAGATACGTTCGTAAACAGGGAGACGACATCGAAGGAAACCAAAACAAAATCATCCAGTATGCAGGTACTGGTGATGACATCCATGGCAGATCTTGAGTTTTTCACGATAAAAGGGAAGTCCGGAATGACGTTCTCGAGAGCAAAAGTGATAAACTTGGCCAAAGAAATCGACGGAGACTGTATACAGCTAATCACAGGTCTGAGAGGTACTGGTTTATGGGCCTTCGGCAGATCATAGGCCTTAGGCCACCGAGCATTGTATTGGATTAGGGACTTTCTCTTAGTATCATTGATGTAACTCTTTTCAAACAGAGAAATGTTTTTTTGATCGATGTAGTAGGGTCTCTTTTTAGTTTCTTATAAGTCGATGGATCCTTAAACAAATTGTTCATTTTATCCTCATACTCTCGTTTACACATCACCACCGTTGAATTTCCCTTATCTGTCTTGAACACACATAGCTCTGGGTTGTTTTTAAGAAAACCCATGGTGGTGAGCAATTGCTTCCTGATAACGTCCCTGCTCCTATTCTCGTTCTGGTTACAAAAGTTCTGAACATTAGTTTCTTATCATCAGCTGTGTTAAGTTTGGCTATAATGTATTCAAATTCCGACAGAAAGTTGTACATTGGAAAACTCCTGAGGCAGGGAGTGATAGAAAACTTAGGGCCAAGTGACAGGGTCCTGAAAACAGTATCGGGGATATTGATGGTGGTTCTGTTGAGAACCCAAGAGCGGTCGCTCAACTCTGACTCCCGGAGACCATTTGTTCTAAGATTATCAAATTTTTGACAATTTCTCCCTCTTACAAGGGGAAGGCCAACTTTGGTCGTCACAGATTCTCACCACTACCATTATACCTTTCTATCCTAGTTTCAACTTCATTATGTGAAAATTTGGCATCCCTAAAGTGAGTCAATTTGAAAAATTCAATTTTTAAAAATTAATTAAAATCAAAAAGATTGGTAGTTCAAATGTATCGAAATTCTTAACTCCCTACCTAAAAGAATAGTTGACAGCTTTTTTCTACATTTTTACATAACCTAACTTAATGACACCAATTGACGTGAATATTTTTATTTAAAAATATTGACGTGGATTGTATTAATTAAAAATTATAAAATTATCCACAATTAAATTTTCATTTTGTCAAAGTTTTGGTTTTTGAAATTTTCTTTGATTTAATTGGACGAATAGTAGTAACCTGTTGTTTTTCAATTATGTGCCAACGAGTACATGCCGAGACGGAATTTTAGGTTTGGAAATTTGTCCAGATAGCCTAAAAGTTAAACATTTCAAAAATGGAAAAAACGTTATAATTTAGTTATTTGAATTTATTTTTTGTTTGTTCATAAAATTGTTTACTTACTTTTGAAATGAGTTGGTACAAAGGTAGCTACGATCATTGATGCGGTGTTTTTAAAACTAATGGTGTGGTTCGCAATAAATTTAAAATTTAGTGACTTCAAAATATTGAATTTGGCATCAGAAAATTCGAATTTCGCTGGAAAACCAACCAACCAGAGTGCGACACGATTTTTCCGAAGGAAAGTTTTACAGGAAACAAGATAAAAGGAGTTGCTCTAGAGAGGTGTAAGCGTGAAGTCTGCAACTCAACGGCTTCAAAGTGTAATCTTCGAATGTGTAAAAATTACAAATTGGTAATTAATTTAGCGATGATTATGAGCAACTGGAGATTTGTTTGATAGTGAGTGCTACGAAAGAAGAGTATTATGAAAATAGATTATGAAATTTTGAAGATTTGGAAAATTTACTTACCAGCCATGACACGATGTCGCCATTTTATCAAATCGTAGATGCAAGGAATTTGAGGGGTAATCTTCTATTATTCAAGCCATCGTCTTGGTAAATAACTTTTAAATTGTTTATTCACGCTATTTCAACGATGATCTTCGATATTTGTCACTATGCTATGAAAAGTTTGAGGTTAACTACACTTGACGTAAAATTTGCATTTCAAGTCGCATTTATGATCGGATTTCCACATTTAATTAATTAAATACACCAGTGGAACAATTTTAATAATTGGTTCGTGTTATTTAACTGCAAAATTTAAATTAATGTGTTTAACTTTACCGTGTAGTTTTTGCGTATCCGGTGGTAACTACCATATCGACTCCGGTTATTTTTAATGCTATCAACCATCTGAACAGTTAAGAGGCGCCAATATTTGAAAATTAAACAATTTTTTTCATTTTTGTACATTATTTATTTTGTTACAGATGTTTTATTTAGATTATGCTAAAACGTTTGATTATTTTACAAATTGGAGAAATAATTTGCAGTTTAAATGTGTAAATTTGTAGGATAATTCTTCATGATTTTTGAATAATCGATTGTGTCGATAAGTTTAACAACAAAAATTTCGTCTCATGATTATAAATTTAATACTGAATACTATTTTCGTCAAATTAAATTATAATTTTATCCCTGAGAATTTTGTTTTATTGATTGTGGATAGTTTGGGAATAATCTTGGAACCTACTACTGAGGGAGAGTCTCGTAAATGCAAAACTCCGACTTCAACAGCTACGGGACTTGTTGTCGTCAGAACACGACAATATAATAAATCCATTTAATCTTTGAATTAATATAATATTTCACACGGTAAGCAAAAGTTACTGAGTTTAAATTAGATAATTATATAATTTTTATTTAGATTGCAATTCAAACAAGACGTTAATTTCAAAGATTCTATCGTAACTTCCCTTAGAAAATACACCGAAAATAAAACCATTCCATTTATTTTACGTGAAAGAAAATAGAATTAGCGTATTTAAATTAATATCATGCGATTCCAATCGAAAAAATAGATGATACAAAATCGATTATACTTTAGGTTGTTGTCACACTATCAAATTTTTCTAAAGTTTCCCTCACATTTGTTGTGGCAAAATTTTATGTGACGTCATATTTTACTTGTTCAGTTGGTTTGCAAAAAGCGCCGTCACACTATCAAATACGCGTCAAAGATAGCTAGATGGAAGAGGATGGTCACTAGGGTACATTCCTGCGTTCGAGGAGTATATATGGTCGCACGAAGACCTTGATTTGTAAATAAACATCAATACGTATTAATTATAAAATAAATCGAAGTGAAGTTGAAACGAGTTTTATTTGAAGCCGGAGTATTAAGCTTATAAAAATTTGTGGGTTACATATAACAATAATAATAATTTTTATGACTGTGTTTATTGACATCAACGTAGGTAATTTAGGTACGTAAGTGTATTATTTATTATTCTTGATTCACTTTGAAATTTTCTGATCGGTATTAGTAAATCGCAAGTCGTGGTCACAAATTTATGATAAATGCTGAGCGTATTTTATTAATCATAGTATGACAATATAAAGTTAATCGTTTCTAACAAAAAGAAGGAATTTGCTGAGCAAGTACTTTGTTACTGTTTGGCATTGCCTTTAATGAAAAAATATGTGCCACAATCCTTAAGTTTACCCTTTTTTTTTCTTGAAGGGGCTTAAGGTGAAAGGATCGGGGCTAGAGCTGAAAAACGAAAGTAGTACAATGAAAGTAGTGCATGTAAATTTAGCTTACCCTGACAACAAATGCCTGGCTGGCCCTTTGACAGTTTGAAAAAATGAAACTGATGAAGACTCGCCATGCAGTGAAATTTCAAAAATACGGTTAAAAGATGCAAATGATGTATTATGCTCTTTGTTGCGAATTTTATACGCATAATTCCATTTTCTTTCACGTAAAATAAATGGAATGATTTTATTTTCGGTGTATTTTCTAAGGGAAGTTACGATAGAATCTTTAAAATTAACGTCTTGTTTGAATTGCAATCTAAATAAAAATTATATAATTATCTAATTTAAACTCTTACAGTAACTTTTGCTTACCGTGTGAAATATTATATTATTTCAAAGATTAAATGGATTTATTATATTTTTAAATATTCACGTCAATTGGTGTCATTAAGTTAGGTTATGTAAAAATGTAGAAAAAAGCTGTCAACTATTCTTTTAGGTAGGGAGTTAAGAATTTCGATACATTTGAACTACCAATCTTTTTGATTTTAATTAATTTTTAAAAATTGAATTTTTCAAATTGGCTCACTTTAGGGATGCCAAATTTTCACATAATGAAGTTGAAACTAGGATAGAAAGGTATAATGGTAGTGGTGCAGATCTGTGACGACCAAAGTTGGCCTTCCCCTTGTTAGTTGTTGAAACAGGGGTTCAGCGGAGCTCTACTCGTTTGGAAAAATCGATTAACTATAAACAGTGGCATTAAGGTTTTAAGGAATGTCACCTTTCCAAAATACTCCTCAAATTCTTGACGTCAAAATTTGCTACATCTATGTGTAGATTTAAAAATTTTGAATAAATGATCGAAGGTTTAAATGGTCTAAGGTACTGACTATGGCAACACTGGGTGGCGCTTTTACTCGTCCCATCTCTTTTTAACTGCACTATCGCTCAATTGAACTACTGAACGCTCCCATATCTCATGAGTAAGGACCGGATTTTAAGCATTTTTGCAATTTTGTTAATTTTAAAAGCAGCTCTTTGAAATTTGAGATGTGGACCAATTACATAATAAAAAGATGTATTTTAACTATAGTTTTTCATGCTAGTTTTTCGATTTCTTGCTTATTTGCTTTTACTTGAACTTATTTTCTACTTTTGTGCTTATATCTCATCGTTGGGTCTAAGTCTTAATTAATATACTTAGCGGTCCCCCAACGCAACGACGGTTAGATCTTATTTTTTTACTTTTTCGAGTTTTTGTTTTACTTTTTACAGATTTTTTTTGTGTTGGAGGTTTTTTAAATTTTTAATTTAAGCTTTTCATTATTACCCTACTCAATTCTTTTTTGAAACAAAGCGCACGTTATGCTGTTAGAAGTTATGCTATACCCAATTTCTTTGGCCTAGTTCTAGTTCACCATCTTTGGCCAATTTTTGGTGTCAAAAATTTGACACTCTATTACATAGTCTTTAAGTTTCGTGTGTACCATTCCAAAGAAAAATTTCACGTCTAGTGAGATAACATTGTAATTATCAGGAATGTTAAATTCCTTAACTTCTATGTTCCAAAGAAATAAAAAAGAAGTATTGTCCAAGAATCTTTAGTGTAGTAATTTGTTTTTCCTAAAATGTTAGAAATTATTTTATTCTATAAAAATGTTGATGGTTTGTATGTAGGGGACTTATGGTTAGCAACAATTGAGTCGCCCAGATGCAAACTCAGACATAGACAAAAAAAATTTTTTTTGAGTTTTTGGTATCAAGGAACTCATAATAATTATAAGATTAATTAGATACGAGGGGTAAATCACGAGCATAAATGGTGTACACCAGACTTCAAACTTCCTCGGACTACCCAGACTTCCTCAAACTTCCTCGGACTTCCTCGAACTACCCGAGACTTCCTCGGACTACCCCAGACTTCCCGAGACTTCCTGAAACTACCCGAAACTTCCTCAGACTACCCAGACTTTTTCGGACTACCTCAGACTTCCTCAAACTACCCAAACTTCTCCGGACTTCCTCAGACTACCCGGCTCTATTGAATTAAAGTTTTATTCCTCAGTACCTTAATTGACCTTAATTAGTTTCTTTTACATAAACAAATCTATTATCTCAACGAATTTGCTCTATTTTAAATATAAAAGCCTCCAAGTTCTGTATAAAAATAGTTAAAAACTTTCTTTGTACGAAATTCTATCTATTTGCTACGTGCAAATTATGTTAACATCAAACTTTATTATGTTAATTCATTTTATATAATGAATAAGTGAATCCAAAGTTAGATGACCAATTTTCTGCAGAGTAGAGGTGGAGGAAAAACGTGCCAGTGCCTTTGTGTAAACGGTCTTGACGGATTTGCGTTTCTGATGTACTTAAACTATTTTAAAAATGTTCTTTAAAATTGAATACAGAGAGCAAGAAAGTTCGCCTCTTCTATAAAAAAAAGTTAATAACAAAAGTTCAATTTTTTAACGTTAGAAGCGCTACCGTCAAGATTTCTCGCTAATTCTTCAATAAAGGAGCGAGAAAGTTTGACATTAGCGCCTCTAGCGTTAAAATAATGAACTTCTTTTCTGAAATTCTAGAGGACGCTAACGTCAGCTTTTTCGCTCCCTATATACAGTGCGTTCCACTTAAGCCCATGGGCGACCGCGGCGTGGTTCTATGGTTTTTTGATTGGACTAAAAATCGAACGCGGTTATTTCATTAGACTGACGATCAACCGTGGTCGTCGTGGGCTTTAAATGGAACGCACCCTTAACATAGTATGTACCAGTATCGTAGCAAGGATTTCATTTCAAGGGGGGCACTTGTAAAAAGTAAAATTTTTGGTGGTTCCTCTTTCGAGAATTTTTATTATTATAAACTAATTTTCTTTATATTTAAACTTCAAAATATCGAGTTATTATTAAAATTAAAAATTAATTAAACAATTTATTATTTATTATTGTATATCTTATTCTGATGACGGACGATATAATCGTCTGAAAGCTTAATAAATCGTTTAATTAATTTTTAATTTTAATAATAACTCGATATTTTGAAGTTTAAATATAATTTAATATCAACGAGTTAATAATTTATCTATTTAAACTAATTTTCTTTTATTTTCAAAAAAAAATATTTTTTTAACATTTCGGGGGGGCCACGTGCCTCAGGTGCCTCCCCCTGGCTACGGGGCTGGGATGTACAATGTACATAAGATAATATCAATACAAAAATTGATGATTGATATTTTATATTGATTGATTGATGCAAAAATAAAAAAAAATTAAAAACATTGATTTAAGATTCAAACAAATACTAAATCCGGATGTAGCTCATTAGCGTAACAGGCAGCGTTGCCAGCTTTAATCTTTTTTTTTACAACAAGCCAGCTACAAATTTAAAAATGTTTTGCATGCCACATACCCGAATGTAAGAAACTCAATGACATGCCCAACCAACTTTTTTCTGGGGTGAGCAATTCCAAATTTGTTAACTGAATTAATTAAGAAGTTCCAACTTTTTGTAAGTTTTGCAACTTTTTGTAAATTTAGACATAAAAATATGCCAACTTGACCAACTTTTGATTGTTTTTGCCAAATTTATAAAATTTTGGCGGGATCTACCCCCATCCTCCTTGGGCACGTCCCTGAAAAAACTTTTTGTAAAAACTCAAATTATCTCTTTATTAACAAAATAAACCTAGATACATTGTGCGAATTTTTATTAAAAGTCAAAATGTAAAATCTTTGAAAAGTCGCATGAAAAGTGTAATGGGCCACAAGTTGCTTATCTCTGATGTAATCAGGGGCCGCACTAGCAAGATTTTCAGGTTGTGCGAAATCTAATTTTGCCCCCCTCTCCTATGTATAGACTAAACTGATAAAAAACAAACAATTTTTACTTTAATTATTATAACTCAGACCTCCGAGATATTGATATAGTAGTCTAAGTTTGGATGAGAAACAAATAACATAAAAAAAAATAAAATTTTGTTTCTGTTATATTCTTGATGATTTTTAAAATTTGTAATTACTAATTAATAATTAAAGTCATAGTGTAGCATTGTTATTGTAATAAAGGGAGGAAGAGATGAATAAAGATTGACAAACGCTGATTTAAAGAATATAAAAATAATTAAAAATTAATTAAATACAACAATCAAAGATGTACCCGGGGGGGGGGGGGGATTTTTAAAAATTTTATAAATTTGGCAAAAAGTTGGCTAAATTTGGCATTTTTCATGTCCCAATTTCTTAAATAAAAAATAAAAATTTTTTAATTCCGATAATAAACAACATTATTCTCAAAAAAGAGTTGGGACTTCCCGAGACTTCCCGGGACTACCTCGGACTTCCCGGGACTACCTGAGACTTCCCGGGACTATCTCGGACTTCCCGGGACTACCTCAGACTTCCCGAGACTACCTCGGACTTCCCGGGACTACCCAAGACTTCCACAATACTGTACACCAGACTTCCCACGTGATTTACCCCTCGATTAGATACCAAAAACTAATAAAAAAATTTTTTTTTGGTTTTGTCTGGGTTTACATCTGGACGACTCAATTGGTTCAAGAGGTGTTCCATTTTTATGAATTTTAGGTAGACCATAAATTCTAGGAGGTATAAATAAGCAGCCATGTAAAATTTTAAAAATATAACTTGTCAAGAGCCGAGCTAAAATTGAAAAGACTTGAATGAAAATCAACTCCTACAACACAATGAAAGCTTAAAAAAAAATACCTAATATTCTAATGTTAAGTGACATTACTTTCTTTTTAAAAAAACAACTGTTCCAAGGCGTGTTTAAATGAAAAAATGTTATTTATTAAATCAGTCATTTTACAGGAATCTCCATGCTATTCAAATAGCTGCCCTCAAATCAAGATGGAAGAAGTGGAATTCAAGTTGGAAGATTTGCATCATTCCATTGACATCAAAGACGAACCTTCAATTTTAGCATTTCAGCTGGATGGAGAAAACAAATTAGAAACAGGCCGGAGACGCTTTGCATGTAAAACTTGCAACTTCAAATGCAGAACAAGATCAATTTTAAAAATCCATTTAAGAACTCATACCGGCGAGAAACCATTTGCCTGTGTGGTATGTGACTATAAATGTGCACGTAAAGAAGGTTTAAAAAATCATATAAGAACTCACTCCGGAGAAAGACCGTTTGCGTGTGAAATTTGTGATTACAAATGTATAAAAAGGGAAAGTTTAAAAATTCATTTGAGAACTCATACCGGCGAAAAGCCGTTTTTGTGTAATCTTTGTGATTTTAAATGTGCAGAAAGGGGACATTTAAAAAACCATTTGAAGACTCACACCGGCGAAAAACCGTTTGCGTGTGAAGTATGTAATTATAAATGTGCATATAAAGAGGGGTTAAAGAACCATTTAAAAACTCACACAGGCGAAAAACCGTTTGCGTGTGACGTATGTAATTTTATATGTGCACATAAAGAAAGTTTAAAGAACCATTTAAGAACTCATACCGGTGAAAAACCGTTTTTGTGTAGGATTTGTGACTATAAAAGTGCACGTAAAGGGAGTTTAAAAAGACATTTACAAATTCATACCGGGGAACGACCGTTTGAGTGTGATACATGTGACTACAAATGCGCACTAAAGGGAGATTTAAGAATGCACCTATTTATTCATACTGGGGAAAAACCGTTTGAGTGCGAATTGTGTGACTACAAATGCATAAAAAAGGGAAATTTGATAAGGCATTTGAAAACTCACACTGGTGAGAAACCGTTTGAGTGTGAAATATGTCGTTACAAATGTGTACAAAAAGGGGATTTAAAAATTCATTTCAGAATTCACACCGGCGAGAAACCGTTTGTTTGTGAAATTTGTAACTACAAATGTACACGTAAAGAGACTTTAAATAGACACTTGAGAACTCACACCGGCGAAAAACCGTATGTGTGTGAAATTTGTGACTACAGATCAATAGAAAAGAGAAGCTTAATGAAGCATTTGAGAACTCACATCGGTGAGAAACCGCATTTGTAATTAAAAATATATAGAAAAGAGATTTAATATTAAAGAGTGATACATCAGCTGATTTTTTTCGAGGTAAACAAACCTAACCCGCAAAGATCGTGAAACGAATCCATCACTTTTTGCTACATTTATCATAAAATAATTGTAATTTTGCCAAAATTGTAAATTTCTTTTTATTTAGGGGCGGATCCTGTTTTTAAACATTAATTATGTTTACGGATAATGTTTTTAAACATTAGTAAATTTGATTGTAAAAACAAAAAAAATTTTAATTAGAACTAAAATAAATATAAATAAATTATATACCTATTGTATTGTATTGTATTGTACTTAGGGGTCGTTTGGCTACGAGAGCCTTTCAGAACTGCGACCAGTATTGATCTTTTGTTCATAACCCTACTAATTAGTTATTCAGGAATTCAATTTCGCTTGCGAAACACAGAATGCTCCTGAGAGGTAAGCTTTTTACCTCTTTGGGCGTCAGTTGTATCTGTCCCATATGTTTAAGCCTAGTTCTGGCTAAGGCATTGCAGTTACAGAGGATGTGCTCGGCCGTCTCTGTTTCCGATTCACAAAGTCTGCATCTGTCGTTTCCTTCCAGCCTCATTTTTTTGAGGTGATATTTCACCGGGCAGTGTCCGGTGAACAGCCCCGTAATGAGTCTAATTTCGTTCTTTGTTAGAAGAAGAAGAAGCTTTTTTGCTTCTGCAGTCGAGTACTTTATAAATTTCTTCGCCTGTCTTTGTCCTGGTGTATTTTTCCAGAAGGTTTCTTTGCTCTTCGCCTCCCATTTATGGACCTCCAACCCGCTGTGTGCTTTGGTTAACCCACAGAATGGTTCGGGTCCAGTCGGGGGCGTTCTTGAGCCTGATCTAGCTAGTCTGTCAGCTATTTCATTACCCTCTATTCCCTCATGACCTGGCACCCAGCGTAGGTCAATTTTATTTTTTTGCCAGCGTAGCAAATTTTCCAAGAAGATAATGTAATATTATCATATTGATAATTGAAAGACAATGCTTCGTTGAAAATTGTTCTAAAGTACAATCAGGGGCTTGTACTTTGGGACCATGTTAATTTGACGTCAGGACGACAATAAATAAGTAAAAAAAAACTTAAAATTTATAGAACATATTTATTAAGACATACTGTAGCAAGACAAGAAGTCATTGGAAAGGATAATTGCTCCATACGGCGTTCTGTGCCTCCAACTACTGTGAGTTTTAGTAATTTCTTCAAAACGTCCAAATCGTTGATCTCCTACAATTGATTCAATTCAATCACTTAAATGTGTGTGGCTTTATGAAATTCTTAACATATTTTATAAAAATTTCGGAATTTGACCATCCGCTAACTACAAGCAAGAGAGTGTCCCAAAGTACAAGCACAGCACTACTTATTATTATTGACATATAACCGTCCAAACCTAAAAGTTAAAATTCAACACTATGAGAAAATAGTTAGCCTTATATGTGTATTAAGTAATACCGTATGCAGCAAAACCATTGTAAATAAAATTTACCTGGTAAAGATGTGGAAGTCAAGCGATTAAATAATACATCATCTACCTTAAAACGCAAAACGTTCAACAACAAACACATAATCGGGCATTTATAATTTATTTTATGGTGAAATGACCTCTATCCGTTAGCAGGATAACCTCTTAAAACGAAAAGTGATACATTTGAATATTAGTATTAAAAACTTAATGTCTCGAAGTACAAGCTGTCTCAAAGTACAAAGATCTCCCCTAATATTTTTAAAAACAAGCAAAGAAAATTTAAAAAACTAAAGAGGAAAAAATAATTTTTCGTGTTTCCATGAGTAAAGTGGTTTCAATTTTTTAAAACATTAATTTTCGAGGCTTTTCAATAAAAGTACATTATTTGTCGACGCGTCAGATAAGCACAAAAGCTGCCTGTGAAACAAAAACTGTCGCGTGGTGTCGCGTCGCCTAAGTGTGCGAGCACTTTTAAACATAACATAGTAAATGTAATCTGTATTTTTTTTGCTTTAGTTTTTTTTTGTTTGAAAGGTGACTTGATCGAGAGTGTTCTTAGCTATGATTCAAAAAAAATCTGTTTAGCCGTTCGAAAATTATTTGCTGTTTTCTAATGTAATTGATGAATGCAGGGCCGTACTTGTAAATTACAAGTTGTAATATAAAAAACTGATGAACGCAGGGCCGTACTAGTAATATTTAAAGTTTAAAAAGCATCAAATAAAACTTAAATTAAAAATTTTAAAAACCCCCGACAAAGAAGATCTTTAAAAAGTAAAAAATAAAATCCAAGAGTCGTCGCGTCGGGGGACCGCTCTAAGTAAATAAAATAATAAAATTAAATTAAAAATTTAAAAAATCCCCAACAGAGAAAATCTTTAAAAAGTAAAAAATAAAATCCAAGCGTCGTCGCGTCGGGGACCTAGGTAGTTGACGTGTATTTAAATTTTATACTGTATCATTTTTAGTTGTATTCTGTTTTTATTTTATTTACTTAGCGGTCCCCCGACACGACGACGCTTGGATTTTATTTTTTACTTTTTAAAGATTTTCTCTGTCGGGGGTTTTTTAAATTTTTAATTTAATTTTATTTGATGCTTTTTAAACTTTAAATTTATATATTTTAACTTTATATATTACTAGTACGGCCCTGCCATCAACTTTTTATATTACTAGTACGGCCCTGATTTCATCAACTCGATTACAAAACAGCAAATGTTCTTTGAACGGCTAAGGGTGACTTGTATAGATCTAAATTTAAAATTTGAAACTGTAGATTAACCAATCACAATAGTCAAAATCCGAATTTAAACCATAGTTACCGGTTAAACTTGGACTATACAAGTCACCCTGAACCGATTTTTTTGAATCATAGCTAAGAACACTCAATCAAGTCACCTTTCAAACAAAAAAAACTAAATCAAAATCGGTTCATTCGTTTGGGAGCTACGACGCCACAGACAGACACACACATACACAGATACACACGTTAAACACATAACACCCCTCCTTTTGGGTCGGGGGTTAAAAACAGAATACAACTAAAAATGATACAGTATGAAATTTAAATACACGTCAGCTATACCTAGGTCCCCCGACGCGACGACGTTTGGATTTTATATTTTACATTTTAAAGATTTTCTTTGTATTGGTTTTTTTAAATTTTTAATTTTTAAGATTTAGTTTTTTAAATTTCTTCTAAGCCATAAAATTTAAAACAAACATTTTTGTGAATTTTTGGTAAAGGCCGCACAGAAAAAAATGTGTACTTAAAAGTAGAACAATTTGTGCCTAGATTGTCTACAGGTACAAATTGTGTAAAAATTTAGCACAATTTGTGCTATAAAATAGTACAATTGCGCTAGAGATGACTGAATTTGACTAAAATTAAGTACAATTGTACCTAATTTTCACCCAATTTGTACTTGTAGACAATCTAGGCACAAATTGTTCTACTTTTAAGTACACCTTTTTTTTCTGTGCGTATGACACGTGTATAAATTTGTTAGCAAAGATAATAACCCATTGATTGGTCAAACAAACCAATGCTGGTACTGATGTTGATTGGTTCAACCAATCAATGGGTTTTACATTGCACACTGTTTCAAATTTTTGTTTAAATTTACTCACGTGTCACACGGTCTTAAGACAGTATAAAACACAATAATTTCAAATTTTTTGAATGTAATCTCTGTAGTATTATATAAATTTATCTACCACCACATCATTAAATAGTATATTACTGGCCGAGCCTCGAAAATGAGCCGTTACTGGGCGCACAGCTATGTTGAAAAGCAAGCTTTAGCAAGCGTTTCCAAAGCTGTAAGCCCAGTAACAAATCATTTTCGAGTCGAGGTGAGTATATTATTTTGTCGAAAAACAACAATTAAATATATAATTCCAAAAATAAAAAATATTCTTTACAAAAAAATTAAATATTATAATATAACCCTGTACATTTTTCTGTTGGTACATGATGAAATGTTATTTTACTATATTAACAAAATAACAAGAGATTCATTACACGTCTGTTTTTAAAGTGACTAGAGAATGTTGTGTTTTCTCCACCTGATAGGTCGCTCGAAAAGTGACTTTTTCTCAATGTTTTCCGACAAAATTATTTTTCTACTAGCTACCTGTCCGTGGACGGGCTTTTGACCTAGTTTTTCTATAATTATTCACAGTAACAAAAGAGTCTGAGACGGTCAGCAGGTAACGCGATCAACTGCGAATGCGAGGTACCGGGTTCAAGTCCGGAAAAGGGCAACTTTCTTATGACTAATTCTCCGTGCTTCGGAAGGCACGTTAAGCCGGTGGTCCTCCTGGGTTAATGAATGGCCATTATTAACATAAAAACCAGGGTTACAGGCTCGTCTGGAGGCAAGTCTAGCAAACTACCTATCGGACGTTAAACAATTTATATGCTCACAGATCTAGCACTGCTAAGGAAACGACGCAGTGGCTGGAAATAACAAGCCCTAGGCTTAGGCTGAATTTATTCAGTTGAAGAAGAAACAAAAGAGTAGTTTCCATTTTGTTGACATAGTTTACAACTGCACATGAAGTGTTCTGATTGCTCTTTTTGAAATGTTACAACATCTAAATTTGAACATTTTTCGAAATGCACCCATCTTCTACTTAGATCGCATTTTATAAATTTTTTGCAAGTGGTTGTTCCACAAATAAGACATTGATCTGCCATATTTTGGGAAAATAATAAGAGTAATCTTTGAATTGAAATTCTATACTCCTCAGGATCAAAATAGCTTTTTTCCTAAATTGTGCCGATATTTCTTTAAATTATTAGTTTGGACTAGTACATCTATATAGTAAATAACATATATTCCACAATTGTGCCCATCATCGGTTTGTTTAGGAATTGGAATAGGATTTTTCAAAACTCTCCAATTTCTTATATTAATTTTGCGTTCATTAAAACATATTATTGTATTCTATTTACCAAAATAAATTTTTATAATATTAAGAATTTTTTCGGTATCGATTTCAAAATTTCCAGGATCTAAAATGTAAACCGTATGCATACGGTTGACATGCATAGCATAATTAATATCCAGTGTACGTTATTTAAATTATACGGGATTACAATAAAGTCAATTGTATTAAAACTTTTTAGGAAAGGTTTGAAATTTCTGTAACTTTTTAAATTTAAAAACAAAAAAAAAACAATATTTGAACTGATACGGTGTTTATGTAATAAATGTTATTACAATTTTGTAGCAAACTTATTGCTGCGACATCAATACAGTAATCGGTAAGCCATTTATCAGTATTGTTTACGGGAGTAGATACTGCATTATGATTTATGACTATGATGAACAGATGAAAACTATTTAATATCTGTTGTTATTAATTTTAATTCTTCGTTTTCGTAATATTCCTAACGTAAAGTTAATATTTAAAACAGCGCATTTTATGTAGTAATTTGAATTAAAAAATAATCCATTTTGTAATGCTTGAAAATCTGGATTATCGTCTGCATCTGTATCATTTACACGAAGATCATCTGCGACATCAATATCTGATTCTAAAATCTACATTAATATTATCATCTTTACTAATATGACCATCTACACTAAGATCCACATATAAACTAATATCCCCATCTACACTAATTTTATAATCATTACGTATTAATTGTCCTGTTTAATTCTTCATTTTTGTTTATTGGATTTTAGAGGGCCGCTTTAGTTAACAAACATTTTGCAAAATAGTCAGTTTTCTGAGAAATCCTTTTTCTCCACATTTCCATTTGTAAAGGATTATCAATTTCATCTTTAAACCGTTCACGACTATTTTTAGATTTGTTCGGTTTTAATCCAATTTCTGAACTAATTGATTTCAAATCCACTTCAATTTTTCCCACGCAATTGGTTAAGAAAAGTATATTATTAATATAAAACTCTTATTAGTTTTCTATTGGTGATTTATATTAGTCTATACCTTAAGACCGGTCTGTTATTGCAAATAAGTCCGCCCTTTAGTAGTTATAAGGGCAAAACCTTCGGTTTTTGTCTATTTCTTTTACATTTTGAGAAACTTTGTCTATCTTTGATTGGCTGCGTCTCGGTTAATATTGGGTTGAGAAATTTGTTTTACCCACCAAATTTTAGCAAATTTACTGCTCTATAACTTTGTAATAAACTATGGTACCTAAAATTTAAACCTAATTGCACTCGACTATATGGATATTTCCGATATTTTACACCGTTTAAAAGTTAAAGCACATGCTAATTGTAGGGTCGGCGGACATAAGCACATAAGTCAAAAATGTTAAGTTTTCACATGAAGTCAAATTATGTGCTTTTAGTACGAATATAGTGGTAACAATCCTTAGGATTGAAAGAGAACGCCTAAGTGTTTTGGTGAGCTACATACCAAATTAACTTATGTGCTTGTCAGATTGTGTGTTATTGAAATAAACACAGTTTGCTATCATAAAAAAAAATTGTGAATTTTTGACTTATGTGCTTATGTCTGCCGACCCTACAATTTATTTTTATCATATATCACCTGATAAAGCTCATCTAACCTGTCTTAATCGACACTTTGTGTGATATGATAAGAAATGGGTCTCATTTGTGTTCGTTAAGTCAGGTTTCACTGTACTGTAGCTGTAGCTGACACTTGACATCCGCGGAGCAGATGCGGGCGATAGCCCGCTTATCTCCTTCGTCTGATTGGAAACCTGACGTTGAGAATTTTTACAGGGATTTCAAACCCGAGGAGCGGCGTCGAGCCGGTGTTTTGTTTATTATTGCGCTATAAGGTAAGCACTGCGGGGCCGGAGGCTAACGTCGAACTGTCCGCGCGTGCACGCACGCGTGAGACAATCCCCGCGCCCGCGCGATGTGCTTACCTTGGGCCCCTCCTACAACAGCAGAGCCTCAGTCGCGCCGTTACCACAGCGTTTTTATTAAAATAAAAAAAAATTACAATTTACAAATTTAACAATAATCTAACAATAGGCGCTGAAAAAAATTAAAAAACACAAGCTGAAAAGGAAGAAGATTAATTGGACAGGACAATGACGGATAATTGTAACCTCCCCGAGGCAGCGTTAACACTCCTCACTGGAACACGCCGTCCTCGGAGTCAGAGTCTGAATACGTGACGTCTGGTGTTGGGTTGTTTTGTTGGGGTGATCTGGGGTGGGGAGATAATACAACTGTCTTAGGGATAATTATATCCTTGAGCCTAGGCGTCCTTGGGTGGTCGTTTGTGTCGTAACGACCCAGGGCTTGGATGAGTGGATTGGGGCAGTCGGCAAGTACAATTTAGATGTTAGGTCTTTTATGAAGGAATCCAGGGGCTTGACTCCAGAAACCGCTTGAAGTTGTCTACTAGTGACAAACCATGGGGCGTCCATGGCTTGTCTTATGCAGACGTTTTGCATGGTTTCCAATCTTTTCATTTGATTAGAAGATGCGAACCCCCATGCCGGGACCGCGTACGTAAGGATTGGGCGGATGGCCGCCTTGTAGATCCTGATCCGATCTTTGTGGCGCAGGCAGCTATTTCTACCCATCAGTGGAGCAAGAGAGCTCTTAAGGGCTTTAGCTTGGGATACACAGTTTGCTATGTGTTTGGACCAGCTTAGTCTTGGGTCGAGGGTGATCCCGAGATATTTGGCCTTCCAAGTCCTTCCAAGGAATTACTTCGCCATACATCTCGATTTTGTCGGGGGGGGGGGGGGTGTTGTTTTCTATCGAATATGATAGCTTCGCTCTTCCCCGGGTTTACTACAAGTCTCCACTTGTAGAACCAGGGTTGAAGAAGCTTCAGCGTATCACGAACGATAGTAACGTTCCTCTTTCGTCTCGGGTGAGTTGTAACGATCGCAGTGTCGTTAGCAAAAATACCCATCGTTACGTTTTGGGGAATAGGAATGTCGTGGGTATATATGTTGAAGAGCGCGGGGGTTACGATAGATCCTTGGGGCACCCCCGCGTGTATAGGTTTAATCGTGGAGAATTGTGCATAATTATGTTATAATTTTTGTATTACCAATCACTTTTGTGACAGAATATTTAGTATTAAATAAAACTCAATACCAAATAATGTGTATAATATAACATTTTAAGTAATTTTGTATTCTTTCTTTATATCTTCTTCTTTTTAAGTGCCTCTCCGTTTTGGATGTTGGCTATCATCTTGACTATTTGGACCTTATTCACCGCTGCTCGGAAGACCTTAATGGTCGTCATAGAGTACCATGTTTTTACTATATAGAAAACATTTTTAAAGTTATTCGTTTTTGTACCACTTTTCTTTAGATTTATTTTATACATTTTTCAATACATAGACATTCCTGAGATTAGGTGCAAGAATATAACCGAGCTAAGGGCGTCGGAACATGTTATAGGAAGTGCGAAGGCCGAGCTATTCTAAGCAAATGAGCAGAAGTCCGAGAGCTAAATAAAAAAAGTAGTAGATTTTCAGTAACGACGATTACCAAAAAATTGGTTTATGAAATTTTTGTAACAAGAAAGTTAGATAAAGAGAGGTGCACGTCGCTGGTTTTTTTTTGGTTCAAATTTTTGGATCAAGTTATTGTCAATCGTTAAAGTCTTGTTAGAGCCTAAATGAACTTCTATTCTTTTTGCTTGAGCCTTAACTGTCACCGAGTTCTTTGAAAAATAGCTGAGAGGGGGCTGTAGACATATTACCCTTTTGTGTTTCATGATGGCGAAGATCGGATGTGGCAGGGAGAAGGAGAAATTTACCCTAAAACCTAAATAAAAATGACTAGCTCATGGTGTGGAACTGGGACGTACTAATGACTTAAACTTAAAAGTCCTATAGAAAGCCAGTTAATGGATTGACACTCGTACTTATTGCACTACCTTAGAACTTAAGAAGATGATGATCTTAACCCATGGTGTGGAAAGTTTTTTGTCTAGATGGGAAATAGCACGGACTAATGACCTTAACTCATGGCTTTCATGGTGAAGAAAGACAGCCCTGGAGAAGATCAGTTTTTGGATTGATTCCCATACTTACTGTTCTACCTCGAAATGCATTTAGGATCATGATCCTAACCTGTGACAGCTCATAGTGTGGAAAATTTGGATGGCCAGATAGAAACTGGGATGGTCTGAGGACTTAACTCATGATCTTCATGGTGCAGGAGGTCAGTTTGGAAACAAATTAAGAGAAAAAGAAAGAAGAGTGGTGTATAAATTTAAATACTTCTGAAATAATAAAAAAAATTTAATAAAGTATTTGCTTCCTATCTAAGAGTGAAGAAATAAATTTGAAAAAAATTCAGAAGGAATAAAAGGCGAAATTAACTGGAAACTGTAAAATTGAAAATTTATATTAATTTAAAGAATTATTTTATTCAATATTTTATTGGGAAAATGGGTCATAATTCTCAAGGCCGACCAATTTGCTACTGACGTCCCATAATTTTTTAGCATCTTCTACATTTTTGGCGTAAGCACTTGGTTCCTTAGCTTTGCATTCGGCGTAATATAACCCACTTTCTTTTCCAACGTTTTCATCGACAGAGCAATAAATAGAAGTTTGACTGCCTTGTTCCGGTGTTTTAAGAAAATAAGGAGCAACATTATAGTAGAGCCATTGAAATCCACGGATGTACGCCGTATCTAAATGTCTTCCCAATTCTGTTGCTATTGCACCTGGATGTAAAGCATAAGTTGTAACACCGGTAATGTTGGCTTCTGTAAAGAAATAGATTGAATTTTTTAGAAAAAAGAAATTATTAAATATTTCCTACCTTTTAACCTACGAGACAGCTCTTTGGTAAACAATACATTTGCCAATTTACTATAACAATATGCAGCAAATCCATTATATGGACGAGTTTCCCAATTAATATCATCAATATCTATCTGTGTTCGTGTATCTATAATAAAAATTGATTATTAAATAGAGGAAGTTATTTCATAATAATCAAAATAAAATTACTAGAAATAGCAAACTTACACTCGTGGGCTAAAGACGACACATTAACGATACGAGCTGGAGCACTTTTAATAATTTTGGGCAACAATAACAGGGTAAACAAGAAATGACCAAAATGGTTGGTACCAATTTGGATTTCAAAACCATCTTTTGTTTTACCCTCAGGGCAAGTCATGATGCCGGCATTGTTAAGCAAAATGTTAATCTGCTGCTCTTCTTTTACGATTTTTGCGGCGCATTTTCTGACCGACTCTAAGCTGGTTAAATCCAATTCCACCATATCTAAAGATCCCAAATTGGCTTTTCCATCGCAATTTTTTTTTATATCAGAAATAGCGGCTTCAGCTTTGTCCAAAGATCTGCACGCTATTAAAACACGTGCACCTACAATGAGAAATTTTTTACAGCAAATGAATGTGTTATAGTTACAATTCATTTACTTACCTCTCAAATAAAAATCCTGAGCGGTGAATTTTCCAATTCCTGTGTTTGCACCTGTTATTATTGCTGTTTTTCCATCCAATCGAGCGGTAGAAGTACATGTTGCACTAAAAATTTGACCCATCTTCAAGTCTTGCACTCAATATTATATTATTATCAAAATTATAAATCAGCGAACGAAATAATTTTAGATTAAATAATATGGTTAAGATAAGATAAATATAACTTGAGTGGACACTGTTATCTAAAATTTACAATTTATTCTGTTATCCACTTTAGTGTAAGAAGCTAAATGGATAAAATTAGATATAAAATATTAAAAAAATAACTAAAATTTAATGGATTCTCGTTAATCTATTCATGCGCGTTATTTTCCGTTTCAAATTTCTGTTAACCAATTTTACCGTAAAATATTTAATATATTAGATGTATATAATTGCGTAGGTATTTTATTAGCGGGTTTGCCGAAAAGGCACATTTTTTGTAGATATTTGTTGTCAATTCCGCTATAAATTTATCGAGTGTTTTTTGCTCCCGTTGCAGCATGGATCTAGCGGTTAAAGACAAACCATGGTAGTTACAATTAACTGATTAATTGGGGCGCTGATTGTTTGTGTGACGCTACGATTGTGTGCTCCGTAGAATTTTTCATTCACATAAGTCATATGAGAAAAATTGTAGCTGTTGGGAATTGGTCAATTAGTGGCCAACTGCTGTCAATGTGACAACAGGAGAATTCTGATTAGTTCCTAAACAGCACTTTTGTGCGACATCAGCTATATGTCGTTTAATAATGTTTTTCTTATGTTGTGAATACCCAAAATTTTCATTCAAATTTTAAACCACAGTTTTATTTCATTTTTTCTAGCTTATAATAATAGACGACTTTTTTTATCTTTTTAACCCCCGACCCAAAAAAAGGGGTGTTATGCGTTTAACGTGTGTATCTGTGTGTCTGTCTGTGCGGTCGTAGCTCCCAAACGAATGAACCGATTTTGATTTAGTTTTTTTTGTTTGAAAGGTGACTTGAGCGAGAGTGTTCTTAGCTATGATTCAAAAAAATTGGTTTAGCCGTTCAAAATCATTTGCTGTTTTCTAATCTAGTTGATGAAAGCAGGGCCGTAAGTGTAATATAAAAGTTTAAAAAGCATCAAATAAAACTTATCTAGTATATTAAAAATTTAAAAAACCCCCGACAAAGAAAATCTTTAAAAAGTGAAAAATAAAATCTGAGCGTCGTGACGCTTAGATTGTATTTTTTTGTATTTATTTTTTGTCGGTTTTTTTTTTAATTTTTAATTTAATTATTTTATTTAACAGTAGAGATTAATTTTTTTGAGTATTTGTAAAATAAGAAAAACATTATTAAACTACATGTAGCTGACGTCACACAAAAGTGAGGTTAAGGATCAGAATTCTGCTGCAGTCACATTGACAGCAATTGGCTTCTAATAGACGAACTGGCAACAGCGCAAATGTTTTTATTAGTACATGTAACTATGGCAGGAGGAGACCGTCCTATGGGCAAAGTGGCAAGAGTATACATTTTATTCATTCACTTAAACTTTTTTAGATTTTAAGAAGAATATTGCTTTCCTTTTCTGGGAATTAAAAATCCGATTGGCGAGGTAGATTAGTCTCCATATTTCATAATTCAGATAAATCAATATTGATTTTACCATAGCGTGTGGATGCCTACTGGAAGAAACCCAGCTAAGAAATTCTGTATAGTCCCCGATTTGAACCCAGAATTTCCGCTCTGTACTCAACCAGCGGTCACATTACTCCACGGCTGTGGCTCATTTTATATCTTATTGAAATATTAATGAATAATAATAAAAAAAAGTTTTAGCTTTTATCATTTTTAAAATTAACCTTTTTTTAACATAATTAGCATCAGGTCGTTATGAACCACCATCTTGCTGGTACCTCTCAAAGAGTCGTTTTCAGAATTTTGTAGCTTTATATAACACAAATAAGCTAAAACTAATCTTTATAATATCTTACAAAGTTTTGTGCCGCCAGTTCCCGGACTATTAGGATAAAAAATTTATTAGTAAAGTAACCTGAAGTCATATTGATTTTGATTCTGTGTTGCCAAACCAAATCCTAGAATCATTTCTATGATATGTAAGTCTTAAAGATTTAAGTCTTAATCATAAAGCAAAAATATTTCTTTGGAATAGTAGGTACCATATTAGACTTCTCTACACAGTAGCGGCGGAAAGTTTTTTGCTCATTAATTTCGAATTAAGACAACACATTCAAAAATTAATCCTTTAATAACTAATTCTCAAAAGATAATCCGATATATTTCTCTATATAAGTAAGGATATTCATTGAGAAAATAATACAAAAACTTATATGTATTATGGCAGCACATTAAGACAGTAGTAAAAGTGTTGAGGATAAACCTTCAAACCTGACCATTCGCGAGGTCATCGTGGCGCAACTTAACTAGCTGCTAAGATATACACATTTCAAAAATAAATCAATTATAACCAAACTACAACAACGACAGACATGTTGTAATCTTATGCTATATAAGGTAAACATCAAATCATTTACATTTCTTACACAGTACCAGAACGAATTTGAAGATCACCGCCAAGACCAACATCATCAACAAGAAATGACTCCTGGATTTGGTTGGGCATGAAAAAATCAACAGCAAAATGACTGCAGGTTGCCTAACCAACAAATGTTTTACCATAACCAACTACAACATAAACAACCAAGGAACGAAGGAACGTATCTTACACACTACCAGAACCAATTTGAAATTCACCATCTAGACGAACATCACCAACAAGAAATGACTTGTAGTTTTTGGTTGGACAATACAGAATCAACAGCAAAATGACTGCAGGTTGCCTAACCAACAAATGTTTTGCCATAACCAACTACAGCATAAACAACCAAGGAACGAAGGAACGTATCTTACACAGTACCAGAACGAATTTGAAATTCACCTTCAAGACCAACATCATCAACAAGAAATGATTTTTGGATTTGGTTGGGCAATACAGACTCAATAGCAAAATGACTGCAGGTTGCCTAACCAACAAATGTTCTACCATAACCAATTACATAATAAACAACCAAGGAACGAAGGAACGTATCTTACTCACTACCAGAACGAAAGTGAAATTCACCATCTAGACGAACATCACCAACAAAAAATGACTTGTGGTTTTTGGTTGGGGAATACAGAATCAACAGCAAAAAGACTGCAGCTGGCCTAACCAACAAATGTTTTACCATAACCAACTACTACAACATAAACAACCAAGAAACGAAGGAACGTATCTTACAGAGTACCAAAACAAATTTGAAATTCATCATCAAGACCAACATTATCAACATGAAATGATTTCTGGATTTGGTTAGGCAACATAGACTCAACAGCAAAATGACTGCAGGTTGCCTACCCAACAAATGTTTTACCATAACCAATTACAACATAAACAACCAAGGAACGAAGGAACGTATCTTACCCAGTACCAGAACAAATTTGAAGATCACCATCAAGACCAACATCACCAACAATAAATGACTTTTAGTTTTTGGTTGGACAATACAGATTCAACAGCAAAATGACTGCAGGTTGCCTAACCAACAAATGTTTTACCATAACCAATTACAGCATAAACAACCAAGGAACGAAGGAACGTATCTTACACAGTACCAAAACGAATTTGAAATTCATCATCAAGACCAACATTATCAACATGAAATGATTTCTGGATTTGGTTGGGCAACATAGACTCAACAGCAAAATGACTGCAGGTTGCCAAATCAACAAATGTTTTACCATAACCGACTACAACATCAACAACCAAGGAACGAAGGAACGTATCTTACACAGTACCAGAACGAATTTGAAATTCACCATCAAGACCAACATTATCAACATGAAATGATTTCTGGATTTGGTTGGGCAACATAGACTCAACAGCAAAATGACTGCAGGTTGCTTAATCAACAAATGTTTTACCATAACCAACTACAACATCAACAACCAAGGAACGAAGGAACGTATCTTACACAGTACCAGAACGAATTTGAAATTCATCATCAAGACCAACATTATCAACATGAAATGATTTCTGGATTTGGTTCGGCAATACAAACTCAATAGCAAAATGACTGCAGGTTGCCTAACCAACAAATGTTTTACCATAACCAACTACAACATAAACAACCAAGGAACGAAGGAACGTATCTTACACAGTACCAGAACGAATTTGAAATTCACCATCAAAACCAACATCATCAACAAGAAATCATTTCTGGATTTAGTTGGGCAATACAAACTCAATAGCAAAATGACTGCAGGTTGCCTAACCAACAAATGTTTTACCATAACCAACTACAACATAAACAACCAAGGAACGTATCTTACACAGTACCAGAACGAATTTGAAATTCACCATCAAAACCAACATCATCAACAAGAAATCATTTCTGGATTTGGTTGGGCAATTCAAACTCAATAGCAAAATGACTGCAGGTTGCCTAACCAACAAATGTTTTACCATAACCAACTACAACATAAACAACCAAGGAACGTATCTTACACAGTACCACAACGAATTTGAAATTTACCATCAAGACCAACATCATCAACAAGAAATGACTTGTGGATTTGGTTGGGCAATACAGCCATTATCAGTTGATAATTCATTACCCCTTGTAAAATATGGCTTTAAAACTTCATCTGTTACTTTATTTGGCCACCCCCGATCACAAAAATCTGCAACTTTTACTAATACTACGTCCTTAGCCGTCATCCTTGCTACTTCTTCACTTGAGAATGGAATTTCTTTGGTTTGATTAAATGAATTAATCGACGATTCTACATTGGTTGTGTCTGATAATGGTAATCATGACAATGCATGTGCTTCTACTAATAGCAATCCTTTTTTTATATTCAATAGTATAATCATATGTGTACAAAATTAAATTCCACCGAACTAATCTTGATGCGGTCATTACGGAAATAGCTTTGTCTGGATTAAACAAAACTTGCAACGGCTGATGATCTGACAACAACGTAAACTTTCTATCATAAATATATTTATGAAACTTTTTAATTGCAAACATTATTGCTAACGCTTCTCGCTCAATTTGAAAATAATTTTTTTCTGAATTTGACAATGTTCCTGAAGCAAAGAATATTGGTTTATCCACCCCGTTTACACAAAGACTCAACATGGCACCCACTCCATAAGAACTAGCATCACAAGCTATCATGATCGGTAATTTTTCATCATAATGTACCAGTACGTTACTTTGACAAATTTGACGCTTACTCCATTCAAAACGTTCTTCGCACTCCGGAGCCCATAGAAACTCCTAATTTTTTTCTAATAACCTATATAACGGCCTAAGTTGAGACGATAACATTGGTATAAACTTCAAATAATAATTTAATAAACCTGTAACATTTTTTAGTTTAAAGTTCCGTAACATTTTGTGGTTGTGGCGCTTCCATAATTGTCTTAATTTTGCTTAATGTTGGATGAATACTTTCCTTATCAATTCTATGGCCCAAATATGCAACACAATTATCGAAAAATTTACATTTTGATAGATTAACTGCTACTCCGTATTTCTTTAAACGATTTAAAACGGTATCGACCAACATCTTACATTCATTCATATCTTTACCAGTAATTAAGATATCATCGAGGTAGCATTTCACCTTTGGGATCCCTATTAATATGCGGTCCATTACTGACTGAAATATTGATGGCGTGCTGGACATACCAAAAGTTAATCTTGTATAGCGAAACAGCCCCATATGAGTATTAATAGTTAACAACTCTTGCGATTCCTTTGCTACTTTCACTTGAGAATATGCCCCTGTTAAATCTATTACCTCAAATACCGATCTTCCTGCTAATGAAGCACATATATCTTTCGCGGTTGGTAACGGATACTGATCTTGTATAAGAACTTTGTTCACTGATATTCGAAATTCTACGTAAATACGAATATCACCATCCTTCTTGGGTACTACTACAATCGCAGATGTCCACTCATTATTTCGAACCGGATTTAAATATTCTATTTCCACAAGTGTTGTCAACTTTTCTTCTACTTTGTGTCGCAACGCATTATTTTCAACCAATTTCTTCCTAGCAGTGGCACAAAACTATGTTTAGTTTTAACTACTACTAAAGACAAATTATATCTTCCATCTTCCTTAACGACTTCAAATGTAATTTCTCCCAACGTACTAATTTCTTGCTCGGTTACTGATGTAAGCCCCAAATTGTACCTGACGTAGCTTTATTTGAAAACTTTTTATAAAATATCCCTGATGGCATAATAGTCTTACATGCCCCTGTATCAACTTCTTTAATTAAGTTGTTATTGACTTTCAAATTAATCCTATGAGCCGAACTTCTCTAACTAGAATAATCTTGTTCAATGGATGTGACATATCCTTATTCTTACGGACTGATAAACGCCAATTTTGACTAACTAGACTGTTCTCTTGACTTGTTTCTTCCTCTTCTCTCTGACCTTTTCCCACAACTCTGATTACAGCCTTTCCTTCATCCATTTTTGCGGGTTCACGCAAAAAAAAGATGTAGTTACATTTACATTTTTCGTGTAGTAAAATAATTGTAGTGACAGGAACAACATTTGTAGTAAAATTAAACGCACCTCTCATGCTGTTTATACTACATCAGCTGGAAAATGCACTTACGCATTGTTGTAAGATGAATGTAGTTAACTTTACAATCTTTATGTACTTCTAACTCTATAGAGTGTTGTTGCTTATCACTCAAAATAATTGATTTTGGTGTAACAATAAGATAAGTAAAAAGTACACTGGACTGTAGTAATTAAAATTTACCTCGTGTAATTATGTAACAAAATTAGTTTTGAAATGAATCGTGAAGTGAAAAGAATTATGGATGACTTTTTATTATTTAAAGGTAAGTACTCAATTTTTTAATGTTCAAAATTAAAAATCGGCAGTATAACGACGATTTTTGAGTTGCGGGCTACCTAAGCGCTCCCCGAAGATATTAATTTTACGAATGAAATCTCAACGTAATGTGAAGTTATAATTTAGCGATTTAGGTAAGGGCAAATGTTATGTATCGATTAGTTTGGTCAGAAATTGATTTTAAACTTGTCGATTTCCAGCGAATATCGACTTTGTCCTTATAGAAATATTTCTTTGTAAAATTTCGGTTCAAAAAAACACGTGGAGATTAAAATTTTTTAACAATGTAAAGTTTAAAGGTGTAATTCTCAGAATTTCAGGCAGGCTACCGCATTAAAATCTTATTCATTCTTATTGTCACATAAGCACATTTTTTTGAATCGTAAATATTTGTTAAACTACAATATAAATTTTTTTAATTATATTTTAATTGCTATTAATTAATAATAAATGAACTCGTTTTAACTAAATATCAAAAATTAAACAAATACCTATAGGTACTATTAAGATTGGTTCAGTGATGCATTAGTAATGATATATGAAAATTTAGTTTTAAAGATTGAAATTGTAAATTTTGAATAATCCACATAAAAATAATTTGCTATGCAGTTTTCATGACCGCTACTATATAATTATAGACAATACGATGTTATCAACAGCATTACGTAATTAACAATTCAAAATAATATTCAAAAATGTTGTGATACCACTCTGTATTCACCTTTTCTTATAGTATTCAGGTAAAAGAATATAAATTGTAAAGAATGTTTTAAAAGATTTTATTCTTAAAACTATTATAATAAAAAAATTTTTTCCAGAGTGACAGTAAGCAATTAAATTTTAAGAAGTTCTTCTTTAAATACTTGCTACCATAAAATAGTAGATAATTAATAAAATTTGAATTACATATTTTCAAACTTTCAATAGATCGTTGCTTTGAAATGAAGATCACAACTTTCATTGATGCGCTCGCATTAGAATTTTTGTTGCAGGATTTTGTTGCTAGACGGTAGACGCAAGTTTATTTTTTCACTTACCACTAGAGGGTCAACATGGTAATACCTACCTGAGGTTGTCAATCTATACATAGTCGAACTAAACAAACTTAAGAAAAGTGAACCTGTTACTTCTACTCAGAAAGACAACAAAAATCTTCGCCAATTTTTGGATGAAACCATGAAACGTATACAGTCAAATTCACTATAATCAACGGATCAACAACAACCACGTAAGTAGCTTGAAACATCAAATTGCAATCTTAGAATGGACAAAAATAACATTATCGATTTTTTAAAGGGGACTGCTAGTCAATCCGTTAAAACAGTGTATAACGTGCAGAAAAAATCTACTAGCAACGTGCCAAACAACTAGTCAACCAATGTAAAACAGATTTTAAGAACTAATGACGTGAAGCACGTGTTGCTTACAGGTACTTAACGTATATCTTCCGTTTTATATAACAAATTTTGTAGGTAACAACGAAGTATTGTCATTATGATTGGAACTGCCACTGTAAAATCGAAAAATCTGGAATTTACTGGAGGCCCCCAAAAACTGAAGTTCAAAAAGGTTTTGTGCTTCATATGCAGGTAATTTTATGACTTGACTGCTTAATTAAATAGAAATAATCTCACGAGGTACATATAATATGCATTTCAGACAGCGGCCCAGTTGGAACAACGGATACGAAAGTTACAGGGATTTCTACTTCAAAACCAACCATTATTGGACCATTGGATACGCCCACATTATGTACAGTAGTTTTACCTTATTAAAAAAGTAGCCTACCTTATTAACTACAATAACTATTAATTATAAGAAACTTTATAAAGCAATTTATTTTAATAAATATACAAAATTATTTGTACTGTTAATATGCGTTTACCCTATAAAGTTGTTAATTTAATAACATTAAACACAAGTAAAGCATACTGATATTGTTGTCAAACCCACACAATAATTGTAGAACTTCTAATTAATTTATAATTCAAAGGTAACAACATCACTATGTAAAAATAGCAACAATTGTGTAGTACAATTAACTTAACAATATTTAAATATATAAATTATTAACTCGTTGATACTAGATAATATAAAACTTCATAATATCGAGTTATTTAATATTTATACAATATACATGTACAATATACATGTGTATATACAATATACATTTGTATATTATTCTGATGACGAACGATATAACGTTTGAAAGCTAAATAAATCTTTTAACAATTTTTAATTTAATAATAACTCGATATTATGAAGTTTTATATTATCTATTAACTTAACAATGTTGTACAAGTAACGACAGCACAAAAAGTGAATTATACTGAATATTAGCAATATTTACTACACAGTAAACGTAGAGTTAACTACACCTATAGGTGTTAAAACAACATCACCATTAGTATTATGTACATAAGCACACGTTCATATAACAACAAAATTTTAAGTACTTTATACTACAATGCTGTTAAACCTTTACAACAATTGTAGTAAATTGTACTGCAGTCATTTTACAACAATTGACATGTAAATTTTACTACTCTTTGGTGTTGTCACTATATTTGCAACTCATTGTAGTAGATTGCACTGCATTTGTAGTTACATTTACAACTTTTTTTTTGCGTGTTAACCAATTATTTTACCATTATTACATTCCCACTTTCTTGCTGAACACCCATTCTGATTATAACGCTCATTACTTTTATTTTGACGCCTTCTACTTACTTCTGGTGCCAATAAATTATTTGCTGCTTGATCAACAACTTCTCTTCTTGTGCCTTGAACTTCTTCATATCTTTTTACGTAATGTACCTCTTTTTGACCACTCATAACTTTTACTTGTTTGTTGCCATTTTGCATTTTCCTGCGACCAAACAAGCTGTTGTAAATGTTAACTCTGACTCTGCTAACAAATTTTTTTGTATTTTTTTTTACTCTACTCCGACCACAAATAATTAATCTCGTAATGCATCATCCAAAAATGTTTTAAAATCACACGTGCTCGCTAGTTTCCGAAGTTCTACCTCATATTCTGCTATTGCCTGATTTGGCAACATTTGTGAAATTAAAATTATTGCATATTACAGATTTTATCAGGGAATAATATCTTTTTAATACTGCCATCATTTCTACAAATCCCAATGCACCCGGATTTTTCGGTGCGACCAGGTCTCTCAACGTTTTGTATATCTTTGGGCCCGCCAACGTAACAAACAATAAACCCTTCCAGTCCTCACTGACTACATCGATCTTAAATAAAGTTGGAAATCATGGTTGGAAAATGTGGAAGAATTGGTAGAACCCACGACAGAAAGTGCAATAACACCTGTGGAAAAAAATATGGAAACGCCTTTGCAAAACTATTCAGATGGGGATAACAACCAAAATAAAGTTATAATAAAAAGATAGGGACATCTGAAACCAAGTGCTGAGGGTTCGGAAGATGGTGCTGAAGTTATTATTGGTGAACCAAGCGAACCAGAATGTACGTCCATATTACCGGCATTAAGAAGAAGCTCTCGGGTTTTTAAGCCTCCCGATAGATTATTTATTTATTTATTTTTTATTTTAATAGCATAACATTCCTTACAGAATAGAGTTGTCCATATTGGACTTCCAAGATCTTTTTTGGGGGATCAGCCCTTTTACAAGATTGACTCACTATATATTGTCGTATATTTTTTGGGATGAAGAAATTTACTAGTTGATGACAATTTTTGTAAGTTTAATTTTTGAAAATTTAATTTTGTGACGCTCTGGTGTTATAGCCAAGGTGGGGGAAGTTTTTGATTTTGATAGGGACTCGCGAGCGATCCACGGAGCTGTGAGGTCGCGATTTTGTAGTATGCGAGATTCAATGTAAATTTTTGAATTAGTTATAATAAAATTTGAGTGCAGCGATAAGTTTTCGTGTATATTTTATTCTATTTTAGAAAAGAAGAGTAAATTTAAAAGAGAAGAAAATTGGAAAATTTTCAATAACGGAGTTTTGTTGAAGTGGGAATTTTTAATTTTGGAAAAGTGCAAGGTCGCAAGATAAAGGGTTTGAAAGATAACTTGGGCGATTGTTTGTTCATGTTCGATTGAGCGAGCTGGGATATGCATAAATAAGTTCGGCAGTTTTTTTTTTGGTCGGATATTTTATGACAATATAAATTAGGTATGGTTATAGTTTACGATGGGTTTTGGCTTCATTTATGATTGCTCTCCATTTTCTTCTGTCATCTATCTGTTGTCTCCAGTCAATGATGCCCATACTTTTCAAGTCATCCATCACACAATCCCACCATCTCTTTTTTGGTCTTCCTAAATGTCTATTTACCATCGGGTTCCATAAGGTCACTATCTTTATCACTTCCTGGCTACTACCTCTCATCACATGACCTAACCATTTTATTCTTTGAGCCTTTATGAATTTGACAATGTCTTCTCCTCCCATTGCTTCACGCAGCTCAAAATTCATTCTAGATCGTATTTCTCCTTCTTCTATTTTTTTCCCAGAATCGTTCTTAGCACTTTTCTCTCAAAAACTCTAATTTCTTCTTCCTCTTTAACTGTCATACAAAGAACTTCTGCAGCGTACGTCAGTACCGGTCTTATCAATGATTTATAAATCTTAATTTTCGTTTTTATAGCTATTCCTTTGTCCCTCAGTAGGTCCTTATTTGCGTAATATGCTCTATTTCCAGCTTGTATTTTCGCTTTTACTTCTGGTTTTCTATCGTTTTTGTTGTTTATTTGGACACCAAGGTAGCTAAAGTTTTCAACTTTTTCAAAAACGCAATCGTACAGACGCTCTTCATTTGTTTTATCTCTTCCTTCTCTGCTGAATCTCATGTACTTCGTTTTATCTTCATTTATTATCAGTCCCATTTTCTTTGCTGTAGTTTTAATAATCTCTAGTAAGTTTTCAATGCCTTTTTTTGTTCTAGAGACGATCACCACATCGTCCACGTATGCTATTATTTGAGCCTCTTTGTTTATAATCGTTCCTTCACATCTTGCACTTCTTATAATTTTTTCAAGAACGATGTTAAAAAGAGTTGCAGACAAGGCGTCTCCCTGCCTCACTCCGCAGTTTATTTCAAAACTATCTGTCTCTCCTTCTGTAGTTTTTACCGTAGCCGATGTCTGAATTAGGGTCATTATGATTAGTCTTATCAGTTTGGTTGGAATTTTCATTTCTTTCAGAGTTTTATATAATTCATATCTAATGATTTTGTCAAAAGCTTGTTTAAAGTCAACAAACAACATGTGCATATCTATGTCATATTCATAACTCTTTTCACATATTTGCTTGATGATATGCAGCGCATCAACCGTTGATTTACCTTTTCTTGAGCCATACTGGTAACTTCCAACTATTTGATCAGTATATTTAGTAAGTCTATTATGGATAATCGTTGATAGTATCTTATAAGCTACATTCAGCAGTGTTATGCCTCTGTAGTTGGCGCAAAGTTCTGCATCTCCTTTCTTTTTTATTGTTACGATAACACCTTCTGTCCATTTCTTTGGTATTTTTTCTTGTATCCAGATTTCTTTTATTAACTTGTATAACTGACCGTGTAACACTTCACCCCCTTCCGTTAACATCTCTGCCATTATTCCATCTTTTCCGGGTGCTTTCGCTTTCTTAAGTTTTCTTACTATTTCCATGAATTCCTCTTCTTGTGGCATTTTAAGATCGTCTTCACTATCATCTTTTTCCAATTCTATTTGCTCTAGTTCATCTCTCTGTTGCATATTCAGCAATGTTTGGAAATGGTTTTTCCATATTTTCTTTATCTCTTCTGTTCCACTTTCAAGTACGCCTTGTTTGTTTCTCATTCCTCTCGTTTTTATTGTACATGTTTTCTTCCTATTTTTAATTTGCTTATAAAATTTTCTCATGTTATATCTTGTACTACTCTCTTCTATTTCTGCCATTTTTTCATCCAACCATATATTCTTCTTTTGTTTGTACAGCTTGTTAGTTTCGTGTCTTAATTTTTTATATTTTTCATAATCCTCATCTTCATTCGATGTTAACCATTTTAGTCTTGCTGCTTTTTTGTCTTTACTCTTTTCTTCGCACTGTTTATCAAACCATTTTCTCCATTTCGTTCTCTTCTCATATCCTAACACTTTCTCTGCACTTTTTGTCACAATTTCTAATATGTATTTCCATTCTTCGTCTATGTCAACCGTTTCTTTAATATTTATTTTCTGTAGACCGTTTTTGATCATTTCTTCATATTGTTCTCTTTTCACTACATTTTTTAGGTTTTCAACCGCAATTTTTTTAATTTTTCTTTCCTTCCCCGTTTCTACTGATGTCTTCTGTTTTAATTCAGCAACTACAATGTAATGGTCCGTGTCGGCATTCATTTCTCTATGTGTTCTCACATTTCTTATTGACGTGGCTCTCCTTCTTGACACCAAGACGTGATCAATTTGGTTTCCGTCTGAACTGCTTCCTCCAGGCCACCTCCATGTAATCTTATTAATTTTCTTGTGCCTAAATTTGTTGCTACTTATTATCATGTTTAATGATGCAGCCATATTGCACAATCTATTTCCGTTATCATTTGTTTTATCGTGCAATGTCTCTTTTCCAGCAACATCGCTTACGTGATTTTCTATTCCAATTTGTGCATTGAAATCTCCAAGTATAACCACTGTATCATGTCTAGGTAGAGCCTCACAAAAAGCTTCCAATTCATTATAAAACTTCTCCTTTTCTTCATAGCTGCTATCCTCAGTGGGTGCGTATGCGTTTACCAAGGATAAATTGTTTGGTTCCATCTTTATTCTGAGGTAGCAAAGTCTCCCTCCTATTGGTTTGAATGTTAATATTTTGTTCTTTAGCTGCCCCGTCACTATGAAACCCGTCCCATTACTGCCCTGCTTGTTTTCTCCAGAGTATAAAAATACATATTCGTCTCCATTAATCTCCCCTTTACCGCTCCATCTAGTTTCTTGTAGGGCTGCTATATCCATATTATTTTTTATTAATTCACTTGTTACCTCTTGCAATTTTCCAGTTTTCAGTAGCGTTCTAACATTCCACGTACTCACTTTCCAGATTCTTCCTTTTTTCTTTGTCTTTCCATTATTTTCATTATTGCCGTAAATCGATTTTCCTTTTTCTCGCCTGTTCGTCATAATTTTATTTTTAGTATTGTTTATTTTTAGTTTTTTTGTAACGGGGTCGGGGTTGGGACGTCTGTCTTTCTGTCTACCAGTTTTCCTTTTTGTTGGTCCCAGGTTACAGTAATTCCTGGCATGTTAAGTTTTAGGTGACCTATTTTTACTTTCTTGCCATTTTCTCTCTCGATTTTTTCTCGTGACCTTAAGACGTATAATGAGACGTATAATGAAGGAAATAAGGTCACGAGCAAAAACCCGATAGATTAACATACTAAAAAGAACAAAGAGAAAAAATGTTGTGGTTTGGACAACCGCATGGGATTATCAGATCATTGGGTTTGGTAATAACTTTAATTACTATATAAGTTAAAGAGTTTAAGTTGTAAATAGAGAAGTGGAGAGTAGTGATTACAGTAAAAATTTGGAGTATTAAATCAAGGATTTAACGTTAGAAAATATTTAACACCAAGGAACGAAGGAACGTATCTTACACAGTACCAGAACAAATTTAAAATTCACTATTAAGACCAACATCATCAACAAGAAATGATTCCTGGATTTGGTTGGGGAATACAGAATCAACAGCAAAATGACGGCAGGTTGTTTAACCAACATGTTTTATCGTAACCAACCGGAACATGAACAACCAAGGAACGAAGGAACGTATCTTACGCGGTACCAGAACGAATTTGAAGATTACTATCAAGACCAACATCATATCAACAAGAAATGACTCCAGGATTTGGTTGGGGGAAACAAAATCATCAGCAAAATGACGGCAGATTGCTTAACCAACAAATGTTTAACATAACCAACCGCAGCATGAACAACCAAGGAACGTATTTGACACAGTACCAGGACGAATTTGAAGTTTACCATCAAGACCAACATCATCGACAAGAAATGACTCCAGAATTTGGTTGGGGAAAACAAAATCATCAGCAAAATGACGGCAGATTGCTTAACCAACAAATGTTTAACATAACCAACCGCAGCATGAGCAACCAAGGGACGTATTTGACACAGTACCAGGACGAATTTCAAGTTTACCATTAAGACCAACAGCATCAACAAGAAATGACTCCTGGATTTGGTTGGGCAATATAGAATTAACTGCAAAATGACGGCAGATTGCTTAAACAACAAATGTTTTACCATAACCAACCGCAACATGAACAACCAAGGAACTATGGAACGTATCTTACACAGTACTAGAACGATTTGAAGATCACCAGCAAAACCAAATTTCAATCAAACTATGCCAAATTTCATCAACCACATTAAAAACTAAGTATCTGAAAAACGTACCCTGAGATGACAAAAGTAAGTACATTTTGTGTACCTGGCGCATCTTTTAAGACTCCTCATAAATTTTGGTACACATGTTTAAATACTATTACCAACAACTATGTCAAATTGCATTAACCGCATTAGAGGCTAATAAGGGTTTGAAAGTCCTACCTTTCGGTGCAAATCAGAAGTAAATTTCGTGTACCGCGCGCATATTTTAAAATCCGCTCATAAATATTGCTACACATCGTTAAAATATCAATATCAACAACCATGTCTAATTTTATTAACCGCATTAAAGGGTAAGGGTTTGAATCCTTGAAGGGTAAGGTTTATTTGTAAGATAAAAATCAGAAGTAGTCATAGTTTTAAAGAAGTTAATAAGTAGGTATTCTATTTGCAAAATTTAGTCATTTGTAATTTAGTAATTCGTATTTTCTGTGCATAATTCTCAGTTAATGCTAAAAGTGGCAGACACTCCAGCGCGCGAGAGTTCCCGTCGGATCATTTATACTCTTGAGCCACTATAAATAATAATGCAGTTATTATGATAAACTCTGTACCTTTAACATAATGGTCGTTTAGTTTTAGGTCGTTTTATTGAAAACTTTGTTTGTGTGAGAGATTATTATTAGTTTTGAAATGTTATTTTGTTTATATAGTAAAATAACATTTCATCACCGTATCAACAAAATAATATACAGAGTTGTCAAAAAGTTTATCGTGGATATGTATCACTACATTACCCCCTTCCTAGTAAGATCCCGTGATCGAACGATGCTAACGTGGTTCATTTCTATATTCAATCTTCTTAACGAGGTCACAATATTTTGTCGGGAAACGTACTCTTCGTCCTGATCTTGTAGTTTGCTTCATATCTTCAACTGGTTGAGTATTTGTTTGATTGATGGGAAGAGCAGGTTTTGAAAAAGGTTTTTGTTCGTTTGAAGGAGTTTTCGATTGAAACTAGGTATGCTGGCTTTACTCGGTTTACGGAAACTACATGTTGCTTGTTGTTGATTATTATCGTAAATGTCTTTGAGTTTCTGTTCACGACTTCGTAAGGTCCATTATAAGGTGGTTGTAACGACTTCTTAACGGCATCAAATCTTAAGAATACATGAGTGCAGGATTCTAAATTTCGTGACATAAAAAGTTTTTGTTTACCATGGTAGAGTATTAAAGTGTTGACGTAATCGAGATACAACTTCATCGCTGTTGTTAAGTTCCTTAGTTGCCAAGAAAAATTCTCCAGGTAAACGTATTCCTTCGCCATAAACCATCTCCGCTGCACTTGCCTTCAAATCTCCTTTAAATGACCAGCTCGTATTCCCAGTAGTACAATCGGTAATATTTCAGTTCATGAATCTTTTTTGTGACTCATTATTGCGGCCTTAAGTTGTCTGTGAAAGCGTTCGACCATACCATTTGCTTGTGGATGATACGAGGTGGTTTTTATATGAGTAATACCGAGCAGCGAGGACAGATTTTTAAATAAGTGAGATTTAAATTGTCGGCCTTGGTCCGTAGTTACTCTTAATGGTACGCCAAATCTAGAAATTCAGTTTGCTATGAACGCTTTTGCTACCGTTTCTGCAGTTATATTTTCCAAGGGTGTTGCTTCGGGCCATCTTGAGAATCTATCGACGCATCTTAGGCAGTATTTAAATCTGTTAAAACTTGGTAGGGTCTAACCAAATCGATGTGGACGTGTTCAAATCATGTAGAAGGTAACATGTAATTACCTAATGGAGCCATAGTATGACGTTGTATTTTCGAGCGTTGACAAGTTAAGCATTGTCGAGTCCATTCCTTACACTCTTTGTTCATACCAGGCCATATAAAGCGAGCTGTAATTATTTTAGTAGTAGCTTTTGCACCAGGGTGTGCCAATCCATGTCAGTTGTTAAAAATTTGTGCCCGAAATGGTTGAGTTATGTAAGGTCGTACTGTATCTGTTGCTGTGTCGGTTGTTTTGTATTCGGGGAAATGTATCTTTCTTAATTTGATTGCTGTCTTAGATTCATCTAGAAACATTTTAAGTTCAGAATCAATTTCTTGTGATTTCGCCAGTTCTTTGTAATCGATCGTTTTTGTTAACGTTTTGATGCTGTTAAGGTTATCTAATCGAGAAAGTGTATCTGCGGGTACATTTTGCGTGCCTTTAATATATTGAATATTCGTTGTGAATTGTCCAATGTAATCGAGGTGTCGAAATTGTCTACGGGTACTTTTTTCAGGTTTTTGTTTGAATGCATACACTAACGGTTTGTGATCAGTGAAGAGAATAAATTGTCGACCTTTCAGTGAATGTTTTAAATATTTGATGCCTGAGTACGCAGCTAAAAGTTCTCTATTATACGCACTGTATTTCGTCTGTGCGGTGTTAAATTTCTTTCTGAAATAATAGATGAAGGTGTTTAATGTGTTCTTCTTTTGACTCGGATGCGATTAAAAGGTCGTCAATGTATGCGTAGCAGAATTCCAAGTCTCTTGTTACTTCATGAATAAAGCGTTGGAAAGTTTGTGCTGATTTTTAAAACCAAAGGGCATATGAGTGAATTCGTATAAGCCAAATGGAGTCGTGACTGCGATTTTATGGATATCATCGGGATGGACAGGAATCTGATTAAATGCTTTAATCAAATCAACTGTGGAGAAAATTCTTTTACCAGAAAGCGATTCAGCCAAATCCTGAATATGTGGTATAGGATAGCAGTCCTGAATTGTTCTTACGATAATTTCCACATGGTCTAAATTCCTTATTCTTCTTTTCTACAAGATGTAGCGGAGAACACCAATTGCTTCTTGAGGGTCGTACGATACCCATTTGCATCATGACTTCAAATTCCTTTTTCGCCACTTGGAGACGATCGGTGGCTAATCTTCGTAGTCTTCAGGTGTTGGTCGAGTAACGTATCAATCCGGTGCATCGTATTATGTAGACATGATTTTCTTGCCATATTGGGATTTGTAATAGAATATTCGTCGATTAGCAAGTGATATTCGTTGTTTGCATCTATTGTACGTGTCGTAGAAATTGATGTGTGATCGTGTTTTAACAAACCTGTTAATTCCATAAGCATAACGTTATCCACCAGTTTTTTATTCCGAATATCGACCAACAAGTTGAAATGGTTGAGGAAGTCAGAACCAATGATTGCTTTGTTCACATCGGCAACTATGAAACGCCACGAGAGTGATCTTCGTGATCCAAATTTGATACTTATTGTTGTAAATCCATACGTGTTGATGACGGAGTTGTTGGCCGCATACAGATTGAATTCTTGTACATTTCTTTGGTCTCTACAAGCGGTTTTCGGGAATACGCTAACATCAGCTCCAGTGTCGATAAGGTATTGGATTTTTGTCTTTTTATCAGTGATGGTTAAACGGTTTAGTGGAACGTGAGAATCAGTTGTTGTATTTACTGATTCTCGTTTGGGTTTTCCGAATTATATGAGCAGGGCTGACGACATTTTCTAGCCTTGAATTCAAACCTGTTGTGGTAATAACATAATTTTGGATCATTACGATTTTGTGACTTACTTCTGAAGCGCTCTCGAGTGTTGGACTGTTAGATCTTTGTCGAATTAAACTTCGTATTTCTATACGCAAGTCGTCTATTTCTTTTTCTAAGGATTTGATGTGTTTTTCACTAGATGTACTAGCTGCCGCCACGTATTGTCCAGATTGATGAGTTTTTAAGATTTTATCTGCTATAACTGCCATATCATCTAAGCCAGCGTTTCTCAACCTATCAAAAAGGTTCCTCTGGGGGTACCATAGGGGGTACTGGTTGAGAAACGATTTTATCGCAATTTTAGAGTATTAGTATATCATATTTAAAAAAAAATTCGAATTATCAATGGATTAGTAAAATTATACGATTAATCTCCATCAAAAAATCTGTATAAGCATTTTAATCAATACTATAAAAGCATAAAACCGTTAGAAAACGAAATTTGCAATGAGAAAGAACAGAGAGTACGATTAAAGTTATATCAAACATGGATTTACGCACACTGGAGAAGTAATCGCAGCCAAGCCGCAGTGCATTATTTGTAATACGATATTATCAAATCAATCCATGAAGCCTTCCCTTCTCGACGTCACTTACTAAGAAATCATGAAAAACTTAAAGATAAACCTTTCGAGTTTTTTGAAGTTGGTAATAAATTTGTATAATTTACTTCTATTTTTATGTAAATTCCCTTAGGCGACGCCTATGTTTTGACTTATGCATTTCTGTCGCATTATAGTTCGCATAATTCATGCGCTTGGCGCTATCATTGTTAAATGTGCAACGATCAAGTCAAATCCGGCTTACAACCGGCATTTGTAACTTATTAGCAGTAATAGAAATAAAAATTCAAAACAAAAAGTTTCTTTACTCAACAAAATTTTTATTATATATACACAACTACCTCACATTTTCTAGGGGTACATAAAACCTTATAGAGGGTACCAAAATTAAAAAGGTTGAGAACCGCTGATCTAAGCTTTTCTCACCTATTGTTGCAAGGATTCCTCGTGTGCTTGTAGGTAAATGACTAATCCACAAAGTTTTCAATAAAGATTCTGGAAGTTTATCGTTTGCCAGACTTTTTATATACCGCAGGAATTGAGATGCAGTCCTATCGGCCATTTCTTCGCGCTGTAGTAGTTGCATCAGCTTTTGCTCTTCGGAAGATGACAGTTTTCGTATGAGTTCGGTTTTCAGTTTTTCATATTTGTTGCTCTCAGGTGGGTTTACATTGATGTCTCTAACTTCGTTTGCTTGTTTTTGATTGAGAGTACTGGCAATATAGTAGAATTTTGTTGTATCTTGACTAACGCCGTTCAATATAAATTGTATTTCGATTTGCGCAAACCACATAGCTGGATCGTCTTCCCAAAACGGAGGTATTTTAATGCTTACCTTAGCGATATTATGTGCGGTAGTCTTCTCATCGTTAATGATAGGCATCTTGTCGTTGGTCATTCTTGTGTTCGTTTTTCTATCGTCGGGGTCACCAATTTAGTTTTAGGTCGTTTTATTAAAAACTTTGTTTGTGTGAGAGATTATTATTAGTTTTGAAATGTTCTTTTGTTTATATAGTAAAATTATCTATTTCTATTTATAATTTACTAGGGAGGCTTTGCCTTCCTGGCCGCTGTCGCGGCCCTAATAGCACATAAACGAAATAACTTTCAGTTGTAAAACTTCTTTTCATACAACATTTTTTTCCCGATGATTAATATATCTTAACGGTTAAACGGATTATAACCTCATACAGCTTGAAAATTTAAAATAAATGTTATCGATTACTATTATTTTTTTATTTCTTGAAAACGTTCTGCAATTTTGCTATTGGTTAAATGGAAAGAACCATTCACAAACATAACAACAAAATTTAAACATAACATATCAAATGTTATTTTAAAGTAACGCTAAATATATTTCATTGTAAATATACATACGTGGTAGGAAAATCATCATTAAATTCATTTATATGATTTAGTTTTTTCAATTTTTTAATAATGTGTGTAACAATTTCCTCTAAGCCATAAAATTTAAAACATTATTTTTGTGTTACACTGTCTTACCAAAAATTCACGAAAAATTATGTTTTAAATTTTATGGCTTAGAAGAAATTGTTACAAATATTATTAAAAAATTTAAAAAACTAAATCATATAAATGAATTTAATGATGTTTCAATATTGTTGCCATAGTTTACAACTGTACAAGAAGTGTTCTGATTACACTTCTTCAAATGTTATATCATCTAAATTTAAACATTTTTCGAAATACACTCATCTTCTACATACTTAGATCGCATTTTATAAAATTTTTGCAAGTGATTGCTGTCCCACAAATAAGGCGTTTATCTGACATATTTTGGGAAAATAATAAAAGTAATCTTTGAATTGAAATTCTATATCTTTTAGGATCAAAATAGCTTCTCTCTAAATTGTGCCAATATTTCTTTAAATTATTATTTATTAGCTTGGACTGTACATCTATATAGTAAATGAAATAACATATATATTCCACAATTGTGCCCATCGCTTTGTTGGAATGAATTGGAATAGGATTTTTCAAAACTCTCTAATTTTTTATATTAATTTTGCGTTCATTAAAACATATTGTGTTCCGTTTACCAAAATAAATTTTTATAATATTAAGAATTTTTACGGTATCGATTTCAAAATTTCCAGGATCTAAAATGTAAACCGTATGGGTTGACATGCATAGCTAAATTAATGTCCAGTGTACGTTATTTAAATTATTCGGGATTACAATAAAGACCAACATCATCAGCAACAAATGACTCCTGGATTTGGTTGGGGATTACAGAATCAACAGCAAAATGACGGCAGGTTGCGTAACCAACAACTGTTTTACCATAACCAACCGCAACATGAACAACCAAGGAACTAAGGAACGTATCTTACACAGTACCAGAACGAATTTGAAGATCACCATCAAGACCAACATCATCAGCAAGAAATGACTCCGGATTTGGTTGGGGAATACAGAATCAACAGCAAAATAACGGCAGGTTGCTTAACCAACAATTGTTTTATCGTAACTAACCGCAACATCAACAACCAAAGACGTGTCTTCCACAGTACCAGAACGAATTTGAAGATCACCATATCAACAAGAAATGACTTTTGGATTTGGTGGGGGAATACAGAATCAACAGCAAAATGACAGCAGGTTGCCTAACCAACAAATGTTTTACCATAACCAACCGCAACATGAACAACCAAGGAACGTATCCTTACACTGTACCAAAACGAATTTGAAGCTCACCATCAAGACCAACATCATCAGCAAGAAATGACTCCTGGATTTGGTTGGAGAATACAGAATCAACAGCAAAATGACGGCAGGCTGGCTAACCAACAAATGTTTTACCATAACCAACTACAATATAAACAACCAAGGATCGAAAGAACGTATCGATCACTATGAAGACCAACATCATCAACAAGAAATGACTTCTGGTTGCATAACCAACAAATGTTTTACCATAACCAACAGCAACATGTACAACTAAGGAACGAAGGAACGTATCTAACACAGTACCAGAACGAATTTGAAGATCACCATCAAGACCAACATCAACAAAAAATGACTCTTGGCTGTTGGAAAATACTCTACCAGAATGAATGTCAACCTGAGCAAACTGTGGATAGAGACTTTTGATGCAACTTATTTTGCCTTCTAAAATATTTTATGTAGTAGTAATTGTTTTAGGAACAGGTAAATTATTGTTTTTCTCATTATTATGTCTTAATTCCTCCTTTTTAAAAATATTTAAAGTTTCAAATTCTTCTGAAGTAAAAGTTGTTCTATATTTAACAGAATATTTCCCTTTCTCGTATATAATATACTTCACTGTGTATTGTACTTTTTTCAAATCTGAATTGGCAGCCACTTCCTGGTAATTTTTACAACTTTGTTTTTCCAAATGGTACACTATATACGCATTCTTCACTCGAACTTTCAACAGTTTTTGAAAAAGCTTTATCTATGGTACAACTTCTTGTACACAAGTATGACCAGGTGTAGCCGGGAATTTTACCCCCGGGAGTAAAATTTCACTAGGGAATTTTTACCGGAGGGTAAAAAAGCTCAAAATATTACCACTTACTAAAGTAGTCAATTGCTACAATGATATATTTAAACCCATCTCCTTCGGGAAGTGTAGCTATATCTATTCCAATTTGTTTCATAACTTCTGTTGGTATTGGCACTGGTCGGAGTTCAGGAACAGCTTTTAAAACAGCTGGATTGATTTTTTGACAAACATCGCAATGCTTAATAAAGTTTACTTGATATTGATTCAACGCTTGAGTCTGTGCCTTGGTGAACCATTGATATTATTTTCTTTCTTTCTTCCCAATCTATTATTACCGATGGCAACCACCGATGTTTTGCATTACCGCTCGTGGTTCTTTCATTTTTTTTTAATTTTCTTTTTGTATAATAAAGTTTCGTTTTCCATTGTATAAGGTTTACATTGTTTTCGAAAATTAGACTTTTTATTTTTTCCTTTGATATGTTGAGGATACGTTTTGTTAGTTAAAAATTGCATAACCATATTTAAATCCATAGCGATGTACTTTGATGATTTGACGATATCAGGTATATTGTCGTTGCTGAATTCATCACTCTCTCGTGGATTAAACATTTTGTTTTAATTTTTGGGAATTACTTTGATAATGATATGAAATATACATACCTACTGGCTTTGTTATTTTTCTTCTATTTAGATCTATTGATTTCTTGTGTCTCACTTACCTTATATAGAAAATAATTATTATAATATCTTAGTTGGTACCGCAGATCTATTATTATCTATCATCCTTCACTGCGATTTTATGAAATGCGGGGAGTTTTCGTAAAAATTCCCGGTTACAATAAAATATATTTTTTTTATCGTTCTTTTCCAAGCACAAAAATTTTATCATGGTCTCTGCAAATTCCCAATCTGCGGAAGATAATTTGGCATGGCGAGGCTACATCGAAAGCAAAGTTAGGCAGTTAGCTTTAACCTTGGAGAAAAATCAGTACATCCACTAGGTCCAAACTTTTCCTGACGCATTTAATGGCTCAAATACGAAATGTACGACAACGTGGGCGCTTGGTTTGCAATTGAAAAAAATTGTTGATGCAAGCCTTGATTTAACTTTAGAGGTTAGAACTTTCTATGAGAAGTACATAAAGGATCTTGGTAAAGGGGGGTTGCGAATAAAACTAAGCAATTCGTCGACCGGTTTCGATGCTATGCGCATCATCATCAGGACTATATTAAAGAAAAGGCAAAATACAACATATACGGCCAAATACAATCGACAATAACATTACCTAGGAATCATATGGTATTCGTTTTATTCTATTGCAACTGGACGCAAAAACACAACAGGTGCACAGTTGAGCTGATGTTGAGAGACTGAATGAACAAGTAGGGTCAAATCGTACAGACAAATACAATATTATTAATAACATAGTCACAATTTTTCAAACTACGTACGACTTGCCCACAGTAAAATAATTTTATGTACAGGGACACCAACATAACACTTTAAAATGTGAAATCCCCCAACATACCAAATGTTCCCAGGAAATGACGTATAAAAGTAAAAAACCAAAAAAGTCATTTCCTGGGAACATTTGGTATGTTGGGGGATTTCACATTTTAAAGTGTTATGTTGGTGTCCCTGTACATAAAAGGCTTACAGGGGAAACCATGTAAAAAAAGTGCGCCTTGCATTCTACCTCTTAGGTGGTGCGGAAACAAATGCAATAATTTGTTATTAATTATTATCAACATTTTTTTAAATAAATTGTTTTGTTTACTAAACATTTTACCACTTTTTCTCAAAATGCATTAAAAGTATTGCTATTTATACAACGTTATTCCGTAAACGAATTCATTGTTACACCTTCTTTGCGGTATAAGTATCTCGAAATGTGTTGATTTTGTGGAAAATATACATATACTTTTTCTCTAGTAGTTACAGTGTTACGGTCCAATTTTAACAAGGTAACATTTATTGCATTTTAAATTTTGGTTATCAATAAGTTAAAGATTCCTATATGCAAATTTAGTTAATTTCCACTAAATGGCATTACATGCATTGTATTGCAAATTTAAAAATATCACTTGACTTGGTTGATAAGGTTTATCTTTACAAAAAGTTAGAATTTAGTAAACGATTGTCCGACATTGTAATTTACGTTTCGCATTGTTTTTGAACGTTCGAGTGATCTGATTTTTATTGGACTAGTGGTTTTTTTCCAACCCGGGATTAATTCAGTCACTGCGAGTTTGAGATTACCCTTGCTTACCGGCTTCTTGTGAAGTATTTGCTGGGGAAATCTTATCTTCATTTGAAGGATTTTATAGTTCGAAATTTTTAAGATCTTTTTATGGAAATCGTTACGGATTTTGTCTGGAAATAATTGGACCCTCGACTAACACCTTGAGGTAATTAAATCATTATCAAAACTCCAGTTTTTAACTTTATTTCGTTTAGGGTTTTTTTTTCTTATGGACGTTTTTTTTATGGACGCTTACTTTATGGATGTTTATTTGTATCGTATGGACAATTTATTTGTTGGACGATTCCATTTTAAATTTGAGAATTCCTCACTTCAGTTGGAAGAATCAACCTTTTGTGGTATTACTTATTGCATTGTAATCTTGGAGACATCAACCACTTCGTCTAAAAGTTGGTCTTACACCTGCCAATTATTTGTCCTGCTGTTTTACATCTTTCCCTCCATCAACATCGAAAACTAGAAGACATCTTCAAGATAAGATATCTGTTTGTGCCGTACATAATTTTTATTTTGTCTGTGTACAATTTTTTATTACTGCGCGTGGTATTTTGGGCTTATTTACTTTGAGATTTTTAATTCAATCATTGTGATTGCGATATCTGTGAATTTAGCGTGTATAAAAACTGTACGCCAAATATAGCTATACGCGGTAATTTTATTCAAACAATTATTTTCATAACTTTTTCAACGTGTAATTTTGAATATAATTTTACTATACTCAATATTTTCGAACGCTCAATTTTACTGCGCAAAGTTTGAAAATTTTACTTAATATTAAACCTGAAAGTGAAGCGAGATAGCACGCTTTTGATACCAAAGGTGATTTACCCAATAGACTACGAAAGTCGTGACGTCACGAAGCGCGCATGATTTAAAAACCTTTCCAAACAAAACGAATCCCTATGTAAATTGCCATAAGAGAATTTTGTATTGCTTTTTTTAAATCGGTGTTAGTAAAATAAGGGATTTCGTGTAAATCGTGATAAATAAGGGACATTAAAGGGCGAGTTTTTCTAGTTTACAGTAACTGTTAGTGTATCAAGACGTTTCTAATTGTGTTTAAAATCAATTGAGGTTATGTTGTTACATTCGGTTAATAATTTTATCACTAATTTTAGCTATTAATTTAATTAAAATGACTTCAAAACATGTTGTGAAAATAACTTCAATTATGAGGTTCTTCACCAACGAAAATAATAAAGAAAATAAAGTTAAGATCAAAAATGTTTATCATTCGGGGGATATTGAAAAACTGATTTTTGACACATAAGTAATGTTGATATGTTGGTGCTAGCATTAAACTAGAAAAGATATAATCAAATTAAGGTAAAAATATTTTATAAATGTAGATATGTAATTCTATTTGTAATTTACCTTTTTTAAGGTTTCTTCGGATAAGTCTGGTGACATCGTTTCTTCTCAATGTTGTTGTCTTCGAGGAATAAAGTGATTTCATGCGCTGCAGGTGTTATTTCATGCACATTATAACATTTCTGTTATGGATAAGGAGTGCACCTGGCTTAACCTGAAATGTAAATCGGACCAACATGATTCTATCCGAAAAAGCCGATGATGACAATTTACATCTTAATAACAATCATTGAATCATCATTTTATTATTGTGATCAAATTTAAGGTCTTTTACATATTTTGAATCGATCAACATATCATTTAGTGGTATAGACTACTAAAGGTAGCGTTATTGCTATTATAAAAGGTAAAACGGGCAAATAATTTAACAACTTGAGAAATTTTATGTTGATCCTATAATGTAAATTGAAATTAATAAAAGATAAAATTAGATTTAAATTAAAATTTTATTAACATTAATACATTAAATTTTACAATATTCTTTAACTGATTTATTAACGGGAACTAATAAATACCTGTAGTTGGTACATTATTCCTTTGATCATCTTTGAATTGACAACTACAAATCAATGAATATTTTGTTGGCTTATAATCTGCTTTTCTACTTCGTTTAATATACCTACTTTGATTAAATTTATCCACTTCTCCTGTTTTTTGGGTTTGCGAGAAAGAAAATATTTATATATTTTCTACTCTCTATAGTAATTACATTGTGGAGCATTATCGTTTTAATGAATAAATAATTAATTTAATCACTAAATTTATCAGCTAAACCTAAACTAATGTTAAATATTGTAAACAAAATATCACAACATAACCTCAATTGATTTTAAACACAATTAGAAACGTCTTGATACACTAACAGTTACTGTAAACTAGAAAAACTCGCCCTTTAATGTCCCTTATTTATCACTATTTACACGAAATCCCTTATTTTACTAACACCGATTTAAAAAAAGCGATACAAAATTCTCTTATGGCAATTTACATAGGGATTCGTTTTGTTTGGAAAGGTTTTTAAATCATGCGCGCTTCGTGACGTCACACTTTCGTAGTCTATTTCCATTACTGTTTTTCTTATAGTGCGCTATATTTTTGTGGTTTTTCTAATGGGTACTATTGCAGTGATATACAGGGTGGTTAATAAACTACGTGGCGTCCATTTTACTATCTTTTATCGCCTTTGCTTCGTGGAGCATAACTTTACGGCGCCCCCTGTATTATCCACTTATCATCCAGATATGGAAATTGGCACATTATTTTATCTCTTGCATCTACGAGCTAGCCAAAGGGGCATTTCCATTTTTTGCGGTTACACAGCCCTGAGATTTGTGTATCTCTCTATTTTTAGTTACAACAGTCAACACAAAATCTTTTTTATGCTTAAAATTCACTTTTAAAAAACAAAAATTGAGACTATACGTAAATCAACTTCATAATATTGTGTTGATTTCTAAATAGCTTAGGTATTATATAATTATGTTTTCTTAATTAATTAAGTGTTTAGTTTTTCGTTTAAATATTATTTTTAATATCATGACTATGCAATATTTATATCAAAGTGACTTTAATTTAGTCTAAGGTTTGATTTCAACCTGTATTGTGATCACAAAACTCCCTTATTTGACCTGAAAGAGTCGATATTCTTATTCAGAAACTGTTTAAGATTTTATTCAAAATTCAAATTTATTTAATACTTAAATTAATAATTTAAATAAATTTATTTCAAACGAAAATAATGGAAGCTCATTCAGGCTCAAACAATGCTCTAACGTTTGACATCAAATTCATCCAAAAATTCGAAGGTGGGGGGGCCAACATGTCTATCACAACTCGCAATCCTAAAAACATGTCTCAAAATATGAACTCACATTGTGATAATGGCGTAGGTAAAGTATACCAATTATACCCACACCAAGTCATAGATTCCACCAGTGACCAATACAAAGTTCTGGAATTTCTCAGAAGTGGCTCTTTTGAAAAAGTACTAAAATGCTTAAAGAAGCGCTTTAATGAATTTGTTGCTGTATAACTTCTAAGCAGTGACCCCAGATATGCCCAACTAGGTTATAAGGAAATGTCCATACTAACACTTTTAAATGAAGTAAATGCGGAAGAGTACGGTTTAGTACAAACTACAAGCCATCGAATTTTTTATGTAGGTACAACAACCACATCTGCCTTGCATTTGAAATGCTAGAACAAAGTCTGTAACGATTTTCTTTTGTACATCATGTTACCAGCAAAACACGTGAGCCAAATGATTAGTATAGTTAAACTGAAACAATTTGGTGTGATTCATACTGACTTAAAACCAGAAAACATTATGGTGGTGGATCCAACAAAACCATCATGCAAAATAAAAGTAATAGATTTTGGCTGTGCTGTTAAAACTGAAGAAGCCAGTTGCAATGATAACATACAAACAAGGTGGTATCGAGCGCCCCAAATAATTTTGGGGCTATCACATGAACCAAAAATTGATATGTGGTCATCGGGATGCTTAGCCGCGGAATTCTTTTTGAGATGGCTTTTGTACCCTGGATCGCACGAATTTGATTAAATTAGACACATTTGTGAAACCCAGGGTTTACCACCTGAAAATTTGCTTGACAGTGGATTCAGAACTTCACTATATTTTAAATTAGATATGGAAGAAGACAAATAGAATTTAAAATCCACTGAAGAATTCGAAGCGAGAACGTCCACAAAGTGCTATGAACAGAGGAAGCAAAAATTTACGTGTTTTGACGAGATTTCGTGTATTAATATACCCTCACGTTTGGAAGGGGAAGAACTGTTGGCAGAGAAGATTGGTAGAAAGCATATTGTCAATTTGATAAAGCAAATGCTGTAGCATATAGCAGCTCTATAAAGCTGGACCCTGCAGAGAGAATTACCCCTAAACAAGCTCTGGATCATCCAGCTATTTGCGAACTCACCGTATTGTAATTATGAAAATCATTTTTGAATAAAAATAAAATATGTTATAAAAATAATACAACAAAAAAATTAACGGCCATTTTTAACCATTAAATTTGTGCAGAGCTGGAGCTAGAGCGGAAATTTTATGCTGAAGAGCATTGAATGTTTGTTGTATTCCATTCTTTTTCTTTCTAAAATTTTCTGGTTGCAATAGACTATTGATTCTTTTTACCATTAGAGTTTTGGACATTTTCAATATGCCAAAATTGCAATAGAAAATTACATCCTGTACAATAAACCCAAACGAAAATAATTCAATGCTTTTATCAAATTTAAAACTAATCTAACTTCACATTATAAAATTATCATTTGTTTCATGCTTTTCAAATTTGTTTTCATTTTATTTTATAAGCATAAAACAAAAAATAAAATAAAATTTCAGAAAGCACTCTGGTCACCTGCTGGATGAGAAGCAACTCTTCCTTGTTATGGTAACACGATAAAACAAAACCCAGTTAATAAATTGGACAGCACCACAAAAACGTTTAAGTTGCTGAAGAATTTTTATCAACAAAATATTAAATAAATCATCGAAAAAGATTGAAATGTCTGAACAAAATTGTTACTATTTTGACGTAAAAACGTCTGTAAAATCGATAACATGTTTAAAAAAATTTAATAAAAATATTTAACAGAAAATGTATGTTTCTGTGTGTGTGTGTACGAAATATAAAACCTAAATTAAAAATTTAAAAAACCCCTGACAAAGAAAATCTTTAAACGATACGGCCCTGTTTTCATCAACTAGACTAAAATACAGCAAATGATCTTCGAACAGCTAAACAGATTTTTTTCAACAATAGCTAAGAATACTCCCGATCAAAGATCACCCCTCTTTTTGGGTCGGGGAACAAATTTGTTAAAAGATATTACTTACTGATTTCATCAGTATGTGTCTTGAAATATCGGATTTATTTGCATTTTTGCAGCTTTAATTTTTTTGTTGAATAATTGATAAAACTTTAAAAAAATTATAAAACTGAATTCAGGAAAGCAAGACTTTTCAAATGAGATGTTGCTTGCCATATCATCCATATTAACATTTTATGGGTTGTCATCACAACGCGAACAAACAATGCGGTCGCTAAAGTTGTCCCCCTCGATGATAAAATTGACGTGTTTTTGCATTTCTTAAAAAAAAAATTTGCTGGCGACAATCCCGTCTGTTTTGTTTTCAAAGGGTCACCCTGTATTATAATCAAGTTTATATGGTCTAAAAGTATCTTTACATTATTGGATTTCGTATTGGATCTTGTATAAGATTTGGTCAAATGTAAAAATTTCCGTGTTTACATTACTCGATTTCACATTGAACTACAGCCGTTGGATTTTTCATTGGACTTGACATTGGATTTTTAAGAAATAAGACGGTGTCTATTTGTATTGGATTTTTCATTGGATTTCTGTTGGTGAACATGCGCAGTGTGATTGTTTGACTCATGCTTGATTTTATTAACCTCAAATTTTTAGAAATTGCTTTATTTGTTTTATTTACCAAAGTAAAAATGTCCGCAACAATAATGCCCAAATTGAAAAAAGCAAAGGTAAATGTCAAATAAAGATTTTAACATGATTTTATTCTCAGCGCTGTCATTTGTCAAAACGAATCTAATTGAAATATACAGTAATGTAAATGAGTTTATATTTGAGCCTCGATTTCAGCATTGCATATGGAATCCAATACAAATCTCGAATACAAAAATCTAATGTCAACTCCAATAATGTAAAAGTATATTTAATATTCCTTTATATAATTTAATAACTGCATTTTAATATTTAAAATATAAACACTGCTTGTGCACCAATCAAATTTTAAGTATAAAACACGGAGTGACGTCCAGTGTTTTCAGATTGGGCAATTTTTTGCAAATTTTTTAAATAATTTTTTAGACTTTTGTAGATAATTTGCGCTTAAATATTTTCAAAAAGCGCAAACCGCAATTTGGGCAATTTCTAAAAAATGAAGTTGCAGTTTATTGCGATAAATAATAGACATTGAGATCTAATTTTAGTGAATATCCATTAGATTTTACACCTAAAGAAAAATTGAGTGACAAAAGGCGTATTTTCGCGAGGTACCAAAACTAACCAAAAGTAACCGGTTACTTTTTCTGTCGTTTTCGCGAGGAACGGTTAGAGGGGAGGTAGTTTCTGGTTAAAAAGTTACCTGACCAAAGATAACCAAAGACGACCGCTCGAAATCGGTGGTTACTTCTACGGTCATACAATTTACGCCCCACAATTTAAAGTTTTTTGCAGTTCTTATGTTCAAAGTGGTTCGAAGTTTGAGGTTATAGAAGATTATTGTATCAAAATTTGAAAATATTTAGGATTATGTATACGATTCATGTTGTTTTTATCGTACAAATATGATAAATTGTTCTTAATAAAAATTAAAGCTAAATTACAAATAAATAGTAGGTAGCAATTCGAGAAAAAATTTATAAGGACAACTAAACTTAAAAACATTAATTTATTTATTGTTACGATTTAACATGGATCAATCTGGAAAAATGGTCAAACGTGGCTTTAATTTTGATGTCAGAAAAAATTATTAAAAATTAATTACCGTCACGATGAAAAACCATTTCAACTCTTTAGTAAATTTACATAATACACAAACATGTGGGTTTTAGTATGGTACTACTAATAACTCTTTCCTAACATCAATATCTATACCCAGGTAAATTAATAAAATTTAAATCTTACAGTTATTAAACTAATATAATTTTCTCATTGCAGATATTATTATAGGAACATCAATCTGAGAAGGAATATGATAACCTCGATAGAACTTCTGACAAACTAAAAAATGTAAATAGTAATTGCATTTACAAGAATTGTTGGTTATTCAAAATAGCCACTGAGAAATATTGGAACAGCTTCAAAATTTCAAGAAAGTTTCCAAAAAATGAAATGTTTTTTATTTAAAATAATATAAAGAAAATATCAACAACTCAATTATTAGTATTTATACTGCATGTTTTCTGCTTCCACCTTCCTCTTTTGTCTTATTATTTTCTTCCAGTGTTATGTGTAGTTCTACATAATATCATTGCTATATGATTACCTCGATAGAACTGTTTTGGTTTTAACAAACATTTTTTATTATTATTGTTTACTTCAATTTGAAAAGAGTGAACAAAAAATAAATTTATTTCATGAAATTATTCTAACCAAAATGTATGGTCTGAAATTTATCTTACTTCAGTTTCTATCAGTGCCATTTTTTCCGACTGCTAATAACAAGAAATTTCATTTTGTCAACTATTTTTTGCAAATAATGCAATGTTAATTAACGATATAACAGCACCGTTGACGATATTTTTTTAAATTTTATATAAATTTTAATATCATTAAAAAGACTAGTCCTTAGAAGTAACAAATAAAAGCTACCAACGAAGAAATAAATCGTTGTTTAACTATTGTTTACATTTTTACAAAAGTTTGGTTAGTTTTCATTTATATTTTTAACCAAAAGTAACTTTTTGCATTTTCGCGACAACTACGGTTAATTTATAAAATTGTGGTGGGGGACTAACCAAAGATGACCAAAAGTAACCAACCGGTACTAACCGGTGCCCTCGCGAAAATACGCCTAAAGGAAGCGGTAAAGCTCCCTTCTCCCAGTGTTGTCAGATTTTAAAAATTTGTGGCGCCAACTTTTAACTGAAAAAACGCCCAAAACCGCAAAACGTGGCGCCAAAATTTAAATTCAATGTTAAAAATCCAAAATAAAATTGAAATTTATTAATAACTTGATTTTCAAAATTTCAAAGTTTAAAACTTTTACAACATAGATCATAGATAAAAGAGTAGTAATTACCCTTTCTTATCTATGACATAGATTGTTGATATGAAAATGAACTATTAGTTCCTTCAAAAAGATCCGTAATTAAACATTAGGTCTGTTTGGTACCACAGTCCTAGTGCTACACTAACTACACTACTACAAATTGATTGGCGGTACAATTACCAACCCACTTTTTACACCAATCAATTTGTAGTAGTGTAGTTAGTGTAGCACTAGGACTGTGGTACCAAACAGACCTATTGTTTATACCGGGGGGGGGGGGTATGGTGAACACAATAATAATAATGATAATATTTCTTTTTTAATAATTATAATTCTTTAGAATTACTTATTCTATGGGGGGGGGGGGTTCAATGGATTCAAACCAATGTTTGCACAATTAAGAGGGGCATTTTTTTCAAGGCCCTTTTAAGTTAATCAACAGATGGCGCCTACTTAAATATTTTTATAAAATAAGAGAAATTTGCTATATTTAAAGTATAGCACATTCGTTGAGATAATACTATTCTATAAACAATATTCTTGATCTTAAGCTATTTTGAGTTCGTAATGTTTATTTATAAAAACACAATTCGTAATTAAAGTTTAATTATCTTTTTTTGTAAGTGAGTGTGTTTTGACATACTCAATACGAACTCAAAATAGCTTAAGATCAAGAATATTGTTTATAGAATAGTATTATCTCAACGAATTTGCTATATTTTAAATATAGCAAATTCTTCTTATTTTATAAAAATATTTAAGTAGGCGCCATCTGTTGATTAAATTAAAAGGGCCTTGAAAAAAATGCCCCTCTTAAGAAAAAATTATTATGATAACCTCTATGGGTGAGAGGTAAGTACTCGTAACCCGAAAATATCAATTTTGAAACTTCTATGAATTCTGAATGAGCATATTTTAAATAAGAGAATTAACCCCAGAAAATGGCCTTAACAGCACTAGTTTTTTCAAAAATCGATTATAAAACTTTGATTTTCACAGCAAATTTTGTGCTAAGTCGCTCGTGATTGGTGAATTCTGGCATTCTGTGATTGGTCCGTGCAAGTTAAATTACTCTTTAGTTATACGCAGAGAGGGGATAACCGGAGCGACACTAGCACTTCATATGCTTCAACAGTGCACTTTGAGCGAAAATTATGTTTTTTTAATAGTAATTTTTATTTGCACAACCACCGTTCTTGTAGAATCCACGCAAAAACGAATCTCACCTTTCAATAATCCACCTTTTCCTTAACCCACGAGCCTAGGGGTATGTTTATAATAAGTGTAGTTTTGGTCACCATGGCACGAGAAGGATCCACGCGAGAAAGTATTAACCGTACGTTAACATTGCGTACGACTAAGTGAATCATCAGCTGGACTCTTATGCATTACTGATGACGAAGAAAAAGTTATATCCACCCCCTTCCTAATAGCACCTTTTTAGAGTTGGAAGGCCCTAAGGGATATTGTTAGCTAATAAAGACAATGATTCATCATCTCTTAGTTAGGTTATGAGTTACTTAAATTATTAATTATTAATAATTATTATTTACATAAATTATTTTAAACAATATAGCTATAGCTTATTGCACATATATATAGTACAAAAGTAGACAGTAGAACATTACCAACACCTGGTTGGTACATTACCAACAGGCATAATCTTTTTTAATTTTTCTAGTCAGCAACAAAATTTCAAAATCTTTGTTTTTTTTTGGTTTTTGTTTTAGATTACCCTGTATGAAATGTTTCATAAAATAAAGTTGTATCAAGTGAGAAAATGCAAATACCTGCAAAATTTTCAAACGCGACAGTTTTCTTACACTCAAAACTCAATAAGTTTCATGTTAAATATTTCAATTCTTCAAAATGCTTCAGGTTGTCGCCCACTTACACGTCGCCCAGTTTATACGTCGCCCAGTTTATCCGTCGCCCAGTTTACTCATTGCCCAGTTGTCCGTCGCCCGCTTGACAATCGCCCGGTTTACCCGGCGCCCAGTTTACCTATCGCCTAGTTGTCCGTCGCCCGGTTGACCGTCGCCCAGTTTACCAGTCGCCCAGTTATACGTCGCCCAGTTATACGTCGCCCAGTGGAATTCGCCCAGTTGTCGCGTACCGGTCAAAACACACTCATTTACAAAAAAAGATAATTAAACTTTAATTATGAATTGTGTTTTTATAAATAAATATTACGAACTCAAAATAGCTTAAGATCAAGAATATTGTTTATAGAATAGTATTATCTCAACGAATTTGTTATATTTTAAATATAACAAATTCCTCTTATTTTATAAAAATATTTAAGTAGACGCCATCTGTTGATTAAATTAAAAGGGCCCTGAAAAAAATGCCCCTCTTAATGACGTCATCACTTGGCCAGTGCCTCTAGTGTTAAAAAAGCAAACTTTTATTATAAATTTTTTTCGCGAGCTTTGCCGCTCCCTTTGTCACGCAATTTTCCTTTAAGTGTAAAATCTAATGGCAATTTACTAAAATTAGATCTCAATGTCTATTATTTATCGCAATAAACCGCAACTTCATTTTTCAGAAATCGCCCAAATTGCGGTTTGCGGTTTTTGAAAAAATTTAAGCGCAAATTATCTACAAAAGTCGCCCAATTTGCGATAAATCGCCCAATCTGACAACACTGCCTTTTCCCGCAAAGAAAATTAATAATAAAAGTTTGCTTTTTTAACATTAGAAACTCTACCGTCGAGCTTTATCGCTAATTCTCCAATAAGAAAGCAAGTAAGTTTGACGTTAACACCTCTAGCGTTAAAAAAGTGAACTTTGTCTAAAAACTTGTAACTCCCAATAGAAACTTAATCTAGACAGTTACTAAATATTTAGTACAGGCAAGTTTTTGGTGGCAATATATCAAAAAATTGTTTTGCACAATTGGCCAAAGGTTATCGACTGGCTAAGTGATGACGTCATTAATTGTGCAAACATTGGTTTGAATCCATTGAACCCCTCTCCCATAGAATAAGTAATTCCAAAAAATTATAATTATTAAAAAAGAAATATTATTATTATTGTGTTTACCATCCCCCCCCTCCCTCCCAGTATAAACAATGTTTAGTTACGGATCTTCTTGAGGGAAATATTAGTTCATTTTCATATCAACAATCTATGTTGTAAAAATTTTGAACTTGGACATTTTGAAAATCAAGTTATTAATTAATTACATAATTAATTATTATTAATTAAATTTCAATTTTATTTTGGATTTTTAACATTGAATTTAAATTTTGGCGCCACGTTTGCAGTTTTGGGCGTTTTTTCAGTTAAAAGTTGGCGCCACAAATTTTTTAAATCTGACAACACTGGTGACGTCATCAAGATGCCGTACAATGTGGAAGTGTACGCACGTAAGCATATCTCTGAAGTTTTGATAATACGCATTTGTATTAGCGACAAGAGTTTATGATTTTTATATTTGTTCCACTTCGTTATTTGAAAATCTTCTGAGGACGGCACTGGTAATAGTTGGTTGTTTGTTGTTGGTAATGTAGTGCACTGCAGTTGGTAATATTTTATTTTATTTTATAGTATAAAATACGTCACCCACTTTTAGTAAGGATTGAGATGTAAAAGTGAATAAATCGAAATAAGGAAATAACGTGGAAAATGTGAAATGCATCCTTAAAGAATATGTGGATCAATCAAAGTGTGTTATGGAAACTAAAATATTTTGTGAAGTTTTGATGATGAAAGTATGGTTAAGGTAGGATAAAATATCATGTCAAATGTGGCAATATGGGTAAGCATTTTTTATATTATTTGAAAAGTATTTTAATAAGTAAGTAAAACTATGTTCTTTTGCAAACTTTTGAAAAGTTAAATACTATAATAAAAGTTAAGTTAAAAGTTAAATAATGTACATAATTTTACTTTAACTTAAAATTGATTAACATAATCCGGCGTAAGGAGCGATACACCAAGATTTATTTATTAGGGCCATTATCATATTAAAAGTTAACATGGCATTAAAATTTTAAAAGGGTTGTATTCTCTAACTTTTAATGGTTCACACTACATGATTTCTCATATGACTTAGCAGTGGCGGCTCGTGGAAAATATTTTTGGGTGTTCTGCATTATAAAATTATTAGTCAAATTCTAATCTGAGAAAAGATATTTTACTACCAAAATTTGATAATTAATTAATTTTTTACTTTAATACAATCTATAATTTTTGATAAAACATATCTATTTTTCATTACTTTGTCATTATGTTCTTTTATGTTTATCCAATATGCGGAATCAAGTTGAGCCTCTATGTTAATTTTGTCAAATAAAGCAAACCGTATTTCTGTACTGATATGCGTTTTAGAGTTCTCGTGTTTTCTAATTTTTTCAGTTAAATGAACTAAATCTCTCACTCCCGTTTCCGTATATACTTTTTCACTACGGTCCTGATCAAACAATACACATGGAAAACAGAAGAACGCATTCTTTTGGTTACACCCACAAATCTAATTGTTACTTAAATCAGGGACGTGCCCATGGGGGGGTTTTTAATATTGTAGAAATTTTATTTTAATATTTATTTTTTTTTAATATTGGCTTTTAATATTGTAGAAAGTTGGCAAAAAGTTGGTAAAAACATTCAAAAGTTGGTCAATTTGACAATTTTTTTGTCTAAATTTACAAAAAGTTGGCAATTTTGAATTAATTCAGTTGGCAAATTTAGGATTGCTTTTCCCTGAAAAAAAGTTGGTTGGGCACGTCTCCGCCGTAAATAAATATCCTTATTAAATTGTCTCTTATTTTTGCCTTCCACTTTAATAATTAATTCAGGTTTAGGACGCCCCTGTTTCTTTATAGTTAATTTTTTTTTGATAATTAAGTTTAGAAAACTTATTTAAATATAATATCTATTTTAGAAAAAAAAAACACTGAATTGCAAGCTTTTGTTTGCTTTTAAATTAACATTAAGTACGTACTTAGATAATTCACCAACTTTCACCAACAAATTAATAAATCACGTCATTTTTAATGACTCTCCTACTATCTTTTGTTGATATTCTTTACCCACATTTGTATATAAAAGAACACAAACAAATTTAAAAACACATCAAATGTTTAACGTTCCTTGCATGTCAAATTATTTTGTACGAGAAGGTGCAAGTATGATATTAAACTACTTTTAATGTTATTATTACAACACACCTTCGGAAGGAAGTAATGTAAAAGATCATTACATTTCTGGAATAAATTTAAAAATCTGGTATTTGGCCTGGTTAGAGCTTTAGGACTGTAAGCCCTAGCTTCCAAAATAGGGAAAACGTCATCTTCTGACGTTTTTGTCAAACTTGTCTGCAAGTTTGGCAAACACCGATTTTTTAAATATTTTTTTTGTCATGTAACCTGCAAAATAGGGATGCGCTATTGCAACATAAGACTTTGAATCTGATATCGTTAGACAATCTTTCAATGCATTTAATGACCCTACACTGACATTCTCTTTGCAATTGGCTTCTGGTGAATGACTAGACATATAGTTACAAACTATTAAAGATGTAAAGGACGTAACAAAGAAGCGACATGTAGGATTTATGTTACGAGTCCCATGACTGTGTATACAACCAAAAAAGTTCTCGAGCGGGTATTTGTTAATTTTTCGTAAAGAAATAAACGTAAATCCAGCCTTCTTCTCTTTTGCCCATAAATAGCGAAATGCCTGAAAAATATATTATAAACAATAATACCAGTACTGCTATTTTCACTTTCATCCGCTTTAATTTATCTTTACAAATATGGTGATCGGTCAGTTTATTAAGCATTCTAGTACCAAAATCACCCACATCATATTCATAAATGCTAATAACGTCCGACCAAGATGCTTCTGATACATTACCATCACTTCGCAGAAATTTTTCATCTGCGTCGATAAAATTATTTCTAATGCATTTCAACATATGAGGAGGATCATAAACATGCAAAATTTCTTCATCACCTACCAAGTAGCATAGCAATTTATTTTCGACACCTTTGCGAACATGTACTTTTGTAGTATCAGCAAGTAAACTATTGATAGCACTAACATTTGGCTTAGCCTGATCAGATATACTACACACTACATGAAGGCCAATATCTTGAAGTGCCGTGATTACTTTTGCTAATGCAGACTTTATCTGAAATGCATCCATACCACTTTCTGTAAAATAATGTGCCACCGGCTGCTTCCATTTACGATGAATGCCACGAGCCATAAATACCATGGCGCGGTCTGCAAACTTGGCGTTTTTATGGTCATCGATGTCCTCAAATACCCCAATTGCATCCTTGTTGATTCCAGTTCTAAATTCTACTTTGTGTAACAACGCCAACAAAGTTGTCCTTGAAGGCAATGCAAAAATTTTCTTAAGCAACCTATATCCACTTGCACTTTGCTTTAATAATGATAAGGCAAAAACCTTATCATCCAAAGAGTATCTACGACCACGAGAATTTTTTCACTGCATTTTTAATTGAAAAATTAAAAATTTTGCAGTTACGTCGTTTACAACTGCATCTTTGTAAATTTTAGAGTCTGTGAATTTCATAGCTTTTTGAATATTTCTTCTGTTTGTTCTCTTCTATCGTCTATCTATTCTAACTTATTTATCTGTGGGTAGCAGATTAAAAATTCTGTTTTTGGTTTCATCGGCTGTTGCCACTTTTTCGATCTTACCTTCACCCCTATGGTAAAGGATTTGCTCATTCTGTAACTCGAAGGGATCCGTCATTAGCGTCAGAATACACCAAGTTGATCTTCTACGTAAAAGATGGTCAATAGACGTTTTTAACGAAATTGAAGTGTTTTTTTTTTTATTAGTGAATGTGAACTTCAAAATGAATATTCAATTGAAATTATAATTTTCGTTATTCCGGTCGTATTTGGGGTACTTTTGAGGGGCGTAGCCGAGAGGCGAGGCAAGCAAAATAAGGGAAAATACAACACAAATTTTCAAAAATTATTTATTTATATCAAAATTTACCAATATTAATTACACAATTGTGCAGAGCGAAGACTTGTCTGTCACTGCTAAATTCGTCGGTTGTTTGCGGGGGGGGGGGGGTCCTGTTTTTTTCTATCCTTTGGCTCAGTCTCCGGCGAAAGAGGGGGGGTCGCGACGTATCTTTCTTTGCCTCGAGAGATGGTCGAGGTTTTTCTTGTCGATGGACATGCGCCTCTGGCGCATGTAAATCCTGAAGGAGGAGGGTGGAAGGTCCAGCTCGGCTATTCTTTCGGGTTATAAACCACGCCTCGTGCTGAGAAAAGATCCTTTACGTCTTTATGATATAAACTACTATTGTTTAATACATTTTTGTTTTAATTTTTTTAAATAACAAATTCTGAATGTTTTAAAGAAAATGTAAGTTTTCCAAAGTCAAAACGTTCTCTTTCTAATGCTAGTCGTTCTTTTTCGCACGTTAGTCGTTCTTTCTGGAGGTTCACTAACGACTCCAATTTTTTGTCGATACTTTTCAGTATCTCATTATTTGTATCGGTACTTGTCAATACCCTACTTTGAGATTGTAAGGTATTATATCTACGACGAAGGAATGTACTTTCTTTTAAACAGCCGACGACTTCCATCCCCGATGGCGCTTAAGGGTAGCAATATCTCCGCCTGCGTCAACCAACAATGTTGCCGAAGTGCGTCTGAAGCAGTGACCCGTATACGCGCTGGAATTCGGCAATTTTAAGAAATCCGCAATTTGTTTAGGTACGCCTCCAATAGTGTTGACAAGTGTTTTCCTTTCCGATACCTAACAAAAAACCTCGTAGTTCCTAAGCCCGACGGACGCAAGGAAGAATATTTCCGAAAAATATCGAGTATATCGACATCTTTAAAATTGCTTTTCATTATCGAAAATTCTCTCTTGGTGTTGGTTTTCGTTATTGGTACAACGACTGCGACGTAGCTACCATTATCCCTGATGTTTTTAGTATCTAGGCTAGTGATTTCTTCTCGGCGCAACGCACCGCAGATACCAACGATCATTACCACCTGAAACAATGACAATTCTTGTAAAATTAGCGAAATAGTAAAATTTAATTACTTACCTTCATTAATAAGAAGGTGTCATCGTAAGCCTCTTTTAGGAACCTAGACACATCATCGTGGGTGAACACCTCCGACTTTTTTGGGCAATGCGTTTTTGACTTTGCCTTCAAAAACGCAATGATCGTTGGATATTTTTTGATATCGATGTTCTCTCTTACCACTTTATTTTCATTTCTTTACCCGTAATTCCTAATTCTGGCCCATTCATGCCATATACAACCACATTACTAGTATAGAGAAGTAATTTCTCTTCCATATTAGTTAAAGCAACTTCAGGGGACAAAGTATTCCCAGTTTCCTTGTAACTATTTTTGATCAATCGAGCTTTCGCCCGAACACCACTCTTCCAATTGCTACTAATCTTTTTCTAAGCTTTCAGGTCTTTACTAGGACCACTTGAACTATTTAAATCGCGAACCAAATTTTTCCAATTTAATTGTAAAACGTCGCTACCTTCACCTGGTTTGAACGCATTTAACCGAGTAAATTTCTCTCTCTCGAGTGAATTTAAGTACAACTGGTACTGTTGTGTCGTAGTTTTGAAATCACGACCACGTTTACGTTCAACTTCAGTCATAATTGGCCTCGTTGAAAAATTAGTACAAACCTGTGGTTGATATCCGTTCATATAGTTCATGATTATTCATGTTCATTATAGAAAACTTAAAAAAATAAAACTAATCAATGAAATATCGTCTAATAAGCACACCATAAAACATCATCGACAACAAATTGGAGTCGTTGGTAAACCTCCAGAAAGAACGACTAACGTGCGAAAAGGACGACTAGCACTAGAAAAAGAAGGTTTGGACTTTGAAAAACTTACATTTCGTGCTACAAAAAGTACCTTTCCAAATTTAGCACCGACAATTCATGCGACTCCTGAAGCAGCATCATAGCTTGTTTTATACGATCTCTTGCACCACGTTCCATCAACTATGACACTTAAAAGTGGAAAACATTCTTCGTTAACATCCCCTACTTCTTTTGCCAACCTAGCTTTTTCCATCACTTTCCACGATGATTCCAATATAGAATTTCTGACTTCTTCGTATGATTTATGATATTGTCTAAGCGACATTTGTGGAATATTCAATATTGCTTGTTGCTGAATAATTTGTGAATATCCTGCTCCAGTTGAAACTGTAGCTAATACGGAAGCAGTATTAGCATTTAAGTCATTTTCACTATTTAAACTTTTGGTACTAACTTCGTCTTTCTTTTTACACATTTTACATACAAAAGTAGATAAACTTCTTAAACCAACCCGTTCTTCTGATATCATTTCCATATGAGTAATATTGCACGAAAATGGAGAGTGGTCGTTGAGTCTCTGAAATATTTTGGACAAAACAATCTTCTACCAGCTAGTTGCAAATATTTGTCGTTATCATTAGATAAGGGTGTAGTTTCTTTCTCAATACATAGCGATTCCTCTGAGGAACTTCTAAACCCTAACTTGCTAGGCTCTGTATTCTATGAATAATTTTTAATTCTGGTCAATATAGTTTCTTTATTATTCTGTTAACAAACTCTTTTTTATTATTATCAAAATGCAAAATACAGGGAGCACAAAATACCCAAAAGATATCTAATAGTTGGGAGGCCACCTCTTCAGATCTCTTGCAAGAGCTCTGCTCAAGAGAGCGCTCGCAATAATACAAATTTGACGAAAATGTTCTCGTACACCATAATAAACTTGAACTCTTGATCAGCTTAAGATTGCATTTCAATTAGGTCTGCTTAGTACCGACTGTTCACTTCCGAATGAAGAAATGGCTTAGAAATTAAACCTTTTTTTTATTACTTTTTTTTTGTTGGAAGTTTGCGTATTCTTATTGTTGATATTCAAAATATATGAAATATTATTATCAAAACGATTTTTAAATTCAAATATTTGCCATTGAATTAATAACCAAATATGTTCACTTTGCTGTGAATATTTTGCATCCAATACGTGAAAAGATTTAAATCATAAATCTAGACCTTTCAATAACGAATTGACTGCATAATTGGTTTCGTCGATAACCACATAAACTTTCTGAATATTTTGTGTCTACGGTCCCTGAATTATGTTGTACGGTTGTACAGTTAGACCAAATTGTCTCATCTTTTCGTTTCTTTGTATCGATATCCCCTGGTAACTGTAAAACACAATATTTAGATTATACACATATGACCGCTCAATACCCATTGAAAATGACTTACACAAACATGTTCGACAATTCCCTCTACACTGTCTGTAATGCTTGGCTTAAAATGCTTTCCTTTTTCTTTTTTAGTCGATATTTTTGACTTAGAGGAGAACTATAATATTTATCGGTACAATCTCGACGTAAGTCTTGGCTTGTAAAAGTTTTTATTTGTCCTAGTTACCGCTCCTTTTTTTAGAAACAAAATATTCCAAAAGAACTTCTTCCAGTTTAATAATCAAACATGAAGATTTATCGGCAAACATTTGAGTAAAATCGTGTTCTATCTGCAATTAAATCTTAAGAAAATATAAAATTTAATTTACTAAGGTTACGACACACTCGAAGGAGTTTTCAAAATAGGCCACTCGTCAAAAAAGTCCTTCACATGTAAATATTTTCCTTTTCCATGTTTTAATCGCAAATTTCGCAAAGTTGCCCAATGGTGTTCTACTGCATTTCAAAGTTCTATATTTGTGTTGGGCCAGTTTTGACTAGTTAAGGCGTCACTTATGTTGATATCGTTCGTACTGATATCTAAAAAGAACACATTTATTGTTATTACAACGCGTTCACCGTTCTTTTGTATTTCTTCGTTCGTCTTCTTTTGTAAGTTGGAATTAGCCGTCCTTAGAAAAGTTAGTTTATTTCGATACTTGTCAATTAATTTTCTTTTCGATATCCCAGACTTATTATCTCTAGAATGAGATTATTTTCACAGGTGGGACATAATAGGTTTCTTTAATTTCGTGTTTGAACACTTTTACTGTAGATTCCGCAATCACATCTCTATCTTCATTATGAAGTCGACTAAAATTAAATACAGTTATTTATGTTTTGAAGAGGAGGAGTTAACTAACGTTTCACAGTTATTTAGGATATACGTTGTGATCACCTCACATAAACACCCTTGGCAACGTGTATCTAATGGTTTTTGATCACGTTCGTAAATATTTAATATGGCATTGCCTATTGAGTCGACCTCTATAACTTTTCTAAGATTGAAATTCTCCATAACATCTCTTTTTTGCCTTTTTGGCGAAGGTTCACAATCGTTGATTAACTCTCGAGAAATGACTCGACCCAGGGGATTGGAGGTAGATTCAGATGCTTCATAAACGTTATTTTCCTTGCTTATAGAAGGTAAATCAATAATTTCTCACTAGGCGAGAATAAATATGAAGCTTCATTTACATTGAACGACGTTGATAAACAAGAATTATAGTTTGTTTTAGGCGTGTATAACACTACGTCTTCTGTTTGTTTCTTTGCCCAATTCTTCTTTTTATAGGCGTCAAATTCTTTTAAAAAATGTGCCTTCAACCCAACCTCCGGAAGTAGTTCTTTTATCATATCTGATGATAATAAGAATAAAATACGTCTTGTAATCTTGTTTGCTATACACAGTCAAGTCGTCTTAAATGTTGTCAAATTTGTAAAATCTTACCTTCAATTAAAGCCACTAATTCTTCACAGTTCCATTCCTTGAGTAAATAATAATACGGTTTATTAAATTACATTAACATTATAATAAAAAAAGTACGCGTTCAGCAAAGCTGGTTTTTGACACGTACCTAATGTATTGAAGCATGAGTGTCGAAGAGCGATGCATTTTTGTAAATACTGTAATGTTACTTTACCTTTAGTGGTACCCTTACTCGAAAAAGCTAAGCTGGCTTTCTGGCAATGTCGAGGAACAATGGGACGGTCATGGGGCTTGTCTCCTAAGATCACCCTCTGGCTCTACACCGCCGTTGTCAGACCCATGCTATGCTACGGTGCCCTTGTATGGTGGCCCAGAACCAAACAAGTAACAACAGCATCCTCCTTACACCAAATACAGAGAATAGTCTGTCTGGCTGTAACTGGGGCAATGCAAACAACACCGACTGCGGCTCTTGAGACTCTCCTCTGCCTCCCACCACTTGATCTTCATGTGCAGGAGATGGCGGTTAGGGGGGCGCTTAGGCTACGTAGTTGGAAAATATGGGACAATAGGTATGGAACTACGGCACATATGCGGATTTTGGAGGAATATTCCAGAGGAATACCTCTACTGCACTTGGAGCCAGATAGAATCCAACCTAAATATTGTCATAAAATATCCGACCAAAAAAAAACTGCCGAACTTATTTATGCATATCCCAGCTCGCTCAATCGAACATGAACAAACAATCGCCCAAGTTATCTTTCAAACCCTTTATCTTGCGACCTTGCACTTTTCCAAAATTAAAAATTCCCACTTCAACAAAACTCCGTTATTGAAAATTTTCCAATTTTCTTCTCTTTTAAATTTACTCTTTTCTAAAATTGAATAAAATATACACGAAAACTTATCGCTGCACTCAAATTTTATTATAACTAATTCAAAAATTTACATTGAATCTCGCATACTACAAAATCGCGACCTCACAGCTCCGTGGATCGCTCGCGAGTCCTTTCCAAAATCAAAAACTTCCCCCACCTTGGCTATAACACCAGAGCGTCACAAAATTAAATTTTCAAAAATTAAACTTACAAAAATTGTCATCAACTAGTAAATTTCTTCATCCCAAAAAATATACGACATCTCCTTCCTATCCTTAGAAAAGTTCTGTAGGAACTAGAGAAGGATACCAAACGTCGTATCGTTGGGATGAAGAACCAACTTTCAAATTTACAAATCAAAACTTACAAATTACTATTTCATTAATTGACTAAACTAAACCAATCAAATTTACAATTGTTCATAGTTATTATTAAATTTACAATTATTTTAATCCGTTGTCCGTTCAATCGCGTTTTCATTTTAATAATTCACACTCTTCTTTATTTTTTATTTGGAGTTGTTTTTGGCTCCAACTTCCTTCCACCGTACCCTAATTCGATACGCCCATTTTAATAAAACGGATTGGCATGCCTGTACCACTTCCATCTTCTTCATCCAACTATGTTTATACAACTTTTGATTTTCGACTTTGTTCTCTTGAAAATTGTCGTTTTTAACTTTAATTAACCATACTAATTTTCCTGACGCCATCTCTTCTTGCTCTTTGTTTTCCCATCTACTTGACCTGGTTACATCCTTCCTGTCGGAATATCCACCCAAACTACCCACACAGCACAGTATATCTCATGGATATCCAATGGATATCCATATATCCATAGAATGTCAGATCCCAAATGGACATCCAGTGGATATCCATGAGATATCCATATATCCATGAAATATCAGCATCCAAGTGGATATCCAGTGGATATCCGCTGGATATCCATGATGGATGTCCTTTTTCAGGTATAAGATATTTATTCTGTTATGCTATTTTCTAAATGAGATTGTATCTGCGCATGAGTGTGACAACCTGATAACAAAGCACCAACTATATTTGCTGAAACCCAGCAACAAATAGTATTTGCCCATGCCTATAAGTCTATAAGACTACGAAAGTCGTGACGTCACGAAGCGCGCATGATTTAAAAACCTTTCCAAACAAAACGAATCTCTATGTAAATTGCCATAAGAGAATTTTGTATTGCTTTTTTTAAATCTATAGTTGGTACATTATTCCTTTGATCATCTTTGAATTGACAACTACAAATCAATGAATATTTTGTTGGCTTATAATCTGCTTTTCTACTTCGTTTAATATACCTACTTTGATTAAATTTATCCACTTCTCCTGTTTTTTGGGTTTGCGAGAAAGAAAATATTTATATATTTTCTACTCCCTATAGTAATTACATTGTGGAGCATTATCATTTTAATGAATAAATAATTAATTTAATCACTAAATTTATCAGCTAAACCTAAACTAATGTTAAATATTGTAAACAAAATATCACAACATAACCTCAATTGATTTTAAACACAATTAGAAACGTCTTGATACACTAACAGTTACTGTAAACCAGAAAAACTCGCCCTTTAATGTCCCTTATTTATCACTATTTACACGAAATCCCTTTACGTTAAAATATTCTAGCATGAAAAATTGTATCTTTTACTAAGTACCAATCGTGTCCTCGTTTCGTCGCTTTTCGAAGTTACTCGGGAGGGTCTATGGCCATGCCAATCTCAAACCAGTTCGTAGATACTCGACAAATTTAACACGTGGGTAGGTATCACTTCTTTCTATATATTTTCTGTGTGTGTTTTGTATTAATTAATGTGATTAAGAATTTTTTGCCAACTACCATTGTGAATTTCAATAATAAAATACTGTAACTGTAAGGTAAGTACATTTTCATCCAGTTGTTTTTGAACATAACCTAAAAATGTTGTTTTCTTTTAGTTGTGAAAATTATTATTTTGTGTTAATTATCGTGATTAAGAATTTTTTGCCAACTACCATTGTGAATTCCAATAATAAACGAATAGTGAACGATGTCAAAGCTATTAGTCCCCTTGACAATTTCAGTGCATTTCCGTTTGAAAATTTTATGAGAAGCATAAAAAGTCTGATTCGAAAACCTGATCAACCTTTACAACAACTACACCGACGGTATAGAGAACGAGAAATTGCAAATATGTCCAATGATGGGCATAAAGAAGTCGAGTTGGGATTTGCAAAACCTCATACGGATGGACCCATTGTCAAGTATTGCGAAGTTGAGAAACAGTTTCAAGAATTTAGAACATCAGATTTGCAACTGTCAATTACAGAACCGGATAATTTAGATTAATTTTATAATAGAGGTACTATAATTTGCATTGCCGGTTTTAATATTACCGAAATAATATTGTAATCGTCTTCAAAATGAGCATTTTGTATTTTATTAATTTTTAGATGGCACAATTATTATGGTCCATTGTTGAATTTGACGATGGTGTTCAGGTGGTACCGAACAATTGGATCGAAGGAGAGTTTTGCTACTGGCCAACATTTACCTCTAATGAAAAATATAACAGAGCCGTCAAAAAATTAAAAGTCGCCGAGGAGCAAACAGATGTCGGTAGTAGCGATTGTGATGGATTGAAAAGATCGCGAAAAAATTACACATCTGGAATGTTATATTAAGTTAGTATATATAAAATAGGTTCTTACAATTTTTTATATCAACAATTTCTAATTTCTAGGAGCTATTGGAGGAAGTACAATTGGGAAAACTTTTCAAGATGAAGAAGTAATCAACAGTATTAAAAACTGGCTGCGCCATGCTAAAGCTAGGAATGTGCAGAAACTTGAAAAAAGTTCCCTTTCAGTAACATAACACGATGTTAATATTTTTTTCTTCTTCTTTAACTTTTTTGAGATCAAGGATCTGTTTAATTTTGTCGAAGTTCATATGTTTTCTTGAGAGATAGATTGCCAGCTATCGGTTATATATTATGTTATGTTATGTTGCCGTTATATATGTTGATTATTGTCCTGATGATTGCGAAAGAAACCTTTTTTTGTATAGTATGCGTACCACGTCCTTCAATTGAACCCTGTCAAAAGCCTCCGTCAAATCAATAAAACAAATCGACGTTGTCATGACAAAAAGGCGTAAGCGACTTTTGTAATATTTTACAGGAGAAACAAAAAACATTTTATATCCGTTATTTGTGTTTGTTAATATTGAACTTTGTTTTAAGTAAATAATTCATTCTAGGATATTTTGGTGAATACACCAAAAACATAAGTAGTGTAAATTGAAATAGTCTTTATTTTAACATCGAAAACGATTTTTGGAAATTTTGGCGCTTACGCCTTTTTGTCGCGACAACGTCGAAATTTATGTGTTGCTTTTATATTATTCGTGTGCTTTTTCTTTTAACTGTCGGATGGTGAATAATTGCATCGGTAGTTGATCTGTTTCGTCGAAACCCTTGTTGCTCCTCTCTATTTTGGATGTCAGATTGGAGTTTCGCTCTTATAATGCTTGTGAGCAACTTCAGTGTTGAGCATAGAAGGGTAATCCCTCTAAAATTTTGTTTTTAAAAAATTTTTTTTTTATTTAATTTAATTTTTTTAATTGTGGTGATATAGTAATATTATGTACCTATAAATAAGTATACAATAAAATTTTAATTCAATTTTTGATTTTTATTTTTATAATTTCTATTTATTTATATCTATATTTGATATCCAGTGGATATCTATGTTTAATATCTACTGTATATAAAAAAAGCGGACATTTGGATGTCTGATGGATATCCAATGGAAATGCATGGATATCCAATGGATATGCATGGATATCTATATATAATATCTAATGGATATCTGTGTTTCATATCCAGTGGATATCTATATTTGATATCCAATGGATATCTATGTTTGATATCCATTGGATATAAAGAAAGCGGACATTTGGATATCCCATGGATATCCCTTAGATATCTATGGATATCCAGTGGATATCCTGGATATCTGATTTATATATCCAGTGGATATCCATTGGATATCTGTGTGCTGTGTGGGTAGTAACTTTAATTTTATAATTTTCAAGGTTTCTTTGAATATCAATTTTTTTACTTCGCAGTTTTCTCCATCTTATTCTTCTTATTTGTTTTCTTGAAAATACGAGGCCTTCCTTCTTAGTGTTGCCATTGTGCCACTTTTCTTTTTCGATAAAAATTTCGATTACACTAATTTCTTCTTGAACAACTTTCTTAATGTTTTCTTTCACCTTAATCTCCTCAGTTTGGAACAAATTTTTTTCTAAATCTTCATTTTTCAACATTGGTTTACTTAATTTTTCTACTCGAAATTCTTTCCTGATTTGCTCAAAAGTTTGGTTTATATTTTGATTAATCAATTGGAACATCTGTTCCAACCTCGGCATAAAATTTTCAACCATTTGCTCACTCATTTTTTTTTTATAGACTCAATCCCAGGGTAAAAGTAAGTTCTAGGATAAAATTCCTTATTTTATCCACTTGGCCCCACGTTGATATGCGACAGATGACATCGAATAATCTTAAATATTAATCGCACACTCGCAACAAATGGAACTTAAAATTTTCAATAATAGTATTCTTCTTCTCTAAAAGAAATAAAAATCACAAAAACTTTCGCGTCACTCAAAATTTATTTGCTCATTCAAAATTGTACATCAAATCTCGCAATGCTCAAAATCGCGACCTCACAGCTCCGTGGATCGCTCGCGAGTCCTTTCCAAAATCAAAAACTTCCCCCACCTTGGCTATAACACCAGAGCGTCACAAAATTAAATTTTCAAAAATTAAACTTACAAAAATTGTCATCAACTAGTAAATTTCTTCATCCCAAAAAATATACGACAATATATATTTGACAGGAAGTACGACGTTCTGTTAAATACTGATAGAGCACCTAACTATGACATACGTCTATATTCGGATGGCTCCAAAAACGATGCTGGATCAGGTGCAGGAATATATTCTGCAGAACTTGACCTAAGCATAAGCATAGCGCTGGGCACATATGCATCCGTATTTCAAACGGAACTTATGGGCATACTACGATGCGCAAAAATAGTTCAGGATAGACATATCCAGAACCAACATATTCATATTATTTCAGACAGCAGGGCGGCACTCGTGGCACTTCGGAACCACAAAGTCACCTCTGGTCTGGTGCTTGATTGCATTCAGACACTGAATAATATATCTAACCAAAATGTTCTTTCCCTTTGCTGGGTTAAGGGACATCAAGGTGATGAGGGCAACACAAGAGCTGATGAACTTGCAAGACGCGGTTCCAATAGTCTTCCCTGCGGCCCGGAGCCGATGATCACGCCTTTAGTTAAAGCTCTAGATGCACTCTTAAAACAACATACCCTACAACTGCACACCCGCAGATGGGTACAAATAACAACATGTCGTCAAGCAAGGGCTGCAATAACCGCACCCTCTTGGAAACATGCTAGATACTATCTGAAACTGTCCAGAGTCAATCTGCGGATAATTGCAGGGATTCTAACTGGACACTACAGACTAAACAAACATCTTCACATGATGGGATATGCAGAAGACCCAATATGTCGTGGATGCAATGAAGAGGAGGAAACAGCCGAACATGTACTCTGTTACTGTCCGGCGTTAACTTCAACGAGAGGATCTGTGTTGGGGGACTTCTGGCCTGACATGGCCAGAATCAGGGACACTCCACCTGCCAGGATCCTAGAGTTCATCCTAAAACTGGATTGGCTCAATGGGGAATGACAGGACTGGGGTGTAACTGAAACCGGAGGTAGTACAATGGGCCCGATTGGTGGCCTAAGTGCGCGCGAGCTTGTCTTGCCCTCCAGAACAAATCCAGAATCCAGAATCCAGAGTGGTACCCTTGTTATTGATCGGTTTCACCAGTTGAATATTTTTATCTATTAGATTTAGATTTCACCTTCAGTACGTTATTAGCTATGGAATTAGAAACATTCATTACGGTATTGTTGAGGTTTATTATCGACTACGGGAGTGTCCTTTACAATCAATTTTAAGGCATGCTTCACATTCACGTGGAGTCTGCTTGACATTACTTGACTGATAGTTGACTTGCTTTACCTCGTGTAGTACGTTGTTCGTAGGTACATTATTCACTAATTTAATGGATTGATTGGCTGTCCTTTTGATAATGTCGATGATGTTATTTTTGTCCACAATTTTGCTCCAAAATTGAAATTAGATGTTTCAAACTACTCACGTGGTCATTGTAGATCCGTATCATCTTTCATTTATCATGCATTTCTGCAACAGAATAATAAATAATAAGTTCTGTTGAAAGAGCCAATCAGGACATAAAAGGAAAGTTGGCTTTGCGGATGAAAGACAACAATATCATTAATTGGTCAAACGGTGTTTGTTTCGTGCAATTTATGAAAAATGGAGGAATTCCTTCATTCGGGAATTAAACAATCTCTATACAAAGGATTGTTTGGAATTGAACCAAGAGCATCTGATATTTTTACAAATATCCACGAGGAAGATGAACTAATGTAGGTAGATCTAAGGCAGACTTACGAAACATTATTGGTGTCGTTTTGGAAATAAATGCAGATAACTTGTACAAAATTAGAACAAAATTGGCTGGCACCGACTCAAAAAATGTTAAAAAAATTATTTTTTTACTTTTTAATGCATTTTTTGTATTAGTTTTTTTGAAGTCGGTTTTATTTTTTTGTAAAAATTTTTTTTTTCAATAAACTCCAGTTACGTATTTAAAAAAAATTCCTTTTCTCTGTTCTTCGCTAACAGATTTGTTTTGTAATAATATGTGTTTTTGTGACTCCAGCTCTAGTTCTCATTAAATTTTGAGACACCCTCTGTGTTATAATAGGATGTCGTTTTAAAAATGCTTTAAAAAGGCGTTTCAATTTAAGATTGTAGCGCCGTTAGCGGCCATATTGGAACTTGGGGTGAAGAGTTAACGTCACACTTATGCTGAATAAAACTGATGGTAAACAACCATTTGAGCGCATTATCTCTAATACAAAACTTGCCACCAGATAGCTTATCGCTTCTCTTGAAACGCCTACACCAGTGCTTTCCTGGTCGGTCATCAGTAAAAGGGGTTTCTCTTTTGCGATTTTACCAGCATTTGGATGAATGAATTCAAAATAGAACCAAGATCCTATTTTATTATTCCATGCACACAATATCTAGGCAATAGAATATTTAAGTCTGCTTTAAGCACTCTAATTTGTTCAAAGTAAACGTGACGGCCCGCATCGACACTTAACGAAGAGCTCCGCGACTTTGGACGCTGACGCTGTCCAGTAAATGGTCCTTGGAAACTGGAAAACCATTTTCCCCCAAATGTAAAATCTATTTTACTAGTTTATTCTCTTCATTCTTCTCTAGTGCGGTAGGTGGGCCCATTTTTTCAGCTAGCGGGGTTTTCCTCTTACATTTATCTGATAATGTCATCCGCGGTACTTTAAATTTTGTGGCAGCACTTCGGACGCTCATTTCGGTTTACAGCATTTATGGCATTTTTCATATCGTCCTTTGGATATTTATTTCGAAACATCTGCGAAAAGAATAGAAATCCAGTTATCGTCTTGCCTGTGCACGAGTCATAGTTTTCAAACGCATGCTAAAGTTGAAAATAAAACAAAAATGTATGACGGTTACTGGTCCCTCAGTATTATAATATAAAAGGAATAGATTCAACCTGTTAAGGCTTTATAATGTCGTATAGTAAGGCTGAAAATCGAATAATATGGCATTGGTGAAATCTACCAGTTGTATTGTCTCCTAGGACTGATTTTGCAAAAGTTTCTTTGTCTATCTTAATTTTCCTCTTGTAAAATTGCGATTTATTGGACCATCCTGCTGTATCTTTAATTATATTTAAATCTATTCGTTTTAAATCTGCCATGGAGGTTGCACCGTGTCTGGTACTATTTGCCGTGAACTGCGTATCAATTCACACAATTCTTGATCCATCTACTTATTGATTGAGCCGTAGCTCTGTGGTACGATTTTTTAAATGTTATGAATATGTGATAAGTTTTTCCCCGAATTTCTTTTGTTTTTTTTGACAGAAGCGTCGTGATCAATTTAATATGTGTAACGTTGTTATCTGCTATTTATTAACTTTAATAATCAACACTTAAGTTTGTGAACGTTAATTTATTAATAAGTATTACAAGTACAACGTACTATGTTTAACATTTTTGTTATGGCCGTTGTAGATGTACCGTCTTAACCTAGATGTCGTTACATCCCCCTTTTAATAGTAAAGAAAAGTACATTATCAATTTTACAAATTCAATCTTTGAACGGGCTTCACTTGTCTACTAGATCTTGTTACCTGACAACTATCTGACATACTGACAACGGCAAGTGTTTCTGGCTTTGTTTCTGTTTCGGGAACCACAACCACTTCTTGCGGCTCTTCTAAGTTGGCTTCTGTTTTCTTGAGATGGTCGGAGTTTCTTTTCAGTATTTGTTGTCCAGTTTTAATTATTATTGATCTTGGATTTTTAGTAGTGTTTGTTACTTCCCCGTCTTTCCATTTCCGATGACCAATTTGAACTTTAATGTGATCTCCTTTTTGCAATTCTTCTTTCTGTTTGGTGTGAATGTCTGCATATTGTTTTTGTTTATTTCTCAACTTCGCTAATTCTTCGGAGACACCTTTTATTATAACTGAATCGAGAAATCTCGATTTCTCCGAAACGGTACATAGTAGCACTTTTAAATTTGTACTATAGGTACTCTCTTTTACTGGCTACAAGACCTTATAAATTTTGTGGATTTGCAAAGGATTTATTTTTTAAATTTATAACACAATATTTATTTAATGTTATTTACATAACCTACAAATTTTACTTTCAATGAACGTAATTTTGGAAATACTAAGGCATTTAGCATGTATATATCTTTTCGTGGTTCCGGCCGTAAAATGAGTGGTTTCCGGCCTCATTTGCGGATTGAAAAGTGCCTTTTTACATCCTAGGAGTGAAAATTCTTCGCCACTGTCATTCTCCTTTGAAGAATGCGCCCGCGGCTTGTGGGGGGGGGGGAGATTCTAGGATTTGCTTAGAAATCGTTTTCTTACTGCGAACAGAATCTACCACGTACCCCTCGGCCACCGTGGAGCTCTTCCAACCTCCGTGCGGCATTGACCGATATTTGTCTTCCGCACAATAGGCAAATCATTTTCATATTTTTTGCTGATTCTAACAAAATTGTCTTCAATTTAAAAATCAGTCATTGCTTTAGGCTGTGTTAAACTGTTGTCATCACATATTTGTTTGAAGAAGTACACTATGTACGGACCGCAGTTATATCCATCTTCTTGAAGTAAGTGTGGGTATACCCGAATATTAAAGTCGTTTAAATTATAGTGCAAATTTTTGCATTTGATATACATTGATAAAAATAATTTAAATTTAAGAAAATACTGTTCTGTTGTATGGTGGGAACTGCCTGTTGGATTTATAAAGCAAAATGTTTTAGCGTCAAAGTCTGCTATTGCTATGCACCAGTGGTTATTGTTAATAACAACTGACATGGCAATTTTTGGTAATTTTTGATATATTGATATTATTTAAAAATGTATCTGTAAACTGATTTTTTTTAGAATGAAAAACGAATGTTGATATTTCGGAAAGCCAATTTTGATCGAATAGTGTTAAATAATCTGATATCAAAAGTTTTTTTACAAAACAATTGACATCGTAGAACGCAACGGTATATTGCCTATTTTTCGACACAGTTACATAATATGAGATATCCTTCACAAGACCATTTTTGAAGAATTCAAAACTTTTGAAGTACACCATTTTGAGAATAATTTGTGTCAGGGTCTACAATTTTTGGTAGCATATTAAAATAGTAAAAAAATTTTAATTTAGGAAACATTATAGAATCATTTTATTTGAAATTTTAATCCAAATTGTCATATCACAACAACTACTACTACAATCCGCCTCAACACATACGGAAGGTTATTAAATTTTATTCCTATTGGTTACATCGATAAAATTTTGGCAATTTCAACTCTCTTCAGCTTTGGATAAATTTTAATTGCTCTGCTAATTTGTAATAGCATCTATAATTTGCAAAAATATTGTTATAATGAAATTATAATGAAAATTTTAAATTGGGTAGGTGTTTTTATGACCAATCTAATTGGACGACTGAGACCGCTTCCTTATGATCTATCACAAGCTTAACTTTTATTGGAATGTATAAATTTGACTTTGTGGTATCATAAAACGTGAATCTGTATGTTTCTCGATAATTCACGACTCAATTTTCTTCAAACACTTCAAATTTTTGCAACAACGATTTTCCATCGATTTTGTAAATACATGAAAATTTGGCAGAACCTTCAGACGGAACGTTTCTTATCAAAACCACAAAGCTATTTGGTTTTAGATGTGTTGTATTACATTTTTTGAACCTCGTTTTTGGGGGTTTATTTTCATTTTCTTCATCGCTGGATATTTCGACAGTAGTGTTATTATGGGCCTCATCATCGTTTCCGTTAGACGTTACACAGAAAAAAATTTGGGCTAAAAATTTGTAAAATTATGCATATTTCAGGTACAAGTTCTCCCTAGATAGGTTACAGGTAGAATATTGTGTTTAAAAAATGAAAACTGTTGAGTCCACATATTTATACCTGCATACAACCCAAATGATACCTTTTTGTAGTACACCCTTTTTTCCTATTTTTCACCCAATATTATGTGGAAAAAAAATTTTTTAATTTATAAATAAAAATAATTATAAATAAATTTAAAAATATTATTCACACATTTTAATTTATATTAATTTTTCCTTTTTAAATTGCGACAAATTTTGACTGAAATAGGAACTTAAATAAATACTTACTCTTTTTCATAGGCCGACGTGGGATTCGAACTTGGTACCTCTGGCTTATGAGGTAAACGATTTTTTTTTTTTTTTTTTACGATTTAAAGATTCTTTATTGATTTTCAATAAAACAGATTATTGGTCCATTCGACGCATAGCGCCGTTTGGACCAATATTACAAGTATATTTACAATAAGGGGCTCCTGTTGGCACGTATCCCCCAATTACTAAACGTGGAACCTACGCAGAGGTTTTTTGGAAATTCTTGTTTCATCGGTAATGTAAGGGCTCCAATTTTCGTTTGTCTTGTGGCGTCGTTTCGTGTTAAATGGTTGGAAAATTAAGTATGAGGTAAACGTGGTATTCACTAGCCCATGAAGCTGATTTATTATAATTATTTTGTACAACTATCAGAAGTTTTGAGATCTTAAAAAATTCCATTTTCTATTCTGATTGTTTTATGAACATTTAAATCTAATTAAAATTACATTAAAATTGATTTAATTTTATAAAATTTTAACTTTCAGTAAACAGTATTAATAATTATCCAGTTTAAATTTTTAAAATAAAATTATAATCCACGTGTTAAAACTATTAATAACAGTATTATTTACGGGGTAAATTAATAGTGGTGTAATCTAATAAGACAAAATGTCTCTAAAGGGTAGTTCACACTACATGATTTATCATGACTTAGTCATAAGAAAAGTCATGGTTAAAATCATACCATCACAACAGTCAATCATAAAAGCCATAACTTCTATATATCAAAAATCATATAGTGTGAACGTAAAAAAATCCCTCATATGAGAAGTCATGTGACAAGTCATATGATAAATCATGTAGTGTGAACTACCCTTAATAAGACAAAATGTAAAAGAAAAATTTTTGAATTGTACCGTTTAGCACTTATTCAAGAATAATTTTGCGTTTACAATTCGCATAATCTTAAGAACCGATTAAGAACACAACTATTGGGAGAATATACAATACAATTTTCCAGGTATAAAATTTTGCATAATTCTAACAATCGCTGTACTTAGCAAAATACAAATTTAGGCTTCAAAAGTGCACAATTGCAACAGCCCAACATTGGGTGAATTTGCCACCAGCAATTTTTTTCTGTGTAGATCAATTATTTTTTTGAGTGGGTGAAAGCTTCGATTTAACTTCATTATAGAATTCCAGAATCGTGCTTTCTTCTTCACTTCTACAATGGGTATACCTGTTAAAGTAAAATGTAAAAAAGTAAAATAAGTGGCACCAAGGCTTATTACAAATTTCGAGCAGACCGTGAATTTGAAAAAAATAATTGTGGTTTCTTTTTAAAGAACCGTCTGTTTCAAAAAAATTAAAATTATACGTGTCAATATTCTCGTTTTGTGCTGTATATGGGCACTTAATTTCCAGTATTCCATCATTGCCTACTAAAGAATCTGATGGAGAAGCAGCAAGAAATGGAAATTCTCGATGTACAATTAAACCAGTAGAGTGACATAAATTTTGTTATTTCTATGTATTTCGTTAAAGCTACACTTTCATAGTATCTGCCGTGTTCAATAGAAGCCGTAGAAGTTTTCTTGTTTTCAAGAATATTTTGCGCTATATTGTTTAAACTTGAGAAATTTTTCGCTTTTATTATTCTCCAAAATTTGATGCAGTGACTCTTTTTAAGCATTCTTCGTGCCATTGTTTACATTTACTTTGTGCTACAGTTTTCTGGCTAATCTTCTTTCGTTGTATATCATTGAGTTTAAGTGAATCTAGAAACAAGATGCAAAGATTTCTAAGCGACGTCGAATGTGAAATATTATCTACGTTAATATTTGATGGCGGCGTAGCAAACGATGTGCACATTTTACAGTGAAATTCATCGCTAAAGGAACGATCACTTTTTGAGCTGTTGTTCAGGCTTTATTTGGACTTGGCGATACATTTTAGCGATGTCGCCAGAGACTACAAAGGGATTCTGTCTAAACCGCAAAAGTATCGAAATCAGATCACTTTGTATTGTTGGACCGGCCAACTGCAAATTGTTGAGCGAGACGCCGCTTTCGGTGAGCGCGAAAGCGTCGAAAATGGGCTCTTAATTTTGTTGTCAAGCTATTTTCGCGCAGCACTCCGTGGTGCGGTAAATAATATGTAATTTCGTGATCGTTTATATTTTTTGGTTTTGTCATATGACCTAACGCCTCGTATTCGTCCATGAAATGGACATAAAGCTCTTTTAATTTAGTAATTAATTGCAGTTTTCTTTCTAGAGAAAAAAACCGTCGCTCTGCGCGCTTGTAGGACTCTCCGAGCCTTTTGATATCGTCCTTGAGAGGCAAAACTACAATGAATCTACCGTTCGCGGCGCGTCTTGTGTTCTCGCAAAAGTGGCTTTCACAAGCTGATTCGTCTTTTGAGAGAGGTTTTTTTGATGAGCACTCTTCTATCTTCCAAAATTTATTTAATTGGTCTTGTACCGTACAATTTCGATTTGGTTACCTATGGTTACCTTTTTTCCGTAGATGTATTGATGAAATTTAGTACATACAAATCGGATCGCCAAAGCTTCTTTTTCGATTTGTGGGTAGTTCTTCTGTGCGTCGGTCATGATCACAGGTTGATCATCTTGTAGGAGAACTGCACCCATGCACGTCCAGCTTGCGTCCACCGATAACTTTACGTCTTTATTTACCTCGTAGAATTTTAGAATGGGTGGTTCGGTTAAAACTTTTTTGATATTATTAACTGCTTCATTCTGTTCTTTGTTTCACAACCAGCTTACTTCTTTTTGTAGCAGTACTCTCAGAGGTTCTGTCATTTGCGACAAGTTTGCGAATAAATTTATTTAGGTACGTTACCATTCCTAACGGTCGCTGCAGCTCTTTCTTGTTTGTCGGAGTTTTGATATCTCCTATCGCTGACAATTTAGTTGGGTCTGCTTTTAACCCACTGTTGGTAAAGACGTGCCCTAAAAATTTGATTCTTTGCACTTTAAACACACATTTTTCAGCATTTAATTTTAATCCTGCTTCTTTTTAGATGTACCGTCATAACCTAGATGTCGTTACAATTGAAAAACTAAGTTTGTTATAGTGGTCGAGTTCTTTTGTAACGTAATTTATAGTATAAACTTACTAAAACGCTTATAATTTCAAATTTTAAATACATTTCTACAATTCGTATTCACCACGAACAGCCGTACTTTTACCAGATTATATTTCACAAATCTAAAATATTTTGATTATAAAAACAATACATTTCTTGAAATATTGCTAATTTTTTCTGCTGGGTGTCGCACAACTGAAAAAAAAGGTGGCGCCGCCACTGGGTTTAACGTTTGGGATCTCGGTCCATCCTTCCACTGTCCCAGTCCCTTGCAGTAGCCAGAACGTTCTCCAAGACTTTGTCTATGTCATACTGGGTCACATTTTTGTAAATTTTTTGCACATTTACTGAAGCCAAAATTATCAGTTACTGTTTCAAACAATAAAAACAAAAAGTACTCACCTGTGATAACTTTGTACAATTCCAAATTGGCAAAAACGTTTTTGCCTTTTCTACCCTTTTTCTACTTTTTCTAACTTTTTCTACAAAAGAGCCACATCTTTTGTTATTATGCATTTTCGCAGAAATGCAAAAGTTGTAGGACGCAATTCCCGCCTACAGAAGCCAAGATATTAAACTAAAATTATAATATGAAGAACTTCCGCCTATTAGAGCTCCAAATTTTAAATTACCAAATTTACTTTGTATTCGTCTTTGCTTTTTAATAAATCTTTCATCTCCATAAGTTTTTCAATATTGTTTATGAGCAATTGGAACATGAAATTTGTCGGAATATCATCATTGTTTATTACATTTCCAACAACTTGAAGTAATTCAATTGCAATTAGCAATTACTTACTTCTTTTTCGATGCAATTCAGGCGCTGTTTTAATTGCATTAGTAATTTCAGTACCTGTTTTTCAAATGCCTTCTTAGAAATTGTCTGTTCAATTGATCTGTCTACAAAAATATAAATATTAAAATAGAAATATTTAAAAACTCGGTTATAATAATTTTAATTTTAAATACCTGCATCATTATCAGTTTGGTCTTCTGGTTCCCCCTCCGAAAAATCTAAATTACTAGTTTGCTGTCCTCGTTGTGCATACTTTTCTGCTTCAGTAAGCAAATACACCGTTTTTTTGAAAATTGCATTGTACTTCACATAGCTTTTCGTTGCTTTTGGTTGTTCACATTTTTCAATATGAGCCTTTAGTTCGCTCCTACTTATTTTATTAGGATATAGGTAGAGTTTTCTCTTTTTTTACGGCTCAACTTGATGGGACGTAATCGGAAGATCCACCCAAAACACGACATTCCAACTGCGATTCGACCTTGAAACAGAATGAAGTTTTTAATTCAATATATGGGTCATTCCATGTGAAATCAACACACTTTTTCAAGTGACCATCTCAGATTTTATTAAAATTTAGTACATACATAGATAGTATGGAAACTAACAAAAATACAAATTTTTATTGAAATATCTCAAACGGTTTCCAAAATATCGCTACGTAAAATTTCCAAAAAATTGCCGCAAGCGTATTTTCAATTTATCATAGCAACTTTCCTAATTGAGCTAGAGAGGTGGAAGTGGTGCCATTTTACTTAGTTTTTTATGCCCTTTCCAATGATATACAACACAATATGCTTTATTACAAAATTACTTTTCAAAACTCAAAATTAAAATTTTGATTTTGATTTTCTGAAAAAGTACATCATCAAAATTTTTCAAAAAAATTTTCTTAATAGTTTGTACTTATGTTAAGTGATTGCCAAAATTTAAAAATGGGACGGTAATGGCTTCATAGTTAAAATAATTTTTAATTTTCAAATATGTAGTATTTACTACATAATTAGTGAAATATTTAAAAACCATCTTAGATAAAAATTATTTTAACTATGAAGCCATTACTGTCCCACTTTTAAATTTTGGCAATCATTTAACGTAAGTACAGACTAGTCAGAGAATTTTTTTGAAAAATTTTGATGGTGTACTTTTCAGTGAATCAAAATCAAAATTTTAATTTTGAGTTTTGAAAAATAATTTTACAACAAAGTATATTGTGTTGTATATCATTGGAAAGGGCATAAAAAACTGAGTAAAATGACACTACTCTCACTTCTCTAGCTCAATTAGGAAAGTTGCTATAATAATTTGAAAATACGCCTGCGGCTATTTTTTGAAAATTTTACATAGCGATATTTTGGAAACCGTTTGAGATATTTCAATAAAAATTTGTATTTTTGTGAGTTTCCATACTATCTATGTATGTACTAAATTTTAATAAAATCTGAGATGGTCACTTGAAAAAGTGTGTTGATTTCACATGGAATGACCCATATATTGATCATCTGTACTTCATCGATATTTTCTTTTCATTCCTGCACTAGGCCCTGTATAGCTGTCTCGCAACTATGATTTTTCCTAAAACCGGACTGGTATACTGTCAGTAACTTGTTAGTTTCGATATATTGTTTTATTTGCTTGCGCACCACTTGTTCCATTATTTTACTAACAGAATTTAACATATTCACTGGTCTAAATTCTTTGCATTTAATTGTCTGGTTCCAAAGCTGGGAAAACTCGTTGAGTACCAGACTGAGGTTCACAAAATGCGCCGTCTGTCGTTCTGAAACTAAAACCACGACACCAGGTTGCTCTAGAAAGGGGGGGACCTCCTACCCTTGAGTGGTCAGTTTAGAGTCGCAGGAGGGGTGCGCTACGCACACCCCGAACTCCATATTAATCGTAACCTACGTAAGAAATGAGAAAAGATACACGGTATCGGAGATCAGTAGCCTTAAGGACAAGGTGTGCATTTAATTGTGTTGGATACTTTTGTTATGGGGACAATAGTAGCAACTTTGAGTATGTCTGGAAAAATTCTTTCCTCCATCGAACTATTAACCATATTTAACAAGGGATTACTTATTTCATTCCACAACAAGGTCATTAAGTCCTTATATAAACCCTCTGGACTACTTTTACTCTTAATTCCATATAAATTACATTATACAACTCACCCATACTAAGTAGCCTAAAATCACATAACTCGAATTCAACTTGAGGTATCGAATTCACAACATCTTCAATACTATTCAGAAAATAGTTGTTAAATTCTTCGGCAATGTTTAGGTCATTCTTTATTGATCTGTTCTGAAACAATAATTCACTAGTTTATTTTTTTCATTCTTAAATAACTTTTTGATAGCTTTCCACATTTTCTTAGCATCGTGCATAGATTCATCAATGATTTCAGCATAATAATCCCTTTTTGCTTGCCTAACAATTCCTCCCAATCCTCATTTTCGTTACTCAATCTATATTTCTTGAAACTGTTATCTCGAATTTTTATGGCCGTTAACACATTTTTATCAAACCAGTTATGTTCTTTATTATAAACTATCACTTCTTGTAATGGCATATGTACATCAATAATTGTCTGCAATTTTTCATAGTAATTGCTCAATCTTGCTTCAAATTTCCTTCTATAATTATAACTAATATTACATACATCTCTACGTAATTCACCCATATCATTGATCTTCGCCCTTCTTCTAATAGTCATTTTCCTTTTTTCTGTCTTCTCACCGTTAATGTTCACTTGTACACATCTGTGATTTCCATATAATAGTATATTTAACACCTTTGCCCTAGCTTCGTCCTCCACATCTAACCTCTGAAGTTAAATCAAGGCTTGCGTCAACAATTTTTTTCAATTGCAAACTAAGCGCCCACGTTGTCGCACATTCCGTATTTGACCCATCAAATCCGTCAGAAAAAGTTTGGACCAAGTGGTCCAAACTTAGCTAAAGCTAACTGCCTACCTTTGCTTTCGATGAAGCCTCGCCATGCCAAATGATCTTCCGCAGATTGGGAATTTGCAGAGACAATGATAAAATTTTTGTGCTTGGAAAAGAACGATGAAAAAAATATATTTTATTGTAACCGGGAATTTTTACGAAAACTCCCCACATTTTATAAAATCGCAGTGAAGGATGATAGATAATAATAGATCTGCGGTACCAACTAAGATATTATAATAATTATTTTCTATATAAGGAAAGTGAGACACAAGAAATCAATAGATCCAAACAGAAGAAAAATAACAAAGCCAGTAGGTATGTATTGAAGTGTTCTTGGCGAGACACCTCCCAAAAGTGCGCCGGCAGCTTTCTAAAATGGGAACGCTCGAAAAATCCTTCTCAGGGTAGGCGGCTTCAGATGAAATGAAATAATCGAGTCGAAATTCACAACTCAAAATTTAATTTATTCAAAAATTAATAAAAAAAATTTATCAAAAAGACCCCCCTTGAACTCACAATTTTTGAAATAACGCATTCGTACAAACTACGGTGTATTTTTATCAAAAACAATGACTTTTTAAAGTCGTTTCACGACAATATATATTGTGATTTAATGAATGCGTGATACATCATATTTCTATATTCTATTGTTATTAAATTTCTGCATCTACCCATAGCTCCTATTAGAGAAGAACATTTTTGTAATACCCAACGAGTGTGTTGCTGCCAAGTTAGCTGATCATCGACAATGATCTCCAAATATTTAATGTTAGATGCCCTTTGTAAAATCGTGTTATGTATTGTAATTTTGACATCTGAAACTTTCTTATTTTTCTGTGCAAATATCATATACTTCGTTTTCGCGGTGTTAATTGTGAGCTGATTATAGACGGTCCAGTTGTGGTATTTGTACAAGTCCCTATTAACCTGGTTCTGCAAATCCTGTAAGTTCCTTCCATAATATAACAAAACCGTATCATCCGCAAAGGCAATGCACTTGGCTTGCAATCCTGCCAATCGCATGCTATCTACATAAAGTAGGTACATTAATGGTCCAAGAACTGTTCCTTGTGGTATTCCCATTGAAATTGTTTTAAGTGAACTCCTTACACCATTTACAACTACGAACTGCGATCTTTTTTAATTTATTTAATTATTCATAATATTGATTTCACTTCACGGCGATAATTCTGCATTCATTTTATTTATTTTTTTATCAAATTTACAATTGTTCATAGTTTTTATCAAATTTACACTTATTTTAATCGGTTGTCCTTTCAATCGCGTTTGTCATTGTAACTATTCGCACATTTCTTTTTATTTTTTTTTTATTTAGAATTGTTGTTTCCAACGTCATTCTAGCGTACCCTAATACGATAAGCCCATTTTAATAAAACCGATTCCCATACTTGTACCACTTCCATCCTCTTCGTCCAACTATTTTCATAAAACTTCTGATTTTTGTTTTTTCTCTTTTCAAACTTTTCATTTTTAACTTCAAAAAACCATACTAATTTTGTTGACGACATGTCTTTCTGTTCTTTGTCTTTCCATCTTCTTGACTTGGCAACTTCCTTCTTGTCGAAATATCCTCCCGGACTAGTAACAGTTTCAAATTTGTTTTCTCTAACTTTATAATTTTCAAGAATTTTTTTAAATTTATTTTTCTTCTTACTTTGCAGTTTTCTCCACCTAATTTGTCGTATCGTTTTTCTATTAAATATCAGGATCTTTTTGCCAGTGTCGCCTGCATGACACTCTTGCACGATAACTTCTTTGCCCACATCTTTTATACCAATTTGCTCTTTCACCACTATTTTTTCTTTTGGTTTTTTTATCATATTTATTGCTTCGGTTATTCTTTTAAAGCATTTCCCGATACGTTCTTCAATTTTCTTTATATCCATTTTTCTTTTTTCATCCTCAATCTTTTTTTCTCTTTCTTCCTTCTCAATTTATTTTTTCTCTCTCTCTCTTCCTTCTCGATTTTTTTTCTCTTTCTCTCTCTTCCTTCTCGATTTTTTTTCTCTTTCTCTCTCTTCCTTCTCGATTTTTTGTTTTCTCTCTCTCTCTTCTTTCTCGATTTTTAAAAAATTCATAATATCTGAATAACTCATTTTATTTTATTTTCGCATAAAACTCTCTTTCTCTTTCGTGAACATTTTCTTTACAAAAATCCACTTATCAAAAATGTTCACCAGATGCCCCACGTTGATTAGCGACAGATGACATAAAATAATCCACCAGAATACCAATCGCACATTTGCAGTGCGCGACCTTGCAAATAAATCAAAATTTTCCTTCCAAAAATTAAATCTTCTTTTCTAAAAAGAAGTAAAAAGAAACACAAGAAAACTTTTCGCTGCTCACAAATTTTATTACTTTTTTCAAAATTTACATATTCAATTTCGCAATCCACAAATCCGCTACCTTGCAGCACCGTGGGTAGCTTGCAAGTCCTTATCAAAATTTCTAAATTTTCCCACCTTGGGTATTACACGTCACAAAATTAAATTTTCAAAAATTAAAATTACAAAAATTGTCATCAACTAATAAATTTCTTCATCCCAAAAAATATATACGACATCATGTCATCTCCACTCCCCCATTATCCCCCATTATCCAACACTTATTGTTCCTATCCACGAGATACCTATCGCAGAACTCTTCGAAAAATTCCAAAAATCTGGTTATTAACCCACTAGGTGAACGATAAATATTACCCACCAGATATGATTTCTTTCCTATGCTCAATTTCATCAAAATCATCCAATATTGCATGTGAATCACAATTGAATTGAATCGGTATTATTACCGCTTTTCTTTTAAATACTTCACAACTGTAATGTCCAGGTGAATGGTTAATGTCATATATACCTTGGGTTTTGACCACTTTCGTTTTTGGCAATTAAGAAAACATTTAAAACATATTATTTTGAATAATAATAATTACTATATTAACTTTAACACAATAATTAAGTACTTGAAGTTATTTAAGTGGCCAAACCTGGTGGTTTGTGAACTACAATAAAATTAATTTGATTTTTATTGCACAATAAAATTTTTAACAAAGTTTCTTCAAATATTTTTCTTTCAACTCAAATTTTTCTAAATATCTAAGTGAATGGTTAATATATTATGAATAATTGCATCTGATTGATTTATTTAACACTCTGGGTTTATAACTGAACCGTGTATATTAAATTATAATAATAAATTATGGCAGTTATAAGTACTTACATCAATTGAACAGTAGGTATTATGATTGGAGTCGGAGAAATATGTTGTTATAATTTTTAATATGCAAATTATCAATTCATTTTCCTCGGTAGGAATTTCAGTAATAAAATTTTTCTTTAATTCTAATGATGTAATTCGTTTTAATTTTAAAACCATGTTTTCACCCAAAATGCGTACGTCATGTTCCATCAATTTTTTGTTATGCCAGTAAAGGCCATTTTGTGAGAGCAAAATCGGCCAATTATTGCGAACATCAGTAAGTGACGGAGAATCATGGATGTTAATGAAGTTCCGTACTTGCGGATATGTGGATTCCAACATGTTAATGGTGGTTTCACTAAATTCTTCGAAATTTACTGCTTTTAAAATTTCTTACAAATTTTCATCCTTACTATTTTTATTGATTGGACTCTGTGGCTGCCAATTTGCACAACTTGCTCGTTGATTGCAAGAATTGCATTCCTCAAACGAGACCTGATATAAAATTATTTGAAAAGCATTGGGATTATTTTTTAAAAATAAATTCTTGCTATAACATTCACTATCAATAATATCAGCGAATACGCCAGGTGCTGATTTTCTGTTTGTCAACCACTGATTGTGAATATCTTTGTTTTTCATTAACATCTTAATGATATCTAGAATTTGAATATAAGAAAAAAACAATTCTTTATTTGCACTCTTTTCCAAAATTATTTTTGTAGGAGGAATGTAGTAGAAATTTTTTTTGTAATATTCATTTCGGATGTAAGACGACCTTAATACACCGTCAGTATTGTTATGAGCTATTTTAAAAACATTAGTTGAATTAATACACTCTGTTACGTCAATATTCTGGCGAATTTTCAGCAAGTTAGAAAGATTTCATTGGCTTATTTCGTTAATAGTAGATAAGCCATCAATAATAGCTTGTAAAGTACTACTTGTTAAAAAGTACTTTGTTTGCAATGTTATATACAGATCGGCCAAAGAATTTATGTAGACGTCAATATCGTCAATTAAACTGGTACTGGAATCACTTGTTTCGTTGTTAAATACCGAAATATTATTTTCAAAATAATCTGTTGAAGATAACACATATTTTTCAGCTTTTTCTAGAAAGTTCTCTTTCTTGGTTTTGTAATTTTTTATAATGAATTCGATAGAAATGAGATTTTAAACTAGATGCAGTTTTAAAAGAAAGTGTAGATTTCGAACTTTTGCAATCATAAAATGGACATTTTACTACAATTCCATTTCTTACATGACAGTACATATGAGAAAAGAAACGATCGCAAGAATTATTTTGAAATTTGATAATGTAATTTTGAAATAATGTAATAACATTACACAAATAAGGATTAGTAGTTATTTTTGTGTTTAAATTTATATGTTTTCTATACAAATGCATTCGAAAACTGTTGTATTTACTGTATTCGTTGTTCGATTTTTAAAATAGCAAATAAAAATTCAGCTTTTGCAGTTGAATTACTTAAATATGTCCCGATTGCCTTATACTTATTAGTATTCATCAAGAGGCTTTTCGGATTAATTGGTGAGTACATAATTTAAAAAGTAATCTTTTGCTGCAATCCATTGCTGCACCATTCTTTCAGCAGCCGTATGGCAAATTGTATGGTTTCATAATGATCATATGGAGATGGGGAAAATTCATATTTTTATTTTTTTGCTTAATAACAGTGCCGCATTACTCCAGCGAGGGGCCCGTAGCAAATGTAGGCGCCTTCTGTTAACCTCGCAGAAACTAAAATGCCCGAATGAATAAGTACATCACATTCAATATTCATTTTAAAATAATATAATAATTATTATAAAGAATTAAATACATCATAAATAAGAAACATTTTTGTTTCCTTCAAATTATTTGCTTCTAATCTATTTCGAATACATTTCATTAGGTGAGAAACATCAGATGAGGCATAAACTTTTCTTTTTTCAACTAATAAGGGATGTTGAAAATAATTACGTGCTTTTCCTAAAACGCCAGTTACTCCTATAATTCCTTCCATATTTTCTTGTTTGTTGTTGCACCATCAGTAACAATAGCATGTATCTTTAAACCGGCTTGTTCTAATAAGATAATCGCTTTCAAAACCAATTTTGCAAGTAAGGGAACTTTTGTTGGTCCTTCCCCTACAAAACCGTAATTGGTTGTACGTACGAATCAGCAAATTGCTGAAACATAAATACTAACGCAGTATTGGCTTTTTCATTTAAATTGGTTGCTTGTGGTTCATCTTCCCCAAAATCAATAAGACCGTTATAAGTCATCGTAGTTGTTTTTATGCGGACGGCTTCATATAATCTTATTTGATCTAGAAGAATTAAGCCATCTTTCTGAAAGTCTTCTTTTTTAGATTTCTTTTTTGTAACAATGAAAAAAATTTATCGTTAAACCAACATCGTTGAGACGCCATTGATAAATATTTTCTAATGGTGCGAGTACATAGTAACGGTAACACCTCATTGATCCTTAAAAAGTTATACACCAAGGGAGATCTCATATTTATCAATAATCATAATAAAATCCACTCCTCAATAAATTCCCTGTCGAATGAGCAACTTTTGCAGCAGCCAAAATTTCAGTAACAATGGTTTTTTGCGAAAAAGATATCTTTAATGATTTTATTTTATCATTAATACTGTTCTCTTTCATATTGTAAAATTGATTCTTGTTAGAATGACCTAAATCTTTCTAATACTTCAATTAAACAACTGGAAATTCTACGTTTATTATTTATTATTTTCTTTATTACTATTCATCAACTTCCGTTTTTTCTCTGTCCATAAATGTTAAAATACTAGTTTTGCTTGTTACCAATTGCAAGAGCTACCAACTTCCACAAAAGTAAAATTAATAACATATATTTAATACTAGCTGACCCGGCGAACTTCGTTTCGCCTGAGAATAGATATAAATGTGTTAACTTTGTATAGGGTTTGGGGCCAAATGGTAACTAACCAGTCTAAAGGGTAGTTCACACTACATGATTTATCATATGACTTGTCACATGACTTCTCATATGAGGGATTTTTTTACGTTCACACTATATGATTTTTGATATTATAGAAGTTATGGCTTTTATGATTGGCTGTTGCGATGGTATGATTTTAGCCATGACTTTCCTTATGACTAAGTCATATGATAAATCATGTAGTGTGAACTACCCTTAATAAAAAACGGATGTTTTAATCCAAGAGTTTACTATTGGCTAAGTACCATTTAGTACCAAACTATTTAAATCTATTATTCTATGTACCAAACCCTGTAAAAAATGTTGTACCCGTAGATTACAAGATTGGCCGTAGATTAAGGAATCTACGGCCTTGAAAGTATAAATTTTGTGCCAACGCAATGTTTTGAATGAAATATATTGTAGTAAAATAAAATATTGTATTCAAAAAATAAATTCTTTCAAAATTTAATAGTCCTGATCATCTACTATCATTTTCCAGCTAGCCCAATCAAAAAACTTATCGCATTTTTGCACTGCGTGACTTTGAAAACACATTCAATCTTCTAATATTAAATTATTTGTTTGTTGCAATAAATTGCCAACGAATTCTACAATTCTTCTTTACTAAAAATAAAATCGAAACACAAAAACCTTCGCTGAACTCAAATTTTATTATTACTAATGCCAAAATTTACATTCCATCTCGCAATACACCAAACCGCGACCTTGCAGCACCGTGGATCGCTTGCAAGTCCCTATCAAAAATTTTCAATTTCCCCACCTTGGCTATGACACCAGAGGCGTCACAAATTTAAATTTACAAAAATTAAATATCAAATTAAAACAAGCAAAATAAACTTCTTCATCCCAAAAAAATACGACAATATATGTAAACGTTAACTAATAATAATAATAATAAAGCGTTTATTTAGCCAAAGGCTATACAAAAAACATAAAAAATATTAAAAATTTACACTACTACAAAAATTTACACTAAAATCACAAAAATATAATACAATGAAATATAACAAAAATACAAACAAAATATATGTACAACACAAAAAAAATAATAATAAGATAATACAAAAATATAAAAAACAAAATATACAATACATTTATAAACTCCTGCCCCCAATGTAGGCTATTAATTCACCTCTAAACACCTTCTCACTTGTGCATCTCCGCAATCGCTCCGGTAGCTCATTATATAGCACCGCACCTTTGAAAAATATTGTATTTTGCACAAACGCCGAGTTTACATTTGTCAAAGCAATCCTGTTTCCATTCCTGGTGTTATGTTGGTGTACCTCACTGAATGTTGGGAGCAAACCATCAAAATACCGAGGCATCTTCCCCAACACTACTTTATGTACGAACATTAAAACTTGGCACTCTACCATGTGTCTTATATTCAACCAATTGAGCTCCTTTATCATGTCGTCGATTTTCGAATATCTATCTACTTTCAAGATCGTTCTCATTGCTCTATTTTGTAGTACTTGTAAACGACTCAATTCTGCAGCATTCACCATGAAAAATATCGTTCCCATATACGTGAAATGAGGCAAAACAATTGCGTTGTATATCGTCTGTTTGGTTTGTCTGGAAGTAAAGCCACTGCATCTACTAAGCACCCCCAGTTTCTTTGCTATCTTTTTACAAGTGTAATCAATATGCCCTTTGAAGTTCAATCGATTATCAATCATCAATCCCAAGTATTTCATGTTTTCAACCAAATCAACATTTGCTCCTTCACAAATTATTCGCAAGTTCTCACTCGTAAATACCTTCTTAAACCTCTCCTTGCCCAACATCATTCCCTTCGTCTTCCTTACGTTCAATTTAAGCCTGTTTCCGTTCAACCATCCGACCAACTTAACAATCACTTCATTCAACTTTTCAACCGTTGCTTTGCAGTCCCTTCCTGGCACATACACCAGTGTATCATCCGCAAATAAGTGAAACTTGACTCCTATAAAAGTCGTAAAAACCATGAACATATCGTTGATGAACATTATGAACAATAAAGGACCAAGTATACTTCCTTGAGGTATTCCATTTTCTACATTAATTTCCTCCGATATGTACCCTTGGAATTTAACTCTTTGCTTTCGATTTGTTAGATAACTTTTCATCCAACTAAGTACCATTCCAGACAACCCAAAAAGTTTTTCCAGTTTTTCAATTAATAGTGCCCTATCTATTGTTTCAAACGCTCTCATGAAATCTAAGAATAATACCAAGATCAGTAAATCATTATCAATTTCCTTTTTCCATTCATGTATTAGTAATTGGACTGCTGTTTCACAGCTATGTCCCTTCCGAAATCCTGATTGGAATATCGATATCAATTCGTTGTTTGTTACATACTCTTTTAACTGTATATAAACAACGTTCTCCAATATCTTGCTTATGGCACTCAACATGTTCACTGGCCGGAACTCGTCAGCCTTATCTGTACCATCAATTTTCTTAATTGGTATGACGGTCGCTATTTTACATATGTCAGGTACCGTTCCAGTTTCCAACGAAGTATTAATAATATTCAGCAATGGATCACTCACTTCCTCCCAGAATATTTTCAAAATATCCAGATCAATGTCATCTGGGCTTGATTTGTTTTTCATTTTTATTACGATTTCATATAATTGGTCTTTATTCAATAATTTAAAATCTTGAAATCCCGGTGTCGTCGTTTGTTGAATACTCAATAATATATCTACTTTGGGTATTGAAACTACAATTTCTTCAATGCTCTTTACAAAGTAGTTGTTAAATTCTACTGCGATGTTACTGCTACCGGACACTGTTTTACCCTGAAAGTTAATTTCGTTAACTTTGTCTTCCTGTTTCTTAGATGATATCAATGTTTTTAATGTTTTCCACATTCTACTCGTATCGTATCGACATTCGTCTATAGCTGCTGCATAATAATCTATCTTTGTTTTCCGAATCACTCTTACCACTTCGTTTCTGTTTGTTTTATACGTATGCCAGTTTTCATTACTTCTTTGGAACCTGTATTTTTTATAGCTCGTATCTCTGTTTTTTATGGCATTTAATATTACCCCATTAAACCAATAGTTATCATAATTATTTAGTCGTTTTTCTTGTATCGGCATGTGGATATCAATTATCGACTTTATTTCTTTGCAAAGATTAACGCTTTTTGTATTTAATTCCTTATTAAAATCGTATCGAATATTCTTTAAATCTTCTTTGAACTTATTTATGTCACCAATCTTCGCTCTTTTCTTAATCACCTTGCACCAATTGTTTATCTTAAAATTGGTTTCTATCTTTATACATCTATGATTACTAAATGTAGGTATATCCATCATCTCATATTTTACCCATTGTGCATTGTTGGTTACTACCAGATCGATAATTGATTCACTATCCCTATTGGCAAAACATGTCGGTTCTGAAATCAGCTGTGCTATGCTTCTATCGTTTAAGCATGCTCTAAGTCGCCTACTGTAGTGATCATCGCCAGTCCAATTTATGTTAAAATCTCCCATAATAATACACGTTTTGTTTGTATCCATTAAGTATTGGTCGCATATTAGCTCAAAGAAATCAAGAAAACTACCCTTTGCTCCACCCGGCGATCGATATAGACTTCCTATTATAACTGTTCTTCCTTCGATAACTGCTTCCGCCATCATCATCCAATATTGTTGTTGTATTGCATACGTTTCCAGAATCTTAAACTTGAAGTCATTTCTTACATAGCATATCACCCCACCGGTATGCCTACTGTTAGAATCGCATCTTGATAATCCATAATCTGGTATAGAGATTTCAAAATCTTCTATGTCTTCTGTAACATGTGTCTCCGTGCAACAAAATATTGTTGGGTTGTTTGTTTTTATAAAATATTTCACTTCATCCAAATGCGCTATCAAACTTTGCACATTATACATAACTATATTTCCATATCTGACATCTATTTGTTTACGTTTGTATATTATATCGTTATTTGTATTTCTGTTTAATATATTTAATTGCTATTCTTGAGTCCATACCCACTTGTTTTCCATCCGCTCCGACTCTCGCTTAAACACTTCACAGCTGAAGCTGTACGGTGAATGGTTCACGTCAAAATTAAATTTATGTTTATTATTCGCATTTACACAATTTTTGCATTCCGGAGATGTAATTGTGCACTCTCCGTCGTGGTCATCTCTACCACATTGTTTACATGTTTTATTACTTTTGCATTCCTGTGCTTTGTGGTTGTAACCCAAGCAATTATAGCATGGAAACACCTTGTTTTGTTTATATAGTTATGTTCAATGCTCCCTAGGAAGGATCAACTTCATCGGATGATGCGACTCTTCTTTCAATATAATCATCATTTCTAGAATAAGCTGTTTACTTGCAATATTAATTAAGTTTAAGTCAGTCTTCATATTAGTTTTAAACTAGTGAGGTCTCGAGCCAAGATTTTGTACAAGTTATTTAAAAATAAATAATTTTTAAAAACAGTCTTTTTGGCTCAATAAACATAATTGGCGCTGCAAAGAGGATTTCCGAAACGGCACTATCGAAGTACCGGAGATTTTTAAATCCTTATTTGGAAATTCGAACCTAAAAATTTGGTGCAAGATCCACTTTGGTCAACTACTGAGCTACTTCAACTTCCGAGGGTACTCAACTGTAAAACCAAGAAAACTACACCGACAATTCGCTAGGCATAACGACGGGATGCTATTAGCCACATTAGTTTTGTAAGTACACCTTAATTTTCCTTAAAAATTTTATTGAAAATTCCTATCGCTTTTATAATTTTAATTTACGTGTTAATAATATTACATGAGTGTTACTCGCGATAGATCGCCTTTAAGTAGAATAAATAACGATTCAGATAGTTCAGAAGACACTACACATAATTTTAATTAAGTAGTAAATCAAATAATAAATCAATCAATCATGTCTAATACAAATTTCACCGAAATAAATTTAGCTAAAGAAATGATTCCTAAATACGAAGGAGGAAGTAAAAATTTATCGTACTTTATTATACAATGTGAAAAATTTATTTGCACTTATAGAAATTCCACAGTAGGTCAAGAAAATTGTACGTTAAACAAACTTTTATTTGAACTTTGTTGTTCGAAATTAACTGACGCTGCTAGAGATACGTTAGTCGTTTCTAATTGCAAAACTTGGGATCAAGTAAAAACTACATTACTGAATAGATTTGGAGATCCGCGGAACGAAACCTTATTATTAAATGATTTAACCACTTGTTATCAAAGTAATAACGAAAATTATGATGCGTACTTTGAAAAAATTAAAGGTAAATTGCAACAATTATTAGAGCACATTTCAATAAGGGAATCTGATTTAAATTTAGCCCAATATAAAATTATAGCTCACACAAACCGCGTTAAATACTTTTAAGGCCGGTTTATTAGAACCTTATCGTTCCCATATTGCAGATCAAACAGTAAATTCAATTGAAGAATGCTTATTGCAATTACGAAATTATGATAACTATCGACAACAAGTAGATTTCTTAAATTTTATGAGAAACAAATCCGGAAAACAAAATGTTAATACACCCATTAAAAAACCACAACAATTTCAACCATCATTTAATGCGCAAACTAAGAGGGTTGGTAATTCTAATTTTTATCCAAATTTCAACTCGAATTTCAATCCAAACTTAAATCAAAATTTTAACCAAAATTTAAATAATTTCTCACGAAACTACAATCAAAATTTTAATTCAAAATTTAATAATCAACATTCGCGTGGTTTTCCTCAAAATGGACCTAGACAAAATAGCTCGCAAATAGTAGGAAACAATTCTCGTCAGGAACCTACCCCAATGTCGATTTCAACCAGAAATACTTTTAGACAAACACAAAATAGACCGAATAACCATTTCCAAAGTCGCGGTCCGTGTAACTTTATTTCAGAAGAACTTAATAACGTTCAAAACACCAATGAGGAGTACGATGGTAATTATTTCGAATTTCAACAACCCGAAAATTATGAAACAGAAGAAGAAACTACAAATTTCCCTCCGAACTTTGATCAAACCGAAAATTTTGAAATTCAAGAGGATCATGAAAATTTTCGTATACATGCCTCGGAAAATCAATAGATTTAAATTCAATAATCATTAAACCTAAATTACCATTTATTTCAATTCCAAGCTTAAATCTCAAAATTTTAATAGATAGTGGTGCCTCGAATTCAATTATGAATCCGAAAACCGCACACAAATACTTTAAAAATTTCATTTTTGAAAAACATTTTTCAGTAAAAGGTTTTAATAAAATAGAATCCAATAATGAAAATGTTTCTTATCCTATTTTATCTGAATTTGGTATACATAAAAAATTTAACTTTCACGTAATTAAATGGCACGACAAGTTTGATGCATTAATAGGTAGCGAAGATTTTGAGAAATTAGGCGCAAAAATAAATTATGAAACCTACGTTTTAGAAATAAAAGATTTGAAAATTCCATTCTTCATGGAACTAAATTCGAAAAATTTCGTACCCTGTAGTCAGTTAGCAAAAACACACGCAACCATTCCGGTCAACATAGATAACGGACAAGTTATAATACCCGAACTAATCGTTAATAATTATTGTATCCCCGAATCTATAGCGATTGCAAAAAACGGATTTTGTACAATCCCTATAGAAGAAGATCGAGAAATTCAAATTAATTTCTTACAACCAATCGAGGTAGACCCAATAATTAATATTGAAATAAATCAAAAACCTAATTCAAATTTTGTAGATTTAAATATCTCAAATGTCATTCGCACACAACATTTGAATTCAGAGGAAAAACAAAACATTTTAGGTTTATGCCAAAAATACAAAGATATTTTTTATAACGAAAATTGCGACTTGAGTTTCACCAATGCTGTAAAGCACAAAATTAGAACGACAGATGATGAACCAGTTTACCGAAAATCGTTTAGATATCCCCACCATCTAAAATCGGAAATTCAAAATCAAATTCGAAAATTATTAGACAATAAAATTATTCGTCCAAGTATATCCCCCTTTAGTTCACCCGTATGGATCGTTCCGAAAAAGATCGATGCAAGCGGAAAAAAGAAATGGAGATTAGTTATAGATTATCGAAAATTAAATGATAAGACCGTAGAGGACAAATACCCTCTCCCTAGGATAGAGGAAATTCTCGATAATTTAGGAAAATGTACGTACTTTTCGACTCTTGATCTGGCACAAGGTTTTCATCAAATAGAATTACACCCTGATTCCATAGAAAAAACCGCATTTACGGTAGACAACGGGCACTGGGAATATGTTAGGATGCCCTTTGGGTTAAAAAATGCTCCCTCCACATTTCAACGTGTTATGGACAATGTTTTACGGGAATATCTTTATAAATTTTGTTTTGTTTATATGGACGACGTTGTAATTTTTTCTAAATCTCTCCATGAACATTTAATTCATCTAAATAAAATTTTTGACAAATTCAGAGAATTTAATCTAAAAGTTCAATTAGATAAATCGGAATTTTTGTGCAAGGAAGTAGCGTTTCTTGGTCACATTATTACTCCAAATGGTATTAAACCCAATCCTGAAAAGATAAAAGCTATTCAAGCATACCCCCTTCCTAAATCGGTTAAGGAAATTAGAGCGTTTTTAGGACTAATAGGATATTATCGAAGATTCATTCAAAATTTTGCTAAAGTTGTTCAACCCTTCACTAAATGTCTTAAGAAAGGCGCAAAAATTGACCAAAACAACGGTGACTATTTACAAGCATTTCATAACTGCAAGGAGTTGATAATGAACGCCCCTATATTAACGTATCCCGATTTTAATAAGACTTTTCGTATTACCACGGACTCGTCCAATTTCGCCATAGGTGGAGTTTTGTCTCAAAATAACAAACCAATTGCCTTTTATTCAAGGACGCTAAATAGCGCCGAAAGAAATTACTCAACGATAGAACGGGAATTACTAGGCATCGTTGAAAACACAAAACATTTTAGGCCTTACATTTTCGGAAAACAATTTATAATTGAAACGGATCACAAGCCGCTCGTGTGGTTATTTTCTTTAAAAGATCCGAACTCGAGGTTAGTGAAATGGAGACTAAGGTTAGAAGAATTTGATTACAAAATTCAATACAAGAAAGGTAAAGAAAATTCGGTAGCAGACGCTCTATCACGAATAGAAATAAACGCCAACGAGACAACGGACGATGACATGCTGGACCTTTTGTCAATGATCCCAAATGTTGAGGATGAACCTGATTTAACAGCTGAAGATCTTGACGAATTATTAGTAGACGGAATTCGCCAGAATGAACCGGAAAATACACAACATACAGCACACGAAGACCCTGTTTTTACAATGCCCATTACGGATAAACCAATTAATCAATTCAATTATCGTATTATTTTAAAGTTAGGAGATCAATTTAACGTGAAATTAGAGAGACCATTTTCAAAACATAATTATATTGTTACAATTAGGAGAGGAAACGAAATACAAAATCTATCAGAAGGTTTGAAGGAAATTATAAACCCAACAAACATGTACTGTATTTACTTTCAAGATGAACTTTTGGAATCAAAATTCTTAACCTTAACAAAACATTTATTTGACAATAAAGTAAAAATTATCAAAAGCAATATCGCTGCAAAAGATTTAGTCAAACCAGATGATCAGTATAACGTAGTTCACGAATATCACTCTAGTAATCATAACGGAATTTTGGAAACTTATATTAATTTAAAATCACGATACTATTGGCCCGACATGAAATCAAAAATCAATCAAGTAATAAACGATTGCGAAACATGTATGTTAAGTAAATACGACAGAAATCCATATAAAGTAAAATTTTCAGGACCCCTACTTGCCAAACGACCTTTTGACATAATTCATATAGATACTTTTAGTTTTGAAGGAAATAAATTTTTAACGATAATTGACCTTTTTTCACGTTACACTCAAGCTTATTTTATTATTGATGGGTCAGGAATATCCATGCTAAATAAATTACGGCATTATTGTTCTCATCACTCATATCCAAGAAAAATAGTTTGTGATGAAGGAAAGGAGTTCAAAAACAAAATTTTTGAAGAATTTTGTTCCTTATTTAAAATTGAGTTACATTTTACAACTAATTACAATAGCTCTTCAAATTCTCCCGTAGAAAGAGTACACTCGACCATTCTAGAAAAATTACGTACTCTTAAAATTCAAAACGAATCGGAAAACCCACAAAATTTAATGATATCAGCTATTTTGATTTATAACCAGTCAATTCATTCTGCTACAGGCCACACCCCCTTTACATTACTTTATGGACCTTTTGAAAATTTAAACGCTCACGCAATCGACATGGACAAAACGGTTTACGAAATTTATAACGAAAAACGTAAAAACGAGATTTTACCTTTTTACGAGCAACTTTATCAAAAACAGCTTAGAAACGGAACTCGGATTTTAGAAAACCGAAATAAAAACAAAGAAACCGATATCGAATTTAATGAACCAACTGCGTACTTTAAAAAACAACAAATTAGAAAAACGGACCCATGTTATGAGAAAGTTAACGTTACATCGGTTGACAAAAATAAAATTCAAGGAATTCGAGAAAAATCGAAAAGACCAGCAAACACTAATCTTAGGAAAGTTCGCCGTATTAAAAGGAGTTTTCCATTACAGAACCATGGGACTGATCAATCGGATCCAGGGCCTTCAAATAGAAAAGATCAGCACTAGTGGCTATTTCCCTGAAGATCTAGGTTCAACGAAGTTCCTAAATCATTACCACAAATTTTATTTTTATTTTAACATAACCGACTTAGATGTAAGTTATCACCTATTATTAAATAATGTAATTACTTTAGAAACAAAAATTATAAACCCCCTTTCTAGAAAAGTATTCGGCACATTAAAAGATAATTGTAAGTCCATCGAAAATCAGTTGCAGAAATTTAAACACCGTAATAAACGTGGTCTCGCTGACATTTTAGGATCCGCGATTAAATTCATCACCGGAAGTCCAGATAATAATGATCTGATCGAAATTAATAAAAATTTAGATTCATTGTATAAAAATCAAAATAATATAATTAAACAAATTAATCGGTACACCACTTTCGCTAATCATATTACAGCAAGATATTCAAAAGATCTTCAAATCATTCGGAATGACCTCAACTCATCTCTATCTGCGATAGTTGACGTAAACAATCTTCTGTACAACCTACTGGTAGTTGAATATTACAATTTCATAAGTTTAAAATTATTAAACGCTCTCCGGAGTATTGAAAGAACCGTATCATTAGCTTTTTCTGAAATAACTAATTTGGAAATCATTTCTGACTCTGAATTACATGAAATTGTTAATCATTTAAAATTAATTTATAAAAGAACAGAACTACTTGAATTGGATACCTTACACACTTTCAAAATTTTAGAATTTTCAAAATTTCAAATCGTTTCAACAAAAGATATTATTACATGTATTTTAAAAATACCTATCCTCGATTCCTCACCATTCCAATATACCAGAATTTATCCAATTCCTGACAAACAAAACAATGTGCTGATACCACCAGGCAAATATCATCTACAAGGTACAAGAAGAGAGATCTGGACCGACGAAAAGTGCAAAGTGATTGAAAATCAAATTGTGTGTTTCGAAAAACCGCGAATTAGTGAGTGTTCATTTACAGATTTCAAAAACTGCACGATTGCAATGGCTAATAACAATTACAAACTTTTCACACAACTCCAAAATGGAAAAATTTTAGTTTCATGTAAAATTCGCTTTCATCTTGCTGAAGAATGCAAAAATAATGTTTATAATTATGAAATTATTGACAATGTCTTGGTTTCATCAAAAGATAATTGTAAAATAATAATTGGTGATGATGTTTTTGTAAATACGTTCAGTAATTTTACTTTTGAAAATTCCTTAGTTATAAGTAATGTTAATCCTCATAAAACTAATTTGGGTATACAATTACAACAAAAGCATTTGGATGATTTAAAAGACTTAAAAGAGGATTTAAAAATTTTAAGTACTAATAACGATTTTAGTTTAGATCCAATATTGCATGTAACACATTTTTCTTTAACCTTATCAATAATAGTAATATCTTGTATTTCAATCTTACTATTGTATGTATTTAGAAACAGGTTAAAAGATTTTATTTATAATCAAAAATTGAAAGAAAGTTATGAATCAAGGCCAACACCTACTCCCCAAATACACGAGGGCGTGTTATCTTAAGGATGGAGGAGTTATGTTCAATGCTCCCTAGGAAGGATCAACTTCATCGGATGATGCGACTCTTCTTTCAATATAATCATCATTTCTAGAATAAGCTGTTTACTTGCAATATTAATTAAGTTTAAGTCAGTCTTCATATTAGTTTTAAACTAGTGAGGTCTCGAGCCAAGATTTTGTACAAGTTATTTAAAAATAAATAATTTTTAAAAACAGTCTTTTTGGCTCAATAAACATAATTATATACGTTGCATGTATTCCACATAATGTTGACGCTTCCTTGTTCCAGTACTATCTTCGAAGTTATTTCGTCCATTTCTAGCAAAGCAGAGTATGTATTTTTTGTTTTATATATTTTAATTAATTTTAACTAACCAATAGAAACAACGCATTAGTAGCCATCAGACGTTTTTCATTGGTTAGTTACCGTTTATATGTTAATTTTATGAAAAATTAAGCATCGTCTCATGTAGGATTTACGATAGGTCTGTCGTGAAGGCCATCTATTGAAAGTAAAAAATTGTTTTTGCAATTTTGTATCTTTTTAAGCAACTTTTTAATTTTTCTTTGCGTAAAGACATTTCTTAGGTAATTACAAATATTTTTAAAAAAAGATGAACAAAAGCCGTTTTCACGTGATGTCGTGATAAAGATTACCCATTCATTTTTATTTATACAGATTACACGTATAATAAAACTTGTTAACGACGGTAATGAGTCATTACTTACTAATGACGTTCACATCTTCCTGTTATTGTTATATGTGCTCTTCTGCGTCGGAATTCTGCTTTAAGATTTTCCAGAAATAATCTTATTTCTTCTGGATCAAGTATTGGAAAGTTTTCTACAGCATTTCTCGGAGCGTTTTCTGGTGCGCTTTCTGATGCACTTCCTGGAGCTTAATTAATGTTGTTTTGAATCTTGTAAACTTTATCTTCGCAAGCGTAAATTGTTACTCTTTTACATTGCGATCTGCAATTTGGACAACTACTGTTTGGTTGATCCCTCCATCCATCTAAACATTTTGCACAAAATTTGTGACTTCATCTGTCATACATGGCAACCTCTTGACTTATAAAACCTTTAAAAACAAATTGTACATACCTCACCTGAAAAATTAATTTTCGAATCGGCAATATTTGCAAAAATTTGATGGTTATTTGAAATTTCACAAATTACTAATTTAAATATTTATATAGTAACTTGTCTATATAAAAAAATAAAATTGCATTATCAGTTGGTATTGTAATTCGAATCTTATCAAAATAATCCAAACGTCAGGTATCAGAGATGGCAATCTCTTGACTTCTAAATTTTTTAAAACAAACTACACATCACTGCCAAGAACGAAAACTATAAAACGTTCGTCCCTAACAATAAGCGGGATGTCTTCCCCGAAGACATTCAGGCGTTGTTGGGGCAACGTAAAAGGTTACGAAACCAATGGCAACGGACCGGCGACTCACAATATAAAGACGCTATGATTGACTTGAATAGGCAAGCACAACAAAAAATTACTTAAGATTATATAAGCATAAAATTGCATAAGAACATTCCTTGGGTAATTACAAACATTTTAAAAAAAGATGAAGAAAATCGGTCCGGCCGTTTTCACGTGATGTCGTGACAAAGATTACACATTCATTTTTATTTATATAGGTAGATTAATTCTTTTTGCTTCTTGCGGCCCTCCCTCCGTCCCAATCTCCCGCACCGGACAGAATAGAGGTGATTTCTTTGCCTATATCAAAGTTGGTATAATATTTGTATAGGACCTGTATACCATCCAAACCAAATAAGTGCAATAAGTTAGTATTTTGAAATAAAAGAACATCGAAAAGGTACACTTACCTACTACTACTTCACATAATTTCAGCTTTTTACAAGCCTTGCCCTTTTTTCCCTTAATGGAATAGTAGGTCATTGCCATATTCCTGATAAAAATGCGTTTTAGCATTTTTTTTAAATTAACATTGATAGAATTTTTACCAACTGTAGTAAGAATCTTCAGCAACAATTATCAAAATATATTGTTATTTCCAATTTTGCACAATTTTGCTCACCGGAGTTGAGTGCCTCTTCAAAACTATGCAAGCTCTCCTCGGAATCAATTGGTAGTAAAAATGGATTATCTACTACCTCAAGATTCGGATACGCTTCTTCGACGTTCGAACGATCGATCGAGGACATTAACTGGCACGACAGTTGGGATATCGAAGCAGTATTATCATCTATTTGATTTTTCCTACAGTGCCGTTAACTCTCTGGATATTAATTACCTTCGTCAGCAGGATTACTGTTGTTAACTACTTCACTATCATCTAAGTTAACCACCTTATCATCGTCACTTTCATCCGACGTTAACGAGCTAGTTAATTCAAATTTTTTGCAATACTTTTCTGCGTCCTTTAGCAAAACACAGATTTTTTGCAAAATGCTTTATAGTCTTTGAACCTCTTATTTACTTTTGGCGGATCGCACCTCGCAATCCAAAGACTGAGATCTGTCTTCGACATTTTTTTTGGATAGACGTACATAGTCTTTTCCTTGTTGGAGGCCCAACAAGACGGCACATAACCACATGTTATATAATAATTTGGGCAATATTTTTGTTGCATTTAAAACACGAAATGTTGCAATAAAAAACAAATAAAGTTGCATTTATTATTTTTTTGTTATTTTTTGAAAATAATAAAGAATATACACATAGAAATTTATAAAATAAAGAAATACATTGCCATATTTTACTTTGTTATAGAATTATAATGTAACGTTAAATATTTTGTTACATTTTCATCCTTAAATTGGCGATCTTTAGCAAGTAACTTGTTAAGCATTGAAAAGCTTCTCTCCACGGAGACCGATGTAGCCTTGCACATTTGTAGCAAATGGTAGTAATTGGGAGATATACTGTCACACAACAAATTTGCAATCGCTATCAAATCTTCGTTGGCGCTTAATCGTTTATTTAAATAAGGGAGTATGTTGCTTGAATCTTTGTTGAAGTCAAGTGTTTCTAAATCGGTATGGGCAGTCAAAATACTATAATATGCTTGGGCTTCCGATTTTTCAACTAGATCGATAAGGCTGTTGTAGTCTTGTTTAATCGCGAGTAACTTTGGTGATAGCTTCGGATACGAAACAGCTTTTTTGACTCTACTTACGAGGATGCCGTTTCCGGTAAAATTCCTCACGATTTCCCTGACGGCTAGATGATTTTTCTCTTTTCAGTCTATAACCCTTCGTCAGGGTGTGGTGGCATTAATGTCTCGTTTGTTTAACTATTTGTTGCCAGGTTTCTCTGTTTTGCGCTGTTATTATACATTCATGTAGTCCGCATCCTATTAGGGTCTTTGTGCGTTCAATCCAGCGTGTTGGCGATCTACCTCTTGGTCGACGTCCTTCTATCTTGCTTTTTACTATTATTTTCTCCATGGTGTCGGTTCTCTTCTCAACGTGTCCTAGATATATCAAGTACCGCTGGTTGATTGTTTGGGATAATCTGGTTTTTATCTGCAGTTCCTGTAATATTGATACATTTGTTCGATGCCAAGTAGTAGTAACCAAGTAGTCCAGCTAGTAACTATTGGCTCAGGAGGCACTCCTATGTGCCGAAACGCATCCTTCCGCTGCTTGTTTTTCACTGTTGCTGCTTTGACCTGGGCAATAAGAGTATCCACGTTGACGTTCGCAGCCCGCATTTTATCTGCACAGTTGTGTAAAAGATGTGCTACACACGTCACGCCAAACAAAATGGAATATAAGAGCTTCAGAGTATTTCCTGCAGCAGTCATGTATCGACCGGCATCCGATAAAAAGAGCAGAAAATTTTGACGAACAATTCCGAAATTTTTCAGGATATCATCGACGAATTGAACCACGTATTGTTAGTTTCTACTAACATGATAAGCCTTGCAGTCTACCAATTAGATCTTCTCTGAAGGTATCACCCCATTTCGCCGCCTATAAAATCGCCGCCACTTTTAATTTAATTGTAATTTGATTTATTTAAAATTACAATTAATAATACTCAATAACCTCATAAACGTTTGGATAAAATTTTTTAACTAATCTATTGAAACGGTTGTGTCAACCTTCCACGTGGTTGTTGGTCCGATATGTTTGATTTTCCCAGTGATTCCATATGATGCGACTGTAACGAGCACGATTTTGGTCAAACCAAAAGTAATCGAGTAATTGGTCAGTTCTTCTTTTTTCAGTTTTCTGGGCGCTCTTCATAAATAATTTCTCAAAAGGAATCTTGTTCAGTAATTGGAACAAGAGCCATTCCAATAATTCGATGTATGACTTTCTTTATGCCAACACTTTCTTCTCTTCTATCAGCGTACTCCGAAGCCAATCCTACACTTTGAACTTTTCGCCAAATGCTTAGTGCGAAATGAAACATACAACTCCTAATAGCTGTTAAATTTTCGAACACAACATCTTGAATATCTTGAAATTTTTAATTAAATAATTTATTTAGGGCGCAAAATGGAAGGCGGCGAAATGGGAAGCGGCAAAATGGGTTGTAATCTCTCTGGAATACCAATTGTTCCCATCAGCGTATTAAAAAACTTAGTTCTTCCCACTTCACTTTGCAAGTGAATGAAAGTATACAAGAAACACTAACATTAGTTAATTTGTTCTTGTCACATGATCGACTTGCCAGTCAACACTTCCAATTCCAACAAAGTCACGTGTTTAGTCACCTGACGATGCTATGGTATAGCGAAAACGTTTGTGAATAAAATGATACATTTTGTATAATTTACATTGTGTCAACTTTTAATATTTTAGTTCTAAAAGTGTCGATACACTTTTGGTTTGTCTAAAAAATTGTGATATGTTTATCAAGTTGCACTACTTAGACCAGGGGTTCCTAAACTTTTAAATCCCAAAAATTTGACGGAACCCATCATCAAATGATTACAAATAAAAGACTCTGCAATTTAAATATAACTTTCAAAAATTTATATAATTTTCAAAAATCAAAAAAATATTCAAAAATAAATAATTTCGCGGAACCCCGGTAACTTCTTTAGGAACCGAGGACTTAGACCACTGTTATAAATTACACATAAAATAGTGCGTATGCACCTTATCCTCCAAGTGCCTTTTTGGCTTTTGCGTGGTTCTAGACTTCGGCTACGCTTCAGTCCAGGCCCGTACCCAAGGGGGGGCACCTGGGGGCACGTGCCCCCCCCGAAATGTTCAAAAAAAATTTTTTTTTTAAAGTAAATGAAAATTTGTTTATAATAATAAAAATTCTCGAAAGAAAAACCATTAAAAATTTTACTTTTTACTAAGTGCCTCCCCCGAAATGAAATCCTGGGTACGGGCCTGCTTCAGTCTATAATTTTTCACGCTTATACCAAAAAGATGCACTTGGTACGTAAATAACTATTTCAAACGCATTATTATTTTGTAACACATTTTATTAATCAGATATGCTCCGAAAATAACAACATATGCCGTGAAAAGCAAACAAATTTAATACACTAATAGGTTACCCTCCATAGGTAAGTGGTTAGAGTAGTTGGCTCTCGTAACATTTCTTTACTACATCTTTACCCTCTTCGCAAATATAAGTACTTTTGAGTAGCCACGCCAATGAACGGGTAATACCTAAACCTTGGAATGACGCGAGTGAAAACCGGTAGCATTCCGCGCTAAAACGTTACGAAAGCATTTTTTCCATACTTTGTTATGGTTGTTTTTCTCTTCTTTTTGTTATTTATTTTGTTGTTATTTAGTTTTTAATTGTTATTTAATTTTTGCTTGTTATTTTTATTTTGTTTTGTCTCCCAAATTGTTCAAAGTTGGTTTTTTGTTCTTACTTTTTCAACCACATAACACGAAACGACGCCACATGCAGTGGCGAATTATCGCACAGGCGCATGAAGCAAGCGCTTGGGGCCTCCAAATTTAGGGGGCCTTAAAATTTGCCTCAAAAAAAACATATTTTTTTGTAACATTTTCTTCAAAAATTGTAAGAACATAATGAAATATAAAACATTTTTAAATTGAAATATAATTGCATAGTTCAATCTTTTGTTCTGCTTATTAAGTTATTAAAGATTATTCCTTTGTTAAGTACCTACCTATTCTTAGAAAGTTAGGTACTGTAAGTGTAAGGGTCTATTGTTACCCAATTCATCTAACGGTGTTAAGTAGAGAGCGGATTTATAGGCACAACACATCCGAATGGGCGATTGTAGCTTCCACCGATGGGTCAAATCCTTTTTAATCCGACATGCAAGTTCCACCAGTCGGTTTTGGGTCACTCTTATCCCATATGCGAGTTCCACCGATGGTGGATTAAGTCGAGGTGGTCAAGAGTCAAGGTATTAGGCTTCTAAGTATTTTAAATTTTTTAAGCTTTCATTGTGTTGTGGGACTTGATTTTCATGCAAATTATGCAAAATTCTTGTGATTTATGAATATGACACAATTTATTATTTTTCTAAGATATTAGATGGCTGTTTATTCCAGGGTCGTACCTAATCTTAAAAAGATGGGGGGATATGAAATTAAACGGTTTTACTAACTGCCGAGTTGAATATATTTAATTATTGATTTCCCTTTTTTATGCTGCTACTGCTGTTGCTCCTCCAGCGTGTCATTTTTTAGAAGACACAACGCACTCTCATTGGTTGTTGTCGTTGGTTGTACTAACTTAAAATTACTTTACTTGCTAAGGTGATTTTAAGTTTGCACGACGAAAATGACACGCTAGAGAAGCAGCAGCGTTCTGGTCTTTTATATATGTTGATACTAAAGAAAAACGAGGAACTAACTATCAAAATCATTATAAAAAGTACAAAAAATGGAAAAATTAGAAATATTGGGCGTTCGTGGTAATCCATTGTTGCTGTATATAAGGTTCAAGTTTTATAAACAATCACATTTATTAAATGGAACCACAAGTGGCGCTGTAGTAGTAAGAAGTGTTCGGCAAACATATTGAAGTGATCTCAGCGAGATACCTCTCAAAAGTGCGCCGGCAGCTCTCTAAATGGGAACACTCAAAAAAATCTTTCCCAGGGTATGTGGTTTCAAGATGAAAATGAAATTATCAAGTCGAAATCAATAAAAAATTAAAAATTTAATTTATTCAAAAATTTCAAATTAATTTTTACCAAAGAGATTCTTGGTAACTCACAAATTTGAGTTCTGAAAGTTGTGCTGTATTTTGTGTTAGTAAATACGAATGCGCTATTGTAATTGAAAATAAAACAATCGAAAATAGCAAAATAACGCATTCGCACCCACTATGATGTATTTGTGTTCGCAAAAAGAAATTTACAATAAATACAAATTTATTTGGAATTAAAAATCCAATTCAAAGATTAATCAAAAAAATAAAGTTTTATTGGCGCCACAAATTTTTTTATATCACAAACGCGTATTTATGAAAAATGTTAAAAATTTTGTAATTGAGCTTTTTTACCTTGTAAAATCATATAACTGGAACTCTTCACTCGACTCGCATTGAACGTCGATCCATCTACCAAACGTTTATAAATCTTCCAAAAATTAGCAAATTCTTCCAAACTACAAGTTCTGCAAACCAAAATATTGTTTTCTCCAAATATGGACAATTCCAAACTACAGACCAATAACTTCGGTCAAACGCCAATTCAAACCTCAAAACAAATTTTGGACCTCACAAGACTAAGACAATTTTACTTATCAATCATTTATTAACGCCTTTTTCGGCGGCCAAAAATAACTCAACCAAATGGCTCAAATGTTGGCTTTCTCACGACACTGAGTCGATTGATTCCCTGCAAATTTCGTCTTCCCTTCATTAATTCTTGATAACGCTTGCACTTGCGTTGTACGAACAATTCTTATCACGCGCTCACTTTTAAAACTTTTAAAATAATTTGCAATACAAAATAAATTCATAACTTCAAAAATTCTCAAATAAAAATTAGTCTGTTGTTTGTGTTAAAAGTTACAATAAACTTTCATTCGAGCGTATCTTTGATAAATCAAGAAAATAACATAAAAATTTGAAAAAAAACAAAATTATCAATTTCGACTTAATTCTGTTAAAAATTGATTTTTTTAAAGTCGTTTCACGACAATATACACTATCGGAGAAGGAGAACATCGCGCTATTTCCACAGCAAATGATCAGCACAACCATGTAGAAGATCAAGAGAAGCTTCGATGTCAAACGGTAAGTGGAAGTATTGTTAAACGCAGGATACTCTGTAAATTAATTATCGATAAGAGCTAAAACGAAATCATGATGGAAGGTATTTAGTGAAATTCTAAAAACTTTCAGAAAAGTTTTAATTATTGTTCTCCCTTTAAGAATCGATGGTATCCGGTTTGACGGTTTAGCTGCTCAAATCACCCAAATTTTTCTTACAGAAAGTTAAAATACCTACTTCAATAAGGGCCACAGAGATATTAATAGAAAAAGCATCGGAAATCATGGGATTTTATGGGACAAATACGTCAACACTAGACGAAAATACCGAGAATTAGGTATTATTTCTTCATCGAAGAAGCGAAAACTTTATTCGAGTGGCAACAATATTATTGAAGGTATACGAAGTTCATAATTTTGTTGTGTATGTTGAAAATTTTTTTACTTTTTTTAAAGCTTTCCATAGAAACTTGAATTATTTTTTATTTCTAGTCCGAAGTGGAATTTCATGGCATTTTAGAAACGAGAGAAGAAAAATTCGCCCGATTAAAAATTACGAAGCAGCCACTAGTTCTTGTTGTAGGGCCAATAGAAAAGCCACTCAGGTTTGGTGTAAAAATTAATAGGTACATTTTTAATGCTAAATATCTCCGGAAATGAGAGCAAGTGTGTATGTACTTACAAAAACATATTTATTGCATAGACACTAATCAAGATACAAAATTTGGATCCGTTAGTGCAGTTAAGTCAGACATTGATGGTGTTTTACATAATTTAAATTTACATACATAGCTATAATAATTATAAATTATGATTTGCACACAATGTAGGCGATTATATAATTCGCTGCAAGCTTTCATAGTCCAATACGACATTTTTCATAAAAATTACCGGTCAACTTTATGTGGTAGCAACTCTTGCTATCGTGAGTTCTCCTCAGCAAAATATTATAGAAAACATTATAAAAATGTTCATGCCACAGATGTTGCTAACAAAATTGAATGCCAAAAATTTTCTCAGTGTACAAAAGACATAGTTTTGCATGCAAGTAAAAATAATCAAAATAATAGCTTAATAAGTGTTACTGAAGATGCAGGAGAGGTTAATTTTCACATTAATTGGGAGAGTAGATTATCAAGTTTGATTTTACTTATCAAGTTAGTGTGTATTTTTAATTTTTAAATATTTTAAATATTAAGATATATAGATTCCCTGCCAAGACTCAAATTGTCATCGAAGAATATGTCAAGCTCCAAGAAGTTATTCGAAATAAACGAAGTGGAACTCCAGCGCATGCTAGCCAATTTGGAAGCTTCCCTACTGGAGCAGACCAACTTGGCAGCCAACACCAAGAAAGAATTAGACGCGTGTGGATCGAGCCCGACGAAGGCGTTTTATCAAAGTTTGGGTGAAAGACCGGATAGCCGCTCTTATCAAAATGTAAAGGCGGTTTACGATAACGCCATCAGCACTCACAAGAAGGTGATGGGTTACAAGAACATGATCACCTCTTGCTTGGAAAAGTTCGAGGCCAAAAGGCAAAGCGCGACCAAAGAGAAAAGAGTTATTCCGAGCAACCCTGTATCTGCCAAAAACAATGAAGCCACGATGACCACCGAAGAGCCGGAAAAGGAGGAGCCGATTTTACCGGCCAACCATTCAGGAAAGACCGAATCCAGCCAATTAAAAGTGCAGGATATGCCAAAAGATGTGGAGAGAAAGCGCGATTGGGAAAGCAGGCGCAAGCTGCAACAAAAAAAGTCGAGACCTGCCTCAAGCAGTATGTCAGGAAGCCGAGACAGATCCTCAAAAAAAAAGCAGCCGATTAGTGACGCACAGGTAAGTACTAACCAGACGGATAATTTTGTTAACCTCCCTCCACTAGAGGACTTTATTGGCTCCCAATTGGCGGGTGTGCTTGACATTCAACCAATGTTGGTAGACGAGCAGACCATCCAATTGGAAGAGCAAGAACGACCCGACTAATCACTCCCCACTTCAAATATAGATAAATCACGTAACACTCCTCCAGCCCCTAGCCAGACGACCCGTTAAGAATCCCCTTTGGCCGTTCCACTTAAAACCAGAATCCCTTCATTAGTTCTAAGGGATACTGCCAAGTGGAGCAGCATAAAGAATGAATTCGAGAAGCGTGGGATCCGCTTCACAATAGCTAAATTACTCGCTGGCGGACTGAGCATCACTCCCGCCAGCGAAAACGACTACAGGGCGATATATAAGTACTTCGAGGAAGTACTTACTCCCGAAGAAGGTGGATGGTATTTCCACCAGTTGAGAGAGCAAAAGCCCCTAAAAGCGGTTATTAGGGGCATTCCTATCAACATAGACGTAAACCGAACCGTAACCGAAGGCCGAACAACCACATCCGACTCACATCCACTCGTTTACTAAAATCTCCAAAAAGATAAAATTAGATGACGATATTAATACGAATGATGCAACGCCGCTTGCAAGTGAGTACATCAGTGAGAATGAAGTGGAAGAAGTGATTGACAGTGGCCTTAGTTTTAGAGGAAATATTCTCAAGCCTAATACACAGTGTGCAGAACAGACCCGTAGTCAGGAGGAGGCAGCACAGCCAGAACCAGATCAGGTAAGAACTAATAAATATGATATTGGTGCGTATATTGCAAAAGACACTGTAGAAAATCTGAACAGTGTTGAATTACACGATTTGTTTAAAAATGTTTGGAAGCCAAATTCTGAATATAAATTTGAAGCTAAGAAGTTTGGTGCAAAGCAACGAAAATTCAATTTATCGTGGTTAGAACGTTGGAAATGGTTAGCATATTCTGACATCGAAAAGGGTGCGTTTTGTAAATATTGTGTTCTATTTTGCAAACAAGAAGGAGCTGGAAAAGGAAAGCATTTGCTTCTTGCATCTTTAGTTACTCAACCATTCAGTAATTGGAAAAATGCAATTGAACTTTTCAACACACATGAAAAGACTCAATACCATAAATATTGTACGATGAAAGCTATAAATTTCTAAAAAATAAATGAAGGGAAACAAAATGACGTCTATGTGCAGCTTCAAACCAGAAACGAAAATATAATTCACAGAAATAGAGAAATATTACGAGTTATAATCAAAACAATTGAACTTTGTGGGCGTTAAGGACTAGCTCTTCGCGGTGATTATGACTGGGGTGAGTTGGATTTAAAAACACCAGTCAATAATGACGGTAATTTTAGAAGTTTGTTGCTCTACAGGATTTCAAATGGTGACCAATTGTTTTTAAATCATATAAAAAGTTGTGGCAAGAATGCTACATATTTAAGTAGTCAAATACAAAATGAATTAATCACTCTTATCGGCGAGTGCATTCAACGTCAGATATGTGATGGAATAAAGAAGGCTAAACATTTTACCATACTGGCAGACGAAACAACAGATATTAGCCGAATAGAACAATTCTCTTTGTGTATTCGATACTTGTGTGCATCTGATGAAAACATAAGAGAAGATTTTCTGCAGTTTGTTCCGGTTCATAGTACAACGAGGGTTGATTTGACAAACACAATTATTAGCACCTTGGCAGCCTTAGGAATAAATATGGAAAATGCAAGAGGACAAGGGTATGATAGTGCATCAAACATGCGATCAAACTTTAGAGGTGTCCAGGCACTTATATCCAATAAATATCCAAAAGCTTTATATACTCATTGTTTTGCACATTGCTTAAACTTATGTAAACGATGCTTCAAAAGTACCACATGTAAGAAACGCTTTAGGAACAGTACAAGAAGTAAGTTCGTATTTTCGTATATCCGCTAATAAACGATCAAACATATTACGAAGAAAGTTAGAATCTAAATCGATCTCTACTTTAAAAAAATTGTGTAAAACAAGGTAGAACCCACCGGTGGAACGGTATGATCAGAAGCAAAAGATAAAAATGCATATTCTTTACATAAATCGTTATGTAGCTTTCCATTTTTACTTTACCATACCGAATGGGAAAGTTATGTAATCGAAAAAAATTTTTTTTTCAGATTTTCACGGATTTATATTCCTTGAGGTCTAACGAGTTGAAAGAGACCCAACATCAAGAAATGTCTGTGTGTCTGTGTGTCTGTGTGGCTGTGTGTCTGTGTGTCTGTATGTCACTTAATTTTGTGTGCGCTCTAGCGCCCAAACCAATAGGAATTTCTCAACCAAATTTTATATTTAGTACTTTTATATTGAAACTTAGATTTGATTAGATTTTGGTTAAAATCGGTCTACGGAAACGTGAGATTGGGATAAATTAGTGACGCGATGAGTATGTTTGGTACTGTGGTCGGTAGAGGGCGACACCTAATAATGTCGCAAGTTATGTTATGGGCAACTGGCAACTGGCTGTTAATTGGCTCCCAATTGGCGGGTGAGCTTGTCAACCTACCGATGGAGGTAGACGGGCAGATCATCCAATTGACAAACCATGAACTACCCGATCAAACACTCCCCTCTGCAAACACCGACAACCCCCGTAACACTCTCCCAGTCCATTCACCCCCCAGTCAGACGCCCCGTCAGGAATCCCCTTTGGCCGTTCCACTCAAAACTAGAATCCCTCCGTTAGTGCTGAGGGATACTGCTAAGTGGAAAAGCATAAAGGCTGAATTCGCGAGGCGCGGGATTCACTTTACAAAAGCCAAATTACTCGCTGGCGGACTGAGCATCACTCCCGCCAGCGAAAACGACTATAGGGCGATTTACAAGTACTTCGAGGAAGTACTTACTCCCGAAGAAGGAGGATGGTATTTCCACCAGTTGAGAGAGGAAAAGCCCCTAAAAGCAGTCATTAGGGGCATCCCCATCAACATAGACGCTAAAGAGGTCCAAGAGGACCTTATTGCTAAAGGTTACGACTGCACGGTGGGCAGGATGAGGAGCAGTCGGGGTAGGAGACCCCTTCCCCTCATCATGGTCACCATGCCTAAAACAACGACCTCCGCAAAAATCTTCAACGAGGATGTCGTTCACGACATACGCGTTAAGATTGAGGTTCCCCACGCTAAAACCAAGATTGGGCAGTGTCATCGCTGCCAATCTTTTGGCCACGCCCAGAGCTGCTGCAAGGCTACCCCCAGGTGCGTCAAGTGCCCAGGCCTGCACTGGACGGCCGAGTGCAGCAGACCCAAAGGTACGGCAACCTGCACTAACTGTGGTGGCGACCACCCAGCTAGTTACCAGGGCTGCAAATCGTACCCCAAAATGTGGAGAGTGCAAGCTCTCCCTCGACAAACTCCCTTCAACAGCCAACCGAGACACTCGTACAGGCCGGTCACCAATGAACGTTCCTACGTTCAGGTGGCCCGGTCAAACCTTACCCAACCAGCTCCCTCCCAAAACGCCCAGGAGGCCCGATCAAGGCCCACCCAATCAGTCCCCTCTCAGAAACTTTCCGAGGCTCCCAAAAAAGACAAGCCTTCCAACATCCCTCTTACAGACGATAGCGGTAAATTCACCGCGTCCAAACGCGAAATAGTTAGGGTCACCCTAGAACTCATCAGGTTCGGAATGTCTTCCGAGGTGATCCAGGAAACCCTCGGACAGTTTGTCAGAGTCGTTTAACTTTTTTCCTGTTCTTCAGCCCACGCCATCGCTCATAAGATTTCATGACGACTACAATTTCCGCAGCCCTAAAAACCGTTTATTGGAACGCCAATGGGCTGACCAATGAGAAACGTTCCCTTCTGCAGATTTTTGCTGCCGACCATGACCTCGATCGTATTCAGACTCTGACTCCGAGGGCGGCGTGTTCCAGTGAGGAGTGTTCACGCTGCCCCGGAGAGGTTACACATATCCGTCATTGTCCTGTCCAATTAATCTTCTTCCTTTTCAGCTTGTGTTTTTAAATTTTTTTTTTCAGCGCCTATTAGATTATTGTTGAGTTTGTAAATTGTAAAAATTTTTTTTTATATTTTAATAAAAACGCTGTAGCAACGGCGCGACTGAGGCTCTGTTATTGTAGAAGGGGGCCCAAGGTAAGCACATCGCGCCGCCGCGGGCGCGGGGATTGTCTCACGCGTGCGTGCACGCGCGGGCAATTCGACGTTAGCCTCCGGCCCCGCAGTGCTTACCTTATAGCGCAATAATAAACAAGACACCGGCTCGACGCCGCTCCTCGGGTTTGAAATCCCTGTATAAAATTCTCAACGTCAGGTCTCAAAACCAGATGAAGGAGATAAGCGGGCTATCGCCCGCATCTGCTCCGCAGATGCCAAGTGTCAGCTACAGCTACAAGAAAAATTTATAACATCGAGTTATCGATAAAAGGAATGATCCTTGAAAGGTGACTTGGTATAGAGTGACAGCCGATAAAATTTTCGCACATGGGCACCAAATCATAGGGAGCGGCCAAAATCGTTAACTACGTTTTTGTATGGTAAAGTCATGTGATGGCCACATCTCTCATCCAGTGAGGCCGAAGGCCGAACAACCACATCCGACTCACATCCACTCGTTAATTACCGTTTGCATAATAGAAAAAGTTCTAGGAATAACATATTTTATTTCAAAATTTCTGCAGACCGAGAATATGGACCTATCAACTGCTCTGAATTGCTTGAATTGCTTGAACAACAGTTCAAAAATTGCAAAATATAAGAAGTGAAAAGGAGTTTGGGTTAATTTTTGATAAAGCATCACAAATGGCTCAAGAAGTCGGTGTAACTCCGAATGTGCCAAGAATAGTTGGGACACAAAGATTCAGAGCAAATTATAATACCTATACAAGACGGCGTTGGCGGTTGTAGTGCTTATTGTAGTGCTTAATTTTTTATCCATATTTGGATGATTTACTTGTATCTTTTAATGAAAGATTCAAGTCAAATTTGACAATAGTTACTTCTCTTTCTGGAAACAGAAATGGTTAGATGTGAAGGATTTGCCAAAAAATCCATTAGATACACTAGCAAAATGCTCTGAAAAATTTTTTCCTAATATCAGAACCATATTAAAAATATTTGCAATATTACCAGTGAGTACAGCAACTGTGGAGAGAAGTTTTTCAAGTTTAAAACGAATAAAAACGTATTTAAGAAATTCTATTGGCGAAGAAAGGCTAAACGGTCTAGCGCTTATGAATATTCATAGGGATATAAAAATTGATTCTGAAATTATAATATAATTTCGCGAATAAAAAAGAAAGGCGCGTAGAGTTTAAATTATAAAGTAGTAAGTGAATTACTTTTTTTGTGAAATGTTTGTTGTAAATAAAAATTAATTAAATATTAAATAATTGGTGGGGGGGGGGGGGAGAATCCCACATTTTACTTTTCAGATAACGTGGTATTCCAATAAATAAATCAATTGCTTTTAGCGCCTTTACATGAAGATGTGTTAAAAGATTTCGGCATGCTAGCAATTATTTAAATTTTTGTAACGTCCTTGAAATGAATTACATAAAACACAAAAATTGTACTTAAGCACTAGATATTACTCTTAATTTAGACATTTTCTATTTCTGAATTTTAGCAGAAATTATAGGGTGTCCTTTTCATGTCAGTCAAGCGTGGTACCGAAAACTTAAAGAATTTGGACTTTCAACTGAATATCAAGATAAAAATTCGCTTATTGGAAATTGGTTGAAATGGACATTTGAGCTGCAGTATTTAAACCAACCCCACAGAAGTATCTGAAAGTTTTGATGAAGATTAAATGCAAATTATACCCGTAGATGCCAGACTTTCTAAATATTCTTCATATTTACATAACACATACATACAAAAAAAATCTTTGTTCCCCCCCAAACATTTGGGCATGGAATACATCAAATATGTTCCGAACAACTAACGCATGCGAGTCTTTCCACAATTATTTTGCTAAAAATTTTCATACAGCTTATCCAGACTTTTACACATTTTTGGACGCCGTATTAGATATGCAAATTTCTGTTTACGTTAAAATCGATAGTATTAATCAACAGAAGCAAATCCGTACTAAAACTATACTCAAGCAAAAAACATTGCAATTCAACATAGCATTGTATCAATCAAAGGAACTAAGCAGATTTGATTTTCTAAAACTGAAATGTCATCATTTTGCAGATATTTATTAAAAATAATTAATAATAATATATTGTTGTTTATATTTTGTTTTCTATATTGTTTTAGAAATGTCGCCAAAGAAATTGAATCTGCGCGGAGAGGTACAGCTGTGCGTAGGTTACAGTTACTTTTTTATATATTTTTCTAAAAATAAAACCTTCTAAAAACTACGCCACTGTGAGAATTACATAATATTATAATTACTACTAAATACACCACTTTTTGGGTATTACAACTTAAGCTCCCTAACCAACCGCTGGCGCAATTTGCTAGTTGTCCTGAAGCTACCGATCAAAAAAAGCCAAGAAACTATTGACCGTTTTCGCAATTTACTGGCGTCCAAATAAATACATACCCCTATGTGAATGCAGCTTAAGTCATATATATTGATACACCACCGTCGTGGTGAAAGGTTGTGTTAAAAAAATGGAAAATAAAAGTATTGAAGAAGCCGCCAGAGAGCAAAAGAAGTGTTGCTGCCTAGGAAGTCAAAGACTGTATATAAGAAAGAGTACGATAAGTTCATACAATTTCTAAATGAACACAATGTGGAGCTGCAAAACCTCAATGAGGACACGTTGTTGGCTTACTTTTTACAGTTGGCCAGAACGTGTAGTTCCTCCACATTGTGGTCTAGATTATCGATGATAACGCTAATGACTGAAAATGGCATTGATATTACTAAGTATCATAAATTGAAAAGTTTTTGTAAGAGGAAGGGCGATGAACCTCGAGAAATCAAAAAAGCGGCCGTGCTCACCAAAGAGCACGTGCAAAAATTTGTTAGGTTGGCGGACAACAACACTCATTTAGTGGCAAAAGTAAGTGGCACTATCCCGTTTTAAGTCCACGTTTTGACACAGGTTTTTGATTATTGTTTTGATTACAGGTTGTTTTAATAATAGGAGTTGCGGGAGCCTGCAGGTCCGACGTGCTGGTGTCCTTGCTTCGGACTTCGATGACCACAATGGACGGTGGCTACGTGTGCACCATCAAAGCGACCAAGACAGGAGTGCAGAGGAGTTTCATAATAATAAACTCCTCCGATGACGTCGATTATGTCGGGGTCATCGACCTGTACCTGAAGGCTCGGGACGTTGTCTATTCTGGTGGAGGCTGGAGCTTCCATGGATACATTGAAGAGGCACGGAGGTTGGAAGAGTTCCATGGTTGCTGAGGGTTACGTTGTTGACTCTGTCTACAGCAAGGGCAAGATTTTTGATCAAATTTTGAGATCTGCATCCACATCTTCCCCCTAGAAGATTGTTCATGCGCCGCAGGCGCATTCGTCAAACAACAGAGGGGAGAACACAGACGAATCAAGAGGTGCGTTATTTTCAAATTGCGTTATAAAAATTAAACATTTTCATTCAAATAAATAATCTTTTGCATAAATATATTATGTTTTATTTTATAACCCCCCTTTTTTACGTCCTAGGACGTAAAAAAAACACTTTTAGTACCTCAAATCAGGACGTAAACACCTAATTTAACGGCCGGAATAACGAAAATATCTTTCATCCATTGCGTCAACTGTCGCTATTGTGTTATGCATATTATGATTGTTAGTGTAATGTAATACCTAGCAACGTAAACTATATGATGATCAGTGTTTAGAACATCATAAAAGAAATCTAAGGACAACTAGTAATTATTAGTTACTGTCTGAACGTAAAAGTGGACCTACAGCTTAACGCATGTGGAATCGAAATCACGTCACAAATAAACTTAGTCTCTAGCAGAATTAAAACGTTGGGCCCTTCCATACAAAGTTTATCATCCTACCATCACACCAACTAAACAAGAATCAATTCATTTGAGCACGACTGCATCTCAATGGCGATATTGAGTTATTGAGGCAAGATAATTGCCTAAATGCGCTAGTACAAAAATAATAGTGCTGTCGTCACCACTAAAGATGCAATAAAATTAAAAGTACAACTTACATTTTTCATACGTTCAACGAAGAATTTCTCTAGAGACCAAGTTCAATTGTACCGTGGCTTGGATTCCACGTTAAGCTGTAGGTTTCAGTTTACGTGTAATCAGTAACCAATAATTACTAGCTGGCATTCTATTTTTTTTATGATGTTTCAAACACTGATCATGATGCAGTTTACGTTGCTGACTATGTGTAGGATAAAGGGCAGGTTTGAGGCACACTTCGCACTTGTTGTCGTGTATAAGTAACGACAATGGGTCGACAAAAACTGGTGCTTCTTAAATATAGACAAACTTACCTACTACACAATCACCTAATTGTCTAAAGTAAATCTGCGACGCCGAGAATTTCTTTTCTGCATTTTTAATTGACGAATTCAAATTTTGGTGGTACCATCATTTTCAGCAAAATTCTTGTAAATGTTTGAAACGTTTGAACGTTTTGTTTGCTAGTTCAATCGCTTCAGCTTTTTCTGTAAGCTAGATGCTAAAATATACAACTTCTTTGCTTTTGGTGAAAAGCCATCCAACAGATCAATATTTACTTGCTCCAAAAGACCACGTTTGTTTTAATGGGGTACACATTAACATTGGGAAACATTTTCGTTAACGATTTGTGGTAAAATTGCACGTTAAAAGTAACTTCAGAATTGTTAATAATTTCTGAAAAAATCAAAATAAATGTAGGAATTAGATCCACTTTAAAATTAGTTATATTTTTTTTTAACATCCTTTTGTCATCTTTTTTATTATCACTGAAGTGAATATCACAAAAAACACAATAATTGCGTCTGATGTCATATTGAATTTCTTTTCCCACAGCGACTTTCCATTGATTAAATTAAGAAAATCGCAATTAACTTACCTGCAGACAATATTAAAAAGACAATTTTATTTTAATTCACTACTGAACTGACTTTATAATTATTCACAATGGAAAATAAACTTACCTTATTATAGTTTATAGTTTGCAGATAGTATACTACCAACCGCAAGTTAAATTCATTGATTAGTATCTACCTTTTATTAATTTAAAAGTTAAAATGCAAAATTGCATTAATTCTTTAAAATTTTAATTTCGTCTGTACGAAGTTGTTTGTTTTCACTGAATTACTTAACCACCTTAACAGTATTACCCTGTATACAGGTATAATAAAAGGTCTGTTTGGTATGCTACACCGAACTACTCCGAGTAAGTTTAGGTAAAAATTTGTTAAAATTGATTGGTGGAAAAAGTGGGTTGGTGATATTACACCAATCAATTTGTAGTTAGTGTAAAACTAAGACTGTGATACCAAACAAAGCTAATGAGTGTCTAAAAAAATTAACTACTACAGCTTTACGACAACTAGGGACCGGATTTATAAGCACTAATAGATCCGAATTAGGAGAAGACCCCCTTCAAGGGTATAACTCACCAATTGTAAAGGTTTATTACCAATAGAAAACGTCTATTATCGCTATAGACATTTTGCACGTCTTTCAGTGCTTATAAATCCAGATCTAGTCTCTAACGACAATCAATACAGTGCCCTCTCTAGGTTTTCTATTAAAGTATTTTTATTATTCTATTTATTAACAATGCTCATACCAAGTTAAATAAAAGCTTTAAAAAAATAGATTTAAGCCCGTATTACACGATGCATAATTTTTTATAAAATTTACATGTAAATGGTAACTAACCAATGAAAAACGTCCGATGGCTGCTAATACGCTCTTTCTATTGGTTAGTTACCATTTACATGTAAATTTTATAGAAAATTATGCATCCTGTCATACGGGCTTTAGGGCTTAAAATGAGGGGGCTTTAGGGGTTCAACCTTCATGACAGAGCAAGACTTTAAAAATTAATTAAATAAAAAATTAAAAATTTTTAAAAAAACCTTTTATTTAAAATTACAAAAGTGCACTAAAAAGTAGAAAAGAATTTTAATAAAAGCAAACAAAGCTTCGTGAAAACATCAATATAAAAGCGTGGGGTTATGAATTTTGTACACCAATAGTTAGCCTGCTTATCCACCTATAAACAGCCCCACGCTTTTATATTGATGTTTTCACGAAGCTTTGTTTGCTTTTATTAAAATTATTTTCTACTTTTTAGTGCACTTTTGTAATTTTAAATAAAAGGTTTTTTTTTAAATTTTTAATTTTTAATTTTTTAATTTTTTAGTCATATCTTTTCAAATACAGCTTATGTATTTTAACTAATATAGGTTCATTCTATCAGATTTCTTTATTTATGTGTTTTAGATGTTTGATACTTTACCCTGTATAAATCATTACGACGAAAAACTTTACCCTGAATACGGTCCTTAAAAATGAAATTTAGAATTCTAAGTTACTTTCCACTCTATATGATAAAATTGTCCAATGCGCATCGAAGCATGCGCTTAGTGGTTTTCAGTTTTTTCCCAATTTTTCGCTTATTTTTTAGATTTTCAAAAAAACAAAATTAAAATATGAAAATGGGTTGCAGGTAACTACTTTGGGCACGAAAATACAAATTTTACGATTGAAATCTCGATGAATTCTGAAAGAGTATATATTAAATAAGAGAATTAGCTATGAACGAATGCCTTAAATGCCCCTGTTTTTTCAAAAATCGAATTTAAAAACTTCGATTTTCGCAGTAAATTTTAAAGCAAAGTCGCTCGGGATTGGTTAATTCTGGCGGTACGTGCACCCAGATATAGTCTTAGCTTTGCGCGGAGTGGGAGCGACACTTGCATTGCGATGCAGTAACAGAGCACTTCGAACGAAAATCATGATTTTCAACCCTAAATGTGCCGGAAAAATGGCTTTAAGCCCTCGAGCTTAGCGAGAGGTGCTTAAAGTCGATTTTTCCTTGCACAACCACCTTTCCGAATAGTACATGTGCTGGAAAAATGGCTTAAAGCGCCCGAGCGTAGTGAGCGCAGCGAGCGTAGCGAGAGGTGCTTTAAGTCGATTTTTCTTCGCACAAGTACTGTGCGTTAAAAATCCACTGTCACGAGTTTCACATCTCAAAGATCCACCTTTTCATTGATCTGTCGCGCCTAGGGATATTTTTAAATTAGTTGTCATTTTGATGAAAATGGCTCGAAGCGCCCGAAGGGTGCTGAGAGTCAATTTTCATCAAAATCACCATGGCAAGAGCCGGATCTACCGGCAAAAGTAACTACCGTTCGTTAAATTTAAGTAACCCTTTTCTGAAGTGATTTTCAAATAATTTAAAAAATTTTTAAATTAAATAAATAAGGAGAACGCATTCCTACCATGGCGCAAGAGTTACTGTCTAATTGTAGAAGTGCAACTCCTTTATGTATAGAAGCGCACGTACCTCCCACGAACGAACTTGATTAACCAATCACGAGCGTTTAAACTTCGAAAATCAAGCTTTTTTAAATTCGATTTTTGAAAAAACAGGGGCATTTAAGGCATTCGGTCATAGCTAATTCTCTTATTTAATATATACTCTTTCAGAATTCATCGAGGTTTCAATCGTAAAATTTGTATTTTCGTGCCCAAAGTAGCTACCTTTCCCCTGAAAACCTTTTCCCTTCTAGATTGGAAGTATAAATTTCTAAGACTCGATCGAATATGGTTTTAGATTTCATAAAGAATGTTCTACAATTAAAGCTACAATTTTATAGGTCCAATAATCTAATTTCATAAATATAAAGAAAAAGTTTATACATTGATGGTATAAATTTCATAGACTCTAGGACTGTTTTCTTAGATTTCATAAACTAATTTCTTACATTGAAAGCATTAATTTTTAGACCTAATGATTTGATTTAATAAATAGAAAGAAAAATGTTTATTAACTCAATTAATTAGTTTCTACATTAAAAAAACATAATCGATAGATTAAAAGAAATAATTTTATAGACCGAATAACCTATTTTGTTAGATTTAATGAAATACTTTTATAGATTTGATTAAATCCGTTTTATAAATTCTAAAGATTACTTCATAAGTTCTATTAACAAACTCTTTATTCCATTTATTAATTTCAATTTTTAAATTTAAAAAATAATTAATAAATTTTATTAACAAACCATTCATTACATTTAGTAATTCCAATTTTAAAATTGAAAAAAAAAATTAATAAATTTTATTGACAAATCATTCATTACATTTATTAATTAGAAATTTAAAATTTAAAAAATAATTAATAAATTCCATTAACAACCATTTATTACATTTATTAATTAGCATTTTTGAATTTAAAATATAATTAATAAATTTTATTATCAAACTATGCATTACATTTATTAATTCAAATTTATAAATTTAAAAAATTATTAATAAATTCTATTAACAAACCATTCTTTACATTTATTAATTCGAATTTTAAAATTTAAAAAATAATAAAAATAAATTCTATTGACAAATCATTCATTACATTTATTAATTAGAAATTTTAAAATTAAAAAATAATTAATAAATTCTATTAACAACCATTCATTACATTTATTAATTAGAATTTTTGAATTTAAAATATTATTAATAAATTTTATTATGAAACCATGCATTACATTTATTAATTCAAATTTTTAAATTTAAAAAATTATTAATAAATTCTATTAACAAACCATTCATTACATTTATTAATTAGAATTTTTAAAATTAAAAAATAATTATTGGAATACGCGACATTTCGGCGCTGCCATTTGTAGGCCGCCTTTTGGGCTTATAAAAATATAGTTATTATTTATTTATTAATATTTTATTTAAGTAATAGATAACAAAAAATATAGTTTAAAAATCATTATTCTTTATGTATATCCATTATACATTTTCGGACGATTGAAGTCTTTCCAATAGCCGATTTTTCGTCCATTTTGTACATGAAAGTTTGAACAAAGTTCCAAAATGTTGCTGATTCTTTAGGGTATTCCAATCTTTACCCATGAAGTTAATAATCTTTCGGATATTTTATTATCTTCCACGAAAACCTCAAAATCACTATCAATCTAAAAATATACATAAATTAAATAAAATCGTTATTAATACTAAATTTTTTACTTACCAATCGAAAAGCATCCGGTAACTTGTACTGGGGCCATTCAATGAAGATTTCGTTGATCCCCAGTTTTTTATCATGGATATCATGAAGACGTGTCCCACATGACGCCTTCCATTGATTGAGCATCACTTCCTGGGTGGAAAACGTATCGTATTTTAGGGAAGTTTTTATACACTCCCCTTCTTCTTCAGGCACTTTTATAATAAAATATAAGTGTTAATAATACAATACTAAAGTTTGTGTAATTAAAAAACTTACCAAATGCAGTTCTTTTTTTTTTCTTTCAATGCAGGAGCCACATTTGTTAATTCTGCTTTCTTATAAGTAGCCAGTAGATTGTTATACTTTGTATAAATCCTATTGCGATTTGGATTTGGGTAGTATAAACACTGAAATTAAATGTTGTAAATACTGTTTTTTTTATTAAATTGATATTGATATAATATAAAATTTTATATTATTATTTTTTTATATTAATTTTAATTAAATTATATATTATTATATAATTTGTTAATACTTACCTCTTCTTTACTTTTAAATCTTTCCACAATTTCTTTCACCAAACTGTGAGTGAGATACTCATTGTCAATTTTATATTGTTGTCAATGAAGTATCTCGCTATTAAATTGATCAACTGTACTCGCTGTATTTCTTCTAAGATGAAATTTTTTCTTTCATATACCTGACACAACTGGGTACCAATGTGCGAACTGTTGAGTAGGTCTGACAAATAATATTGTTTGGTTGTATTCATTGTTTGGATGGATTGAATTTTAATTGATTTTAATGATGTTTTACTTTCTGGATACTTTTTTTGAATGAAAAGAACTTACCTTTTTTATAATACTTATATAGTAAAAAAAAAATTAATTTTGGTTGGTATTTTGTATTATTATATTGTTCAATTCACTATACAGGGTGTTACCTAAAACTCAAATTATCAGATTGGTAAGGGAGCGTTCATAAACTACGTGGTTTCATCAAGGGGGAGGGGTACGGTAAAAATACTATACGTTAGGCTACATGGGGGGGATAAAAAAGGGCTAAAATGGAACCGCATAGTTTATGAATGCTCCCTAATGGCATCTTTTAGATTAATTAAGTTTATGAATTCAAGTAATGTAATCATTACTTAAATTTACAAAATTAACTTGTAGATGCAATGCGGTGGTTCAATAAAGTTTATGAATTGAAGTAATGCAATCTATAAAAAAAATTACTTTAATTTACAAAATTAACTTGTAGAAATGTAGATGCAATGCGGTAGTTCAATAAAGTTTATGAATTGAAGTAATGCAATCTATAAAAAAAACATTACTAAAATTAACAAAATTAACTTGTAGATGCAATGCGGTAGTCCAATTAAGTTTATGAATTGAAGTAATGCAATCTATAAAAAAAATTACTTAAATTTACAAAATTAACTTGTAGATGCAATGCGGTGGTTCAATTAAGTGTATGAATTGAAGTAATGCAATCTATAAAAAAAAAATTACTTAAAATTACAAAATTAACTTGTAGATTTAATGCAATTTTTTATTTAAGTGTACGAATTTACTTCGTTACATCTAAAAAGTCAATTAATAAAATTTAATAAATTACTTAATAATTTAAATGCGTTGATTTATTTAATCTATAAATTTAAATCATTACGCATAAAAAGAAAAACTAATTTAATCTACCACATTATTGCATCACATATATTAGGGTTAGGTCATACAGTCAAAAATAAGTAATTTATTGAATGGAAGAAAATTTGTTGATTAAGTCCATGAAACTAGTTTTAATATTTATAAAAAAAATTCATAAATATAAAGAAATTTTCCCTTAAATTCAGTTCATTATTTCGATGAAACTATTTATAAATGCTATGAAGTTTTTTTAATGAAATGCACTTCATTGAATTTATAAAGGTGATCATAGATTTTAATGGAGTGTTTCATTGGAATTACAAAAAACTTAATAAATTCTATAACTTTCATCTATGAATGCAGTTTCATTAATATCATACATAACATTTTTTTCAGTGTAGTTTCTTTATTATTCTGTTAACAAACTTTTTTTTATTATTATCAAAATGCAAAATACAGGGAGCACAAAATACCCAAAAGATATCTAATAGTTGGGAGGCCACCTCTTCAGATCTCTTGCAAGAGCTCTGCTCAAGAGAGCGCTCATAATAATACAAATTTGACGAAATTGTTCTCGTACACCATAATAAACTTAAACTCTTGATCAGCTTAAGATTGCATTTCAATTAAGTCTGCTTGGTACCGACTGTTCACTTCCGAATGAAGAAATGGCTTAGAAATTAAACCTTTTTTTTATTACTTTTTTTTTGTTGGAAGTTCGCGTATTCTTATTGTTGATATTCAAAATATATGAAATATTATTATCAAAACGATTTTTAAATTCAAATATTTGCCATTGAATTAATAACCAAATATGTTCACTTTGCTGTGAATATTTTGCATCCAATACGTGAAAAGATTTAAATCATAAATCTAGACCTTTCAATAACGAATTGACTGCATAATTGGTTTCGTCGATAACCACATAAACTTTCTGAATATTTTGTGTCGATGGTCCCTGAATTATATTGTACGGTTGTACAGTTAGACTAATTTGTCTCATCTTTTCGTTTCTTTGACGTTTCCTTGTATCGATATCCCCTGGTAACTGTAAAACACCAAATTTAGATTATACACATATGACTGCTCAGTACCCATTGAAAATGACTTACACACACATGTTCGACAATTCCCTCTACACTGTCTGTAATGCTTGGCTTAAAATGCTTTCCTTTTTCTTTTTTAGTCGATATTTTTGACTTAGGGGAGAACCATAATATTTATCGGTACAATCTCGACGTAAGTCTTGGCTTGTAAAAGTTTTTATTTGTCCTAGTTACCGCTCCTTTTTTTAGAAACAAAATATTCGAAAAAAACTTCTTCCAGTTTAATAATCAAACATGAAGATTTATCGGCAAACATTTGAGTAAAATCGTGTTCTATCTGCAATTAAATCTTCAGAAAATATAAAATTTAATTTACTAAGGTTACGACACACCCGAAGGAGTTTTCAAAATAGGCCACTCGTCAAAAAAGTCCTTCACATGTAAATATTTTCCTTTTCCATGTTTTAATCGCAAATTTCGCAAAGTTGCCCAATGGTGCTCTACTGCATTTCAAAGTTCTATATTTGTGTTGGGCCAGTTTTGACTAGTTAAGGCGTCACTTATGTTGATATCGTTCGTACTGATATCTAAAAAGAACACATTTATTGTTATTACAACGCGTTCACCGTTCTTTTGTATTTCTTCGTTCGTCTTCTTTTGTAAGTTGGAATTAGCCGTCCTTAGAAAAGTTAGTTTATTTCGATACTTGTCAATTAATTTTCTTTTCGATATCCCAGACTTATTATCTCTAGAATGAGATTATTTTCACAGGTGGGACATAATAGGTTTCTTTAATTTCGTGTTTGAACACTTTTACTGTAGATTCCGCAATCACATCTATATCTTCATTATGAAGTCGACTAAAATTAAATACAGTTATTTATGTTTTGAAGAGGAGGAGTTAACTAACGTTTCACAGTTATTTAGGATATACGTTGTGATCACCTCACATAAACACCCTTGGCAACGTGTATCTAATGGTTTTTGATCACGTTCGTAAATATTTAATATGGCATTGCCTATTGAGTCGACCTCTATAACTCTTCTAAGATTGAAATTCTCCATAACATCTCTTTTTTGCCTTTTTGGCGAAGGTTCACAATCGTTGATTAACTCTCGAGAAATGACTCTACGCAGGGGGTTGGAGGTAGATTCAGATGCTTCATAAACGTTATTTTCCTTGCTTATAGAAGGTAAATCAATAATTTCTCACTAGGCGAGAATAAATATGAAGCTTCATTTACATTGAATTATAGTTTGTTTTAGGCGTGTATAACACTACGTCTTCTGTTTGTTTCTTTGCCCAATTCTTTTTATAGGCGTCAAATTCTTTTAAAAAATGTGCCTTCAACCCAACCTCCGGAAGTAGTTCTTTTATCATATCTATGATAATAAGAATAAAATACGTCTTGTAATCTTGTTTGCTATACAAAATTATAGTTTTCCACAGTCAAGTCGTCTTAAATGTTGTCAAATTTGTAAAATCTTACCTTCAATTAAAGCCACTAATTCTTCACAGTTCCATTCCTTGAGTAAATAATAATACGGTTTATTAAATTACATTAACATTATAATAAAAAAAGTACGCGTTCAGCAAAGCTGGTTTTTGACACGTACCTAATGTATTGAAGCATGAGTGTCGAAGAGCGATGCATTTTTGTAAATACTGTAATGTTACTTTACCTTTAGTGGTACCCTTGTTATTGATCGGTTTCACCAGTTGAATATTTTTATCTATTACATTTAGATTTCACCTTCAGTACGTTATTAGCTATGGAATTAGAAACATTCATTACGGTATTGTTGAGGTTTATTATCGACTACGGGAGTGTCCTTTACAATCAATTTTAAGGCATGCTTCACATTCACGTGGAGTCTGCTTGACATTACTTGACTGATAGTTGACTTGCTTTACCTCGTGTAGTACGTTGTTCGTAGGTACATTATTCACTAATTTAATGGATTGATTGGCTGTCCTTTTGATAATGTCGATGATGTTATTTTTGTCCACAATTTTGCTCCAAAATTGAAATTAGATGTTTCAAACTACTCACGTGGTCATTGTAGATCCGTATCATCTTTCATTTATCATGCATTTCTGCAACAGAATAATAAAGTTCTGTTGAAAGAGCCAATCAGGACATAAAAGGAAAGTTGGCTTTGCGGATGAAAGACAACAATATCATTAATTGGTCAAACGGTGTTTGTTTCGTGCAATTTATGAAAAATGGAGGAATTCCTTCAATCAGGAATTAAACAATCTCCATACAAAGGATTGTTTGGAATTGAACCAAGAGCATCTGATATTTTTACAAATATCCACGAGGAAGATGAACTAATGTAGGTAGATCTAAGGCAGACTTACGAAACATCATTGGGGTCGTATTGGAAATAAATGCTGATAACTTGTACAAAATTAGAACAAAATTGGCTGGCGCCGACTCAAAAAATGTTAAAAAAATTATTTTTTTACTTTTTAATGCATTTTTTTGTATTAGTTTTTTTGAAGTCGGTTTTATTTTTTTGTAAAAATTTTTTTTTTCAATAAACTCCAGTTATGTATTTAAAAAAAAATTCCTTTTCTCTGTTCTTCGCTAACAGATTTGTTTTGTAATAATATGTGTTGTGACTCCAGCTCTAGTTCTCATTAAATTTTGAGACACTCTCGGTGTTATAATAGGATGTCGTTTTAAAAATGCTTTAAAAAGGCGTTTCAATTTAAGATTGCAGCGCCGTTAGCGGCCATATTGGAACTTGGGGTGAAGAGGTAACTTCACACTTATGCTGAATAAAATTGATAGTAAACCACCATTTGAGCGCATTACCTCTAATCCAAAACTTGCCACCAGATAGCTTATCGCTTCTCTTGAAACGCCTATACCAGTGCTTTCCTGGTCGGTCATCAGTAAAAGGGGTTTCTCTTTTGCGATTTTACCAGCATTTGGATGAATGAATTCAAAATAGAACCAAGATCCTATTTTATTATTCCATGCACACAATATCTAAGCAATAAAATATTTTAGTCTGCTTTAAGCACTTTAATTAGTTCAAAGTAAACGTGACGGCCCGCCTCGACATTTGAGCGCATTACCTCTAATCCAAAACTTGCCACCAGATATCTTATCGCTTCTCTTGAAACGCCTATACCAGTGCTTTCCTGGTCGGTCATCAGTAAAAGGGGTTTCTCTTTTGCGATTTTACCAGCATTTGGATGAATGAATTCAAAATAGAACCAAGATCCTATTTTATTATTCCATGCACACAATATCTAAGCAATAAAATATTTTAGTCTGCTTTAAGCACTTTAATTAGTTCAAAGTAAACGTGACGGCCCGCCTCGACATTTGAGCGCATTACCTCTAATCCAAAACTTGCCACCAGATATCTTATCGCTTCTCTTGAAACGCCTATACCAGTGCTTTCCTGGTCGGTCATCAGTAAAAGGGGTTTCTCTTTTGCGATTTTACCAGCATTTGGATGAATGAATTCAAAATAGAACCAAGATCCTATTTTATTATTCCATGCACACAATATCTAAGCAATAAAATATTTTAGTCTGCTTTAAGCACTCTAATTTGTTCAAAGTAAACGTGACGGCCTGCCTCGACATTTGAGCGCATTACCTCTAATCCAAAACTTGCCACCAGATAGCTTATCGCTTCTCTTGAAACGCCTATACCAGTGCTTTCCTGGTCGGTCATCAGTAAAAGGGGTTTCTCTTTTGCGATTTTACCAGCATTTGGATGAAAGAATTCAAAATAGAACCAAGATCCTATTTTATTATTCCATGCACACAATATCTAAGCAATAAAATATTTTAGTCTGCTTTAAGCACTCTAATTTGTTCAAAGTAAACGTGACGGCCTGCCTCGACATTTGAGCGCATTACCTCTAATCCAAAACTTGCCACCAGATAGCTTATCGCTTCTCTTGAAACGCCTATACCAGTGCTTTCCTGGTCGGTCATCAGTAAAAGGGGTTTCTCTTTTGCGATTTTACCAGCATTTGGATGAAAGAATTCAAAATAGAACCAAGATCCTATTTTATTATTCCATGCACACAATATCTAAGCAATAAAATATTTTAGTCTGCTTTAAGCACTCTAATTTGTTCAAAGTAAACGTGACGGCCCGCCTCGACATTTGAGCGCATTACCTCTAATCCAAAACTTGCCACCAGATAGCTTATCGCTTCTCTTGAAACGCCTATACCAGTGCTTTCCTGGTCGGTCATCAGTAAAAGGGGTTTCTCTTTTGCGATTTTACCAGCATTTGGATGAAAGAATTCAAAATAGAACCAAGATCCTATTTTATTATTCCATGCACACAATATCTAAGCAATAAAATATTTTAGTCTGCTTTAAGCACTCTAATTTGTTCAAAGTAAACGTGACGGCCCGCCTCGACATTTGAGCGCATTACCTCTAATCCAAAACTTGCCACCAGATAGCTTATCGCTTCTCTTGAAACGCCTATACCAGTGCTTTCCTGGTCGGTCATCAGTAAAAGGGGTTTCTCTTTTGCGATTTTACCAGCATTTGGATGAAAGAATTCAAAATAGAACCAAGATCCTATTTTATTATTCCATGCACACAATATCTAAGCAATAAAATATTTTAGTCTGCTTTAAGCACTCTAATTTGTTCAAAGTAAACGTGACGGCCTGCCTCGACATTTGAGCGCATTACCTCTAATCCAAAACTTGCCACCAGATAGCTTATCGCTTCTCTTGAAACGCCTATACCAGTGCTTTCCTGGTCGGTCATCAGTAAAAGGGGTTTCTCTTTTGCGATTTTACCAGCATTTGGATGAAAGAATTCAAAATAGAACCAAGATCCTATTTTATTATTCCATGCACACAATATCTAAGCAATAAAATATTTTAGTCTGCTTTAAGCACTCTAATTTGTTCAAAGTAAACGTGACGGCCCGCCTCGACATTTGAGCGCATTACCTCTAATCCAAAACTTGCCACCAGATAGCTTATCGCTTCTCTTGAAACGCCTATACCAGTGCTTTCCTGGTCGGTCATCAGTAAAAGGGGTTTCTCTTTTGCGATTTTACCAGCATTTGGATGAATGAATTCAAAATAGAACCAAGATAATATTTTATTATTCCATGCACACAATTTCTAGGCAACATTTTAGTCTGCTTTAAGCACTCTAGTTTGTTCAAAGTAAACGTGACGGCCCGCCTCGACACTTAACGAAGAGCTCTGCGACTTTGGACGCTGTCCAGTAAATGGTCCTTGAAAACTGGAAAACCATTTTCCCCCAAATGTAAAATCTATTTTACTAGTTTATTCTCTTCATTCTTCTCTAGTGCGGTAGGTGGGCTCATTTTTTCAGCTAGCGGGGTTTTCCTCTTACATTTATCTGATAATGTCATCCGCGGTACTTTAAATTTTGTGGCAGCACCTCGGACGCTCATTTCGCTTTACAGCATTTATAGCATTTTTCATATCGTCCTTGGGATATTTATTTCGAAACATCTGCGATAAGAATAGAAATCCAGTTATCGTCATGCCTGTGCACGAGTCATAGTTTTCAAACGCATGCTAAAGTTGAAAATAAAACAAAAATGTATGACGGTTACTGATCTCGCAGTATTATAATATAAAAGGAATAGATTCAACCTGTTAAGGCTTTATAATGTCGTATAGCAAGGCTGAAAATCGAATAATATGGCATTGGTGAAATCTACCAGTTGTATTGTCTCCTAGGACTGATTTTGCAAAAGTTTCTTTGTCTATCTTAATTTTCCTCTTGTAAAATTGCGATTTATTGGACCATCCTGCTGTGTCTTTAATTATATTTAAATCTATTCGTTTTAAATCTGCCATGGAGGTTGCACCGTGTCTGGTACTATTTGCCGTGAACTGCGTATCAATTCCTGCAGATATCACACAATTCTTGATCCATCTACTTCTTGATTGAGCCGTAGCTCTGGTACGATTTTTTAAATGTTATGAATAGTGATAGAAGTTTTTCACCGAATTTCTTTTGTTTTTTTGACAGAAGCGTCGTGATCAATTTAATATGTGTAACGTTGTTATCTGCTATTATTTATTAACTTTAATAATCAACACTTAAGTTTGTGAACGTTAATTTATTAATAAGTATTACAAGTACAACGAACTATGTTTAACATTTTTGTTATGGCCGTTGTAGATGTATCGTCTTAACCTAGATGTCGTTACATCCCCCTTTTAATAGTAAAGAAAAGTACTTTATCAATTTTACAAATTCAATCTTTGAACGGGCTTCACTTGTCTACTAGATTTTGTTACCTGACAACTATCTGACATACTGACAACGGCAAGTGTTTCTGGCTTTGTTTCTGTTTCGGGAACCACAACCACTTCTTGCGGCTCTTCTAAGTTGGCTTCTGTTTTCTTGAGATGGTCGGAGTTTCTTTTCAGTATTTGTTGTCCAGTTTTAATTATTATTGATCTTGGATTTTTAGTAGTGTTTGTTACTTCCCCGTCTTTCCATTTCCGATGACCAATTTGAACTTTAATGTGATCTCCTTTTTGTAATTCTTCTTTCTGTTTGGTGTGAATGTCTGCATATTGTTTTTGTTTATTTCTCAACTTCGCTAATTCTTCGGTGACACCTTTTATTATAACTGAATCGAGAAATCTCGATTTTTCCGAAACGGTACATAGTAGCACTTTTAAATTTGTACTATAGGTACTCTCTTTTACTGGCTACAAGACCTTATAAATTTTGTGGATTTGCAAAGGATTTATTTTTTAAATTTATAACACAATATTTATTTAATGGTATTTACATAACCTACAAATTTTACTTTCAATGAACGTAATTTTAGAAATACTAAGGCATTTAGCATGTATATATCTTTTTGTGGTTCCGGCCGTAAAATGAGTGGTTTCCGGCCTCATTTGCGGATTTAAAAGTGCCTTTTTACATCCTAGGAGTGAAAATTCTTCGCCACTGTCATTCTCTTTTGAAGAATGCGCCCGCGGCTTGTGGGGGGGGGGAGATCCTAGGATTTGCTTAGAAATCGTTTTCTTACTGCGAACAGAATCTACCACGTACCTCTCGGCCACCGTGGAGCTTTTCCAACCTCCGTGCGGCATTGACCGATATTTGTCTTCCGCACAATATGCAAATCATTTTCATATTTTTTGCTGATTTTAACAAAATTGTCTTCAATTTGAAAATCAGTCATTGCTTTGGGCTGTGTTAAACTGTTGTCATCACATATTTGTTTGAAGAAGTACACTATGTACGGACCGCAGTTATATCCATCTTCTTGAAGTAAGTGTGGGTATACCCGAATATTAAAGTCGTTTAAATTATAATGCAAATTTTTGCATTTGATATACATTGATAAAAATAATTTAAATTTAAGAAAATACTGTTTTGTTGTATGGTGGGAACTGCCTGTTGGATTTATAAAGCAAAATGTTTTAGCGTCAAAGTCTGCTATTGCTATGCACCAGTGGTTATTGTTAATAACAACTGACATGGCAATTTTTGGTAATGATATATTGATATTATTTAAAAATGTATCTGTAAACTGATTTTTTTAGAATGAAAAACGAATGTTGATATTTCGGAAAGCCAATTTTGATCGAATAGTGTTAAATAATCTGATATCAAAAGTTTTTTTACAAAACAATTGACATCGTAGAACGCAACGGTATATTGCCTATTTTTCGACACAGTTACATAATATGAGATATCCTTCACAAGACCATTTTTGAAGAATTCAAAACTTTTGAAGTACACCATTTTGAGAATAATTTGTGTCAGGGTCTACAATTTTTGGTAGCATATTAAAATAGTAAAAAAATTTTAATTTAGGAAACATTATAGAATCATTTTATTTGAAATTTTAATCCAAATTGTCATATCACAACAACTACTACTACAATCCGCCTCAACACATACGGAAGGTTATTAAATTTTATTCCTATTGGTTACATCGATAAAATTTTGGCAATTTCAACTCTCTTCAGCTTTGGATAAATTTTAATTGCTCTGCTAATTTGTAATAGCATCTATAATTTGCAAAAATATTGTTATAATGAAATTATAATGAAAATTTTAAATTGGGTAGGTGTTTTTATGACCAATCTAATTGGACGACTGAGACCGCTTCCTTATGATCTATCACAAGCTTAACTTTTATTGGAATGTATAAATTTGACTTTGTGGTATCATAAAACGTGAATCTGTATGTTTCTCGATAATTCACGACTCAATTTTCTTCAAACACTTCAAATTTTTGCAACAACGATTTTCCATCGATTTTGTAAATACATGAAAATTTGGCAGAACCTTCAGACGGAACGTTTCTTATCAAAACCACAAAGCTATTTGGTTTTAGATGTGTTGTATTACATTTTTTGAACCTCGTTTTTGGGGGTTTATTTTCATTTTCTTCATCGCTGGATATTTCGACAGTAGTGTTATTATGGGCCTCATCATCGTTTCCGTTAGACGTTATAACGTCTATAGATTGATCTATAGATCAATTATTTTTTTGAGTGGGTGAAAGCTTCGATTTAACTTCATTATAGAATTCCAGAATCGTGCTTTCTTCTTCACTTCTACAATGGGTATACCTGTTAAAGTAAAATGTAAAAAAGTAAAATAAGTGGCACCAAGGCTTATTACAAATTTCGAGCAGACCGTGAATTTGAAAAAAATAATTGTGGTTTCTTTTTAAAGAACCGTCTGTTTCAAAAAAATTAAAATTATACGTGTCAATATTCTCGTTTTGTGCTGTATATGGGCACTTAATTTCCAGTATTCCATCATTGCCTACTAAAGAATCTGATGGAGAAGCAGCAAGAAATGGAAATTCTCGATGTACAATTAAACCAGTAGAGTGACATAAATTTTGTTATTTCTATGTATTTCGTTAAAGCTACACTTTCATAGTATCTGCCGTGTTCAATAGAAGCCGTAGAAGTTTTCTTGTTTTCAAGAATATTTTGCGCTATATTGTTTAAACTTGAGAAATTTTTCGCTTTTATTATTCTTCCAAAATTTGATGCAGTGACTCTTTTTAAGCATTCTTCGTGCCATTGTTTACATTTACTTTGTGCTACAGTTTTCTGGCTAATCTTCTTTCGTTGTATATCATTGAGTTTAAGTGAATCTAGAAACAAGATGAAAAGATTTCTAAGCGACGTCGAATGTGAAATATTATCTACGTTAATATTTGATGGCGGCGTAGCAAACGATGTGCACATTTTACAGTGAAATTTTTCGCTAAAGGAACGATCACTTTTTGAGCTGTTGTTCAGGCTTTATTTGGACTTGGCGATACATTTTAGCGATGTCGCCAGAGACTACAAAGGGATGCTGCCTAAATCGCAAAAGTATCGAAATCAGATCACTTTGTATTGTTGGACCGGCCAACTGCAAATTGTTGAGCGAGACGCCGTTTTCGGTGAGCGCGGAAGCGTCGAAAACGGCTCTTAATTTTGTTGTCAAGCTATTTTTACGCAGCACTCCGTGGTGCGGTAAATAATATGTAATTTCGTGATCGTTTATATTTTTTGGTTTTGTCATAACACCTAACGTCTCGTATTCGTCCATGAAATTGACATAAAGCTCTTTTAATTTAGTACCTATTTAATTGCAGTTTTCTTTCTAGAGAAAAAAACCGTCGTTTTGCGCCCTTTTAGGACTCCCAGAGTCTTTTGATATCGTCCTTGAGAGGCAAAACTACAATGAATATACCGTTCGCGGCGCGTCTTGTGTTCTTGCAAAAGTGGCTTTCACAAGCTATTTCGTCTTTTGAGAGAGGTTTTTTTGATGAGCACTCTTCTATCTTCTAAAATTTATTTAATTGGTCTTGTACCGTACAATTTCGATTTGGTTACCTATGGTTACCTTTTTTCCGTAGATGTATTGATGAAATTTAGTACATACAAATCGGATCGCCAAAGCTTCTTTTTCGATTTGTGGGTAGTTCTTCTGTGCGTCGGTCATGATCACAGGTTGATCATCTTGTAGGAGAACTGCACCCATGCACGTCCAGCTTGCGTCCACCGATAACTTTACGTCTTTATTTACCTCGTAGAATTTTAGAATGGGTGGTTCGGTTAAAACTTTTTTGATATTATTAACTGCTTCATTCTGTTCTTTGTTTCACAACCAGCTTACTTCTTTTTGTAGCAGTACTCTCAGAGGTTCTGTCATTTGCGACAAGTTTGCGAATAAATTTATTTAGGTACGTTACCATTCCTAACGGTCGCTGCAGCTCTTTCTTGTTTGTCGGAGTTTTGATATCTCCTATCGCTGACAATTTAGTTGGGTCTGCTTTTAACCCACTGTTGGTAAAGACGTGCCCTAAAAATTTGATTCTTTGCACTTTAAACACACATTTTTCAGCATTTAATTTTAATCCTGCTTCTTTTTAGATGTACCGTCATAACCTAGATGTCGTTACAATTGAAAAACTAAGTTTGTTATAGTGGTCGAGTTCTTTTGTAACGTAATTTATAGTATAAACTTACTAAAACGCTTATAATTTCAAATTTTAAATACATTTCTACAATTCGTATTCACCACGAACAGCCGTACTTTTACCAGATTATATTTCACAAATCTAAAATATTTTGATTATAAAAACAATACATTTCTTGAAATATTGCTAATTTTTTCTGCTGGGTGTCGCACAACTGAAAAAAAAGGTGGCGCCGCCACTGGGTTTAACGTTTGGGATCTCGGTCCATCCTTCCACTGTCCCAGTCCCTTGCAGTAGCCAGAACGTTCTTCAAGACTTTGTCTATGTCATACTGGGTCACATTTTTGTAAATTTTTTGCACATTTACTGAAGCCAAAATTATCAGTTACTGTTTCAAACAATAAAAACAAAAAGTACTCACCTGTGATAACTTTGTACAATTCCAAATTGGCAAAAACGTTTTTGCCTTTTCTACCCTTTTTCTACTTTTTCTAACTTTTTCTACAAAAGAGCCACATCTTTTGTTATTATGCATTTTCGCAGAAATGCAAAAGTTGTAGGACGCAATTCCCGCCTACAGAAGCCAAGATATTAAACTAAAATTATAATATGAAGAACTTCCGCCTATTAGAGCTCCAAATTTTAAATTACCAAATTTACTTTGTATTCGTCTTTGCTTTTTAATAAATCTTTCATCTCCATAAGTTTTTCAATATTGTTTATGAGCAATTGGAACATGAAATTTGTCGGAATATCATCATTGTTTATTACATTTCCAACAACTTGAAGTAATTCAATTGCAATTAGCAATTACTTACTTCTTTTTCGATGCAATTCAGGCGCTGTTTTAATTGCATTAGTAATTTCAGTACCTGTTTTTCAAATGCCTTCTTAGAAATTGTCTGTTCAATTGATCTGTCTACAAAAATATAAATATTAAAATAGAAATATTTAAAAACTCGGTTATAATAATTTTAATTTTAAATACCTGCATCATTATCAGTTTGGTCTTCTGGTTCCCCCTCCGAAAAATCTAAATTACTAGTTTGCTGTCCTCGTTGTGCATACTTTCCTGCTTCAGTAAGCGAATACACCGTTTTTATGAAAATTGCATTGTACTCCACATAACTTTTCGTTGCTTTTAGTTGTTCACATTTTTCAATATGAGCCTTTAGTTCGCTCCTACTTATTTTATTAGGATATAGGTAGAGTTTTCTCTTTTTTTACGGCCCAACTCGATGGGACGTAATCGGAAGATTGCTCTTCGACCCAAAACACGACATCTCAACTGCGATTCGACCTTGAAACAGAATGAAGTTTTTAATTCAATATATTTTTCATTTAATTCAATGATCATCTGTATTTCATCGATATTTTCTTTTCATTCTTGCACTAGGCCCTGTATAGCTGTCTCGCAACTATGATTTTCCCTAAAACCGGACTTGTATACTGTCAGTAACTTGTTAGTTTCGATATATTGTTTTATTTGCTTGCGCACCACTTGTACCATTATTTTACTAACAAAACTTAACATATTCACTGGTCTAAATTCTTTGCATTTAATTGTGTTGGATACTTTTGTTATGGGGACAATAGTAGCAACTTTGAGTATGTCTGGAAAAATTCCTTCCTCCATCGAACTATTAACCATATTTAACAAGGGATTACTTATTTCATTCCACAACAAGATCATTAAGTTCTTATATAAACCCTCTGGACTACTTTTACTCTTAATTCCATATAAATTACATTATACAACTCCCCCATACTGAGTAGTCTAAAATCACTTGAAGTTGTCGCTGCCCTAAAATCACATAACTCGAATTCAACTTGAGGTATCGAATTCACAACATCTTCAATACTATTCAGAAAATAGTTGTTAAATTCTTCGGCAATGTTTAGGTCATTCTTTATTGATCTGTTCTGAAACAATAATTCACTAGTTTATTCATTATGTTCATTCTTAAATAACTTTTTGATAGCTTTCCACATTTTCTTAGCATCGTGCATAGATTCATCAATGATTTCAGCATAATAATCCCTTTTTGCTTGCCTAACAATTCCTCCCAATCCTCATTTTCGTTACTCAATCTATATTTCTTGAAACTGTTATCTCGAATTTTTATGGCCGTTAACACATTTTTATCAAACCAGTTATGTTCTTTATTATAAACTATCACTTCTTGTAATGGCATATGTACATCAATAATTGTCTGCAATTTTTCATAGTAATTGCTCAATCTTGCTTCAAATTTCCTTCTATAATTATAACTAATATTACATACATCTCTACGTAATTCACCCATATCATTGATCTTCGCCCTTCTTCTAATAGTCATTTTCCTTTTTTCTGTCTTCTCACCGTTAATGTCCACTTGTACACATCTGTGATTTCCATATAATAGTATATTTAACACCTTTGCCTTAGCTTCGTCCTCCACATCTAACCTCTGAAGTTAAATCAAGGCTTGCGTCAACAATTTTTTTCAATTGCAAACTAAGCGCCCACGTTGTCGTACATTCCGTATTTGACCCATCAAATCCGTCAGAAAAAGTTTGGACCAAGTGGTTGTACTGATTTTTTTCCAAGGTTAAAGCTAACTGCCTACCTTTGCTTTCGATGAAGCCTCGCCATGCCAAATGATCTTCCGCAGATTGGGAATTTGCAGAGACAATGATAAAATTTTTGTGCTTGGAAAAGAACGATGAAAAAAATATATTTTATTGTAACCGGGAATTTTTACGAAAACTCCCCACATTTTATAAAATCGCAGTGAAGGATGATAGATAATAATAGATCTGCGGTACCAACTAAGATATTATAATAATTATTTTCTATATAAGGAAAGTGAGACACAAGAAATCAATAGATCCAAACAGAAGAAAAATAACAAAGCCAGTAGGTATGTATTGAAGTGTTCTTGGCGAGACACCTCCCAAAAGTGCGCCGGCAGCTTTCTAAAATGGGAACGCTCGAAAAATCCTTCTCAGGGTAGGCGGCTTCAGATGAAATGAAATAATCGAGTCGAAATTCACAACTCAAAATTTAATTTATTCAAAAATTAATAAAAAAAATTTATCAAAAAGACCCCCCTTGAACTCACAATTTTTGAAATAACGCATTCGTACAAACTACGGTGTATTCGTGTTCGCAAAAAGTTTATAATATTTACAAAAATTATGTGAAATAAATTATTCAAACTATTAGCAATGAAGTTTATCGGCGCCACAAAAATTTTTAATGTCACACTTAACGCAAAAATTTTTATCAAAATGTTAAATAACTTTTATTTGAGTTTTAAATACCTTGTAAAATCCATACAATTGAAGCTCCTCGTTCCATATGCAGGAATGTCGTACCATTGACCAAATTCATGTACAATCCAAAAATTATAAATCAAAATAATCGCCGCTCAACTCGGGACAGACTATTCAAAATTCCAAATCGTTGACCAAAGAACTCTTGATCATTAAAAATTAACGTCAATCCAATCTTCATAAATTCTGGTCCTTATAAGTCCAAGGACGATCTCACTGATCAAAACACTCAAATTTACGCCTTTTTCGGCGGCCAAAAATAACTCAACCAAAATGGCTCAAATGTTCGCTTTCTCACGACACTCAGTCGATTGATTCGCTTTTAAATTATTGTCTTTCTTTCGTTAATTCTTGATAACATTTGTACTCGCGCCCCACCAACCATTCTTATCACGCGCTCACACTTAAAACTTTTAATAGTTCACAATACAAAATAAATTCAAATTTTAAATGTTTCCAAATAAAATAAAATTTTCTTTGTTCGTGTTAAGTGTTACAGTAAACCTTCGTACGAGCGTCTCTTTGATAAATCGTAAAAATTAACTTAAAAATTTGAAAAGAAAACAAAATTATCAATTTCGACTCAATTTTTTATCAAAAACAATGACTTTTTAAAGTCGTTTCACGACAATATATATTGTGATTTAATGAATGCGTGATACATCATATTTCTATATTCTATTGTTATTAAATTTCTGCATCTACCCATAGCTCCTATTAGAGAAGAACATTTTTGTAATACCCAACGAGTGTGTTGCTGCCAAGTTAGCTGATCATCGACAATGATCTCCAAATATTTAATGTTAGATGCCCTTTGTAAAATCGTGTTATGTATTGTAATTTTGACATCTGAAACTTTCTTATTTTTCTGTGCAAATATCATATACTTCGTTTTCGCGGTGTTAATTGTGAGCTGATTATAGACGGTCCAGTTGTGGTATTTGTACAAGTCCCTATTAACCTGGTTCTGCAAATCCTGTAAGTTCCTTCCATAATATAACAAAACCGTATCATCCGCAAAGGCAATGCACTTGGCTTGCAATCCTGCCAATCGCATGCTATCTACATAAAGTAGGTACATTAATGGTCCAAGAACTGTTCCTTGTGGTATTCCCATTGAAATTGTTTTAAGTGAACTCCTTACACCATTTACAACTACGAACTGCGATCTTTTTTAATTTATTTAATTATTCATAATATTGATTTCACTTCACGGCGATAATTCTGCATTCATTTTATTTATTTTTTTATCAAATTTACAATTGTTCATAGTTTTTATCAAATTTACACTTATTTTAATCGGTTGTCCTTTCAATCGCGTTTGTCATTGTAACTATTCGCACATTTCTTTTTATTTTTTTTTTATTTAGAATTGTTGTTTCCAACGTCATTCTAGCGTACCCTAATACGATAAGCCCATTTTAATAAAACCGATTCCCATACTTGTACCACTTCCATCCTCTTCGTCCAACTATTTTCATAAAACTTCTGATTTTTGTTTTTTCTCTTTTCAAACTTTTCATTTTTAACTTCAAAAAACCATACTAATTTTGTTGACGACATGTCTTTCTGTTCTTTGTCTTTCCATCTTCTTGACTTGGCAACTTCCTTCTTGTCGAAATATCCTCCCGGACTAGTAACAGTTTCAAATTTGTTTTCTCTAACTTTATAATTTTCAAGAATTTTTTTAAATTTATTTTTCTTCTTACTTTGCAGTTTTCTCCACCTAATTTGTCGTATCGTTTTTCTATTAAATATCAGGATCTTTTTGCCAGTGTCGCCTGCATGACACTCTTGCACGATAACTTCTTTGCCCACATCTTTTATACCAATTTGCTCTTTCACCACTATTTTTTCTTTTGGTTTTTTTATCATATTTATTGCTTCGGTTATTCTTTTAAAGCATTTCCCGATACGTTCTTCAATTTTCTTTATATCCATTTTTCTTTTTTCATCCTCAATCTTTTTTTCTCTTTCTTCCTTCTCAATTTATTTTTTCTCTCTCTCTCTTCCTTCTCGATTTTTTTTCTCTTTCTCTCTCTTCCTTCTCGATTTTTTTTCTCTTTCTCTCTCTTCCTTCTCGATTTTTTGTTTTCTCTCTCTCTCTTCTTTCTCGATTTTTAAAAAATTCATAATATCTGAATAACTCATTTTATTTTATTTTCGCATAAAACTCTCTTTCTCTTTCGTGAACATTTTCTTTACAAAAATCCACTTATCAAAAATGTTCACCAGATGCCCCACGTTGATTAGCGACAGATGACATAAAATAATCCACCAGAATACCAATCGCACATTTGCAGTGCGCGACCTTGCAAATAAATCAAAATTTTCCTTCCAAAAATTAAATCTTCTTTTCTAAAAAGAAGTAAAAAGAAACACAAGAAAACTTTTCGCTGCTCACAAATTTTATTACTTTTTTCAAAATTTACATATTCAATTTCGCAATCCACAAATCCGCTACCTTGCAGCACCGTGGGTAGCTTGCAAGTCCTTATCAAAATTTCTAAATTTTCCCACCTTGGGTATTACACGTCACAAAATTAAATTTTCAAAAATTAAAATTACAAAAATTGTCATCAACTAATAAATTTCTTCATCCCAAAAAATATATACGACATCATGTCATCTCCACTCCCCCATTATCCCCCATTATCCAACACTTATTGTTCCTATCCACGAGATACCTATCGCAGAACTCTTCGAAAAATTCCAAAAATCTGGTTATTAACCCACTAGGTGAACGATAAATATTACCCACCAGATATGATTTCTTTCCTATGCTCAATTTCATCAAAATCATCCAATATTGCATGTGAATCACAATTGAATTGAATCGGTATTATTACCGCTTTTCTTTTAAATACTTCACAACTGTAATGTCCAGGTGAATGGTTAATGTCATATATACCTTGGGTTTTGACCACTTTCGTTTTTGGCAATTAAGAAAACATTTAAAACATATTATTTTGAATAATAATAATTACTATATTAACTTTAACACAATAATTAAGTACTTGAAGTTATTTAAGTGGCCAAACCTGGTGGTTTGTGAACTACAATAAAATTAATTTGATTTTTATTGCACAATAAAATTTTTAACAAAGTTTCTTCAAATATTTTTCTTTCAACTCAAATTTTTCTAAATATCTAAGTGAATGGTTAATATATTATGAATAATTGCATCTGATTGATTTATTTAACACTCTGGGTTTATAACTGAACCGTGTATATTAAATTATAATAATAAATTATGGCAGTTATAAGTACTTACATCAATTGAACAGTAGGTATTATGATTGGAGTCGGAGAAATATGTTGTTATAATTTTTAATATGCAAATTATCAATTCATTTTCCTCGGTAGGAATTTCAGTAATAAAATTTTTCTTTAATTCTAATGATGTAATTCGTTTTAATTTTAAAACCATGTTTTCACCCAAAATGCGTACGTCATGTTCCATCAATTTTTTGTTATGCCAGTAAAGGCCATTTTGTGAGAGCAAAATCGGCCAATTATTGCGAACATCAGTAAGTGACGGAGAATCATGGATGTTAATGAAGTTCCGTACTTGCGGATATGTGGATTCCAACATGTTAATGGTGGTTTCACTAAATTCTTCGAAATTTACTGCTTTTAAAATTTCTTACAAATTTTCATCCTCACTATTTTTATTGATTGGACTCTGTGGCTGCCAATTTGCACAACTTGCTCGTTGATTGCAAGAATTGCATTCCTCAAACGAGACCTGATATAAAATTATTTGAAAAGCATTGGGATTATTTTTGAAAAATAAATTCTTGCTATAACATTCACTATCAATAATATCAGCGAATACGCCAGGTGCTGATTTTCTGTTTGTCAACCACTGATTGTGAATATCTTTGTTTTTCATTAACATCTTAATGATATCTAGAATTTGAATATAAGAAAAAAACAATTCTTTATTTGCACTCTTTTCCAAAATTATTTTTGTAGGAGGAATGTAGTAGAAATTTTTTTTGTAATATTCATTTCGGATGTAAGACGACCTTAATACACCGTCAGTATTGTTATGAGCTATTTTAAAAACATTAATTGAATTAATACATTCTGTTAAGTCAATATTCTGGCGAATTTTCAGCAAGTTAGAATGATTTCTTTGGCTTATTTCGTTAATAGTAGATAAGCCATCAATAATGCTTGTAAAGAACTACTTGTTAAAAAATACTTTGTTTGCAATGTTATATACAGATCGGCCAAAGAATTTATGTAGACGTCAATATCGTCAATTAAACTGGTACTGGAATCACTTGTTTCGTTGTTAAATACCGAAATATTATTTTCAAATTAATCTGTTGAAGATAACACATATTTTTCAGCTTTTTCTCGAAGTTCTCTTTCTTGGTTTTGTAATTTTTTATAATGAATTTGATAGAAATGAGATTTTAAACTACATGCAGTTTTAAAAGAAAGTGTAGATTTCGAACTTTCGCAATCATAAAATGGACATTTTACTACAATTCCATTTCTTACATGCTGTACATATGAGAAAAGAAACGATCGCAAGAATTATTTTGAAATTTGATAATGTAATTTTGTAATGTAATTTTGAAATAATGTAATAACATTACACAAATAAGGATTAGTAGTTATTTTTGTGTTTAAATTTATATGTTTTCTATACAAATGCATTCGAAAACTGTTGTATTTACTGTTCGATTTTTAAAATCTATATATATAAAAATGCAGAGACCGTAAGTTTGTGTCGTCAAAACTCAAAAAGTACTCGATGGATTTACTTCAAATTTTCACACAACGTTGCATTTGAATAGAAGAGTGTTTTTATATACTTTTTATTTCTAAAAATGTACAAAAAAACCATTTATGAAGAAAATTCATTTCATGCTCTGTGTTTCGTTCTGTGTTCGGTAGAGGGCGATACCTACATATATTGTAAGTTATGTTATGTGCAACTGTCCGCATAAATCCATTCAGCTACAAGAAAAAATCATCGAATGAAACCTTCGATCAGTTTTTGAATTGTTGGCATCGAGAATGTGTCCTCGGAATGTGTTTAGCAGGGGCAACACATGGGTCGGTTCGGCGAGAGCATACTTCGGCAAAACAAAATGAGATTTAGAATTTTAAGTTACTTTCCACCCTGTATGATAAAATTGTCCAATGCGCATCGACGCATGTGCTTAATGGTTTTCAGTTTTTTCCCGATTTTTCGCTTATTTTTCAGAATTTTAGAAAAACAAAATTAAAATATGAAAATGCTCTGCAGGTAAAAGCTGTGTACCAAATTTCAGATCTCTAGGACGTCGGGAAGTTGCTTAAAAATGGCCTCAAAGCGGTCGACCCACACGGACGACGGACAACGGTCTTCTCAAGTTAAATAAAAGCTTTTAATAATTAATAAAAACTATCCATTCATTGACAATATATACGCAGAATGTTTCTATATACTTTTTATTCCTAAAAATTTACAAAAAAAATGTATCAAGAAAAAAATGCTCTGTGTTTCGTACTGTGTTCAGTAGAGGGCGATACCTACATATGTTGTAAATTATGTTATGTGCAACTGTCAGCATAAATCTAAGTCACCAAAAAAAAATCATCGAATTAAACCTTCGATCAGTTTTTGAATTGCTGGCATCGAGAATGTGTCCTCAAAATTTGTTTGGCAGGGGCAACACATACCTCGGTTCGGCGAGAGCACAATTCGGCAAAATTTTTTTGGCGCAAGTACTGTTTGACGCAGACCCGATTTGAAGCGAGTACAGTTCGGCATAGGCCCATTTCGGTGTAATAGTAAATCGGCGCAGAAAACTTTAGCGTACATATTACTATGGTACTCTTTGCAACTTGGTTCAATAAAAGTCTCCCCCTCCCCCAAAAAAAAGTCTTAATAAAGTAATAATAATTAAAAACTGACAATATATATATATATAATATATTCCTACAAATTTACAAAAAAAACCGCAGAACACTTTAGCGTAGATATTAGGTCTGTTTGGTACCACAGTCCTAGTGCTACACTAACTACACTACTACAAATTGATTGGTGTAAAAAGTGGGTTAGTAATTGTACCACCAATCAATTTGTAGTAGTGTATATAGTGTAGCACTAGGACTGTGGTACCAAACAGACCTTATGATAGTCTTTGGAACTTGGTTCAATAAAACTTTGCCCCCCCCCTCCACCACCCGAAATGTCTTAATAAAGTTATAATTATTAAAAACAATCCATTCATTAGATTTTACACAAAATTTTCATGTAGTACATGGTAACTAACCAATGAAAAACCATTTATACATGTACTACCTAACCCGCATGTTGCTTGGAGCAAATAACGCTCGCGCATGTTGCTCGGAGCAAATTTATGTGTACTGTGCGCAAAAATATATATATTAAATAATATATATGCACACATACGTAGTTTTTGTCACAAGGACGTAAAACGAGATTTTACACCCGAGGGCGAAGTTTTGGAAGACGAGGAGAGCGTCGCGAAGTCGAGGCGCACAAACCGCACCGAGTGCTGTAAAATATTTTCTTTCATACCACAGCAACTCAAAAGAGAGTATTAATTTAAATGTTTTTTATCTCTTGGTAAATCTATGTTTGCTACAATACCTTTATTTATTTCCCTAATAATAATTAATATCAGATTGAGCCACAGCAACGCGTGGCCGGGTTCAGCTAGTAGCATATAAAAATTCAGCTTTTGCAGTTGAATTACTTAAATATGTCCCGATTGCCTTATACTTATTAGTATTCATCAAGAGGCTTTTCGGATTAATTGGTGAGTACATAATTTAAAAAGTAATCTTTTGCTGCAATCCATTGCTGTACCATTCTTTCAGCAGCCATATGGCAAATTGTATGGTTTTTAGGCGCCTTCTGTTAACCTCGCAGAAACTAAAATGCCCGAATGAATAAGTACATCACATTCAATATTCATTTTAAAATAATATAATAATTATTATAAAGAATTAAATACATCATAAATAAGAAACATTTTTGTTTCCTTCAAATTATTTGCTTCTAATCTATTTCGAATACATTTCATTAGGTGAGAAACATCAGATGAGGCATAAACTTTTCTTTTTTCAACTAATAAGGGATGTTGAAAATAATTACGTGCTTTTCCTAAAACACCAGTTACTCCTATAATTCCTTCCATATTGTCTTGTCTGTTGTTGCACCATCAGTAACAATAGCATGTATCTTTAAACCGGCTTGTTCTAATAAGATAATAGCTTTCAAAACCAATTTTGCAAGTAAGGGAACTTTTGTTGGACCTTGCCCTACAAAACCGTAATTGGTTGTACGTACGAATCAGCAAATTGCTGAAACATAAATACTATCGCAGTATTGGCTTTTTCATTTAAATTGGTTGCTTGTGGTTCATCTTCCCCAAAATCAATAAGACCGCTATAAGTCATCGTAGTTGTTTTTATGCGGACGGCTTCATATAAGCTTATTTGATCTAGAAGAATTAAGCCATCTTTCTGAAAGTCTTCTTTTTTAGATATTTTTTTTTGTAACAATAAAAAAAAAATTTATCGTCAAACCAACATCGTTGAGACGCCATTGATAAATATTTTCTAATGATGCGAGTACATAGTAACGGTAACACCTCATTGATCCTTAAAAAGTTATACACCAAGGGAGATCTCATATTTATCAATAATCATTATAAAATCCACTCATCAATAGATTCCCTGTCGAATGAGCAACTTTTGCAGCAGCCAAAATTTCAGTAACAATAGTTTTTTGCGAAAAAGATATCTTTAATGATTTTATTTTATCATTAATACTGTTCTCCTTCATATTGTAAAATTTATTCTTGTTAGAATGACCTAAATCTTTCTAATACTTCAATTAAACAACTGGAAATTCTACGTTTTTTCATTATTACTTTCTTTATTACTATTCATCAACTTCCTTTTTTTCTCTGTCCATAAATGTTAAAATACTAGTTTTGCTTGTTACCAATTGCAAGAGCTACCAACTTCCACAAAAGTAAAATTAATAACATATATTTAATATTAGCTGACCCGGCGAACTTCGTTTCGCCTGAGAATAGATATAAATGTGTTAACTTTGTATAGGGTTTGGTGCCAAATGGTAACTAACCAGTCTAATAAAAAACGGATGTTTGTATCCAAGAGTTTACTATTGGCTAAGTACTATTTAGTATCGAACTATTTAAATCTATTATTCTATTATTCCTGTAAAAAATGTTGTACCCCCTTAATCTACGGCCTTGAAAGTATAAATTTTGTGCCAACACAATGTTTTGAAACATGTAAATGTAACTAACCAATAGAAAGAACGCATTAATAGCCATCAGAGGTTTTTCACAGATTATTTACCATTTACATGTTAATTTTATGAAAAATTATGCATCGTGTCATATAGGATTTACGATACGTCCGTCACGAACGCCATCTATTGAAAGTATAAAATTTGTGCCTATGAAACGTGTTGAATAAAATATATATGTAAACGTTAACTAACCAATAGAAACAACGCATTAGTAGCCATCAGACGTTTTTCATTGGTTAGTTACCGTTTATATGTTAATTTTATGAAAAATTAAGCATCGTCTCATGTAGGATTTACGATAGGTCTGTCGTGAAGGCCATCTATTGAAAGTAAAAAATTGTTTTTGCAATTTTGTATCTTTTTGAGCAACTTTTTAATTTTTTCTTTGCGTAAAGACATTCCTTGGATAATTACAAATATTTAAAAAAAAAGATAAACAAAAGCCGTTTTCACGTGATGTCGTGACAAAGATTACACATTCATTTTTATTTATACAGATTACACGTATAATAAAACTTGTTAACGACGGTAATGACGTTCACGTCTTCCTGTTATTGTTATATGTGCTCTTTTGCGTCGGAATTCTGCTCTAAGATTTTCCAGAAATAATCTTATTTCTTCTGGATCAAGTATTGGAAAATTTTCTACAGCAAATTTTCTGGTGCGCTTTCTGATGCACTTCCTGGAGCTAAATTAATGTTGTTTTGAATCTTGTAAACTTTATCTGCGTAGATTGTTACTCTTTTACATTGCGATCTGCAATTTGGACAACTACTGTTTGGTTGACCCCTCCATCCATCTAAACATTTTGCACAAAATTTGTGACCTCATCTGTCATACATGGCAACCTCTTGACTTATAAAACCTTCAAAACAAATTGTACTATTATTAATATTATTATTAATGAAGATTATGTTACGACTACGTCGAACAATCCCTTAATTCACTTAAAAATTACGATTGATTTCAAAACTATTTGAAAAAACCTCTTATGAGCGGCAGACGGTAGTCTCCATTTAGTTATTTTTAGATTTTATATGCGAAACAAAACGCAACTCTCATAAAAGAATTCTTGGAAAATTCTGAGTAAGATGCTGTTAAGCAAAATACAGAATTACGTCATGTGTAATATGTGAGAAAAATAAGGAATCGTTCCATTTTTACTCCTGTATCTATGCAACCCATTAATCTTTGAAGAACATTCAGTAAAAATCTTTGTTAAAATTTAAGATGCTATCTTGGAAAATGCGAGAGCATAATTCACTTTTCTCGTGTACTTCAAGCAAGTAATATGTATTAACTTTATCTTGTGCCTTCAAACGAATAACATGTGTGAATTGTTTTGTGTACCTGAAGTTAAATAAATAGCTAAACTTTTTACCTATACCTCAAGCAATAACGTTAACTTTATCGGTGCCTTCAACAAATAATTTGTGATGTATTATTTGAGTAACTTTATTTCGATTATTGCGAATTTATCTAAAATTATATCGAAAAATCGTAAAATACGTAAATGAAAGTAATTTCCTTCTCGATTAAAATATTCTCCAGTGTGTTAATAATAACTTAAACAATGGTGCAAAGAATTCAACGTTTCAAACGAATACATAACAAATGCAAATTCAGTTAAATTCAGTAAATAAATTATTAATTTACGAAAAGAATAAAGAAGAAAAACAATGTTTACCGATTTGGTTAAGAAAAAATGGATCACCAATTTAATTAACAACAATTACCGGAAGAATGGAATTGGAAGTGAATGCGTATTTCAGCAACTGTACCGACAACAAAATTTGGAATCCCTCAAGTCAAGAAAAGATTCTTTGAATTTGAACCCAGGAAGTGTTGGGAAAATTGTTGAAAATGGCTTACTCCGTTTAGCAAGATCGAAGGTTAGTTTTTGTTAAATTTAACGAATGTAATCACAAATGGTTGATAACGATTGATTTTTTTTAATTTTTATTCAAATGACTATTTTGGTCCAATTTTCGTTATTACTACTGAAAAGTCGATCGTACAATTATTTATTGTTTAACTGTACAAATTATCGAAGTTTAAATCAATCCTTAAAGGATGAAGTATCGTCAATTGTTTATTACAATTAATTTTTCGCTAAGTAACTCAGTTACTATATATTTTTTAAGTTAGTTTTGCCGAACGTTCCGTCACAATAGATAATTTAAGGAATTATTGTGTATATGTACCATATTTATGTCGACGTTTTCTTTTAACTTTCATTATATTTTATGACGACAAATTTCTTTTATTGAAATGCGCCACATTATTTTCAGAGATTTTGCATTTATGTAAAAGCGAGGTAAGCACGTATTTTGGTTCATGCAGGTACTACCCTGAGATTAAGGTCTCGGTATTTTTTGGATTCAAATTCAAAGAATCTGCTTCTTCGACGAATTGAGTCTAGCCGGAGGATGCGAGGGTGTATCAATTATTATTAATTATTTTTAATAAATATCTGCAAAATGATGACATTTACGTTTTAGAAAATCGAATCTGCTTAGTTCCTTCGATTGATACAATGCTATGTTGAATTGCAATGTTTTTTGCTTGAGTAGTACAGTTTTAGTACGGATTTGCTTCTGTTGATTAATACTATCGATTTTAACGTAAACAGAAATTTGCATATCTAATACGGCGTCCAAAAATGTGTAAAAGTCTGGATAAGCTGTATGAAAATTTTTAGCAAAATAATTGTGGAAAGACTCGCATACGTTAGTTGTTCGGAACATATTTGATGTATTCCATACCCAAATGTTTGGGGGGGAACAAAGATTTTTTTTGGTATGTATGTGTTATGTAAATATGAAGAATATTTAGAAAGTCTGGCATCTACGGGTATAATTTGCATTTAATCTTCATCAAAACTTTCAGATACTTCTGTGGGGTTTAAATACTGCAGCTCAAATGTCCATTTCAACCAATTTCCAATAAGCGAATTTAATAATTTTATGTAATTCATTTCAAGAACGTTACAAAAATTTAAATAATTGCTAGCATGCCGAAATCTTTTAACACTTCTTCATGTAAAGTCGCTAAAAGCAATTGATTTATTTATTGGAATACCACGTTATCTGAAAACTAAATGTGGGTCCCCCCGCCCACCAATTCTAGTTTTTAAATAACGTGGTATTTCAATAAATAAATCAATTGCCTTTAGCGCCTTTACATGAAAAAGTGTTAAAAGATTTCGGCATGCTAGAATTATTTAAATTTTTGTAACGTCCTGGAAATGAATTACATAAAACACAAAAATTGTACTTAAGCACTGGATATTGCTCTTAACGTAAAAATCAGTGAAACTCCTACAGTGTTAAAATATGGGTTAAATACACCTCTGTTAAATTAAGACCCAATTTTTTTTCAGTAGTACTAATCCTTTTGTCAAACAAGCAATGGATTAAAATATAACAACTTTTTTTTGACCCAATTTACGGTCAACCGCAAAAATTTTTGGCGCAATTTACGGGTAGGATTAAAAAAACCCTTGACCGCTGGCGCAATTTGTGGTCTCCGAGACGTACATAGTCTTCTCCTTGTTGGAGGCCCAACAAGACGGCACATAACCACATGTTATATAATAATTTGGGCAATATTTTTGTTGCATTTAAGGACACTAGGCAATCGAAAAATCGATTTTTTTTATTTAAGTTTTTGTAAGTACTATCCTTCCTGAACAAAATACCGTTTAGTTCATATGAAAATTCACAAAATTGTTGATTTGGTAAGCGAAAAGGTGGAGCGGTGCATGAACTGGATGTCAGTCTACCGTTGGTAGCAGAGCGGAGACCGTTACTCGGACGACTGTAAAAGTTACGATATGAGCTCTTTATTGTAATATATTATTATAATTAAATAGGATGTATTAAAATATATAAAATTTAATAATTTATTATATGAAATTTTTTGTAAAATTCAAATACTTCGATAAATGTAGAAAGAATCGTAGATATCTGCATGATTGCCTTTCCAGAGGGTTTAAGACCTAAATATCATGTTACATAGGGTTGTCCTAGGTTGTTAGAATAATGGTTTGGTCTTTACTTTAGAACAAAAAAAAATATTAAAAGAAATCAGTTGTGAGTTGTTCACATTGAGATCAAAATCGTTGTCATATTGTAACTTTACCTCATTTTACTTGTGTTAATAATAAAAAAAAATAACAAAAATTAATTTTACAATAACGGTCTGATGCCGAAGCACTACTGCAAACATAATACTATGCATCTGGATAGTTTTAAAAAAGGTAAATATGAGTAAAAGCACTTTTATCAATAAAAAAACTTTGAACGCGTTTTTCTCGACTTTTTATTTTCATTTGGTTTTTACATGATTCTAAAAAAACGGAGGTCTTTGGTGACTTGAAAAAAATTGAGGACACGTAAAACATGTGTAATTTGGGACTGAACCTCCGAAATAATCCATAAAAATTCGAGATTTTCCAAAAAAATTTGAAAAGTCGCGATTTTTACGTGCAATTATAAAAAAATCGCATTTTTATCGTAAAAATCGCGGTTTTTCGTCTACTACTTAAATAATTCCGATTCGATCGTTCTAATTTTAGGTTCAGTCCCAAACTACGTATCTTAGAAAACTAAAAACCATTTGTAGAGTCGAAAAAAATTAGTTCCACGAACGACAGCATGTCAAAATGGAAAATAAACACGTATATACGTCGCAGACTGTGCCGCCATTTTTTATGTTCCTAAGGGCTTTATAGTATAATTTTTATTATCATTTATATATCAATAAACATTGGTTAAAATTACATTTGTGTATCTGCTTTCTTTCTATGTTAAAATTAATAAAAACAAGAGCGCAGATTTTGCAAATAACGATTGCCTAGTACCCTTAAAACACGAAATGTTGCAATAAAAAACAAATAAAATTGCATTTATTATTATTTTGTTATTTTTTGAAAATAATAAAGAATATACACATAGAAATTTATAAAATAAAGAAATACATTGCCATATTTTACTTTGTTATAGAATTATAATGTAACGTTAAATATTTTGTTACATTTTCATCCTTAAATTGGCGATCTTTAGCAAGTAACTTGTTAAGCATTGAAAAGCTTCTCTCCACGGAGACCGATGTAGCCTTGCACATTTGTAGCAAATGGTAGTAATTGGGAGATATACTGTCACACAACAAATTTGCAATCGCTATCAAATCTTCGTTGGCGCTTAATCGTTTATTTAAATAAGGGAGTATGTTGCTTGAATCTTTGTTGAAGTCAAGTGTTTCTAAATCGGTATGGGCAGTCAAAATACTATAATATGCTTGGGCTTCCGATTTTTCAACTAGATCGATAAGGCTGTTGTAGTCTTGTTTAATCGCGAGTAACTTTGGTGATAGCTTCGGATACGAAACAGCTTTTTTGACTCTACTTACGAGGATGCCGTTTCCGGTAAAATTCCTCACGATTTCCCTGACGGCTAGATGATTTTTCTCTTTTCAGTCTATAACCCTTCGTCAGGGTGTGGTGGCATTAATGTCTCGTTTGTTTAACTATTTGTTGCCAGGTTTCTCTGTTTTGCGCTGTTATTATACATTCATGTAGTCCGCATCCTATTAGGGTCTTTGTGCGTTCAATCCAGCGTGTTGGCGATCTACCTCTTGGTCGACGTCCTTCTATCTTGCTTTTTACTATTATTTTCTCCATGGTGTCGGTTCTCTTCTCAACGTGTCCTAGATATATCAAGTACCGCTGGTTGATTGTTTGGGATAATCTGGTTTTTATCTGCAGTTCCTGTAATATTGATACATTTGTTCGATGCCAAGTAGTAGTAACCAAGTAGTCCAGCTAGTAACTATTGGCTCAGGAGGCACTCCTATGTGCCGAAACGCATCCTTCCGCTGCTTGTTTTTCACTGTTGCTGCTTTGACCTGGGCAATAAGAGTATCCACGTTGACGTTCGCAGCCCGCATTTTATCTGCACAGTTGTGTAAAAGATGTGCTACACACGTCACGCCAAACAAAATGGAATATAAGAGCTTCAGAGTATTTCCTGCAGCAGTCATGTATCGACCGGCATCCGATAAAAAGAGCAGAAAATTTTGACGAACAATTCCGAAATTTTTCAGGATATCATCGACGAATTGAACCACGTATTGTTAGTTTCTACTAACATGATAAGCCTTGCAGTCTACCAATTAGATCTTCTCTGAAGGTATCACCCCATTTCGCCGCCTATAAAATCGCCGCCACTTTTAATTTAATTGTAATTTGATTTATTTAAAATTACAATTAATAATACTCAATAACCTCATAAACGTTTGGATAAAATTTTTTAACTAATCTATTGAAACGGTTGTGTCAACCTTCCACGTGGTTGTTGGTCCGATATGTTTGATTTTCCCAGTGATTCCATATGATGCGACTGTAACGAGCACGATTTTGGTCAAACCAAAAGTAATCGAGTAATTGGTCAGTTCTTCTTTTTTCAGTTTTCTGGGCGCTCTTCATAAATAATTTCTCAAAAGGAATCTTGTTCAGTAATTGGAACAAGAGCCATTCCAATAATTCGATGTATGACTTTCTTTATGCCAACACTTTCTTCTCTTCTATCAGCGTACTCCGAAGCCAATCCTACACTTTGAACTTTTCGCCAAATGCTTAGTGCGAAATGAAACATACAACTCCTAATAGCTGTTAAATTTTCGAACACAACATCTTGAATATCTTGAAATTTTTAATTAAATAATTTATTTAGGGCGCAAAATGGAAGGCGGCGAAATGGGAAGCGGCAAAATGGGTTGTAATCTCTCTGGAATACCAATTGTTCCCATCAGCGTATTAAAAAACTTAGTTCTTCCCACTTCACTTTGCAAGTGAATGAAAGTATACAAGAAACACTAACATTAGTTAATTTGTTCTTGTCACATGATCGACTTGCCAGTCAACACTTCCAATTCCAACAAAGTCACGTGTTTAGTCACCTGACGATGCTATGGTATAGCGAAAACGTTTGTGAATAAAATGATACATTTTGTATAATTTACATTGTGTCAACTTTTAATATTTTAGTTCTAAAAGTGTCGATACACTTTTGGTTTGTCTAAAAAATTGTGATATGTTTATCAAGTTGCACTACTTAGACCACACTGTTATAAATTACACATAAAATAGTGCGTATGCACCTTATCCTCAAAGTGCCTTTTTGGCATTTGCGTGGTATTTTTTATAATTTTTTACGTAATTTTTCACGCTTATACCAAAAAGATGCACTTGGTACGTAAATAACTATTTCAAACGCATTATTATTTTGTAAAACATTTTATTAATCAGATATGCTCCGAAAATAACAACATATGCCGTGTAAAGCAAACAAATTTAATACACTAATAGGTTACCCTCTATAGGTAAGTGGTTAGAGTAGTTGGCTCTCGTAACATTTCTTTACTACATCTTTACCATAGGGGTGAAGCTCAGATTGAAAAACTGGCAACAGCCGATGAAACACGAAGGTCAGAGCCGACTCCGCCAAGTCTAAAGTAGCCGATGGGACCTGACATGAAAAACGAATAAGCGTAATAGGACCATGAAATTTGGTGATTTAATTTCTAAACGTTGGCGTTGAATTTAGTGTCTTGGTTCCTTTTTCTTCGACATAACCCAACTTTCTGTGTTGTGAAAATAAGTAAACGTGCTAGTTTACAAGTGTAGTGTGAAAAAATAATGACGCGAGTGAAAACCGGTAGCATTCCGCGCTAAAACATTACGAAAGCATTTTCTCCATACTTTGTTATGGCTGTTTTTCTCTTCTTTTTGTTATTTATTTATTTTGTTGTTATTTATTTTTTAATTGTTATTTAATTTTTGTTTTGTCTCCCAAATTGTTCAAAGTTGGTTTTTTGTTCTTACTTTTCCAACCACATAACACGAAACGACGCCACATGCAGTGGCGAATTATCGCAGAGGCGCATGAATTTGTTTATTTAAAAAAAAACATATTTTTTTGTAACATTTTCTTCAAAAATTGTAAGAACTTAATGAAATATAAAACATTTTTTCGTTATTCCGGCCGTTAAATTAGGTGTTTACGTCCTGATTTGAGGTACTAAAAGTGCCTTTTTACGTCCTAGGACGTAAAAAGGGGGGGGGGTATAAAATAAAACATGATATATTTACGCAAAACATCATTAATTCGAATGAAAATGTTTAATATTTATAACGCAATTCGCCTCGCTGTTGTTTGAAGAATGCGCCCGAAGATGCCCGTTCTTTGATTGATTTTGACATTGTAACACTTCACAACTTCACACAACTCATTTATTCTGGTCTGGTGCGAAGCACCAGGGCTGTTGCCCCATATCTTCGCAGACTTGAAGAGTAAGAGTCGGATGATTTTTATTGAGGCGTACCTCTGAAAATTAGCGCGAAGCTAAGTCCTGGCTGTGTTAACCTGTGGGACCTACAGCTTTACGTGGAATCCGAACCACGGAGTCGGATAAATTTTGTGGCCGGGTTGGGGATCGAACTTAGCCCCGCCAAACTAGAGTCCTCTCCTTAGCCCGTTCACCTAATTCACCTCCTCTACTTCACACAAGGAGAATATGAATCCTTATCTCACCAAATAAACAAATTTGACAAATGACTTGCAACCTTCACGCCATCTATCGATAGTTATCTCAGAGCTATTATATAAAATCGGGAATTTTGTAGGATATTTTCCCCAAAATAACGAAAAGTTGTTTATATGACTATGACGTCAGGGTCGCGAATAAAATGAATGATTACCAAACCAATCAGAAGAGCCAGATTTCCATTTTCAATGCATAGCCTCTCACCACGTTGTTGCGAATAAAAATAAGGTAGTCCCGTTATGACGAAAAGCAGTTTATGCCACTCGGACGTAAACTGATTTTACACCCGACGGGCGGGTTTCGAAGGCGAGGCGTATCGAAGCAAAGCCGAGACGCAGGAACCGTTCCGTTTCGTTTTACGTCCTTGTGACGAGAACTACTATTAAATTGATATATAATTGCATAGTTCAAACTTTTGTTCTGCTTATTAAGTTATTAAAGATTATTCCTTTGTTAAGTACCTACCTATTCTTAGAAAGGTAGGTACTGTAAGTGTAAGGGTCTATTGTTACCCAATTCATCTAACGGTGATAAGTAGAGAGCGGATTTATAGGCACAACAGATCCAAATGGGCGATTGTAGCTTCCACCGATTGGTCAAATCCTTTTTAATCCGACATGCAAGTTCCACCAGTCGGTTTTGGGTCACTCTTATCCCATATGCAAGTTCCACCGATGGTGGATTAAGTGGAGGTGGTCAAGAGTCAAGGTATTAAGCTTCTAAGTATTTTAAATTCTTTAAGCTTTCATTGTGTTGTGGGACTTGATTTTCATTCAAATTATGCAAAACTCTTGTGATTTATGAATATGACACAATTTATTATTTTTCTAAGATATTAGATGGCTGTTTATTTCAGGGTCGTACCTAATCTTAAAAAGATGGGGGGAGGGTATGAAATTAAACGGTTTTACTAACTGCCGAGTTGAATATATTTAATTATTGATTTCCCTTTTTTATGCTGCTACTGCTGTTGCTCCTCCAGCGTGTCATTTTTTAGAAGACACAACGCACTCTCATTGATTGTTGTCGTTGGTCGTACTAACTTAAAATTACTTTACTTGCTAAGGTGATTTTAAGTTTGTACGACGAAAATGACACGCTAAAGCAGCAGCGTTCTGGTCTTTTATATATGTTGATACTAAAGAAAAACGAAGAACTAACTATCAAAATCATTATAAAAAGTACAAAAAATGGAAGCGTTATTAGAAATATAATATGAGTTACTAAATAGTAACATATCTTTTATATATCAAGTTATTTATAATGAAAATATATAATCTATTACAATAATTATTGTTAAAATTAAACATTATAAATAACTTGATATATAAAAGATATGTTACTATTTAGTAACTCATATTATATAATTTAACAAGTTAATATTCATTATACTCTAAGTTATTAGAAATATTGGGCGTTCGTGGTAATACATTGTTGCTGTATAGAGGGTTCAAGTTTTATAAACAATCACATTTATTAAATGGAACCACAAAGTGGCGCTGTAGTAATAAGAAGTGTTCGGCAAACATATTGAAGTGATCTCAGCGAGATACCTCTCAAAAGTGCGCCGGCAGCTCTCTAAATGGGAACACTCAAAAAAATCTTCCCCAGGGTATGTGGTTTCAAGGTGAAAATGAAATTATCAAGTCGAAATCAATAAAAAATTAAAAATTTAATTTATTCAAAAATTTCAAATTAATTTTTACCAAAGAGATTCTTGGTAACTCACAAATTTGAGTTCTGGAAGTTGTGCTGTATTTTGTGTTAGTAAATACGAATGCGCTATTGTAATTGAAAATAAAACAATCGAAAATAGCAAAATAACGCGTTCGCAAAAAGAAATTTACAATAAATACAAATTTATTTGGAATTAAAAATCCAATTCAAAGATTAATCAAAAAAATAAAGTTTTATTGGCGCCACAAATTTTTTTATATCACAAACGCGTATTTATGAAAACTTTTGTAATTGAGCTCTTTTACCTTGTAAAATCATATAACTGGAACTCTTCACTCGACTCGCATTGAACGTCGATCCATCCACCAAACGTTTATAAATCTTCCAAAAATTAGCAAATTCTTCCAAACAACTACAAGTTCTGCAAACCAAAATATTCTTTTCTCCAATTATGGACAATTCCAAACTATAGACCAATAACTTCGGTCAAACGCCAATTCAAACCTCAAAACGAATTTTGGTCCTCACAAGACCAAGACGATTTTACTTATCAATCACTTATTAACGCCTTTTTTGGCGGCCAAAAATAACTCAACCAAATGGCTCAAATGTTGGCTTTCTCACGACACTGAGTCGATTGATTCCCTGCAAATTTCGTCTTTTCTTCATTAATTCTTGATAACGCTTGCACTTGCGTTGTACGAACAATTCTTATCACGCGCTCACTTTTAAAACTTTTAAAATAATTTGCAATACAAAATAAATTCATAACTTCAAAAATTCTCAAATAAAAATAAGTCTGTTGTTTGTGTTAAAAGTTACAATAAACTATCATTCGAGCGTCTCTTTGATAAATCAAAAAAATAACATAAAAATTTGAAAAAAAAACAAAATTATCAATTTCGACTTAATTCTGTTAAAAATTGATTTTTTTAAAGTCGTTTCACGACAATATACACTATCGGAGAAGGAGAACATCGCGCTATTTCCACAGCAAATGATCAGCACAACCATGTAGAAGATCAAGAGAAGCTTCGATGTCAAACGGTAAGTGGAAGTATTGTTAAACGCAGGATACTCTGTAAATTAATTATCGATAAGAGCTAAAACGAAATCATGATGGAAGGTATTTAGTGAAATTCTAAAAACTTTCAGAAAAGTTTTAATTATTGTTCTCCCTTTAAGAATCGATGGTATCCGGTTTGACGGTTTAGCTGCTCAAATCACCCAAATTTTTCTTACAGAAAGTTAAAATACCTACTTCAATAAGGGCCACAGAGATATTAATAGAAAAAGCATCGGAAATCATGGGATTTTATGGGACAAATACGTCAACACTAGACGAAAATACCGAGAATTAGGTATTATTTCTTCATCGAAGAAGCGAAAACTTTATTCGAGTGGCAACAATATTATTGAAGGTATACGAAGTTCATAATTTTGTTGTGTATGTTGAAAATTTTTTTACTTTTTTTAAAGCTTTCCATAGAAACTTGAATTATTTTTTATTTCTAGTCCGAAGTGGAATTTCATGGCATTTTAGAAACGAGAGAAGAAAAATTCGCCCGATTAAAAATTACGAAGCAGCCACTAGTTCTTGTTGTAGGGCCAATAGAAAAGCCACTCAGGTTTGGTGTAAAAATTAATAGGTACATTTTTAATGCTAAATATCTCCGGAAATGAGAGCAAGTGTGTATGTACTTACAAAAACATATTTATTGCATAGACACTAATCAAGATACAAAATTTGGATCCGTTAGTGCAGTTAAGTCAGACATTGATGGTGTTTTACATAATTTAAATTTACATACATAGCTATAATAATTATAAATTATGATTTGCACACAATGTAGGCGATTATATAATTCGCTGCAAGCTTTCATAGTCCAATACGACATTTTTCATAAAAATTACCGGTCAACTTTATGTGGTAGCAACTCTTGCTATCGTGAGTTCTCCTCAGCAAAATATTATAGAAAACATTATAAAAATGTTCATGCCACAGATGTTGCTAACAAAATTGAATGCCAAAAATTTTCTCAGTGTACAAAAGACATAGTTTTGCATGCAAGTAAAAATAATCAAAATAATAGCTTAATAAGTGTTACTGAAGATGCAGGAGAGGTTAATTTTCACATTAATTGGGAGAGTAGATTATCAAGTTTGATTTTACTTATCAAGTTAGTGTGTATTTTTAATTTTTAAATATTTTAAATATTAAGATATATAGATTCCCTGCCAAGACTCAAATTGTCATCGAAGAATATGTCAAGCTCCAAGAAGTTATTCGAAATAAACGAAGTGGAACTCCAGCGCATGCTAGCCAATTTGGAAGCTTCCCTACTGGAGCAGACCAACTTGGCAGCCAACACCAAGAAAGAATTAGACGCGTGTGGATCGAGCCCGACGAAGGCGTTTTATCAAAGTTTGGGTGAAAGACCGGATAGCCGCTCTTATCAAAATGTAAAGGCGGTTTACGATAACGTCATCAGCACTCACAAGAAGGTGATGGGTTACAAGAACATGATCACCTCTTGCTTGGAAAAGTTCGAGGCCAAAAGGCAAAGCGCGACCAAAGAGAAAAGAGTTATTCCGAGCAACCCTGTATCTGCCAAAAACAATGAAGCCACGATGACCACCGAAGAGCCGGAAAAGGAGGAGCCGATTTTACCGGCCAACCATTCAGGAAAGACCGAATCCAGCCAATTAAAAGTGCAGGATGTGCCAAAAGATGTGGAGAGAAAGCGCGATTGGGAAAGCAGGCGCAAGCTGCAACAAAAAAAGTCGAGACCTGCCTCAAGCAGTATGTCAGGAAGCCGAGACAGATCCTCAAAAAAAAGCAGCCGATTAGTGACGCACAGGTAAGTACTAACCAGACGGATAATTTTGTTAACCTCCCTCCACTAGAGGACTTTATTGGCTCCCAATTGGCGGGTGTGCTTGACATTCAACCAATGTTGGTAGACGAGCAGACCATCCAATTGGAAGAGCAAGAACGACCCGACCAATCACTCCCCACTTCAAATATAGATAAATCACGTAACACTCCTCCAGCCCCTAGCCAGACGACCCGTTAAGAATCCCCTTTGGCCGTTCCACTTAAAACCAGAATCCCTTCATTAGTTCTAAGGGATACTGCCAAGTGGAGCAGCATAAAGAATGAATTCGAGAAGCGTGGGATCCGCTTCACAATAGCTAAATTACTCGCTGGCGGACTGAGCATCACTCCCGCCAGCAAAAACGACTACAGGGCGATATATAAGTACTTCGAGGAAGTACTTACTCCCGAAGAAGGTGGATGGTATTTCCACCAGTTGAGAGAGCAAAAGCCCCTAAAAGCGGTTATTAGGGGCATTCCCATCAACATAGACGTAAACCGAACCGTAACCGAAGGCCGAACAACCACATCCGACTCACATCCACTCGTTTACTAAAATCTCCAAAAAGATAAAATTAGATGACGATATTAATACGAATGATGCAACGCCGCTTGCAAGTGAGTACATCAGTGAGAATGAAGTGGAAGAAGTGATTGACAGTGGCCTTAGTTTTAGAGGAAATATTCTCAAGCCTAATACACAGTGTGCAGAACAGACCCGTAGTCAGGAGGAGGCAGCACAGCCAGAACCAGATCAGGTAAGAACTAATAAATATGATATTGGTGCGTATATTGCAAAAGACACTGTAGAAAATCTGAACAGTGTTGAATTACACGATTTGTTTAAAAATGTTTGGAAGCCAAATTCTGAATATAAATTTGAAGCTAAGAAGTTTGGTGCAAAGCAACGAAAATTCAATTTATCGTGGTTAGAACGTTGGAAATGGTTAGCATATTCTGACATCGAAAAGGGTGCGTTTTGTAAATATTGTGTTCTATTTTGCAAACAATAAGGAGCTGGAAAAGGAAAGCATTTGCTTCTTGCATCTTTAGTTACTCAACCATTCAGTAATTGGAAAAATGCAATTGAACTTTTCAACACACATGAAAAGACTCAATACCATAAATATTGTACGATGAAAGCTATAAATTTCCAAAAAATAAATGAAGGGAAACAAAATGACGTCTATGTGCAGCTTCAAACCAGAAACGAAAATATAATTAACAGAAATAGAGAAATATTACGAGTTATAATCAAAACAATTGAACTTTGTGGGCGTCAAGGACTAGCTCTTCGCGGTGATTATGACTGGGGCAAGTTGGATTTGGAAACACCAGTCAATAATGACGGTAATTTTAGAAGTTTGTTGCTCTACGGGATTTCAAATGGTGACCAATTGTTTTTAAATCATATAAAAAGTTGTGGCAAGAATGCTACATATTTAAGTAGTCAAATACAAAATGAATTAATCACTCTTATCGGCGAGTGCATTCAACGTCAGATATGTGATGGAATAAAGAAGGCTAAACATTTTACCATACTGGCAGACGAAACAACAGATATTAGCCGAATAGAACAATTCTCTTTGTGTATTCGATACTTGTGTGCATCTGATGAAAACATAAGAGAAGATTTTCTGCAGTTTGTTCCGGTTCATATAGTACAACGGGGGTTGATTTGACAAACACAATTATTAGCACCTTGGCAGCCTTAGGAATAAATATGGAAAATGCAAGAGGACAAGGGTATGATGGTGCAGCAAACATGCGATCAAACTTTAGAGGTGTCCAGGCACTTATAGCCAATAAATATCCAAAAGCTTTATATACTCATTGTTTTGCACATTGCTTAAACTTATGTAAACGATGCTTCAAAAGTACAACATGTAAGAAACGCTTTAGGAACAGTACAAGAAGTAAGTTCGTATTTTCGTATATCCGCTAATAAACGATCAAACATATTACGAAGAAAGTTGGAATCTAAATCGATCTCTACTTGAAAAAAATTGTGTGAAACAAGGTAGAACCCACCGGTGGAACGGTATGATTCTATTTCAATGTTTGTTTAAGGTTTTTTGAAGTTGTAAGTTCTTTGAAAGAACTTATCTCAGAAGAAAAAGATAAAAATGCATATTCTTTACATAAATCGTTATGTAGCTTTCCATTTTTAATTACCGTTTGCATAATGGAAAAAGTTCTAGGAATAACATATTTTATTTCAAAATTTCTGCAGACCGAGAATATGGACCTATCAACTGCTCTGAATTGCTTAGAAACAACAGTTCAAAAATTGCAAAATATAAGAAGTGAAAAGGAGCATCACAAATGGCTCAAGAAGTCGGTGTAACTCCGAATGTGCCAAGAATAGTTGGGACACAAAGATTCAGAGCAAATTATAATATACAAGACGGCGTTGGCGATTGTAGTGCTTATTATAGGCAATCAATTTTTTATCCATATTTGGATGATTTACTTGTATCTTTTAATGAAAGATTCAAGTCAAATTCGACAATAGTTACTTCTCTTTCTGATTTGTTACCATGTCGAATTAGCAAAGCAACATTTAGGTCCGGTTGCACCAACGCATAATAAGGATTTAATAGAGTAATAAGCTATTACTAGATTAAAAATTGACATTTTGACATAAGATGCGTTGCACCAACGAGACTTAACTTATTACTAGATTAAAATCTCCACTAAAATGAATGACATATGTCAGTTTCCCTCGCAACAACGTTTATTAAGGAAATTGTTAGCAAAATTATTAAATATTTAATAAAAATTCCTTAGTTACCAAAAAAATGCGTTGCACTATTGCGACTTAGTTTAACAGGGTAATAAATTTAATAATAAGCAAATTGGCCAAAATTGGTCAATTAAAATTTTAAGTTGAAATTTTATTAGAAAAAATTTGATGAAAAAAGATTTTTAAGTTATGTAGTACATAGAACTTGAAAAATTAATCGCTGAATTCAAAATTATATTATTATGAGTAGAAAATGTCAGCTACAATTTCTTTTTCGAGTACAGATGAAGATATAAATTTGTTAATTTGTTACTAAAGCCTCACATTTTGAGTAGTTAATATTCCTCTATGGATTTACTCACAATATGTGAATATTATGACAGTAATATTATGTTGTCGTTAATACAGAAAAGAAAAAGTTATTCATTACCACTGAAAAGAATTCGTATTTAATAATATTTCTCAAATATTAAAGTCTTCAAATTATTGCAGTTAGAAAACTGTTTTTTGATTGAGTGCTAAAGCAAACGAAGAGTTACTTCACTTTTTGCCACTGGATATTGAAAACTACTATTGGGCCAAGAAAATCAAAGCGTGATGCAAAAATTATAGGATATTGTCTCTTTTATAAAAATGATGACTTGGATTGTTGCAATTTCTGCTTATATATTTTGCTCAAGAACTTTTCTTTACATTTTTTTCGTTAATTTCCATGATATATTTTTAATAATCACGTACACATTTACCTAGTGGCAGATCTAGGAATAGTTCAGGAGTTTAGGATTGAGAGTTAAGTTAATATTTAAAAATTTTTTATTAATTTTTCAACATTTGCATCTTCTTGGATAGTACTTGATTTTCCCTTTTATAGATATTATATAGATACGCTACTGTATTAACCTAAAATTAATATTTAAACAAGCGAGAAATGTCAAATTAGTATGGCGACCATTGTTGAATTTCATAATAACTAATATGAGATTTTTAATTGAGAAAAATGTTGGTGCAACGCAAAAAAATTTAACAGGGTAATAGTTTAACAGGGTAATAACTTTTACATATATTTTGACATAAATAATAGATTTTTAGGTTATTAACTACATCGAAGTTGACAAGTAATCGTTGAATTTTGAAATAAATTTTTTTAAACAACAAAACTTTTTCAAGGAAGCAAGTGAAAGATAGAAATATTAATATTTTGGACAAGCCTTATCAAAATCGAGGTAATTTTCTCAAGCTTCACAATTTTGTGGGAATAAATTTTAAACTTTGTCGCTTATGAAAATGTTTTTATAGGACCGGGCGATGTAAAATTTTTTTTATTTTTTTACATCTTCTGTGGCCGTTATACAATTCCAATATGCAATGATTTCATCAAGAAAGTCACGTCGTGAGATGTTCAAAAATCTAACAAATTGCTACGGTATATTGAAAATAATAAATTTACTCCCTGTGTATATAAAATGTGATTGAAAAAAGACAACTTAGAATGCATTTTTTATTAGAAATGAAAATTAACGTGAAAATACACCATTATAAGGGCAGTTCTAACTGCAAAGTTTTGACAATGACAATAGCGTTGCCTTAGCAATTATAAAAATATTAAACTAATAACCTAATAACGTTATTAAAATAATTTTAACAGAGTAATAGCTATTATGATAATAGCGCTTAATATGCCAATTTTAATAGACGTTGGTGCAACCCGACCTTAGTGATGTTAAACCAGCCTTTGAGTTCTACAAAGAAGATTTAAGTGGAGAGGCGGTAAACGCAGCAATTCTTGAAGCAGAATTTAAAAAGAAACGTATTTAAGAAATTCTATTGGCGAAGAAAGGCTAAACGGTTTAGCGCTTATGAATATTCATAGGGATATAAAAATTGATTCTGAAATTATAATATAATTTCGCGAATAAAAAAGAAAGGAGCGTAGAGTTTAAATTATAAAGTAGTAAGCGAATGACTTTTTTTGTGAAATGTTTGTTGTAAATAAAAATTAATTAAATATTAAATAATTGGTGGGGGGGGGGGGGAATCCCACATTCTAGTTTTCAGATAACGTGGTATTCCAATAAATAAATCAATTGCTTTTAGCGCCTTTACATGAAGATGTGTTAAAAGATTTCGGCATGCTAGCAATTATTTAAATTTTTGTAACGTCCTTGAAATGAATTACATAAAACACAAAAATTGTACTTAAGCACTAGATATTACTCTTAATTTAGACATTTTCTATTTCTGAGTTTTAGCAGAAATTATAGGGTGTCCTTTTCATGTCAGTCAAGCGTGGTACCGAAAACTTAAAGAATTTGGACTTTCAACTGAATATCAAGATAAAAATTCGCTTATTGGAAATTGGTTGAAATGGACATTTGAGCTGCAGTATTTAAACCCCACAGAAGTATCTGAAAGTTTTGATGAAGATTTAATGCAAATTATACCCGTAGATGCCAGACTTTCTAAATATTCTTCATATTTACATAACACATACATACAAAAAAAATCTTTGTTCCCCCCCAAACATTTGGGCATGGAATACATCAAATATGTTCCGAACAACTAACGCATGCGAGTCTTTCCACAATTATTTTGCTAAAAATTTTCATACAGCTTATCCAGACTTTTACACATTTTTGGACGCCGTATTAGATATGCAAATTTCTGTTTACGTTAAAATCGAAAGTATTAATCAACAGAAGCAAATCCGTACTAAAACTATACTCAAACAAAAAACATTGCAATTCAACATAGCATTGTATCAATCAAAGGAACTAAGCAGATTTGATTTTCTAAAACGGCAATGTCATCATTTTGCAGATATTTATTAAAAATAATTAATAATAATATATTGTTGTTTATATTTTGTTTTCTATATTGTTTTAGAAATGTCGCCAAAGAAATTGAATCTGCGCGGAGAGGTACAGCTGTGCGTAGGTTACAGTTACTTTTTTATATATTTTTCTAAAAATAAAACCTTCTAAAAACTACGCCACTGTGAGAATTACATAATATTATAATTACTACTAAATACACCACTTTTTGGGTATTACAACTTAAGCTCCCTAACCAACCGCTGGCGCAATTTGCTAGTTGTCCTGAAGCTACCGATCAAAAAAAGCCAAGAAACTATTGACCGTTGGCGCAATTTACTGGCGTCCAAATAAATACATACCCCTATGTGAATGCAGCTTAAGTCATTTATATTGATACACCACCGTCGTGGTGAAAGGTTGTGTTAAAAAAATGGAAAATAAAAGTATTGAAGAAGCCGCCAGAGAGCAAAAGAAGTGTTGCTGCCTAGGAAGTCAAAGACTGTATATAAGAAAGAGTACGATAAGTTCATACAATTTCTAAATGAACACAATGTGGAGCTGCAAAACCTCAATGAGGACACGTTGTTGGCTTACTTTTTACAGTTGGCCAGAACGTGTAGTTCCTCCACATTGTGGTCTAGATTATCGATGATAACGCTAATGACTGAAAATGGCATTGATATTACTAAGTATCATAAATTGAAAAGTTTTTGTAAGAGGAAGGGCGATGAACCTCGAGAAATCAAAAAAGCGGCCGTGCTCACCAAAGAGCACGTGCAAAAATTTGTTAGGTTGGCGGACAACAACACTCATTTAGTGGCAAAAGTAAGTGGCACTATCCCGTTTTAAGTCCACGTTTTGACACAGGTTTTTGATTATTGTTTTGATTACAGGTTGTTTTAATAATAGGAGTTGCGGGAGCCTGCAGGTCCGACGTGCTGGTGTCCTTGCTTCGGACTTCGATGACCACAATGGACGGTGGCTACGTGTGCACCATCAAAGCGACCAAGACAGGAGTGCAGAGGAGTTTCATAATAATAAACTCCTCCGATGACGTCGATTATGTCGGGGTCATCGACCTGTACCTGAAGGCTCGGGACGTTGTCTATTCTGGTGGAGGCTGGAGCTTCCATGGATACATTGAAGAGGCACGGAGGTTGGAAGAGTTCCATGGTTGCTGAGGGTTACGTTGTTGACTCTGTCTACAGCAAGGGCAAGATTTTTGATCAAATTTTGAGATCTGCATCCACATCTTCCCCCTAGAAGATTGTTCATGCGCCGCAGGCGCATTCGTCAAACAACAGAGGGGAGAACACAGACGAATCAAGAGGTGCGTTATTTTCAAATTGCGTTATAAAAATTAAACATTTTCATTCAAATAAATAATCTTTTGCATAAATATATTATGTTTTATTTTATAACCCCCCTTTTTTACGTCCTAGGACGTAAAAAATTATGACCCCCCCTCTTTTTACGTCCTAGGACGTAAAAAAACACTTTTAGTACCTCAAATCAGGACGTAAACACCTAATTTAACGGCCGGAATAACGAAAATATCTTTCATCCATTGCGTCAACTGTCGCTATTGTGTTATGCATATTATGATTGTTAGTGTAATGTAATACCTAGCAACGTAAACTACATGATGATCAGTGTTTAGAACATCATAAAAGAAATCTAAGGACAACTAGTAATTATTAGTTACTGTCTGAACGTAAAAGTGGACCTACAGCTTAACGCATGTGGAATCGAAATCACGTCACAAATAAACTTAGTCTCTAGCAGAATTAAAACGTTGGGCCCTTCCATACAAAGTTTATCATCCTACCATCACACCAACTAAACAAGAATCAATTCATTTGAGCACGACTGCATCTCAATGGCGATATTGAGTTATTGAGGCAAGATAATTGCCTAAATGCGCTAGTACAAAAATAATAGTGCTGTCGTCACCACTAAAGATGCAATAAAATTAAAAGTACAACTTACATTTTTCATACGTTCAACGAAGAATTTCTCTAGAGACCAAGTTCAATTGTACCGTGGCTTGGATTCCACGTTAAGCTGTAGGTTTCAGTTTACGTGTAATCAGTAACCAATAATTACTAGCTGGCATTCTATTTTTTTTATGATGTTTCAAACACTGATCATGATGCAGTTTACGTTGCTGACTATGTGTAGGATAAAGGGCAGGTTTGAGGCACACTTCGCACTTGTTGTCGTGTATAAGTAACGACAATGGGTCGACAAAAACTGGTGCTTCTTAAATATAGACAAACTTACCTACTACACAATCACCTAATTGTCTAAAGTAAATCTGCGACGCCGAGAATTTCTTTTCTGCATTTTTAATTGACGAATTCAAATTTTGGTGGTACCATCATTTTCAGCAAAATTCTTGTAAATGTTTGAAACGTTTGAACGTTTTGTTTGCTAGTTCAATCGCTTCAGCTTTTTCTGTAAGCTAAAGCTAGATGCTAAAATATACAACTTCTTTGCTTTTGGTGAAAAGCCATCCAACAGATCAATATTTACTTGCTCCAAAAGACCACGTTTGTTTTAATGGGGTACACATTAACATTGGGAAACATTTTCGTTAACGATTTGTGGTAAAATTGCACGTTAAAAGTAACTTCGGAATTGTTAATAATTTCTGAAAAAAATCAAAATAAATGTAGGAATTAGATCCACTTTAAAATTAGTTATATTTTTTTTAACATCCTTTTGTCATCTTTTTTATTATCACTGAAGTGAATATCACAAAAAACACAATAATTGCGTCTGATGTCATATTGAATTTCTTTTCCCACAGCGACTTTCCATTGATTAAATTAAGAAAATCGCAATTAACTTACCTGCAGACAATATTAAAAAGACAATTTTATTTTAATTCACTACTGAACTGACTTTATAATTATTCACAATGGAAAATAAACTTACCTTATTATAGTTTGCAGATAGTATACTACCAACCGCAAGTTAAATTCATTGATTAGTATTGACCTTTTATTTATTTCAAAGTTAAAATGCAAAATTGCATAAATTCCTTAAAATTTTAAATTCGTCTATGCGAAGTTGTTTGTTTTTACTGGATTACTTGAGTGTCTGCGCTTAAAAACCACCTTAACAGTATTACCCTGTATACAGGTATAATAAAAAGTCTGTTTGGTATGCTACACCGAACTACTCCAAGTAAGTTAATGTAAAAATTTGCTAAAATTGATTGGTGGAAAAAGTGGGTTGGTGATTTTACACCAATCAATTTGTAGTTAGTGTAGAACTAGGACTGTGATACCAAACAAAGCTAATGAGTGTCTCAAAAAATCAACTACTACAGCTTTACGACAACTAGGGACCGGATTTATAAGCACTAATAGATCCGAATTAAGAGAAGACCCCCTTCAGGGGTATAACTCACCAATTGTAAAGGTTTATTACCAATAGAAAACGTCTATTATCGCTATAGACATTTTGCACGTCTTTCAGTGCTTATAAATCCAAATCTAGTCTCTAACGACAATCAATACAGTGCCCTCTCTAGGTTTTCTATTAAAGTATTTTTATTATTCTATTTATTAACAATGCTCATACCAAGTTAAATAAAAGCTTTAAAAAAAATAGATTTAAGCCCGTATTACACGATGCATAATTTTTTATAAAATTTACATGTAAATGGTAACTAACCAATGAAAAACGTCCGATGGCTGCTAATACGCTCTTTCTATTGGTTAGTTACCATTTACATGTAAATTTTATAGAAAATTATGCATCTTGTCATACGGGCTTTAGGGCTTAAAATGAGGGGGGCTTTAGGGGTTCAACCTTCATGACAGAGCAAGACTTTAAAAATTAATTAAATAAAAAATTAAAAATTTAAAAAAAAAAACCTTTTATTTAAAATTACAAAAGTGCACTAAAAAGTAGAAAACAATTTTAATAAAAGCAAACAAAGCTTCGTGAAAACATCAATATAAAAGCGTGGGGTTATGAATTTTGTACACCAATAGTTAGCCTGCTTATCCACCTATAAACAGCCCCACGCTTTTATATTGATGTTTTCACGAAGCTTTGTTTGCTTTTATTAAAATTATTTTCTACTTTTTAGTGCACTTTTGTAATTTTAAATAAAAGGTTTTTTTTTAAATTTTTAATTTTTTATTTTCTAATTTTTTAGTCATATCTTTTCAAATACAGCTTATGTATTTTAACTAATATAGGTTCATTCTATCAGATTTTTTTATTTATGTGTTTTAGATGTTTGATACTTCACCCTGTATAAATCATTACGACGAAAAACTTTACCCTGAATGCGGTCCTTAAAAATGAAATTTAGAATTCTAAGTTACTTTCCACTCTATATGATAAAATTGTCCAATGCGCATCGACGCATGCGCTTAGTGGTTTTCAGTTTTTTCTCAATTTTTCGCTTATTTTTTAGATTTTCAAAAAAACAAAATTAAAATATGAAAATGTTCGGCAAGTGAAAGCTGTGTACCAAATTTCAGATCTCTAGGACGCACAGTGGGGTATTTGACCATAAAAGCTGGCAAAAATTCAAAAAATCAAATGCTATTTACATATTTGCTATTATGATTTTTGTAAACTACACTGTCTTGGGCACCATATACACGAATTAGTTTTGACATTAGTCGTTTCAAATTTTCTACACATCGTAAAATATATGCACAAATGTGATAATGTGTATATTTACACTTATTTTTGAAAGAAAATTTTGTTAAAAATTTTATAAAATTCTTACTTTTTTTTGTGAAACCTGCAAGTTGTGATATGTTAGATAACTTCTGTAATAATTAATTTAAAAAAATATGTGTTACAATAATTGTATTCATGATAAATGTAAATGTTGTTGGGATGATTCAGTTTTTGATGTTTTTGATTGTGTTCCGGAGCCGATCGGGCTTTGATTTTTTTTTACTTAAAAGGTATTGATGTAAGGAAACAGTCGCACTTGAAAATGGGTGCCCCAATTTGCCCCATTCTTCAATAAATACAATTTAGTATTTTTCGAAGCACGTCATATAGGGTGAACCCAAAAAAAATTTGATGTTGTATTAAGGGATTCAAAAACACAGATTTCTATATTGCTGTGTTTATACACAAAATGGGGTTTTGACGGTAGCTCCGGTCATAGCTCTACAAACAGGCTTTTTACGGTGTGCAATTTTCATCAATCTTCATGTTTTTCATTCTAAAACAATTTATATAATAGTAACATTGACACCACTAGATGGCGCCCCAATGGAAAAACAACATAGCGCCATCTATTGGTGACATTTTCCTCTATTAAAAAAAATCCTTTAATGAAAACTGTCCTTTTTCACTTTCCAGTGGGTTTTCTAAATTTTTTTTCTGGATTGCGTTAAAGATATAGTAAGTTTTTTTGGAATTGTATTTGATTTGATGCCAGCTTTTTAAGTCAAATACCCCACCGTGTGACGTCGGGAAGTTGCTTAAAAATGTCCTCAAAGTGATCCACCCACACGAACAACGGACGATGGACAACGCTCTCCTCAAGTTAAATAAAAGCTTTTAATAATAATAAAAATAAATAGTACTTGCAATTGTAATTCAAAAGTAACCACAAAATAATACTTACATTTCATTTGGTTTCCTAGAAGTCCGCGAATTTTTCTGCGTGCTAAGCACAAGGGGAGTCAAAATTACAAAAATTAGGTTTAAAAAAAAGAAGGTTTACTTTATGCTAGGAATAAGTAGTAGAAATTTAGGAAATTGTACTCTTATTAAAAAAGTCGAATATAAGAGAGTCCACTTTAAACTATGCACACGGGCGGAAGTACCCCTAAGCTTCGGTCCTGTAATCAAATGTGTAACTCTATACTTCAGGGACTCTGAATTTGTATATTGAATTATACTTGATAAGGTAATCGAGTTTACTAAGAGATTAGAAAATGTATAGTTGAAAAATATTTTTGTGTAATAAAATATTTATTATTTTTTACTTTTACATTCAAAATTTGCCGCTCTAGGCTGCAGCCTACTCAGCCTATTTAGAAATATGACCCTGCTTTTGGCATTTAAGGTGATTTACCCAATTCCCACTGCTGTTTTTCTTTTAGTGCGCCATATTTTCGTGGTTTTTCTAGTGGGTACTATTGCATTGATATACAGGGTGGTTAATAAACTACGTGGCGTCCATTTTATCAACTTTTATCGCCTTGCTTCGTGGAGCATAACTTTACGGCGTACCCTGTATTATCCATTTAACATCCAAGTAAGAGAATTGGCACATCATTTTACTTCATTGCACCTACGCACTAGCCAAAGGGGCAAATTTTACTTACTTTTTTATTTTAAACATTTGACCAGTCGCCCTGAGAGAGACTGGAAGTGCGAAGCCGCACTACTTAGCCGCATTTTTCTAGCGTGACAACATGACAAGCAAGGAAAACGATAGAGTAGCAATGCAGGCTCCCGCCGACCATCATCAAGCGACTAACCTAGTACGTTCCTGGTAGGCAACCCGGGCGGGACGTCAACAACGGTGACTAGAAGAACAATCGAAAGTAGAAGAAGAACAACATCGTGTTGTCCGTTGAGTTTGGTCACGGACACAGTTACGGGCGCTGTTAAAACGATGTCGACTATGCAAACGACGACCACGGTTGCGTCTCCTGCAGTCGGAGTGACAAACCAAAGCGGCGACACCAAACAGAAAATTAATGACATTAAACTAGTTTAAATTTCAAGTATTGTAAGTAAAGTTTTGTTTCGACTATAATTTGAATGATTTCAAAAATGCTCATTTTTATATCAATGAAATTTTTCTTCAATTCTTTCCAACTCATGAAAACCTTGATTTCTAAATCTAAGTAACTGCTCCACCTGTTTAAAAAATTGCCGTCGAAATGATATATCGGACCCTTACCTTGAAGGGTAATTGTATTCTTACTTATCAAAGGCGGATCCAGGGGGCGATTGTCCCCATTGGAAAAATTATGCATTATAAATAATATAACGTAAAAACCAAAATTACTGGAAAAAAGTATCAATTTCAGTATTTTTTTAAACAAGGTTTTAAGAATCTATGAAATCGCCCCCCTCCTTTTTGATAAAGTTACTGAATCCGCCCCTGTTACTTATAATTTTAAAAAACAATACTTAAATTCAAAAATATTCCAAGTACGCCACTGGTAGTAGTTTATTAGTTGGTTGTTGGTAATACCGACTACAGTTGGTAATACTTTATTGTCTATATATTAAATGTCACAAAGTGTGAATAAGAAATTGAAATGTAAAAGTGAATAAATTAAAATAACATGCAAAGTGTGAAGAGCATTCTTCAAGAAAATCGTAAATAGTCCTATTGAAGTTTGGTACTGGAAACAAAAAGAAATTATGAAATTGTAACGTAGCTATGGTAATAGGCACGTTGTCAGAAATGGGTAAGCAACTTCTAGATAATTTTATAATTTTTTTGATAGTAGTATTTTAATTTCTAAAGCTCTGTGTTTGGAAGGTATTCGAAAAGTAGTCCGTTTTGGTTTTGCATAATATTAAAAAAAAAAACAATTCAACAATTTGTGATGCATAAAAATTGTTATCGTGGTTATTCGATAAAGATATTTTGCCCATTTATAACTACAATGGATTTCTTTGAGTTTTCTTTGCTAATTGCTGAATTTATTTTTACTTCATTGTCCAGTTGCATTCCTCTTAAACATTCAATAAATATTCCTACATTTGGGTGCGGAATCACATTTTTTGCATTAAATGATTCACAACAATTTGTGGTGCGAACTACATCTGCAGTATCAGCTACCCGAACAAACTAAATTAAGAAATTTTTTGGTGGTTATGGAATTATTGTTCAGTTGCTAAATTTTTTCTTGTATGAAAAACCTTTTTTTTGTGCATATTGCTCTTATTCAAAGACACCGCCAATTTTCTACCAAATTTATGGGAAAAACCAATTTCATTTTATTAATTTTATTAAAATTAATTGGTTCTGCCCAAAAATTTGGTGGAAAATTGGCGGTGTCGTTAATATAATTATTTTTTAAATAATTAATTAGTGTCGTTAATTTTTTTAAAACTCGTGCTAGTTCTGCAATAGTATATTAAACATAGTTTAAGAGGGGCACTTTTTCAAGGCTCTTTTAATTTAATCAACAGAAGGCGTCTACTTAAATATTTTTTCGTTATTTCAGGTTATAAATGACCCCTTTATGTATCTGTTTTGAGCCCTATAAAAGGGGTCTTTTCTCAAAAGGTCACCTCAAGGGGGACCAACCCGACCATAAAACTAAGTTTTATAAGGTCCTAGGACTTATAAAAACAGTCCTTGTTGAGATACCTGCCCGAACGATTCATCCGTTCGGGTGAACTCCTGTTTTTCGCTTTTGTTGTCAATAACTTGACTAACAACTTGCGATCTTCACGCAGAGCAATTCTCAATCAGAGCAATTCACCCGTCGATAAACACACGTTTATCGATTTGTTGTTAATAACTTGACAAGCAACTTGCGATCTTCACGCCATCTATCGATAGTTATCTCAAAGCTTTGATATATATGCATATATATGCAAACATTGCAAAACAAAATCGTGAATTTCCCCAATATATTATATATGGGGATATTATCCCCAAAATTACCCCCTAAAAGTGTTCATATTACTCGGACGTCAGGGTTTTTAACCCTTTGGGCAATTATTCCCCGACTTCATTACCGAACTTATTACCGAGTTAAAAAAAAAACAAAAATTTTTAAAAATCACATTTATTTATTTACAAACGTAATAATTATTTACAACACAGTTATGGTTGACTTGTCCGGTTGGCGGTTGTTCGGTCGGCGGCAAATCTTCTACGTTAGACGGCCCTGCTTTTTGGACATTCTGCAGTGGGGGGCGGGTGGACGGTCCAGCGAGGACTTGTTCGGCAATTCGGCCTTTATTTTGCACCGAATTGACGATGTAGCCCTCGGCGACCGTACTGGACTTCCACCCCCCGTGCCTCTTCACTATCTCAATTGAAGCACCGGCATCTGCCAAAATGGTTGCCGAACTCCGGCGAAAGCAATGCCCCGTGTAGGTCGCGGGTTGCGGGAGCTTCAGGAAGGTGACGATTACTTTTGCATAACCCGCGATGGAGTGCTTTCCAACCGGCTGTCTGGTGCACCTTCCACCGCGGTATTGCAAAAAGTATCGTCCCGGTGGTAATTCTTGGCGAGCTTCGTTGTAAAATTTTACAACCCCGACAAAATCGAAGTCATCGCCGGGGTTTTTTACAACGAAGCTCCGGGCTTGCCCAGTCTTCGTTTTAAGGATATTGACGAGGTATCCGTTCTCTATCTCCTGCAAAGATTCGGTAGTAAGGCCGAACAATTCGTCCGACCTACATGCGCCAGCGATGCCTAATATTAACGCTACCTGTAATTTAATAAAATTATTATGCAAAATAAAACAAAACGTGTAAAATATACTTTTCGCCGGGAGGAACCTGGCATTCTCGGCATTTCTCACAAAGTTGTGAACGTTCTCCTTCGTTAAAACGTTGGATTTCTTCACTTTCTGAGCTCGAGCGTCGCTATTGCGACGCCTGCAAAAGCTAACGACCTCGTGGAACCCGCTAATGTCGATGCCATTCTGGCTAAGCAGAGTGGCTTTCAGCATCGACAAGTGGGTCCACAAGGTCGAAGCCCTGCAGCTTTCCGCCTGCTCGTCAAAATACGCTAGGACCGTATCCTCGTCAATATCACTTACCTGGACCTCCTGTTGTCCCACAAATTGCATGAAGCGATTGTATTCCTTCATATACGCCTTCTTGCTCTTCTCTGGCAGCAAACCAGCCTTCGCATTCTCAGCGCGTTCCTTAATCGTTTTTGGCGGCATTTTATTCCAACACTAAACACATCTACCAAACTGCATGAATATCCACCTTTTTCGCTCCAAAGAGACAAACATTGATCAACGACTTGCAAGCTTCACGCCATCTATCGATTGTTATTTTAGAGCTATTATATAAAATCGCGAATTTTGTAGGATATTTTTCCTGAAATAACGAAAAATTGTTCATATCACTCGGGCGATAAGGGTTTTCATCCTTCGGTCGATTATTCACTCGCCGCTGCGCGGCTCGTTTCATAAACTTTTGCCCGGCGGATGAAAAGATCCCCTTTATCGCCCTTGTGATATAAACTACTATTATAAAATAAGAGGAATTTGCTATATTTAAAATATAGTAAATTCGTTGAGTTAATACTATTCTATAAACAATATTCTTGATCTTAAGCTATTTTGAGCTATATCATCTAATCTTAAGCTAAATTTTCCCCAAAATAACAAAAAATTGTTCATATGACTTGCACGTCAGGGTTTTTCATCCCTGAGGGCGTAGTTTATGCGACGAGCCGCGCAGCGACGAGCGAAATAATAGCCCGGAGTCAAATTTTACATCGAAGCTCGCAAAGTTCAACCAGCGGGGCAATTTTTCATGCAATAGCGTGGTGGTAAGTGCACCAAGCAGCTGATTAGAAAGCACTCCATCGCGGGATATCCTAAAGTGATCGCCACGTTTTTGAAGCTCCCAGAACCCGCGACGTACACGGGGCATTATTACGACCTTACCTACTATTTCCACAATTTCATTTCCACGAACGTCACGAATGGCCACGAACATTGTGTTAAATAATAACACTGATTTATCATTTTCTAAATTATTCTTGATTTTACCATCTAATTGAATTTCATTGAAATCTTACAAATTCGTATCGTCAAAAAGTTTAAAAGTGTTTATTGATTTTTGCTGATGCTTACGTATTTTACTAGATATAATTAGTAGTATTGACCTCAATTCATCATATAAAACATGAATTAGAGGTTCATCTTTTTAAGGCATTTTGAAAAAACTTGTTCACTTTTTTAAATAACAAATAAAAATTCAGCTTATTAGTGTTCATCGAGAGGCTTTTCGGATTAATTGATAGGTACATAATTTAAAAAGTAATCTTTTGCTGCAACCCATTGATGCACCATTCTTTCAGCAGCCGTATGGCAAATTGGCATATTAGTATGGCATTATAAAATAATATACATATTATAATTATTATAAAGAACTAAATACATCATAAATAAGAAACATTTAAGCTGCCTTCAAATTATTTGCTTTTAATCTATTTCGAATACATTTCATTAGATGAGGAAGATCAGATAAGGCGTAAACTTTTCTTTCTTCATCTAATAAGGGATGTTGAAAATAATTACGTGCTTCCTTAAAACGCCAGTTACACCTAATTCCTTCCACATTTTCTTTTTTGTTGTTGCACCATTACTAACAATAGCATGTATCTTTAAACCGGCTTGTTCTAATAAGATAATAAATAGCTTTCAAAACCAATTTTGCAAGTAAGGAATCTTTTATTGGTCCTTGTCCAGTATTGGCTTTTTCATTTAAATTGGTTGCTTGTGGTTCATTTTCCCCAAAATCAATAAGACCGCTCTAAGTCATCGTAGTTTTTATGCGGACGGCTTCATATAAGCTTATTTGATCTAGTCTAGAAGAATTAAGCCATCTTTCTGAAAGTCTTCTATTTTCGATATTTTTTTTGTAACAATGAAAAACATTTATCGTCAAGCCAACATCGTTGAGACGCCATTGATAAATATTTTCTAATGGTGCGAGTACATGGTAACGGTAACACCTCATTGATCCTTAAAAAGTTATACACCAAGGGAGATCTCAAATTTATTAATAAACAAAATAAAATCGACTCCTTAATAGATTCCCTGTCGAATGAGCAACTTTTACAGCAGCTAAAATTTCAGTAAAAATGGTTTTTGCGAAAAAGATACTTTTAATGATTTTATTTTATCATTAATACTTGTCTCCTTCATATTGTAAAAGTCATTCTTGTTAGAATGACCTAAATCTTTCTAATACTTCAATTAAACAACTGGGAATTCTACTAAGTCTACTTCTTCTAAGTCAACGGGCTAAGGACCGGACTCTAGAAGCCCTAGGTTTGATCCCCAACTTTGTTGCAAATTGCCTCTCGAAAGGCAATGGCAAACCACCGAGTTTAATAATAACATATTAAATTGGTCACGACACTTCTGTTAAGAAGCAATACGACGAAGAAGAAATGTTAAAATACTAGATTTGCTTGTTACCAATTGCAAAAGCTACCAAATTCACAAAAGTATGGTTTCTATTTACCTTTATCAGTGTTTCCAGATACTACACACATACCACAGATATGCAATATTGCATATAAAGAAATAATAGATATATTTTGATTGATATTAAAGCAAAAATAAATTTATTTTTAAGTAAAATTAATAACATTGAATTAATATTAATTCTTTTTGCTTCTTGCGGCCCTCCCTTCGTCCCAATCTCCCGCACCGGACAGAATAGAGGTGATTTCTTTGCCTATATCAAAGTTTGTTTAATCTTTGCATAGGACCTGTATACCATCCAAACCAAATAAGTGCAATAAGTTAGTATTTTCAAATAGAAGAACATGGAAAAGGTACACTTACCTACTACTACTTCACATAATTTCAGCTTTTCAAAAGCCTTTTTGCTCTTTTTTCCCTTAAGGGAATAGTAGGTTATTGCCATATTCCTGATAAAAATGCGTTTTAGCATGTTTTTTAAAGTAACATTGATAGAATTTCTACCAACTATAGTAAGAATCTTCATCTACAATTATAAAAATATATCGTTATTACCAATTTTGCACAATTTTGCTCACCGGAGTTGAGTGCCTCTTCCAAACTATGCAAGCTCTCCTCGGAATCAATTGGTAGTAAAAATTCGGATACGCTTCTCCGACGTTTGAACGATCGATCGAGGACATAAACCGGCACGACAGTTTTGATATCGAAACAGTATTAGCATCTATTTGATTTTTTCTACAGTGCCGTTAACTCTCTGGATATTAATTACTTTTGTCAGTAGGATTACTGTTGTTAACTACTTCACTATCATCTGAGTTAACCACCTTATCATCGTCACTTTCATCCGTCGTTAACGAGCTAGTTAATTCAAATTTTTTGCAATACTTTTCTGCGTCTTTTAGCAAAACATAGATTTTTTGCAAACTGCTTTATAGTCTTTGAACCTCTTATTTGCTTTTGGCGGATCGCACCTTGCAATCCAAAGACTGAGATCTGTCTTCGACATTTTTTTTGGATAGACATACATAGTCTTCTCCTTGTTGGAGGCCCAACAAGACGGCACATAACCACATGTGCTTTCCTTCTCCCACAATATGATATCCTAAGATAGCGGCCCAATAATTAGGGCAATGTTTTTGTTGCATTTAAAACACGAAAAGTTGCAATAAAAACAAAAAAAGTTGCATTTATTATTTTTTGTTATTTCCGCCGTAAAATTAGGTGTTTACGTTCTGATTTCAGGTACTTAAAATGCCTTTTTACGTCCTAGGACGTTAAAAGGGGGGGGGCATAATTTTTTACGTCTTAGGACGTAAAAAGGGGGGAGTTATAAAATAAAACATAATATATTTACGCAAAAAATTATTTATTTGAATGAAAATGTTTAATTTTTATAACGCAATTTAAAAAAACGCACCTCTTGATTCGTCTGTGTTATCCCCTCTGTTGTTTGAAGAATGCGCCTGCGGCGCATTAACAATCTTCTGGGGGGAAGATGATGATGCAGATCCCAAAATTGTAGCTCCACATTGTGTTCATTTAAAAATTGTATGAACTTATCGTGTTCTTTCTTATATACAGTCTTCGATTTCCTAGGCAGCAACACTTCTTTTGCTTCTCTGGCGGCTTCTTCAATACTTTTATTTTCCATTTTTTTAACACAACCTTTCACCACGACGTTACAAATATAAATGACTTAAGCTGCATTCACATAGGGCATTCACTACTTTTAGCAAAAAGTACTACTTTTTCGCACTATTGTGAAGCAGTGCAGTGTAAGCGCTGGAATTCGGCAATTTTAAAAAGTCCGCAATTTGTTTAGGTATGCCTCCAATGGTGTTGACACCCACGTTTTGCCGACAGCATTTTCCTTTGCAATATCCAATAAAAAACGTCGAAGTTTCTAATCCCGACGGACGCAACGAAGAATATTTTTGAAAAATATCGAGGATATTCACATCTTTGAAATTGCCTTCGGTTATGGTAAATTCTCTCTTTGCGTAGGTTTTACTTGTTGGTATAAGGACTGTGACATAGGTATCGTTATTCTTAATATTTTTAATATCCAGGCTTGTGAGTTCTTCTCGGCGCAACGCACCGCAAATACCAATGATCATTGCCACCTGAAACAATGAAAGATCTTGTAAAATTAACGAAATAGTAAAATTTAATTACTTACCTTCATTAATCAAAACGTGTCATCGTCTGCCTCTTTCAAGAATTTTGACATATCATCGTGGGTAAACACCGCCAATTTTTTTGGGCAGTGCGTTTTGGACTTTGCCTTTAAAAACGCAATGATCGTCGGGTATTTTTTAATATCGATGTTGTCTTTTATCACTATCATCGATCGCAACATCGAATACCAGCTCCACAAAGTGGAGCTTATCACGGCCTTCGACCGTTGCTCAAAGTAAGCTAGTAAAGCTTCTTCGGTTATCTTTTTCACCCGTTTTTCCTTGCACCACGTGCTAAAATGCAGATATGCCTTTTCATATTTGCTTTGGATTTATGTGGAATTAGAGTTTGCATGGCTAATACCGCAGATTCCTCAACATCCGAGCACTCTGATAAGTCTGACATTTTTCAAATATTCTAAAAACGTATTTACATACACACTTTTTACGATAAACTTCATGATAAACTTCAATTCATCGATACCAAAGAGACAAACTTGACAAATGACTTGCAACCTTCACGCCGCCATCTATCGATAGTTATTTCAGAGCTATTACATTATATATGCGAAAAATCGGGAATTGGTTCTTTTTCGAAACATCATTAGACAAAATATTGTTCGATACTAGTGGAAAACTATTTCTCCACTCTAGGCTTTAAATTCACGAACTCGGCCTTCGGCCTCGATCGCAAAACTCAGCCATCTCAGTTTTCCTAACTAGTATCGAAAATAGCTATTTCACTGCCAATCTGGTGCCATTGTACAGTTTTGGTGGATTAATATTTCGCAATAATATAATCAAAGAACCAACTTTCAGATTTAAAGCAATGCGGTGGCATACCAGCCGGTTCAAATGAATTTAAAAATTCAATTGGATAATTCATTGTCTCATCTTGATTCATAACATTGTCAATTGATTTATATGTCGTGACTACACCTGGCAGTTTCGCTTAAATTTGAAAATTAATGGCATTGATATTAATGTTCTTCGGTGCTAAAATGGCGCGTTCTCTCAACCAATCATAATTTCTGTAATTCTGAAGAATATTCGGAAAAACACATTCAATCAATTCATCTATCGATTGCACAATTGTACAAAAATTGTTCGGTATAGCGATGAATCCGTTGGTACTGTCGATTTGTATTTTGCCATCACCAATTTCTAACAATTGTTTTGAAAACTCATGGGTAGCTAGATCATTTTGTAGGTGAATACGCATATTAATGTTCAGTGTCAATTTTTGTACATATCTCCAAAGAACTGATGACTTCAAATAGGCATTTATTTCATCAGCAGGAGTTGATCGAGGAATGACAGGCAATGTTTGACGAAAATCCCCTGACAGTATAATATTAAAACACCACCAAAAATTTTTGGCGGTTGATTACCACGTAAATCTTGCGTTGTTCGATTAAATGCTTTTACTGATTTTTATTTGCCATTGTACACTCATCCCATAAAATAATTGACGTTAATCGCAAAACTTTTGCCATAGCAGAATTTCTCGAAATATTGCAAGTTGGAGTTTCAATCACCTGTACATTCAATGGCAATTTTAATGCAGAGTGTGCGGTCCAACCACCTTCTAATAATGTAGCAGCAATTTCCGAAGATGCTAGTGCCAATGCAATTTTCTGTTCCGATCGAATAGTCGCTAAAATCAATGATATAACGAACTTTTTGCCTGTACCACCAGGTGTATCCAAGAAATATAATCTACCTCTATTATTGGAAACGGCTTGCATGATTGTGTCATATACATGTTTTTGCTGAATATTCAATTTGGTTATATTCGATTGTATAAATAAACGAAAATCATTATAATTGAATTCTCGCTTACGTTGCAATTCACGATCAAACAAATCATTCATCTCACGATTTGGTGCGGTCATACCCAATTGTACTAATGCTTTATTTGCAATGGTTAGACACATATCTTCAATTATTATCAAAGCTTCGTTGTACATTTCCAAGGTAATCAACATGATGACGCTTTTTTTGAAATTTGAATTTTTTCAAATTTAAACGTCTTAAAGAATCTGCTGGTTTCAAGCATCTATTTCTTGAAATTTTTACCTTTTTTCATTTCTCGGTCTTCAAATGCATCATTACAATATCGTTGGTCTTTCGATGGAACATTTGTCTTTTTAGTTTTTATATAATTATGAAGACAAACCGTTGCTTGAATTATTTTGTCAACATTTTCTGGATGAGAATTTATGATAAATTTGCCATCGTGCAATCAAAGCGCCGAAAACATTTTCAATTCCACGCCGACCTCTAAGCAAACGATAGTTGTAAATGTTCTCATGGTCTGATAAATACCGTCCACCGTAAGGACGCAAAAGATTTGTTTGAAAAGAAATGCTTCATTGCCAACAAACAAAGGTACTTCTTTTGTGGTGCCCGGTAAAGGTGCATCTAAAGTACCTTTTCTCAAATAGTATCCAAAAGATGATTTCCGTAGCACTCCACCATCACTTTGGCTGCCATATGCTCCTATATTTACATAATAGGTATGTAAAAAAATTATTTGCATCACATACTCCGAATAATGTAATGCTTATAAGTTTTCTTATAATTATAATATAAGGAGCCAGACTTATTTGGAGCTTTAATTTTAACATGCTTTTTATCGATTGCGCCCAGACAGTTTGGCAACTGCCACTTACGTGTATATTCATCAGAAATCCCGATCCAATCATCTTTCGATAGAGTAGGTATAAGTACCTTGGTTGTAAATTAGTCCACAAAGTCTCGCATGTTTCTCTGAATATTTTGCACACAGTTGATTTACCTAATCGAAAAGCAAATGCTATTGATTGTAGTGATTCCCCAGATGCCAATAATCTTACAGTTACGGCTAATCGACAATCAGTTGCGCAAGAAAGTGAAGTGAAGAAAGTGGCTGCTAGTAAACAGCAGTAAGAACAAACAGAAACGTAAGAACGGCTGAACAATAACGTGTTATAAAAATTAACGTGGGGCTAACACAGTCCCATGCTTTTATTGATGTTTTGAAGGATTTCTTGTTGCTGGTAGAAGACTATAGAAATTATTTTTTACTTTTCAGCTCATTTTTAAATATTTAATTATTTTTACTTTACCATACCGAATGGGAAAGTTATGTAATCGAAAAAAATTTTTTTTTCAGATTTTCACGGATTTATATTCCTTGAGGTCTAACGAGTTGAAAGAGACCCAACATCAAGAAATGTCTGTGTGTCTGTGTGTCTGTGTGTCTGTGTGGCTGTGTGTCTGTGTGTCTGTATGTCACTTAATTTTGTGTGCGCTCTAGCGCCCAAACTAATAGGAATTTCTCAACCAAATTTTATATTTAGTACTTTTATATTGAAACTTAGATTTGATTAGATTTTGGTTAAAATCGGTCCACGGAAACGTGAGATTGGGATAAATTAGTGACGCGATGAGTATGTTTGGTACTGTGGTCGGTAGAGGGCGACACCTAATAATGTCGCAAGTTATGTTATGGGCAACTGTCCAGATAAATCCACTCACCGAAAAATAATAGATCAAAATCAAGACCTGCCTCAAGTAGTGTGTCACGCAGCCGCGACAGATACTCCAAAAAGAAGAAGAAGCCGATTGGTGACGGACAGGTAAGTACCAATCTAACGGATAATTTTGTTAACCTCCCCCCACTAGAGGATTTAATTGGCTCCCAATTGGCGGGTGAGCTTGTCAACCTACCGATGGAGGTAGACGGGCAGATCATCCAATTGACAAACCATGAACTACCCGATCAAACACTCCCCTCTGCAAACACCGACAACCCCCGTAACACTCTCCCAGTCCATTCACCCCTCAGTCAGACGCCCCGTCAGGAATCCCCTTTGGCCGTTCCACTCAAAACTAGAATCCCTCCGTTAGTGCTGAGGGATACTGCTAAGTGGAAAAGCATAAAGGCTGAATTCGCGAGGCGCGGGATTCACTTTACAAAAGCCAAATTACTCGCTGGCGGACTGAGCATCACTCCCGCCAGCGAAAACGACTATAGGGCGATTTACAAGTACTTCGAGGAAGTACTTACTCCCGAAGAAGGAGGATGGTATTTCCACCAGTTGAGAGAGGAAAAGCCCCTAAAAGCAGTCATTAGGGGCATCCCCATCAACATAGACGCTAAAGAGGTCCAAGAGGACCTTATTGCTAAAGGTTACGACTGCACGGTGGGCAGGATGAGGAGCAGTCGGGGTAGGAGACCCCTTCCCCTCATCATGGTCACCATGCCTAAAACAACGACCTCCGCAAAAATCTTCAACGAGGATGTCGTTCACGACATACGCGTTAAGATTGAGGTTCCCCACGCAAAAACCAAGATTGGGCAGTGTCATCGCTGCCAATCTTTTGGCCACGCCCAGAGCTGCTGTAAGGCTACCCCCAGGTGCGTCAAGTGCCCAGGCCTGCACTGGACGGCCGAGTGCAGCAGACCCAAAGGTACGGCAACCTGCACTAACTGTGGTGGCGACCACCCAGCTAGTTACCAGGGCTGCAAATCGTACCCCAAAATGTGGAGAGTGCAAGCTCTCCCTCGACAAACTCCCTTCAACAGCCAACCGAGACACTCATACAGGCCGGTCACCAATGAACGTTCCTATGTTCAGGTGGCCCGGTCAAACCTTACCCAACCAGCTCCCTCCCAAAACGCCGAGGAGGCCCGATCAAGGCCCACCCAATCAGTCCTTTCTCAGAAACTATCCGAGGCTCCCAAAAAAGACAAGCCTTCCAACATCCCTCTTACAGAGGATAGCGGTAAATTCACCGCGTCCAAACGCGAAATAGTTAGGGTCACCCTAGAACTCATCAGGTTCGGAATGTCTTCCGAGGTGATCCAGGAAACCCTCGGACAGTTTGTCAGAGTCGTTTAACTTTTTTCCTGTCTTTCAGCCCACGCCATCGCTCATAAGATTTCATGACGACTACAATTCCCGCAGCCCTAAAAACCGTTTATTGGAACGCCAATGGGCTGACCAATGAGAAACGTTCCCTTCTGCAGATTTTTGCTGCCGACCATGACCTCGATCGTATTCAGACTCTGACTCCGAGGACGGCGTGTTCCAGTGAGGAGTGTTCACGCTGCCCCGGGGAGGTTACAAATATCCGTCATTGTCCTGTCCAATTAATCTTCTTCTTATTCAGCTTGTGTTTTTAATTTTTTTTTTCAGCGCTTATTGTTAGATTATTGTTGAGTTTGTAAATTGTAAAAAAAATTTTTTTTTTTATATTTTAATAAAAACGCTGTAGCAACGGCGCGACTGAGGCTCTGTTTGTAGAAGGGGCCCAAGGTAAGCACATCGCGCCGCCGCGGGCGCGGGGATTATCTCACGCGTGCGTGCACGCGTGGACAATTCGACGTTAGCCTCCGGCCCCGCAGTGCTTACCTTATAGCGCAATAATAAACAAGACACCGGCTCGACGCCGCTCCTCGGGTTTGAAATCCCTGTATAAAATTCTCAACGTCAGGTCTCAAAACCAGATGAAGGAGATAAGCGGGCTATCGCCCGCATCTGCTCCGCAGATGCCAAGTGTCAGCTACAGCTACAAAATAATAGCATCAAATCTTGCCATCAAGTTTTCGATAAAAAGAATGATCTTTGGAAAGTGACTCGATTCACCATCGTATGATGTCGCGCATTAACGATATTCCATCGGTCCACGGGAACGTGAGATTGGGAGTAAATTAGTGACGCGATGAGTATGTTTGGTACTGTGGTCGGTAGAGGGCGACACCTAATAATGTCGCAAGTTATGTTATGGGCAACTGTCTAGATAAATCCACTTACCGAGAGAAAAATTTATAACATCGAGTTATCGATAAAAGGAATGATCTTTGAAAGGTGACTTGGTATAGAGTGACAGCCGATAAAATTTTCGCACATGGGCACCAAATCATAGGGAGCGGCCAAAATCGTTAACTACGTTTTTGTATGGTAAAGTCATGTGATGGCCACATCTCTCATCCAGTGAGGCCGAAGGCCGAACAACCACATCCGACTCACATCCACTCGTTTACTAAATTTTTTTAATAAAAGCTATTTTTTTAAATATTTTTTTGTTTTCTCTTGGTTGACACTTTTTTTGTATTGTTTTATTGCTTTTAAAAGTATTCGCCTTTGAGATTAATTCACTTTTGCATACGTCGAAACCAAGCTGCAAAGCATTTTTTCCACTCAGGTATCCGCTGATACTTCAGAAACAGAAAATTTTCAAATGTTTTAACAGTTGCTTCTGATGACGAAAAATGCTCGCGACGGTGGTACTTTAAGGACCTTTACTTCATGAGTGGGTTTCACAACAGTGAGATTTTCAGAAAAAACAGAGGTGGGCGGTTCAGGAGTGATGGTTGTCCACTTAATTAATCTCTCCGCTGCTTGGGCTATGCTGATAAAATCCGATCTAGAATGAATAGGTGCGGTACCCATAGCCAAAGAAATTTGTTGTAACATATTTTTACGTATTAACCACAGTTGCTCTTCCTCTGCAGGCAGAGGAGAAACGCGTGAAAACTTAGTAAACATTGCTTCAATATAAGTGCGCACCGATTCTAGGGGTTGCTGATGGCAGGTGCGAATTTGATTCAGGTATTCCCTATTAAAATCGAGAGATAAAAACCGAATTTTTAACTTCTCAATCAATTGAGGCCAAGAAGTTACTTGTGGATTCAAACTTCGGTACCATATCAGAGCTTCCTCAGAAAAAAATTCAGCCGCTTTATAAAAAAGTTCGTTCTCGCTAACACCTCTACGCAAAGATAGCTCGCGAGCTTGCTCAATGAAGTCGAACACTTGCTGAAAATCTCCAGAACCGTTAAAAGTAAGGTTCTATTTATGCACTGCTACGCTACGTGTTCTTTATTAGATTTATTAATTAACAAACTTAGAAGATTTGCAAGGTTAGAATTATCTAGCAGGGATTTTACATCAGGTGACAAAGACATCTTGTTCATAAAAAAGTGTACGGGAATATAGATACAAAAAACTCAAGAAAAACACACAATTTACAGTAACAAGGAAAATTAAGTTTACAAATGTGGCCCCACGTTGGGCGCCAATGAAACAAAAACTGCGTAGTAATATTTATTGTATATTATTATAAAGTATTTGTTTGCATGTAATTTATGTTTGTTGTTCTTAGCTGGATATCCCAATAAGTGGAATGCTAAATTACACGACCGCGGCGCGATCGTCGTGGGCTTTAGTGGAACGCACTGTATATATCTAGTGTAGTGCTGGGCGATGTTCATCGATGTTTTCTAAACATCGATGTTACCCGACCGATGTTTGATATTTCGATGTTACAGGTAGATATGTAGCGTAGCCACTAAATAATTGCTTATTTTATTTGCTACACCGAAAAAATGATTTGGTAATAGTTAACAAATCTTATTTGGTGTAACATTACGGTTGGTATGAATACAGGGAACCAAATATAAGTTAACTATAACCAAATCATTTGTTTGAGGAATATCTTTACTGTAAACTTATATTTGTTAACTATTAACTTATGGGATCTTTACAATAGAATTATATTGTGTAACTATTAACTTATAGGACCGTTAAAAAAATAAAATATTAAGTTGACGCAGAATCAACTTTTTCTTTTAGGTTTCAATTATTATTTATTATTTATCATTTTAATTACATTTTTCTATTAATGCCCTTTGGATATGATGTTATAGCAGTGAATCTGAAAATTAAAAATTTCTTAACCTGACGAAGTATCGAACCTACGACGAATCCTTTGATTTTTGCGCGAGGCAACCACTGTAACCACTTACCTATGGAAGACATAGTACAAAATGTGTAGTTTTTAGGTATATTGTATAGTTTTTAAATTTATATCTAAAATAATATGACGTTTTGAAAAATTTCAAATCAATATAGAATTTTTAAATTTTTTTATTTAAACTTACAATGGTTCATTACAGTCAATATATTGACAATCGAGATTATGTATGTTAGCGTGAGCCAAAATATTTGTTAGAGTATTTTGAGATTCCTTTGTTTTTTTAAATAAATAAGTAAAAAATTAACTGAGTTGCTACAAAGTATAAATTTTATATTCATTTTAAAACTTCAATATTCAATTTCTTAAGTTCTTTGTATTATTTTAATAGTTTTGTTTACTCGTGTTAGTAATGTCCATTCTTCATTATATAAATTTTATATTTTCCTTCCATGCATCATTAGTCATTACAATCTTTTCTTCTTTGTAGAATATTATGTTTTTCTTTCACGTGTCGAACAATGACATTTTGTTTCATATTCATATGTAACAAAATCTTGGCTTAAGGGGTTTATGTTAAGCAATTAAAAATTGAAAAGAGGTTGCTTTATTTCGAGTATTTTTAATGTTTTTTCATATAGTGCAATAAAATTTTATTAGTTTTATGGGAAACAATTCAGAAACAATACCATATTCAAAGTTTAATAGTTTTTGTAGCACTGGGTTTAGGGGAGAAAGTAATTAAAATTAATGGGGTGGATGGTTTTTCTTACTTGATGGACAGTCAAGCGCCTAAGAGTTATGCTAACAATCTTACATGTTTGTAAAAATGTCCAAAATTTTCTTATATTTTTAGTGGGGGAACGGTTAAGTAATTTTATATATACAGGTAGTTATCAAAAATTAAGGGAGTTGAGTTCTGACAGTCGAGGGCTGTGAGTCAATCCATCCGACTCCAACCGCCCAAACTGCAACGATGTTTTTGTAAAATAAGCATCTTGTATGTTTGTGGTGTGTTGCAGACTGAAATTCGTTATCAGTTTCGTTCAAGTTTTTGAGAATAAAACTTAAGATACTCGTTCGCTTTATGCGGAAATAAAATCAATTAAGTTAATTCTTTTAAAAACACAAGTGTTTCGAATTAATTCAAATTTAAAATAAATCGGCAAATCAAAGTTAGTTAAAACTGTTGTGAAAATTTAAAAACTTTTATCGGAAGTGTTTGCATATTATTTAAAGTATCGTATGAAAAGAAAATTATTATAAGATAATTTTCCAAATATTATTTTATTAAATAACCGACAATATTCGGGAAATAATTAAAAATTATGTAATGCAACATTTATACAAACTTTCGTGAAGTTCAAAAATTGAAGTATTATTCAAAATTGCCTCCGAAATTGAGGGATGTGTTTAACAATGGTTAATTAATTTGAATGAAGTATTATACCGCCTACCGATTTTACCGATTTTAAAGAAAACCACCTTATATCATTTGTAATTTGGAGTTTCCAGAGATGAAAGAAAAATTCAAGTTCATCAAGTAGTAAGTGAAAAATATATTTTTATCGTCGAAAATACAGTGCGTGTTTTACTTTGATTTTTGTTTTGTTTTGTGTATTAATTTTAAAATTTTGTTCTATTAATATTAAATTTAGTTTAATAATTTCATTTTTAAGAATTATTATCTTTTAATTAAATCTATTGGGCCCAAAATTTATTATTATTAATTTTTAATTTTAAATATTAGAATTTAAACAACATTTATTTTTATTTATTTTATTTCTTTTTCTTCACATTATAAAATTTAATTTCATAACACACTGTACATATATAATTTGTTTATATTTATTTTTGTGTTTGTTTATTTTTATTATCTTTAATATATGTGTTATTTTGTTCTTACGTTTTTGTTTTCTTTGCATTTTGCAAACCATATTTTTAGGAAAGTCTCAACTGTAAGGAAATTTCAATTTACAAAATTTTATAAGGTGTGGTTATTTTCAAAAGTTACGTCGCGGATGAAAATTAGTCTGTCATCTAATTTAGTCAATCCGATGCAAATTTTATTAATATCTTATGACAGTGGCGCTCAACTAATTATTTTTTTTTATTTTAACATCTACCGCTACGACACCAATTTAAATCACCTGCGGCCCTACGACGAGCTACCGGACAATTTAATCTGTTGCAGGTGTCGTAGTGACGTATAAGATTGTAACAGATTTTTGACGCCCAACGTGTTAGGCCATGTAATTGTACTGACGCGACGTAGGCGATTTTTGTTATAAAGGTTGTTTGTTTTTACTCGGTTTGATTAATAATTTTGACTCTTACGTTTAGGAATTATGGTGCACGAACATATGTGGCCATTCTTATATTTATATGTCGATTCATGTAGTTTTGATATCGTACGTGTATGGCCTTCTTTAGTTGTTACTTATTGATGATAACGCGAATTATTTTTCAGCTTTAGTAACGATCATGTTAGGTTTCCTTTATCAATTTCTTTTATGTCAAAATTTTTATGTTTGTTAAAATTACATACCGACTCTTAATTTAGAAATTTTGTTGCAATTTATTTTGCAAAATAGCGAATTACCGATTTTGATTTTAAATATAATTTATTTTTGAGTTTGAATTTGTTGTTTAAGTCACAACTTATATTTATTTTAGTTTTTACATTCTCAAAAATTAATTATTGTTATGAGTACGTAACGCTCTATTTTATGATGTCTTTGACCCTTAGAGGGATTTTAACAATGAAGAACACATTGCATTGGTTACGGTGATTTAGAGGATTTTACGTTTAGTACGGATTGTATCGAATATATGTATTTCGGTCAGAATTTTCTTTATTACAAGAACCATTGTTGTGGAGTTCAAAATTGTTTATAAGAATTTTGTATTTTACGTTTGGTGCCGAATTTTATTTTTCGTGCAATTGCATTATTGAATGCCAACTATTATTTTTTTTTTTTGAGAAATTATAGATTGTTTAAGACAATTTTTTTTTAGATTACCTAATTATGACTTTTGTTTTTATCTAGTCCTGGACATGACTCGAAACTGTATCCATCTCGTAATTTAACAACTTTTTGCGAGATTTTAATATTAAGTTATCAATTGTTACGTTGATTTTGTTTAAGACCAAATTTAATTATGATTAACTATTCGCGTTTGCGTTAGTTTAAAATCCTGACTTTTGACAAATATTAAGTTTGCTCCAATTTTTTATTGTAGGGCCTTTTGCAGTGTTGCAATATTTTTTTATGATGATGCATTAATTTATGCGAATTTAACGCATTTATAATTTTTACCATCTTATATAAATGTACCTAGTATTTCCGAATTCACCTCTCTATTGTTTAGCGGTATAAAATTTTAGGTTCATTCCTTTTAGCGAATTTAGCTCACTATTGATGGGTGTACTGTGCAATTTTTTTTGTAGAATTCAAGAAAAATACCCACAATCCAGTTATAGAGACATAATTCAACAGTAGGCTGGATTTTATCTTTTTGTATTATTATTCAATTACGATTGGGTTTGTTTTTGGGAATTTATTTGACCATGTTATTGTCAAAATTTGGGAGAAGTTTTGATAAATTTCAATTTAGCTTCTTAGCATTTGTGAGGTTAATATTACTTCTTGACTCGGATGGAAGATAATATCTCTCTTATGTAGAATTCTTTTTGAAATTTTTCTGAACCAACCTGAATCTAGATGATGCAATTTATTTTCATTCAAGTAATTTTTTTTTTAAGATCAAGTTTAAATCACGTTCAAGTTAAGTTTAAGGAGTGTTTAGTTAGATACTATTTTATGCTAGAGCTCGAACTAGTGAGGACAGTAGTTATTTTGGATAAATTTCGCACCCTTACGTTTTATTGAATATTAAGTATTGACGTTTAAGTTTAGTGATCGATCTTATTGCGTATTTTGTAGGGCTGTCCAATACAGTCGCTTTTATCGAGACGATATTGCTTGAGACTTCATAAGGAAGAAGCATTTTAACCGAAAGGTGATCTATAAATTCTAGTTAATCACATTTCAATTCTCAAACTTGACCTCTGATAATTATGTCCTTATTATGATTTTAATGATTCACGGTGTAATCAAAACTTCAGTAATTTAGTATCGAATTGGTGAGAGCAGTAATTTTAACGTACGGTACGGTTTAATTTTATAGGTCAATCTACCAGATTGGACTTCAAGACTGTTCAACATAACGCCTCTCTCGTTTACGACAAAATGCTTTTGCATTTCTACTCAGTAGGATTTATTACGTTTTGGTTATTTACGTTTATCTGAAAATGTATACTTCTGATTTAAGATATAACATTTCATGTTACGGTTAGGTTACGTCCTCAATAGGACGTTAAACTATCTTATCGTTTAGTATCGTTTGTCATGACGTCAAATTATTATATAGTTCAGTCATTAATATGACTTTCAACTATCTTATCGTTTAGTAACGTTTGTTATGACGTTAAAATATCATATCATTCTATCATTGCTATGATGTTTAATTATCGTATCGTATCGTATTCATTTGACGTTAAATTATTGTATCGTCAGTCATAACGTTAGAACATCTTATCATTTTGTTCTTGATTTAACGTTAAACTATTCTATTATGAAAAATTTTTAATGTGACCCATTTTTGTTTTGTGAAACTGTGTTCTTTAGTCACAATTTTATTATTTTGGGTAAATAATAATTAAATTTTCGTTTAAGTTAGTTTTGATATATTATTTAAGTTAGTTTAGTTAGGGCTTGTAAATTTGATTGCCCCAATTTATTGAATCTTGGGTTGAGTTTTGGGAAATTTCAATAGGGAAATCTGCTATCTGTGGGACCAAATATTGCTTTCTGATCTCGGATGAAAGGGATATCTCTCGGGTATTGTGACCTATTGTTAATTTTTTTTAAATCAGCTTAGATTTAAATAAAGTTTTTTTTCTTATATATTTAACGATAATTTTTATTTTTTTTTGAGTTTTAGATAAGATTTAATGTTTCGTTTAGGTTAGTTTTGTATTTGATTTAAGTTAATTTTTCTTTTGTATTTCAGTTTAGTTTGTTTGCGTTCGGAGTCACTGGACAGCAAAATTTTAGGGTAATTTGCATTGTTACCATTTAAAAAATTTTTAATTAGTTTTCTTTTATTGTTTTTTTATCTAGTGGGGACTTATTGTTGAGATCAATTCGGGGAATTAATCTTCGACTAGAGGGGGTGTTAGAGTATTTTGAGATTCCTTTGTTTTTTTAAATAAATAAGTAAAAAATTAACTGAGTTGCTACAAAGTATAAATTTTATATTCATTTTAAAACTTCAATATTCAATTTCTTAAGTTCTTTGTATTATTTTAATAGTTTTGTTTACTCGTGTTAGTAATGTCCATTCTTCATTATATAAATTTTATATTTTCCTTCCATGCATCATTAGTCATTACAATCTTTTCTTCTTTGTAGAATATTATGTTTTTCTTTCACGTGTCGAACAATGACATTTTGTTTCATATTCATATGTAACAAAATCTTGGCTTAAGGGGTTTATGTTAAGCAATTAAAAATTGAAAAGAGGTTGCTTTATTTCGAGTATTTTTAATGTTTTTTCATATAGTGCAATAAAATTTTATTAGTTTTATGGGAAACAATTCAGAAACAATACCATATTCAAAGTTTAATAGTTTTTGTAGCACTGGGTTTAGGGGAGAAAGTAATTAAAATTAATGGGGTGGATGGTTTTTCTTACTTGATGGACAGTCAAGCGCCTAAGAGTTATGCTAACAATCTTACATGTTTGTAAAAATGTCCAAAATTTTCTTATATTTTTAGTGGGGGAACGGTTAAGTAATTTTATATATACAGGTAGTTATCAAAAATTAAGGGAGTTGAGTTCTGACAGTCGAGGGCTGTGAGTCAATCCATCCGACTCCAACCGCCCAAACTGCAACGATGTTTTTGTAAAATAAGCATCTTGTATGTTTGTGGTGTGTTGCAGACTGAAATTCGTTATCAGTTTCGTTCAAGTTTTTGAGAATAAAACTTAAGATACTCGTTCGCTTTATGCGGAAATAAAATCAATTAAGTTAATTCTTTTAAAAACACAAGTGTTTCGAATTAATTCAAATTTAAAATAAATCGGCAAATCAAAGTTAGTTAAAACTGTTGTGAAAATTTAAAAACTTTTATCGGAAGTGTTTGCATATTATTTAAAGTATCGTATGAAAAGAAAATTATTATAAGATAATTTTCCAAATATTATTTTATTAAATAACCGACAATATTCGGGAAATAATTAAAAATTATGTAATGCAACATTTATACAAACTTTCGTGAAGTTCAAAAATTGAAGTATTATTCAAAATTGCCTCCGAAATTGAGGGATGTGTTTAACAATGGTTAATTAATTTGAATGAAGTATTATACCGCCTACCGATTTTACCGATTTTAAAGAAAACCACCTTATATCATTTGTAATTTGGAGTTTCCAGAGATGAAAGAAAAATTCAAGTTCATCAAGTAGTAAGTGAAAAATATATTTTTATCGTCGAAAATACAGTGCGTGTTTTACTTTGATTTTTGTTTTGTTTTGTGTATTAATTTTAAAATTTTGTTCTATTAATATTAAATTTAGTTTAATAATTTCATTTTTAAGAATTATTATCTTTTAATTAAATCTATTGGGCCCAAAATTTATTATTATTAATTTTTAATTTTAAATATTAGAATTTAAACAACATTTATTTTTATTTATTTTATTTCTTTTTCTTCACATTCATTCATTCATTAAGCTTTTTACGTTCTAAGTAGAACATTGCTTTTCCCTTTTGGAAATTACAAATCCGATTAGCAAGGTGGATTAGTCCCCATATTACCTATTTCCGATAAATCAATATCTATTTCACCACGCCGTGTGGATGTCCACTGAAAGGTCGAGCTAAGAAATTCTGTATCGTCCGCGATTTGAACTCAGAATTTCCGCTCTGTACTCAACCAGCGGTCACATCACTCCACGGCTGTGGCTTTTCTTCACATTATAAAATTTAATTTCATAACACACTGTACATATATAATTTGTTTATATTTATTTTTGTGTTTGTTTATTTTTATTATCTTTAATATATGTGTTATTTTGTTCTTACGTTTTTGTTTTCTTTGCATTTTGCAAACCATATTTTTAGGAAAGTCTCAACTGTAAGGAAATTTCAATTTACAAAATTTTATAAGGTGTGGTTATTTTCAAAAGTTACGTCGCGGATGAAAATTAGTCTGTCATCTAATTTAGTCAATCCGATGCAAATTTTATTAATATCTTATGACAGTGGCGCTCAACTAATTATTTTTTTTTATTTTAACATCTACCGCTACGACACCAATTTAAATCACCTGCGGCCCTACGACGAGCTACCGGACAATTTAATCTGTTGCAGGTGTCGTAGTGACGTATAAGATTGTAACATATTTGCAATAAATGAAGCTAAAATAATATTCTTCTCGATTTTCTATATTTAGGTTCTTCTACTGTCTTCACACACACCTATGATAAACTGTGTTTTGATATAGTAATACTGTTATAGTTGATTACCAACCTAATAATACCAAATTAGGTTGGTATTACTTACTCAGCGCATTTATTTAAAATTATTAGTCAGGGCAGAGTATTTCATTAACGTCATATACAGGTCCGGGTCCAGGTTTAGTAATCCTCGCTTATTCTAACACGGCCTTCCTGCAATTGTCGCGTCCCCGTGACATTTTTTTTTTTTTGAATTTTGAATAACGCCATAAATAACTCGGCCCTAACGCCTTAAATAACTCGGCCGCAACGCCTTAAATAACTCGGACGCAACGCCTTAAATAACTCGGCCGCAACGCCTTAAATAACTCGGCCGCAACGCCTTAAATAATTCGGCCGCAACGCCTTAAATAATTCGGCCGCAACGCCTTAAATAACTCGGCCGCAACGCCTTAAATAACTCGGCCGCAACGCCTTAAATAATTCGGCCGCAACGCCATAAATAACTCGGCCGCAACGCCTTAAATAACTCGGCCGCAACGCCTTAAATAACTCGGCCGCAACGCCTTAAATAATTCGGCCGCAACGCCTTAAATAATTCGGCCGCAACGCCTTAAATAACTCGGCCGCAACGCCTTAAATAACTCGGCCGCAACGCCTTAAATAACTCGGCCGCAACGCCATAATAATTTGGTTCTACCGTCCGTAATAGTTATTTATGCACCAAGTCCTGAAAGTGCATCTTCTTGGCATGAGCGCGGAAAGTTATAGACTGAGGCGCAGACGAAGTCTATAACCACGCAAATGCCAAAAAGGCACCTTCAGGATAAAGCGCATAAACTATTTTATGTGTAATTGGAATGAAATGCACATTTTCTGCAAAAATGTACGATAATAATTTAACGAAATACGTATGTTGCTAAGCAATAAAATATTTAAAATTCACAAAATATGTCAAAAATATATGTCAAAGTGTACATTTTAGTAGGATTGCACATAAAACAATTGAGGTTTTGACATTTCTGTACTGTAAACAGCTACTTTCAGTATTGTTTTCTATATGTGAAAATGTACATTATAGTATAAATGTACTTACCAAAGAAAAGCAATGAATCAAATTGCTTCACTAGTCATATTTTCCTCAAAATTGTCTGTTAAACCAGCCTCTCAACTGTTCATAAGTAGCCTCTTTCACTAGTTTCTCCAACCTCCAAATACGCAACGTTCGTTAGCCAGCATTTCTATAATTTTGCTTAGTCCCAAAAACCTCCCGCTTAGTTTTCCAAATCTTACTGTTGCCAAATCCTATTTCCGCTTGCGCGATTCTTCCCTCAGAACATAAATGCATCCGACGTATATCAAGTTGCCAAACTTTTACCTTCATTAAGTACTGCTTCAATTCCGGTCAATATTGCAAACCATTCAATCTCCTTTCTGTTGTTCAACGCACTTTTCACTAGATCAGACAAGACTTTTATCACTGATTTTACCTGTCCGCCACCTCTGGGCACTCCCACATTTATAAGGTGCAATTCAACATCTTCTCGTTTAAAACAATTAACGAATTCCGATGAAGTGAAAATTTCCGCTTTATCAGTCATGACTGCCCCTGGATGCCAGCTCGTTTAAACAAAAAACCCAAAGTAACTATAGACTGTTTAGAAGTTTTGTTCTCTAAGAGAGCAAATATACGGATACTTCAGAAATGCGCCAATCACAACCAAGATTACGGTGCATTCACCAATATACAAAAATCATCCAACGCTCGGGACTCCACCTTTCCACTCTTCGTCCATTCCTGACAACACACTTATATCACTATCCAGTACATATCAAATTCGGGGTCTCATCATTGAGAACTACGCCAAGTTCAATCCATAATTTCCCATGACAACGCACAATCCGGGACGCCGAATCGTCTTCCAACCAATCAATCTACGCCAGGAATACAACTACTGTCTATCGACTTCTCTTCCAGGAGCTTGCACGGCGGTAGACTCAAAGTCAATTTTGCAATCTTCAGCTACAAGTTGAATTTCTTTACTATTATAAGACTTCTTTTGCTTCTTAATTTAGATTTCTTTCATTGCATGCTTCGGGTTTTCTGAATATTTACAGTCTTTCTTTGAATAACCTATTTTTTTTTTACAGTTGAAACACTTTTTTGATAATTTCCGTTTTTCTCATACGATTCCATAGTATCTAGCTTGAGTTGTTTTGGTACTCTTCGATGATCATCTTTGATTTCGCTATCATATTGTCGAAGTAAAGCTTTAAGATCTTGTTGATTCTTTGGTACATTTATTCGTATTCTTTGTCGAATAATATCGTTATTTATTCCACCAATGGAACGTATTACTTTCTGCCATTCCAGTTGAGGTTGGTACTACGTATTTTCTCTATTCCGTATTCACATAAACTAACAAGGTTTGAACTTTCTATATTAGCTGCCTTGTTTAGCTTCGTGTGCCATGTTTCTTGTTTGGGGAACGTTATTCAAAAGTCATACACAAATTATTCCAACTCCTATCAAATGGTTTCCATCCATCGAAAAACTTTTATTTTTCATTTTCTCGTAGAGCGTCTCCCTCTTTCAATATCATAATGAAATCGGATATTTTAGTTCGTTTCTTTAAATCGTTTATTTGTTCAATCCATTATTCATCAATCAAAAATTTGCTATTAACGGCATCGTGCGTTTGTTCTAAGTCCATCGGATATCCGTCCGGATTTTGAATTGCATTTTGGGAATCTTCTGTATTTTGATTCATTTTAAACCAAACGAGAGAAAAAATAAAACACAAAACCAACAAAAACAAAAAAAACACGACAAAAAAAAAACTTATCCGTTTGCAGTTAAACGTTGGTTCGAATCCCACTTCTGATGTTAGCGTGAGCCAAAATATTTGCAATAAATGAAGCTAAAATAATATTCTTCTCGATTTTCTATATTTAGGTTCTTCTACTGTCTTCACACACACCTATGATAAACTGTGTTTTGATATAGTAATACTGTTATAGTTGATTACCAACCTAATAATACCAAATTAGGTTGGTATTACTTACTCAGCGCATTTATTTAAAATTATTAGTCAGGGCAGAGTATTTCATTAACGTCATATACAGGTCCGGGTCCAGGTTTAGTAATCCTCGCTTATTCTAACATGTATAAATTAAATACAAAATTTAAAATGGCCGAATAACAGGGTGTCCACCCGTTTAAATTCAAAAAATTATTTTTTATATAATTACACGTGGTTACCACAAACAAGATTTGTTAATAGTTAACAAATCATTTGTTCCCGCACTAATTTTCAACCAGGTATAATTTACCGTAAATTATACCTGGTTGACACAAACAAGATTTGTTAATAGTTAACAAATCATTTGTTCCTTAGAATTCGTATTGGTTTTTAAAAAAATATTTGTTAATATTAACACAATATGCCCAAACATGGTAAAATGTTGAGACAACTTTATCAATAATTTTATAATATACTTATCGCAATATATTGTGGTGAAACGAACCCAATAATTTTTATTTATTTAAAATTTTATTATTTATTCATAATTTTAAAAAAGAAGGAAAGCAGCAATTTTAATTTTATTTGCCGTCATTAAAGAAAATTTTTTAAATATTTTAAACGTAATTGAAATTTATACAAGAGGAAGGGAAAGGTTTGTTCTTTTTAACACGACTGTTACACAAATTTTATTAAAGACCATTTACTGTGTGTGTTAGAAAGAGAGCAAAAGATTGTTCCTGGATTATTGTTAAAAATAGAGTGGGACTCTGGAAGACGTGATTGGTTGAAGTGCCGTTGGGAAGGGAACAATAATGTAAACAACAAAAAATTATAGAGGAAGTGACTTTTGGTCAGTTACCTTTCACCTTTTGGGTAACAAAGTTGAGCTTTGTTTGTGAAGTGGCTAACGACCACGAACCAATTAAAAGTTTTCTTAATAAAAAGTGCGATCGTACAAGAAAGAAAAACCTAGGAAGGAGATTCCTGGAGCCACAAGTATCATCATAAGAATCCAGAATTCAACAAAAAGGGTGAGCGTTTTACTTCCAACTTCCATACATCAGCGTTCCACACAACAAAACCAACACGACGGCAGTTTAACGAGAATTTTTTTAATTTAATTTGTAAAATTTCGTATTTCAATTTGTTTGTAATTTTATTCGTAGAGGCATTAGTATTAATTTTTCATTTTTTACACTTGACACTGAGAATTGGTAATAAAAACAACTGTAGTAGAAATTTGAAGATCATAAATGACAGGGTGTTTTTGTTACCAATTCAACACACCTGTTTTTACATCAACCTTCGGCCAATTTGTGGCAATAACCGAAAATTTCAATTACGTTTTTATTTGTTTTTCATACACGATTTTGTTTAATTTTTAAAATAGAGTTTTGCATATTTAATTTAGTGTTTTCCTTTTTCTTTAAAATTTTCAAAAGCCAGAACCACCCCAAGAGTGGAGCATTAAATTCATCTCAAGCTCACCGTAGAAAGAGTAGTCGAGGCAATTTAAAAAGATAGGTAGGTAGCAAAATTTTTGCACGCAAACCACCATAATATATTAATATACCGAGTGTTATATTAAACAAATTACCTCAAACAAATATATTTGTTTATAGATAACAATCTCTTTTCTCAGTGTAATTTTGTAATTTGTTGCGTTTATTAATATTCATAAATAAATTTTCTGTTATAATAGTGTTTTTCCTGATTTATTTAAACTAATATGCAATAACATCGATGTCACGAAAACATCTATGTTTTGCAAGCGATGTTATGCTCACATCGTCGTCCAGGTTCGATGTCGACATCGATGTTCAACATCGATGTTTTGTATCGATGTCCCAGCACTATCGATTTTTTTTACAATTTAAAGATTCTTTATTGATTTTAAATAAAACAGATTATTGGTCCATTCGACGCATAGCGCCTGTTAGAGTATTTTGAGTCTTATCGACATTTCAATTTATTTTACCAATTTTTTTTAAATAACATTGTTTTTGAGTATGAAACCACATTTTTTTTGTTCATTGTATAATTTTATATTTTGCTTTCATGCGTTAATACAGTCAATTCTTCATTGTATTATTTTATAGTTTTCGAAGCACATTAGGTGTATGGGAAAATTTTTGTTCCTATGTAATATGATATTTTGTTAAATAATGTCTTGGTCTTCGAAAACTACACATAAAATTTTAATTTCGAATCGGATAATTCTAAAAATTAGACCAAATCAAAAGCTTAAGGCAGTTAAAATTTTATAGTTTTTCGACTCGTGAAGTAAATTAAAAACTTGTTTCTAGACTCCCCTCAGGAATGAATGTATTTTACAAATTTTATACATATACGGAAACCACTAAAAAGATAGGGAATTGAGTTCTGACAGTTGAGGGCTGTGAGTCGATTGATCCGACTCCAACCGCCCAAACTGCAACGATGTTTGTTGTAAAATAAGCATCTTGTAAGTTTGTGGTGTGTTGAAGACTGAAATTCGTCATCAGTTTTGTTTTGTTTTATTGTAAAAATTAAGTTTTGTGTAACAGTTAGGATAAATTCAAGTTACGTATCGTATCGTGTAACGCAGCAGGATGGTTGGTTTTGTAAAACTCGAATATAGACTTTCCAATAAATTAAAGTTATGTAACGTATCGTAAAACTCAATTAAGGGTATTAGGCAATGGAAAAATCAATATATTTTTTATTACATTTTCTAAAAGTACTATCCTTCCCGAACAGGATACCGTTTGGTTCATATCGAAATTCGTAAAATTGTTGATTAGGTAAGTAAAAAGGTGGCAGTGCGTGGACTTGATTTCCGTCTGCCGCTGGTAGTCGAGCAGAGCCCCCTGGGGGGGGGGGGGCTCTAAATGTTACAATCTGAGTTCTTTATCGTAAAAATTTAATATAATTAAATAGGACATTTTAAAATATATAAAATTTGATAATTTAAAGATTTTTGTAAAATTCAAATACTTTGACAAATATGGAACAAATCGTAGGCATCTGCATCATTGCATTTTCAGAAGGTTTAAAACCAAAATATCGTGGTACATAGAAATGTCCAGCTATCGTTGGAATTGCGGATTGGTTTTTACTTTATTACAAAAAAAAATATTTAAAAAAGTCAGTTTGGAGTTGTTCACATTGAGATCAACATTATCATGATATTGCAATTTCATTTTATTTTACCTGTAGTCCACTAATAAAATTATAATTTTCAAAAACGCACTGATACCGAAGCACTACTAGAAACATCATTCTTTGCTGTTGGATATTTTTAAGGGAGATAAATTTAAGTAAAATCACTTTAATTGATAAATAAACTTTAAACTCGTTTTTCTCGACTTTTCATTTTCGTTTGGTTTTGCCTTGATTCCAAGAAAACGGAGGTCTCTGGTGACTTGAAAAAAATGGAGGATACGTAAAACATGTATAATTTCGGACTAAACCTCCAAAATAATCCATAAAAATTCGAGATTTCCCAAAAAAATTAAAAAGTCACGATTTTTCTGTTCACTTACAAAAAACTCACATTTTTATCGTAAAAATCGCGTTTTTTTGTCTATAAGTTTATTAATTCCATTTCAATCGTTGTGATTTTAGGTTTAGTCTGAAACTACATATCTTGCGAAAAGAAAGACTATCTGCAGACCCAAAAAAAATTTTGTTTTAGTACGATAGTAGGGAAAAATGGAAAATAAACGTGTAAATACGCCACAGATTGTACCGCCATTTTGTAAGCTTTTATGAACTCCATGGTAGAATTTTTTTTATCATTTATATATCAATAAGTATTACTTAAAATAACACATGTGTATCTGCTTTCTTTCTATGTTAAAATTAAGAAAAACCAAAGCGCCGATTTCGCCAATAACCATTGCCTAATACCTTTAAGTTAACGAACATTATGGTGAAATTATTCACATACTCCATGTTAGGAGGATTTAAACTTTTATGGAATTTTATGGAAATTCAGTTCTTTGGGGATTACCAAATGCTTTGAAGATGTTTTAACATTATCAAGTCGTCATTTCAGTACAAAGTTCCATGATACATCGAGAACTTCAATACATGATACAGTTGTGAGTACATTTTAAGTTTTAACATTATAGTTTTGGTTTTGTTTGTGAAGTGTTTTTACTGGCTATTGTTTTTTTTGTCGTTAAGTTTAAGTTAAGAAATTATCCAAATTAAGTTTACTAACGAATTTAGTATTTTTCTTTTCTTTAATAAACAAATAAATTTGATATCAATTAAATTAATTGTAACGAAAAGTTAACTTAAAATTTCAAATTAAGATATTATAGTAATTTTAGTATAGCTATTTTCGATACTAGTTAGGAAAACTAAGATTTTTCCATTCGAGGCTGAGTTTTGCGCACGAGGCCGAAGGCCGAGTTCGTGAACATAAAGCCGAGATTATATTCGAAAAGTTCTCGAAAATAGCTATTTAAGTTTATTATATTTTTTTTTGAGTTTGGGCCAAACATTTAAATTCATTTTAATTTTTAAGAAATGCAGGTGTTACCTGTGAATTTATAAATTTTGTAGAAATCTACGATTTTATATATTTTTTTATTTAATTTTCATTAAATTATATTATTTTGTTAATTATGTATTTGTGTTTTTTTTTTGGCTGTTTAGTCAAAATAATTTTATGTTTCAGCATTGTAAAAGGTCTCGATACCATGGATCTGTAACTGAAATGAACCAGTTAATTAATTATTTTTTTTATCATGTTTGTTTTTCGGTTGTTTAGTAAAGTAGCCCGTCATCTACCTAATTAAATTAGCAATAAAAAACAACTTAAGTCTTTTCCGTGTTATTGACGGTGGCGCTCTTAACCATTCTCTCTTTTTAATATAAAATGTCACTTTTACGTTAGCTCGACCTCATCCAAATTTAGTAAAATAACTCACGACTGAGTGGCTGGCAAAAACATCTGTTAGGATGAGTGTCGTAGTGACCATTTGTAGTGTAACACGCCGTTTAGACCAATATTATAAGTATATTTACAATAAGGGGCTCCTGTTGGTACTTATCCCCCATTACTAAACGTGGAACCTACGCAGAGGTTTTTTGGAAATTCTTGTTTCTTCGGTCATGTAATTTTCGTTTGTTTTGTGGCGTCGTTTCGTGTTAAGTGATTAGAAAAGTAAGAACAAAAAACCAACTTACAACAATTTGGGAGACAAAACAGAATAAAATAATAATAACAATTAAGAGACTAAATAACAATTAAAAACTAAATAACAACAAATAAATATATAAATAAATAAATAACAAACAAAAAAAACCATAACAATGTATGGAGGAAATGCTTTCATAACGCTTTAGCGTGGAATGCTACCGGTTTTCACTTGCGACATCCCAAGGTTCAGGTATTACCCGTCCATTGACGTGGCTGCTCCAGAGTACATTAGTCAGAAGTAGTCGTATGCGTCTTAAAGGAAGGAAGATTTTGAAATGGAAGCAAGTATTTGCGTCTGGTGTTGTCTTGTGTCATGTGTTTTGTGAGTGTATTGTATTTGCGCTTTGTAGAATTTCTTGGATAGACGCGTGATGTGGTCCCCGAGAAATTCTACTTGTGTGTCGTCATGTAGTGTAGTCAGTCTGGTGTACCGGTCTGCTCACGTGGCGAGTCGGAGGCATTTGTTTTGAAAAACCTGCAAAGGTCGAAGTCGTATCTTAGACACGTTCGCCCAAGCAGGACAAGCGTACGTTATTATCGATCTCAAGATGACTTTGTATAACGCACGCTTGTTTTCGGAAGTCATAACCTCGCTTTTCATGCGCGAGTAAAGTTTGTGCATTGCTGCATAGGAGAGTTGTCGTCTGTTTTTTAAGTGTGTGTCAAAGTTGAGTCGGAAGTCCATCGTGACTCCCAGGTATTTTACGTGTGTTTTTGGTATTATTGTGTGTCCATCCATCGTAAATTTCTGGAAGACCCGGTGATTCGTACGCTTTCGGGCGAAGACTATTGTCTCCGTCTTACCGGCGTTCAGCCGGATCTTCCATTTGTCACAATATTTTTTAATTATGTCGATGTGTATTTGTGTCGGTTTTGTGGCTACCTGCGCGCTGAATGAATGTGCGTAGATAGCCATGTCGTCCGCAAACATTCCCAAATTAGTTTTTGGGAATGATGGGGTGTCGTTTATGTAAATGTTAAATAGTGTGGGTGCTAGTACGGAGCCTTAGGGAACTCCAACGTGTATGTGCTTTGTTGTGGAGATAGTGTTGTTTACCCTGACTGCAATCGATCTGTCTGTTAAGTATGAAAGTATTAATTTAATTAAGTAATTACTGAATCCATATTCTAACATTTTATATATCAATCCGTCAATCCAAATTCTGTCGAAGGCTTTTGCTTTGTCTTTGTTAAAGTTGTCTATCACGTCCTTCACAATTCGGGTCACCTTTTATTTTTAAAAATTTTGTTCTCAATTTTGTCCGGGCCTGGAGCCTTGTTTGTCGGTAGTGTTTTAAGTATGTGTTGTATTTTGTGGGTGAAGTCATGTAAGTGGCGTATTGTTTTGTGGGTATGTTGTAGGTTTGGCTTGAGAATTCTTTCACGGTGTCTTTTATGTGTATGTGTTCGGGTGTGTCGGTCATGTCGTCTAGTGAGTGTACTTGTTGGAATGTGTTTGCTAAGAGTTCTGCCTTTTCGGCGTCCGTCATGGCCGTGTTTGTGTTCGAGTTGTCCTGCAGAGCCGGGATTGGCTTAGAGGGTTTTCGTAAAAGTTTTGTAAATTTGTATAATGTGTTGTCTTTGGTATTCAGGGACTTCGGTAGATCTTCCCAGGTTTTGTTTTTGTGTGTTTTGATTTTGTCCTGTACTAATCGGTTTAAGTCCGTCTTGTTCTGTCTGTGTCGAACGTCCCCGGTTTGTTGCCACAATTTGCGACACCGGTTTCGTTGCGTGATTATGTTTTGTATGTCCTCTGGGAAGACGTCCCTGGTGTTTTCTTTAGTGTACGTTTTGGAATTCTCAGCCTTAGCCGTGTTAATGTGTTTTGTAAGTGTGTCGATTTCCTTGTCTAGTGTTTCCCTGTCTGTGATGTTATTGTTTATGGTAATGAGGTGGTCAAGCCTTCGACGAAATTTGGACCAATCGGTATTTTTGTAAAGTTGGCCCATAGTTTCAAAGTCGCTATAATTATCCATAATAACACTATATTTTAGTCAGTTTGATTTTTTTTTGCAATTTTAGTGACTGATTGTGCTTATTACTGTTCCAGCAATTATTTTAGTTATTAAAAAAATTTAATTTTTAATTAATATTTTTTTTTTATTTTTTGGTTTTTTATCTTTTTTTTGTTTTATTTCAAATAAATTTTTTTCTAAAGATCTTTTAAAAGCAAATTAATATTAAAAAAAATACAAATCTATCCATTTTTTAAAATAAAGGTTACTTTTATGAATTTTGACAAATTTTCCAATATTTGATAGTAAATATTTCGGAAACGGTAGAATTATTTTAAAAAATGATTATAGAATCTTATTTTGTTAGTTATTATACAACACAAAATTCATATATGAGCGACTAATATCCTTACAATTAGTTTAAAACAGTTTTTCATCTATACTGAAAAATCTTAAAAATGGATATAGCCACCTTTGATTTTATACCCCTCATTTATGCCTATTGTTTTCATGCCAAAAAAGAGGAAGTCCGTAGCTCGTACAAGGATTCCTTCCAGTTTTTTCTTAATTCAGTAGATGGCGGTGCTATTTTGAGGTAAGATGGCGACGGCTACCATTTTAAAGCCACATCTCTCTTTAGTTGGCTAAATGCTTAGACCATTTAAACTTATAGACACGCCGCTTACTATCCCTCCTTGAACACAAACTGAAGCAAAATAACTTCGAGCTCGTGACGTCAGTGGCCGAGTAAATTCAACTGTAAGCATAGGCGTAAATGAAGAAAATCGTTTATTTTAATTCACAAAAAACTTAAATCTTGATATTTGAAGAATATTAGAATAAGAAAATCACAATTTTCATACTTGAAGAATATTGGTAAAACAAAATCTGAATATAAATCTAGAAATTGCGTTTATTATCGTACCTCGAATACTATAACTATTAAATTTTTTAAAGACAATTCAATTCCATTTTCTTTTTACTAAATTCAAAAATAAAGCTCAAATTAATTTTCATGGTTTTTTTCATTTTCAATGGTTTCACAGAAATCATCTACTAAATAGTCCGAACAAACACTAAAAATTTGGTTTGGATAGGTGAGCCCGTTTTTGAGTTATAAAATTACAACGAAAAGTTGCATTGATTTTTATATATTGTCGTGAAACGACGTTAAAAAAAATCATTGTTTTTAATGAAGTTGAGTCGAAATTAATAGTTTTTGTTTTCTTTTCAAATTTTTAAGTTAATTTTTACGATTTATCATAGAGACGCTCGTACGAAGGTTTACTGTAACTCTTAACACGAACAAAGAAAATTTTATTTTATTTGAAAACATTTAAAATTGGAATTTATTTTGTATTGTGAACTATTAAAAGTTTTAAAAGTGTGAGCGCGTGATAAGAATGGTTGATGGGGCGCGAGAACAAATGTTATCAAGAATTAACGAAAGAAAGACAAAAATTTAAAAGCGAATCAATCGACTGAGTGTCGTAAGAAAGCGAACATTTGAGCCATTTTGGTTGAGTTATTTTTGGCCGCCGAAAAAGGCGTAAATTTGAGTGTTTTGACCGGTGAGATCGTCTTTGGTCTTGTGAGGACCAGAATTTTGTGAAGATTGGATTGGCGTTAATTTTTGATGATCAAGAGTTCTTTGGTCAACGATTTGGAATTTGAATTTGTACATGAATTTGGTCAATGGTTCGACATTCCTGCATATGGAACGAGGAGCGTCAATTGTATGGAATTTACAAGGTATTTAAAAACTCAAATAAAAGTTATTTAACATTTTGATAAAATTTTTGCGTTAAGTGTGATATTAAAGTTTTTGTGGCGCCGATAAACTTCATCGCTAATAGCTTGAATAATTTATTTCACATAATTTTTGTAAATATTATAAACTTTTTGCGAACACGAATACACCGTAGTTTGTACGAATGCGTTATTTTGCTATTCTCGATTGTTAAAATTTTTCAATTACAATAGCGCATTCGTATTTGCTAACACCAATTACACCATACGCTTTCAAAACTCAAATCTGTGAGTTCAAAAGGGGTCTTTTTGATAAATTTTTATTAGATTTTTGAATAAAATTACAATTTTATAATTATGTTTATTAATTACGACTTGATTCATTTTTTTTGACGCTCAACGTTATATTTTTGACTTTTCGACTTGGTAATTTCATTTTCATCTGATGCCCACCTACCCTGAGAAAGATTTTTCGAGCGTTCCCATTTTAGAGAGCTGCCGGCGCACTTTTGAGAGGTGTCTTGCCAAGAACACTTCAATATATAGAAAAGTTTCTTTTTATATAAAAGTTTCATGAAATTGGGGGCGAATGTAGCGGTTTAGCTTCAAACCTACAAAAATAAATCATATTTACTCAAACATTTATCGGATCATCTGCTATCTACCAATTTACAAATTTCATTTTATAAGTAGATTTTATTTGTAGAAATAGTAAAAAAGCTGAATTGAGAGAGAGAAAGAGAGCAATAGAATTAGAAAAAAGAAATTGAAGAAAAAAATACTAAATGGCAGAATCCGGAAATAAATTTAATAACGTACCCAGGAACAACTGCAACAATACTAGCGATAGAAAAGAATTGGAAAGAAACCAACCTAATCAACACCGAAACGGTAATAACTGTAATGGAAATGATCGTCTTGGTAATGGTTTTTCAAATAATACCAAGCAAGGTTCTAACTTACCTCGTAATGATACATCTCAGAACAGAGAAAGGAATTTGGCTCCAAAAGGTGAAATGGTAAACCAACATGCTCAAAATCGTCCTGGAAGTTCTTCACGAACGAACACCGTCAGCCAGAATAACTCCCATAACCAAAATCGTAATTTGCCCCAAAGACTCTCAAATGTACAATATGGCCAAAATCGTGGCAATTACAATTATCTTTCTGGTCAAAACCAACGCAGAGATCCTATAATAATATGATATGACCATGAATAAAGATCCTAACATGAATAGAGACCGTAGCATGCATAGAGATCCCAACACGAATAAAGACCGTAGCATGAATAGAAATCCAAACGCTAATAGAAACCATAGCATGAATAGAGATCCTAACGTTATTAGAAGCCGTAGCATGCATAGAGATTCTAACACGAATAAAAACCATAGCATGAATAGAGATCCCAATACGAATAGAGACCGTAGCATGAATGGAAATCGTAGTCATTATCGTAATGATAATAACCGAAATGAACATTATCGTGATAACTCAAATTACAATAGAAATACTTATCATCAAAGAAGTAATGATTCGTCAAACCATGGACGTCGAAACGCGCCCGAAAGTTCTAAGAACAATGAGCAAAGAAACGACTTTTGCCAAGGAAACGAAAGGAGGAACGAAGCTGGCCGCAGTAATAATCAGGATTGGACGGTTCCATTACCCAGAAATGAACGCATTGAACTTGCTTTATTTGGTTCCAAGAAGAGCAGTGCTCGAGTTAATTTTAACAAATACGATGATATTCCAGTCAATGCTAAAGGAACAAACGTTCCCGATCCCATTAAAACTTTCAACGATGTCAAGCTGACCGAAATAATTCATAGTAACATAAAATTGGCAGGCTATGAAGTTCCCACGCCTGTACAAAAGTACGCAATTCCTATGGTTATAGCTAAACGTGATTTAATGGCTTGCTCCCAAACTGGATCCGGAAAAACTGCCGCTTTTTTGATTCCAATTTTAAATCGAATCTATGAACAAGGTCCGCCACAAAGCACAAGCGAAAATCGTAGTATTGGTACCAAGCACAAGCCAGTTGGTTTAGTTTTAGCCCCTACCCGTGAATTGGCAACACAAATCTACGACGAAAGCAAGAAGTTTGCTTACCGCGCTCGCGTGAGATCATGTGTTGCATATGGTGGAGCTAGCATCGCAGATCAATTCAGGGATTTAGACAGAGGATGTCATTTTTTGGTAGCCACTCCTGGTCGTTTAATCGAATTAATCGATCGTGGTAAAATTGGATTAGAGAATTGTCGATATGTAGTTCTCGACGAAGCTGATCGTATGCTCGACATCGGTTTCGAATCACAAATTCGAAAAATTATGCAGAATGAAAAAATGCCCAAAACCGGAGACCGTCAAACTCTTATGTTCTCTGCCACCTTTCCATCTCACATCCAGAGGTTAGCACGGGAGTTTTTGGATAATTTTATCTTCTTAACCGTCGGTCGTGTAAGATCAATTTCTGAAAATATCACCCAGAGTGTTATTTGGATTGATGATCGTGACAAGAATTTGTGTTTAATTGATATTTTGAATAGTAGAAATAAGAAACCTTTGGCGGAATTTCTGACACTTGTGTTTGTGGAATCTAAGAAACGTGCTGATGATTTGCAGAAATTTTTGTATGATAAAGGTTTTTCCGTGTCGTCTATTCATGGTGATCGCTCGCAAAGAGAACGCGAAGAAGCGTTGAGTCAATTTAGGTCGGGTAGAAAACCAATTCTTGTTGCTACCGCTGTTGCTTCTAGAGGCATTGACAATCCTAATGTTAAACATGTGATTAATTACGATCTGCCTTCTGATATTGACGAATACCTTCATAGAATTGGACGTACTGGACGTGCTGGAAGTGTAGGTGTCTCTACATCATTTTTCACTCAAAGAAATAACGATTTGAAAGACGCCATGGCCAAAGTTTTAAGTGATGCCAAACAAGTCGTTCCTTCGTTTTTAAGACATCGTGACGCTTCGCGTTGTCGGTACTAGGAATAGTTTTGATTGAGTTTGATCTTTGTATTGAACTAGATTTTCATAAATCTTTAAAAGTTGTAAAAAAATTTTGTGTTACCTATCTAAAATTTTAAATAAAAAAAAATAAAAAAAAAAATAAAAAACATTAGAAAAAAAATATGAAATACCTAAATAAATAAATATGATATTACCTATAGGTTGACAATTATAATACAGGATTGGGATGACATGATATATAAAATTAAATAAAACACAGAACATCAACACACGCGGAACTTCCTCTTCATAAGGGGCGGTCCATCTAGCCATAGAAATTGAAGCTTCTTGTCGTAATAGACTTCAATAATTTATGTTTCTTTTTGACTAAAGTTTTGTCAGTAAGATCGTATCTTCCAACGCCTCGAATTATTAGCTCGTTTTCGTGCTTTGAGCAGTTCTTCAGTAGCTTGTCGGTACTTTGTTTAATAAAGTCTCCGACAAAGTCGATTAGGTTATCCTCGTGCATATGGTCCACGGTTGTGTATCTAGGATAGTCATTGATGATTCTGAGGAACTTATTTTGCGCACGCTGTACTGCAATCAAATTGCTTTTAGCAGCAGTTCCCCAGATCCCAGGTAGCACACTATGTTGGCGCAATATTGGTGCAATATTGGGAAATCAATATTGCCCCAATATTGAAGTGTTAAACTTTTCCAATTTTCAATATTGACAAATTTTCAATATTGGGGCAATATTGATTTTCAATATTGCCCCAATATTGGAAAAGTTTAACATCTCGATATTGGGGCAATATTGAAAATCAATGTTGCCCCAATATTGAAAATCAATATTGCCCCAATATCGAGATGTTAAACTTTTCCAATATTGGGGCAATATTGAAAATATTGAAAATCAATAGTGCCCCAATATTGGAAAGGTTTAACATCTCGATATTGGGGCAATATGGATTTCCCAATATTGGCGCAATATTAATTTTCAATATTGCACCAATATTGAAAAAAGTTTACATCTCCATATTGGGGCAATATTGATTTCCCAATATTTCCCCAATATTAGAAGTCAATATATTGCGCTAATTATTGAGAAGTGAACATTTTCCAATATCGGCTGAATATTGATTTCCAACATTGAAGCTATATTGATTTTCAGTATTGTGCTAGGATCGACGTGTAAACACTCTCAAATCAATATTGATTTGATATATTTTATTTCTTTTATGTTTTTTATTTGAATTATATATTTATTTACGGAAATATCACAAGTAATCAAATATATTACAAAATTTAAACATTATACAAGCATACAAATTTACATTCTTGATCATTTTCTGACGTATCTACCACGACTCTTCGAATAAACGCGACATCTATCGACGACTCTTTAAATAAACCCGATAATATTAAGAAATAATTTTTAAACATTACATTGTTTTGCCAGTGTCCTTTTTGGATATGTATTGTAGCACCGAACATCTCATGTAAACCTAACAATTAAAATTTAAATATTTTTGTTACTTACCTCATACCACAAAGCAAGATTCGAACTCATGACCGATCATTTAAATGTTACAAGAGCCAACTACTCTAACCACTTACCTATGGAGGGTAACCTATTGGTTTATTAAATTTGTTTACTTTTAACGGCATAGTTGTTATTTTTGGAGCAAATCTGATTAATAAAATGTTTTATAAAATAATATGGAAACAACATAAACAATATATTATACTTATAAGCCAAAATTTTAGTGCAATATTTATTTCCAATATTGGGGCAATATATGATATCAATATTGTACCAATATTGGCTAAATCTTGGTGCAATATTGCACCAATATTGGTGCAATATTGTTTTCCAATATTGGAGCAATATATCATATCAATATTGTCTGTCAATATTTAACCAATATTGGTCAAATATTGTTTTCCAATATTGGGGCAATATATGATATCAATATTGCACCAATATTGGCTAAATCTTGGTGCAATATTACACCAATATTTATGACCAATATTATTTGTCAATATTTAGCCAATATTGGTGCAATATTGTTTTCCAATATTGGAGCAATATATGATATCAATATTGTCTGTCAATATTTAGCCAATATTGGTGCAATATTGTTTTCCAATATTGGGGCACTATATGAAATCAATATTGCACCAATATTGGCTAAAATTTGGTGCAATATTGCACCAATATTGATGACCAATATTGGTTGTCACTATTCAGCCAATATTGGTGCAATATTGTTTTCCAATATTGGGGCAATCTATGTAAAATTATACATCGTTTCACACAGACTTAAGTTAATAATATAATCTAAGTTTTTTTCTTAGATTATCTTTTAGGGTAGATTTCATAAAATTTTTAACAAGACATTAAATATAAAAGAGGATTTCTATTGGTTTGTTCGAGTTAACGGACGTTTTCTATTGGTTAACTGCGACTTTTTAGTTAAGTCGACATTAACACATTTATTATGAAATCCACCCTTAATCTCTTTGCGGTTGGTAACTAAGTTTCATATGGCTCGAACTTATAACCGTAAAAATTATTTTTTTTCTTACAAATATTTATTAAAGCCAGACCTAAAATAAAGATGTTATAAGTTTAACGTGTATATCTGTTTTTCTGTCTGTGGGGTCATAAGTCTCAAACGAATGAACCGATTTTAATTTAGTTACTTTTGTTTTAAAGGTGACTTGATCGATTTGTGTAACTAAACTATAATGTAGGTTCATCCTATCAGAATTCTCTATTTATGTGCTTTAGCTGTTTGATACTTAGCCATATATAAATCATTACGACGAAAAATTTCACCCTGAATGCGATCCTTCAAAATAAGATTTGGAAATATATGTCACATTCCATCCTGTATGATAAAATTGTTGTTTTTTCCAATATTGGAAAACAATATTGCACCAATATTTGCTGAATATTGACAGACAATATTGATATCATATATTGCCCCAATATTGGAAAACAATATTGCACCAATATTGGCTGAATATTGACAAACAATATTGGTCATCAATATTGGTGCAATATTGGCTAAATATTGACAGACAATATTGATATCATATATTGCTCCAATATTGGAAACCAATATTGCACCAATATTGGCTGAATATTGACAGACAATATTGATATCATATATTGCCCCAATATTGGAAAACAATATTGCACCAATATTGGCTAAATATTGACAAACAATATTGGTCATCAATATTGGTGCAATATTGCACCAAGATTTAGCCAATATTGGTGCAATATTGATATCATATATTGCCCCAATATTGAAAAACAATATTGCACCAATATTGGCTAAATATTGACAGACAATATTGATATCATATATTGCTCCAATATTGGAAAACAATATTGCACCAATATTGCCTGAATATTGACAACAATATTGGTCATCAATATTGGTGCAATATTGCACCAAGATTTAGCCAATATTGGTGCAATATTGATATCATATATTGCCCCAATATTGGAAAACAATATTTGACCAATATTGGTTGAAAATTGACAGACAATATTGATATGAAATATTGCCCCAATATTGGAAAACAATATTGCACCAATATTGGCTAAATATTGACAGACAATATTGGTCATCAATATTGGTGCAATATTGCACCAAAATTTAGCCAATATTGGTGCAATATTGATAGCATATTGTCATGTTTTGAACCTCCTCGTATGAGATTGCGACAGGGATGTATGAATTTTTTAAAATCTAACTCTACCCTGAGAAGTATGTCCCAACAGATGGATCTTGGTTATTTGTTTTTAATTTTAATTTCTGCTTTTGGTTTGCCGGACGATAAAGATGCAATAAATCAGTCATCGGAATTCCATAATGTTTGTCATTATTTTCCCTTGTGAAAATCATTTGAAGGGATGAGAATTAGATCTTCTCAGCTGAACAGCTTGGTTCACGGAGGCAATTCCTATAGGCATGCGGAATGATTTTAGTTGATTTTAGTTATTAATTTGTACAGTTTTATTTTTGAAAATTTTATTTAGGTGAAGCGTATTTGTTTTATTTATAAATTGAGTTGTAAATAGTTAAAATTTTGGAAGTGGACGAGAGACATGCGCACCGCGCAACAGTGAAAATTTGTAGAGAATTGCAACGTCAGGGGGGAAGTGCAATTTTGGAAAAAGTAGGCGAGCAAGCACAAAACGGCTCAAGAGTGGCTTTTGAGTGTTAGCGCCCGTAGGCGTAACACGTATCTGATTTGAGTGAGCTATAAATGCGAAGCAAAGTGTTTAATGATTGAAGATAAGTTTCGTAATTGTGATTATTGTACCTGAATGAAAATTGAGACTGTGGATGTGGAATTTAGAAAAGCCAAGCAGTATTTTTTAAACGAAGCTGTTAGAAAATTTTGTACATGTCTTGAAGCGGTTCAACGTTGGAACGCCACGATGCTTTCCTATGGATGGTAAAATTTTTAAACTTTGTTTTCAATTATTTTTCGTGAATTGCATCGGAATATTTTCCTACGTTTTTGAATTCCCAATTTACATTTTTGTAATTTGTGGTTTAAGAATTACAGAACTTTGAATTTATGCGCGCATCTACCCATGGTTGAATTTGTTGACCATACGACGAACACATTTGTTGCGTAGTGGACAATCTCATTTTATAACAACAAATGTGCGATTATTTTATGTTTGATTTTGAATTGAATTTTGTATGATTTTGTAAATAATTTTATGTCTCGTCCGATAACTGTGAAAGTGCAGGGCAGTTTTGATTTAATTAAATGTCACTTTCACGGTTATTTGACCTGTAGGAATTTGACTGTAGTCATAATAGGCTTCAGAGAAGGTCTAATCTTTTGTTTAATTGTTTATGGGATGACTGATTTATTCGTCGAATTACATTTTGTTTGCTATTATTTTATGAATTTTATTTTTCCACCAAATGATAAGTGTCCATCATTGGGACGTATGACTCCATCACTGAGCTAGCGGGTAAATTTTCATTTTTTTGCAGAGATATGAAAGAAACCTTGGCGGGAAATCTTCGGTTTCCCGCAAAAGCTTTTTTATCATTGCAATATTTAGTTGGTCGGATGGTTGAACGGAAACAGGCTTAAATTGAACGTAAGGAAGACGAAGGGAATGATGTTGGGCAAGGAGAGGTTTAAGAAGGTATTTACGAGTGAGAACTTGCGAATAATTTGTGAAGGAGCAAATGTTGATTTGGTTGAAAACATGAAATACTTGGGATTGATGATTGATAATCGATTGAACTTCAAAGGGCATATTGATTACACTTGTAAAAAGATAGCAAAGAAACTGGGGGTGCTTAGTAGATGCAGTGGCTTTACTTCCAGACAAACCAAACAGACGATATACAACGCAATTGTTTTGCCTCATTTCACGTATATGGGAACGATATTTTTCATGGTGAATGCTGCAGAATTGAGTCGTTTACAAGTACTACAAAATAGAGCAATGAGAACGATCTTGAAAGTAGATAGATATTCGAAAATCGACGACATGATGAAGGAGCTCAATTGGTTGAATATAAGACACATGGTAGAGTGCCAAGTTTTAATGTTCGTACATAAAGTAGTGTTGGGGAAGATGCCTCGGTATTTTGATGGTTTTCTCCCAACATTCAGTGAGGTACACCAACATAACACCAGGAATGGAAACAGGATTGCTTTGACAAATGTAAACTCGGCGTTTGTGCAAAATACAATATTTTTCAAAGGTGCGGTGCTATATAATGAGCTACCGGAGCGATTGCGGAGATGCACAAGTGAGAAGGTGTTTAGAGGTGAATTAATAGCCTACATTGGGGGCAGGAGTTTATAAATGTATTGTGTGTTTTGTTTTTTGTATATTTTTGTATTATCTCATTATTATTTTTTTGTGTTGTATATATATTTTGTTTGTATTTTTGTTATATTTCATTGTATTATATTTTTGTGATTTTAGTGTAAATTTTTGTAGTAGTGTAAATTTTTAATATTTTTTTTTATGTTTTTTGTATAGCCTTTGGCTAAATAAACGCTTTATTATTATTATTATTATTATTATTATTATTATTATTATTATTATTATTATTAATATATTGCCCCAATATTGAAAAACAATATTGCACCAATATTAGCTGAATATTAACAAACAATATTGGTCATCAATATTGGTGCAATATTGTACCAAGATTTAGCCAATATTGGTGCAATATTGATATCATATATTGCCCCAATATTGAAAAACAATATTTGACCAATATTGGTTGAAAATTGACAGACAATATTGATATGATATATTGCCCCAATATTGGAAAACAATATTGCACCAATATTGGCTAAATATTGACAGACAATATTGGTCATCAATATTGGTGCAATATTGCACCAAGATTTAGCCAATATTGGTACAATATTGATATCATATATTGCCCCAATATTGAAAAACAATATTGCACCAATATTGGCTGAATATTAACAAACAATATTGGTCATCAATATTGGTGCAATATTGCACCAAGATTTAGCCAATATTGGTGCAATATTAATATCATATGATGCCCCAATATTGGAAAACAATATTGCACCAATATTGGCTGAATATTGCAATATTGCGCCAACATTCTATATTGGCGCTATATTGGGGCAATATTGCCCCAATATTATGTGCTACCTGGGTAGATTCTAGCACCACATCTTCGACGACCCTGGCGAGTTGATGGATGGTACCGTGACCTTTTTGAAAGCCAAATTGTTCCTTAATAATAAGGTTATTACTTGACAAGTAATCGGTAAGTTCTTCTTGAATAATTTTTTCGAAAATTTTACTCTTAGACGAAAGTAAACTTATTGGGGGATAATTTGTGGCTTGACTTTTGTCTTTGTTTGGCTTTGGAATAGCCAGTATTTTTGCTGTTTTCCAAGCGGTTGGAAAGTAGCATAGTATCAGGCATGCTCGTAGTATGTAATAGAATTGCACTATTCCTTTCTTTGGAAGATGTTTGAGGTGCTTGTTACTAATTTGATCACCCCCCGGAGCTTTCTTGATTTTGAGTCTCCGAATAATTCGCTTTATTCTATTGGGAGTGATGTTGGTACTATAGGGCAAGTTGTCGTAGTTTTCTATTGACGCATTTTTTACTACTTCCTCCATTGGGGAAATTACATCAATAGTAGCTTGGTGTACTTTCTCAAAAATATTGGATAAAATTTCAACCTTCTCTTGGTAGAGTAGTACTTAACATTTTGATGGTGCAATGTAGGCATTGATTCATTTTTCTTCTTTAATGCGCTGTGAACCTTCCATAAAGAATTATCTTTCGTAGTTAGATCACTAGTTTTTTTTAACCATTCACGACGCTGAATGATATTGATTCGTGCTATTATGTCTTCACCTCTTCACTGAGTTGGTTTTTCTCAGTTCTATAATATATAATTTGACCCGTTTTTACCCATTTGCGTCTCGCTTTATTGCGTCTTCTTTTGAGGTCATCAATTACGGTATCAGAAGTAAAAGGATTTTTAATAACTTTAGATCTCGTTGCGACGTTATATGAATCTGTGATTGCCTTAGTAAGTTTTGCAATTTCATTGTCGATTTCTTCAATGCTATTGATGTTAGGTGAAATCAGAATTCTGTTGTTGCATTCGATTTTGAAATTGCACCAATTTGTGTCCCAAACAATTGTTTTTGGTGGAATACGAGAAGTGGTCAGCGACATCATAACAGGCCTATGGTTGGAGTTAAGGTCATTGAACGTTACGGGTGACGAATAGTTTGTCAGTCCTTGGATCAGGAATAAATCTATCGTGGATGCTTGTAAACCAGGCGGACTAAAGGTAGGTGTGGGTGGATAAAAAATTAAATAGTTATTTGCATCGTTATGGGTTTGTTACCGTTCCTGTTGGCATAACGGCAGTTCCAGTCAGCATGCTTGGAATTGAAATCTCCACCAATAATTATTTTATTATATTTGTTCATGATGTTGTCGAGCTCAGTTGTTGTAATAATTGTTAAGGGTGGAACGTACATAGCTCCCACGTAACGTCGTGTCCGCTTGCTCAGTTGGTTCGTGCGACACACCTTTTCGTATAAGAACTGCCACACCACCCCCTCGACCGCATGGCCTGTCGTTTCTGTATATATTGTCGTGTTCTGACGAACAACTCTTTAAGTCCCTAGCTGTTATGGTCGGAATTTTGCAATAAGAGACTCTCCCAGGTAGTGAATTCCAGGGTATTCTTAAATTATCCACAATAGAATGAAACAAAGTTTTACCGGGTGTCAATAAATTTTACTCATACGAAGGTTGGTAATTATCAAATTCTTGATTACAAGCAGAAAACAGAATTTTTGTTAAATCAAATTCAACAATGAATAAATCAGATATCGACGTGATTTATCTACAAGTTCTCACATTTACTATGTCAAAAATTATTTCTCTAACTTGTAAACAAATCAAACGTTGTAAATTGGACAAGCTGAAATAAAATAATAATTCGCACAAATTAATTGTCTTATTTAAAATTTCGCCCCGACCTGTAACAAATTGTATGAAAAACTGTTAACTTCTAGCGCTAGACGCAAATAAAGTTCGACGTAACGCGTAGCACAGCAGCTGATACAAATCATCATAAAAAAAAAATTAATCTCGACGGTAAACTAATTAATCCAAATATTGAAATTGGTGCATCGATGTGATTAAAGTTAGTGTAATACTCCAATCAACCTGTTATTAGCGAAGTTTCCAGGTTTGTATAAAAAAACGTGCATTGTATAACCTCGAATTTTAAAATTTATAATTTCCATTTTCCAGATAAATAATGTCGAAATAACATAAAATAAAAGAATTTAAATTCTAATTACCATTCGATGTCTCGGAAAAATGTTGTTGTGTGGAAATAAATTGCGATGAAAAACGACAAAAAGTACGGCCATTTCCCAGCTCATCAGGAAGAAAATCCTTAATTTCCAATTCCAGAACTCAATCTTCTAGAAAACACCATATTCATCATACTGACACTTCACTTATCATAATTGCAATTATAATTCACAATTCATACTCAAATTGCAACATTTCACAACTTATCGAGAAAATTTTCGTTCTCTCTAAAACACAACTTAATACGTTCGCATCTCAGTCAGTAATCTCTTATCATTTTACAAAATTTTTATTTCCTTCCTGTTCTAGGCTTTTGGAAATCGTGGCCCATGCTGATTCGTCAACTTTTCCAGCCAAATTTGAAAATTTTCAAAAAAAAACGATATCACCAATTTTTAAATTGAATTTTCAACACTTCTCGCACCATCTAGAATTATTTACACTAAACACGACGTTACAGGTTTCTACGTACGCATTCACTTATTTATTAAAAAGGTAAACAAATTAACAATATGAAAAAAATTAATTAAAACAAAACGCAGTCATATCTGATTAATTTAACTTATTTTAGGTTTCCGGAACAAAATATCCACCTATAAAATCCTGTTTTCTTAATACCAAACAAATTATGACCAGTAAAAGCAAAACCATTCCACTCGTCCGAGTAAAATTCAAAATTATTCAAAATTCAAATAAGGAACGGATCAATATCAAATTGTGGAGACTTTAAAAATTTGGTAATTAGCTCGGCACATGTCAATATGATAGTTAACTGATTTTAAATTATCTTCACCCTTTAACCATGTCTTAGTAACAAGTGCAACATGTACTCGATTTTCGTTTAGAAACAATTCAAAATCTTTAAATTTTCTTGAAATGCTAGTTGCATTCCAAGTAACAATTTTAAATTCTTCATTGATTGAATTATCCATCAAATTCACCAATGCATTTGATGAACGCCGACATTCTGATGGCTCCATCCTTGGTAGAATCCATGACGCGATTTAGTTCACGCACAGCATTTAGCATCTTCTCAATGTTGCATTTAGCTTGTAATTGTCTAAATTCACTGAAAAGTGAATTCATATTGCAAAGACCTTGATTATTTGTGCTTGCCTCGTAACTTGCCGGATGTTGTGCAATATGCCCTGGCTGACTAAGTCGGTCAACACCAACGTTTTGCATTACTTGTGAAATTTGTGACCTTGCAGGTGCAAATGATTGTTGCGAGGATACAGATGAAGAGTCAAAATTTGGTAGTGGCCTCCCACCTCTAAGAGAAGGAAATTCTTTTATACGCATTTGATATCCCGGCGATTTAGCTGCTTTAGCTGTTTTTGGGATGGATTTAATCATCTTGTTTGCAGTTTTAAGATATACCTTACATTCTTTCGAACTGGCAATGTGAGTTCCTTGACAGTTTGCACACTTTGGAGTTGTTACTTCCGTAACTGTACAATCATTTGTTAAATGATTGCCAGCACAATTTCGACAAGCCATTTTGATGTTACAATTATTGGCACCATGTCCGTACTGTTGGCACCTATAACATTAAATTAGTCCCTTCTTGGTCTTATATTTCTCCCAATATACTCTTATTTGAGCCGCATATCGTATCGACTGGATTTCGGTGTAAGTTACCTCGTTATCAAACGCAACTTTATATTTAGGATATATTTTATTATCTTTATTTAATAGTTTGCAGCTCACTACTTTTGTGTTTTGCGCTTTTAAAGATTCCAGGACTTCATTTTCATTCATACGATGAATACCTTTAAGTACGGCCATTGTTTTTCTTTCATTATCCAAGCTATTCGTATGGAACTGGGTACCATGTTTATTGAGGTCTGCTTTAAGTTATGAAAGTCTTCAATCTTTTCGGTAACAATTTTAACCTTATTGCCCAAATATTTTAGGTGAAAATTATCTTTCACAACGCTTTTGATCATTTTTGCAAAATGCAAATGGTTTCAGGTAAATTTGTTACCACAATTGGTTTGGGCTTAATAGTTTTTTCCTTAGTACTACTGTTTGAGGTCTGCATTTCTTCAACAGTTTCTACGGTTTCTATTCGTCATTTAACAAAATTCCATATTGGTCATTGATTGGTCGTTGTCGTCGTTCGTACCAAATTAAAATTAATTTACCACTCCATCTGGAATGAAGTACTTAGGTAATTTTAAGTTGGTACGACTAACAACAACTAATCAATGTGCGTTGTGTCATTTAAAAAAATGACACTCTGGAGGAGCAGCAGCAGTAGCAGCGTGTCATTTTTTTAGAACACACAACGAGCTTTGATTACTTACATAAATTTTATCTCGGTTAATCCGAGGATTATCCATCCAAAAAATTTAATATTTGACTTTTACATTTTCAATAAATATATTTCACAGTAATAAACGGCCAGTACACGCTACTCCTCTACCTCCCCCTCCTCCTTCAGCGTGTCATTTTTTAAGACCCACAACGCACTCTGATTGGTTGTTGTCGTTGGTTTTTACCAAATAAAAATCAACTTTCCTGGGATCGAGTTGAACACCAAACAAGTTTTCAACGTTGGTGGGACGCCCGTCCGCGATTGAATCAGCTAAGTAAATAATCCTTATTATTTTTGAACTTGAGGACGCTTAAACGTGAACAATTAAAATTGTCACTATTAGGAACTTTTTTTTAATGAAGAATGTTAAAAGAGAAATCCATTGGTTGAGCTTAGGTTAGTGTTTGAAAACGATTATTTTTAAATTAATACTGCTAAAAAAGAGATCCACCGTCTAGTTACCCGTCCGTGGACGGGCTTTCCACCTAGTATTACTATAAGATTGATGTAATATCGTTTTGAGAAATTTAACTTCGATTACAGTAAATATTTTTAATAGTAAAATATTCCACGACTGTTTTTCTAAAAATTTCTCTAATTGGTAGTTAGTATACTTCAAATTTGAATAATTTTTACTCCACGATGTTGAATTTGCTATAATTTTTGTACTAAAATTTATTTTACGTCTGGGTGTGTAATACATCAAAATCTTTATAATTTAATTATGTAATTGCAAATTTTTAAAAATAGATTGCTTTGTTATTAATTATAATTATGTAATATTATGTTTTCTCATTTAACTTGTAACTTGAAACCCTTAATATAATCAAATTTATTACTTTGTTGCTTTACAATAATATTATCATATTTAATTAATTTCTTTTGTGTTTGTTTAGACTTCAAACCAATTTTTATAATCAGTTTAAAATTTCTTTATGTTCATGTAACTTGTAATATTTTGAATCCAACTTTTTAAAAATAAATCTCTTCTTAAAACATATTAAATGTTGTCTTGGGCGCATATATCTGGCTCTGCTTAGAACCGGTTATTTTCACAAGTGCAATTCGTTTTATTTGGAAAATCCAAAAGAAAAATCTCGACGCTAGCGCGTCTCGCCAGAATGCTCTACCTCCTGGACCCCCGGTTTACTTCTAAAGGCGATTCAAGATAAGCGATACGCCACTAACGGTCGCCGGTTGAACTAACTTTACAGACAATTAGTGCGATTCTGATTTAACGACCGTCTTATTACTATGATGTTACAATCTTGTATGATTGAAGTTTAGGAATTAATAAAAAAAAATATTTTAATTTGTTTATAACAATTTATTTGTTTATGTTCATATTGCTGCCACCACATAAATTTTAAAGGGCATTTATAAAGACCTAAAGGAGGAAAAGACCAGCAGTCTGGCGTAAATCAAACACGGATAGACTAGAGAGCGGGGCACCGCGGTTCTAATCCTGGTTTCGTCGGATATGCTGTGATCTAAAAAGTCCAAAGTCGATCTGTGGACTATGGGGGAAAGCAACGGGAAACCACCCCATTAACATTTCCCTAGAACAGTCTTCTTGGCTTAGCCAGGAAGATCGCCAACATCCGGATTCGGATAGGCACTTGAAGAAGAAGAAAGGAGGAAAAATAATAATTTGATCTTAAAGGGAGTAGCGGGATAACAATGGTGTGGCGGCCCCCATACAATTTATATTGCGAGTGTGAAATTCTTGTTCAAAATGACAAAAAATAAGGTTTGTATTAAAAATTAAGTTTAATTTCCCACTTTTACCAAAACTAGGCCAAAAAATGTGTTTTTTTAAAAATTATTTTAACATAAATTTTTTTTTGTTTTATTAGGTCAGTTCCATGATTTGCATTAAGTAATTTGAAGTTATTAGACTCAAAACTACAACATAGAATTTTTTCAAATTTTCGGATGTGTAGGACCCCAGAAACTCGGTGTAAATAGCCAAAAACGTGAAAAACATGTTTTTTTTTAGAATAAAATAATTTTTTCAAAGGGTTCTTGTAAACCTATAAAAAAGGGCAGATAGCATAAGTTTCCCTATTATTTAGCTACATTTTGCGCTTAATCGCATGTGAATATCTTACCCCGCGTTCGGTTTGGAGCTACTTTTGCTTCGAAGCGCCACCAAACACTTTTCTTGCGTTTGGGATGGCGCTTCCAAACGCTTTGGCTCCGCCCCTTTCAGACATTACAAACGCTACTAAAATTTAGGTGGGTTGACGGGAGCGTGGCGCATGGCGGCAAAATTGCAAAAGAATTTGAATTTAAATTTATTATTTATTAACTTAGTATCAACAATCAGAACAATAACAATAATAAGTTCTATAAGCTGATTTGATGTCCGTGTTTTGTAAGAAGGTCACGAGGCCATTTCCTCTTAAGTCGTCTGTATATAATTTCTTCGAGAAGATGGTTGGTACTAGGATTTAGGTGGTCTTGTAACCTTAGATTGTGTTTTTCTGCACGTTTTTTGATTTCCTCTATTATGGAGTTGATGTTTAGGTCGTTATGCAGGGTTTGATTGGTTACGTACCATAGTGCATCAATCATCGATCGGATAGTTTTTGACTGGAATGCTTGTATTATTTTTATATTGGACTTGCTAGCACAACCCCACAGTTCAATTCCGTATGTTTAAATTGGTTTAATGATTACCTTATAAATAAGGATTTTATTTTCAATTGAGAGGATTGATTTTCTTCCTAGAAGCCAATACATTTTCTTGATTTTTAAATCCATTTGCTTTCGCTTCTTCTTAATATGTAGAGAGCGGATTTATATGTAACAACAGACCCGTCTTAAGGTATGACTAATATAAATCACCAATAGAAAACGATTATTAGCGCTAATAAAAGTTTTATATTGATGATAGATGATACAACCTTGCACCCTCCGGCTAGACTCACTTCCTCGTAGAGCAGATTTTTTGAATTTGAATTCAAAAAATACTTAGAACTTAATCTCAGGGTGGTACCTGCGTGAACCAAAATATACGCTTACCTCGCTTTTACATAAATGCACAATTCTGAAAATAATTTGGCGCTTTTGAATAAAAAGATATTTGTTGTCATAAAATATAATGAAGGTAAACAAAACGTCGACACAAATACGGTACATAGATACAATCTTTCCTTAATTTTTTCCTAATTTATTAAGGAACGTTCCGCAAGACTACTTAAAAGTATTTAGTAACGGAGTTACTTTGCAAACAATTAATGGTAATAAACAATTGACAATACGTCATCCTTTAAGGATTGATTTAAACTTCGATAATTTGTACAGATAAATAATTTGTACAGATAAAAAATAAGTAATTGTACGATCAATTTTTATTGTAATCATAATGAAAAATGGACCAATTAGTCGTTTGAATAAACATTACAACAAATCAATCGTTATCAATTATACGTGTGGTTACATACATTTAAATTTAACAAACTAACCTTCGACCTTGCTAAACGTGATAAGTCGTTGCACAATGATCGCACCTTCTTAAATTCAAATTCAAAGAATCTGGGTTGTCGGTACAATTGTTGATTACACCATCACTCCAAATCCATTTTTCTTGTAGTTGTCGTTAATTACTTGATAATCCAAATTCTCTTCATCCAATAGGTACACATTATTTTCGTAAATTAATAATTTGTTTACTGAATTTAACGGAAATTGCATTGTCGGTATTTGTCAAAAATATTGAATTTCTTGCCTTTATTTTAAAATTTGCCATGATCGAGATAGATTTTTCTGATAATACCACATCATTATTGGTTTACTGCACATTAATTTAATTTATTTCTGGTTTTGGAGGCACGAGATAGTTAATAATAGTTATTTTAAGTTATTTATTTAACTTCAGGTATACGAAACAATTTACACATGTTAGTTGCTTGAAGCACGATACAAAATGACTACATCTTAATTCGATGGATGCACGACAAGAAGTTTTTTGTTATTTATTTAACTTCAGATACGCAAAACAATTAACCAGGTATTCGTTCGGAGGCACAAGATAAGTTAAACTCGATGAATACATCTTAATACGATGAAAGCACAAGACAAAGTTAATTATTTATTTGAAGCACGATACCCAATAACACATCTTGCTCGATCGAGGTATAGGTAAAAAGTTTTAAGTTATTTATTTTACTTTAGGTACACGAAACAATTTAGTTACTTGTTTGAAGCACGATACAAAATTGACCACATCTTACTACGATGGAAGTACGACAGAAAGTCTTAATTATTTATTTGAAGCACGATACCAAATAACACATCTTGCTCGATTGGAAGCACAAAGGAAAGTGAGTACCGCTCCCGCATTTTTCAAGATGGCCTCTTAACTTTACACCAAGATTTTTACTAAAAGTTCTTCAAAGATTAATGGGTTGCATAAATATAGGAGTCAAAATGAACCGATTTCTTATTTTTCTCGCTCGCTAAACATGACGTAATACTTCCTTTGCATGGAAAGCAACTTATGGCAAAATTCTAGGAAATTAAGTATAAGAATCGCTTGTTCTCACGTAGATAAATTCTAAAAATAACTCAGTGGGGACGCAAGTCTGTCATATATACAAGGTTCGTTCGAATAGTTCCTATAATTTAATCGAAATTTTAAATGAATTTGAGGATTGTTCGACGTAGTCGTAACATAGACTTTGTTTGACCAATTACTTAAGAGGTGTTACCCTTAGACGGGTCTGTTGTTACATACAAATCCGCTCTCTACTAATATGTGTCTTCCACGTTAGCTTTTTGTCAAGGTATAATCCAAGATATTTTGCTTCATCTTTCTGAGGTATTTGTATGCCATTAATATAGATGGGTGGACACTGTGTCCGATTTAGGGTAAAAGTAACGTGAATGGACTTGAACACATTTACCTTCATTTTCCACTTAACTATCCAATCTTGGTAAAGGGACAGATGTGTTTGCAACCATACAGAAGCTTCTTAAGCATTGTCATGTCTTGCCAGGATAGCGGTATCATCGGTAAAAGTGACTAACTTCGTGTTTTCAGTGACAGGCAGGTCGGCAATATACAGCAAATACAAAACTGGACCAAGCGCACTTCTTTGTGGTACTCCTGATGCTATTGGATACATTTGTGACACTTCATTGTCTTGTTGCACTTGAAAATGACGATTTTCCAAGTAAGATTTCAATACAAGGTAGTAATGATATGGCAAGTTATGTTTAATTTTGAACAAAAGTCCCAAATGCCATCCATACCTTGTCAAACGCCTGTTCTATGTCCAGGAAGGCTGCTGAGCAGAATTGTTTTCCTTCTAAAGTTCTTTGAATGAAATCCACTATTCGATGGCATTGTTGAATGATTGAATGCTGCTGCCGAAATCCGAACTGATGCGTTGGTATTAAGTGGTCTAATAGATTGCTATGATGTAGGCGCTTGAGAAAAATTTTTTCTAGCAGTTTGGAAATGATTGGTAGCAAGCTTATTGGCCGGTATGAAGATACATCCGTAGGAGATTTGCCTGGCTTTAAGATTAAAATAATTCTGGTAAATTTTAGTTGCAAAGGCCAGTATGACAATCTTAGAATTGAGTTGAATAATATTGTCAAGAATTTTAGTCCAAAAATAGGTAATTCAGAGAGAACTTTACCTGTTATTAGATCGTAGCCAGGAGCCTTGGTCTTCTTAAGCTTTCAAATTTGTTGCTTGACTTCATTTTTTTTAATTTTCTTTATTGGCGGTGACATCTGAAGAAGGGCCTCTTAAAATTCCATAACATCTTTATCTGGCTCATCAGAATAGGGTTTGAAGACTTCTGAGAGATGGCGAGCAAAAAGTTCGGATTTTTCGGCGTTTGATATTGCCCATGCATTGTCTGGATTGCGCAAAGGCGGGATGGTAATTTGGGGGGCTTTTTAAAACCTTTTGTGGCTTTCCAGATAGAGTGGTCCTTGTTACTTAAGTTTTTTATAAAGTGGTTGAAAGTCTCGTTCTTCATTTCCTTAAGCTTACTTTTGAGTTGGTTTGATAGGCGGTTATAATCGGTTTTATCCAAGGGATTGAGACTTTGCTGCCATCTTGCTCTAGCTCTGCGCTTAACTTTTATCATTTCTCTGATTTCCATAGGACTATTGCATTTATTATTAGATATATTTTCTAACATGGGAGTTGAGGTCCAGCCAGCATTTTGTACTGTCGATGTCGTTATGAAGTGGTCTGTTGCATGCTCCAATTCAGCGTTGGTTTTGATGCTTAACGTGGTATTTAAATTTTGGTTTATGTACTCTCTGAAATAATCCCAATTAGTGCTTTTGTTGTATAGAGAAGGTCTTAATTGCTTGTTGATAATAGTTGTACCAACTGTGAGTATAACTGGAGTGTGGTCCGATGTTAAGTCTAAGCTTCATTGTACTTCAGTAAAGTTTGTTGAAATTCCATTGACTATAAAGAAATCTAGCAAATCTGGTATCTTGGCAGGATCAGTAGGCCAATAGGATGGCTCACCTGTTGAGAGAATGTTATAGTTGTTGTTATCTATTACTTTGAAAAGTTCTCTTCCTTTCGTAGTTATAAGTCTGGATCTCCAAGCAGTATGTTTCACATTAAAGTCACCACTAACTATGAATTTCTGGCCAAGCGTTGACAAGAAGGGTTCCAGCTGGTCTTTCTTAATATTGTGTCTGGGAGGACAGTAAATTGCAGATATTTTTAATTGACTATTTAGTTGATTTACTTGAATTGTTGTAGCTTGGAGGAAATCTTTTTCATATTTATTTTCCTCGTAATGCATCATTGAGCATCTAATAATGATAGCAGTCCCCCCATGAGCTCTTCCATCAGGATGGTCCGTGTGGTAAATTTTGTAGTTTGGTATTATTATGTGTGATCGAGAGGTAAAGTGCGTTTCCGAAACAAGGAGTATGTCTATATTATTATTTGTTATGAATAGTTTAGTTTCATTTATTTTTGATTGTAGTCCGTTTGCGTTCCATAGGGCAAGTCTTAAAAAGTTTGCCATTAATGCACTAATTTTTGGATGACTGTATTTAAAAGATTTATCATTATGTTATTTTGTTGCATTAGTTGCTGGAACATTTGTTGGAATTCATTAAGGAATTTTGATAACTGTGTGTCTTCCGAGTGGCTTGGTGTTTCTTGAAGATTGTTCCTTAACGTTTCTGAGTAAGATCGCTTATTATTATTATTTGAATTGTAGTAGGTTTGAGAAGTTTCAGGTTGATTTTGTTGATTCGTTTGTGTTAGATTAACGTTGTAGAATGAGGGTATGGTTTGTCTTTTCCTTTGTTGTTGTTGTTGGCGCTCCTTGATATATTTATCTTGTAAGTCACGATATACCTGACAGCCTTTATAACTTGCGGGGTGTTTTTCGTTACAGAGGTAGCAAGTAGCTGGTATATTACTTGGTTTCTTGCAAAGTTCTGAATCATGTGCTCCTCAGCACTTAACGCATGCAAATGGACGATTACAATAAGTTTTGGTGTGATTAAATATTTGGCATCGTGTGCATTGGACTATGTCGGTATTCCTCTTAGGTGGTTCTACTCGTATTGTTCTGTTTTGCAAATATTTTAGATCATATATGCTTTTGTGGGGAGAGGTACGCTCGCGGGTCCCTAAAATACAAATTTTACGATTGAAACCTCGAACTTTTCTGAAAGAGTATATATTAAATAAGAGAATTAGCTATGACGGAATGCCTTAAATGCACCTGTTTTTTCAAAAATCGAATTTAAAAAAGCTTGATTTTCGAAGGTTTAACGCTCGTGATTGGTTAATCAAGTTCGTTTGTGGGAGGTACGTGCGCTGCTATATATAATAGTGTTTCCCTTTAACAATTAGTCAGTAACTCTTGCGCTATGGTAGGAATGCGTTCTCCTTTTTTATTTAATTTAAAAATTTAAAATTATTTAAAAATCACTTCAGAAAAGGGTTACTTAAATTTAACAAACGGTAGTTACTTTTGCGCGTAGTTCTGACTCTTGCCATGGTGATTTTGATGAAAATTGACTCGAAGCAACCCTCGCTGCGCTCGGGCGCTTCAAGCCATTTTCATCAAAATGACAACTAATTTAAAAATATCCCTAGGCCCGTAGGTCAAGGAAAAGGTGAATCTTTGAGAGGTGAAACTCGTGAGAGTGGATTTTTAACGCAGGGTAGTTGTGCGAAGAAAAATCGACTTAAAGCACCCCTCGCTGCGCTCGGGCGCTTTAAGCCATTTTTCCAGCACATGTACTATTCGGAAAGGTGGTTGTGCAAGGAAAAATCGACTTAAAGCACCCCTCGCTACGCTCGGGCGCTTTAAGCCATTTTTCCAGCACATTTAGGGTTGAAAATCATGATTTTCGTTCGGAGTGCACTATTACTGCATCGCAATGCAAGTGTCGCTCCCACTCTGCGCAAAGCTAAGACTATATCTGGGTGCACGTACCGACAGAATTAACCAATCCCGAGCGACTTTGCTTTAAAATTTACTGCAAAAATCGAAGTTTTTAAATTCGATTTTTGAAAAAACAGGTGCACTTAGGGCATTGCGTCATAGCTAATTCTCTTATTTAAAATATACTCTTTCAGAATTCATCGAGATTTCAATCGTAAAATTTGTATTTTAGGGACCCGTGAGTATACCTTGAACCGCTTTTGTTATTTTCTGCGGGTTCCAGATCTACAAAAAATAGTGGTAAAGCCTCTTTTGTTGTACGATGTTTAACATTTATTATGTTTCTCACTGTATAACCTTTACTTTGTAATTCGTCTTTTATTAGTGATATTGGGGTTGGTTGTATTGTGAAGATACCTTATCACCACTCGATATGATTTTTCTTCCTTTAATTGGTTTGTATGATGAATTATATTTTCATCTTTCATGTGTTGAACCAATTTGCGGTAGGTATCCGATGTTTTCGGACTGATTTTGATTATGTTGTTTGCTAAAGTTTTTGTCGTGATTTGTTCTTCTTCTACTATATTATATAAATTTCTAATCATATCCTGGTAATTGATCACGCCATGCACAAAGATAGGAGGTGGTTTATCAATCTTGGTAAGTTGTATTTGCTCACCATTTGGTTGTGTAGTTTTAGCATTGGTATTCAAGGTAACAAGTGGTGAATACCTGTTTGTTTGTATAAGTGATGGAAATTCGGTTTCTGGACTACTACCTCTTTTTCTTTTGTTTTTACCAATTACCTGCCATGGGTGATTGTTAGCTTCAATTACCTCCATATTAGCTGTTTCAACTTGAACTGTTAAGTTTGTTTGATTTGTATCGCCGTCTAACTCTTTTTGGGAATTTGTTGACATTATGTGCGAATTTGTCGTATTAATTAACTGACCGAGGACCGGCTAATTTAGAAAGTTGGTGGAATCAATTTTCTCAGCTTCTATTTGTTTCACAATTTAAATAATTAATATTCGAGGAAATAATTCTTTTGATTATTATTTACGTTTTAACCTTCACGATAACGGAGCACTTTAAAACACGTCCTATACGCTTCGTATCTAAAACGCAACTCAAATTTAAATTAGAATTTACATTTGGTTCGCTTTATTTTTATTACAAATTTATCCACGTGATGACACAAATAATGAAAATCAGATTATTTTATCATAGAGGATCAGTATTTCAGTGTCGTAAAGTGAAATAAAGCAAAGTTTAATTTTAAAATTGCTAATTTTTTTTCATAATTGCCTCAAATAGATATTGAAACAGATATTTCTCGTCATAAATTCATAGCTGTCGCTCACTTTTTCTGGTTAAAGTATAATATAATTCTAAAATTTCTTTCATCAACATCAAACGCGCTAATTACTGAAATTAAAATAAAACAAGTGTAGCAACAAGATAACTCCTAAAGTAAAATAATAAATTTATTATTTATATTTTTAAAATATAAGATATTTCGGTTTCAGTTCAAACGTAAAGCTTTTTAATAATTTTAATATACAAAAAAAATAAGTTTGGTTAGTTAACCCACGCAAATTTAAATTTTAAACATTGTAGCACTGAAGCACCGTTCGGGTTGGGAAGCATGGAAGCGAGCATTTTTCCAACCCAAACGCAAATTTTTCACGCTCCTAACCTGAAGCGTCGGTAGCGAAAGTAGCTCCACACCGAACGCGGGGTTAATTGATAGGGGCGATAAATCAAATTAAGTAAATCTACTTTTCATTATTTAGTATAAAATGTATGATTATAGTAGTCCAGTGAAAGTAGATCCTTCATTTTTGTTTTTTTTTTGAATTGATTTATTTTGGTGTTACAAAGAAAATAGCAAAAGTTGAGAACAAAGTCACTGCCGCGTAAAAAGTTATTCAAGGTCAAAGTTTACAATAAACGGTTTTTTGCGAATATCGCGCTTGCTATGGCTCGGAGGCTAATTGAGGCTATTATAAAAATAAAAGATAATAAAATTTTGCACAGAAATGATATAACATTTTTGTATGTACAACAAACGGCTTATGCAAAAATGTGCTTTGAAGTTTCCGCGTAAAACATTATGCTGCATTTCAAAGTAGTCTATGCATAGAATGAATATGTGCTTTAAAATTATTCTGAATAACTGTTTTTTAAAACCTCTAGCCTACAATTACATCAACAAGCAACAAGTGTCGAGACCGGGTTAAAGATTACCACGTATCCAGGGATCCCGGGATAACGAGATAACGGGATATTAAAGCGAGATCCCGGAGAAATACGCAAAAAATAGGTGTTGTTGGTATTTTTTTGACATACTAAAAGTCTAGAAAAATCTAAGTATGCAAAATGCGTTTTTTTTGCCCAAAAAATTAAAGAAAGGACGCGCAAGAATGGATTAACGAGATTCCTAGAAAAATAAGTTTTATTGGGTATAACTAATTCCCACAAAGATGTAATTTAAATTTATAAGTTTGTTGTTAGGATGTTTTTGACATACTAAAAATCTAAGTGCAGGTCAGGTAATCAAGTTTTGCAGGTGCAGCGGATCATATTTAATAATAACTGTGGCGCAGGGCTCATTTCACATGTTATGAGCTGTAGTTGGTTTCCTACTTTTTTCCAACTCTACTTTTCGGGATTAGCAGTATTGATGTTCATAGTTTTCCAACAAAGACATTGTAAATGTACGCGGAGAAGATGATAAATAGTAGCATCTTTTACGTAGGTTTCCGGAAACTATATGATAAAACACATATAAAATTTGGTAAATAATTTTATTGCTTTTAAAAGTATTCGCCTTTGAGATTAATTCACTTTTGCATACGTCGAAACCAATCTGCAAAGCATTTTTTCCACTCTTAAGCTGATACCTCAAAAACCAGCGTTTTAAATGTTTTAACAGCTGCTTCTGATGACAAAAAATGCTCACCACTCATTTTATTTTTGATATTTGGGAACAAAAAGAAATCATTAGGTGACAAATCAGGTCAATTCGAGCAAAGAGTCATTGAATCAACATTTTTATTGGATAAAAAGTCAACCGTTGACGCGCTGTGTGAGAGTTTGCATTGTCATGATGTAAGAATAATTCGCCCATTTTTATTGTTTTTTCTTATTTTTTCAATGACTTTCGACAAACAAATTGTAATATACCAATCAGCGTTCACGGTTCTTTGATCTTCTAAAGCTATAGTTGCCACATGTCCAGTAATACTAAAGAAACAAGCGATCATTTGCTTTGGAACGGACAACTTTTGTTGGTTTTGGCTCATTTTGAAATACTCAAACACTGGACTGTTGTTTATTTTCAGGTTTATAAATCTAAGTTTTATCACTAGTAACGATATTGAAGACCAAATGTGAAAGACCTCGTTTGAATTTCTTAAGCATTTCTCGACACCATTTGACACGACATTGCTTTTGAGCTGCTCTCAAATTGTGTGGGATCCAACGACTGCAGAGCTGCCATACGTGTAAATAATCATGAAAAATCGTGTGTATTGTTTTCATGTCAATGCCCAAACATGCTTAAATCTCTCGATGTCATATGCCGATCTCGCTTAATTATTTCACGTACTGCATCAACATTAGTGGCAACAACAGAAGTTGCTGGATGACCTGCACGAAATTCATCACTGAGAGTGATGCGTCTACGTTGGAATTCGGAAGACTAGGTATAAACAGTAGTCTTGGATAAAGTTTCATATCCAAAAGCCAAAACAAGCCGTTCGATGGATTGTTTTAGCTTTAGACCACATCTACAGTAGTAACAAATCATGGCACGAAAAATTTTACACAAAAATTCCATTTTCTCGTACAATTTTTTTCTTTAAAATGCTGTGTAAACTAAACTGGTCTACTTAAGTACGAATTGTCAACTGAAATATAAGTTAAAAAGGTCAAATTTTACTAATATGCTATTATAGTTAAAAAAAGTGACGCCACTAAAACTACTAGATTCCGGAAACTTTTCCAGCAACCCTCGTATTCAACGAAATAGCTTGATCTTTCTTTACAGCCAAATAGTAACTATGTAGATTCTAAAAAACAAAAGAAATTTGAAACTTTTTTATGGTTTATAAAATAACTTCGCCACCGTCAAAGGTTGGTTTGCCCACCTCACACCATGAGATAGTTAGTAGTAACTGAAATAAGTTTAGTTAAAACTAGAATTAAAGTAAAAGTAGACTTAATTAGATCAAGATTGTTTTATTAAGCAATTATTTTATACATTATTATTATTATATTCTACTATTTGTCACATGCAAATTGCCAATTTTCCTTTTTAAACAAAGGCAACGCTTTGAAATGCAAAAGTTTTTGCAAAAATAGCGGACAAACTTTTTTCCAGATCCAATGGCAGCGTTTTGCGCTGCAGTTCTCAGGCAAATTTCTTCATATGGCGCTTGTTCTTGAGTCAAAAAAACTTCAGAATTTCCTATATAATTTTTTTTGTCATTTGACCACAACATGATTCCGACCACAATCCATCTGGTACTAAACAAAAACGTAGCAAACATCACTAAACCGACCGTAAAACACACACTCGCATATCTGACCACAACATCGTACAATTCTACATACACAACACAACACGCAACAAGTTCTCAATATAGTAAGTACATACCACGTGGCTGCAAGTAGATGCCGACGATCATTAAGAAATCTGTAGAAAATAAAATCGAACGTGCGATGTGAGATAAGGAAAGCAACGAGAATATGGGAGGTAACGATTAGGAAATTACGACGAAGGACCTATGGCTTCCAATAGCGCAAAGTGACTGTGATAAATCGCAAATTAATAGCAATCATGGTAAACCAATTGGTAGCGGCAATGAACGGATTGCAATCGATACGAGAGGGGCAGCGGCTAACCCACAGTTAAAACGTAGTGCGATACCCAAAGATATCGAAAATTTTATAAATAATGGTAGAATCTCTAAGCGGCTTAGATTGCGATGTAAACCGTTATCAAAACAGATTACAACTCCGTTAAGTAACAGTTTTGAAGTGTTAGCAAGGCACCTGGACACCCAAAAGGCGGAAAACCTAGAAAAAACCCTTAAATTGGGAAGAAATGATCGTGGAGGACCAGGAGAAGGAGGACTCCAAACCTTAAAATATAGCGGGGCTAGCGGCAAGGAGGGCCAAACCACCCCCCATAGTAATAGCCATTCAGGTGGAAGGAAAACAAGCTGAGTTCCGTCAGAGAAGACAGAGAGGAATGACAGAGAGGAGTACGAATTGCTACTAGCGCAATTAGAAAAGCGTAATTGTATGCACCATACGTACACCCCAAAAGACGAAAAGACGCATGCTTTTGTTTTATGGGGATTGACTAATGACACGACGCCGACTGTAATTATGGAAGAGCTAAAAGCGAAGGGGGTAAACACCACAAAAGTTTACCCAATGAAAAGGACAAGAAATGCGGCTTTTTTAGTGGTTACGTCCAACCAAGTAACCTTAAAATTCTTAAGTTCAAATACGAGGCATTTATTGGATGCCAGAATTCGGTGGGAAAGGCACACCAATAACAAATTGTTAATACAGTGTCATAGATGTCAGATGTGGGGACACGCCTCATCAAACTGCAGACTTGAAAGTGCTTGAAATGCGCCGGCGACCACCATACCAAGGTTTGTACCCTGCAGCCAAACCAAAGTCCGAAATGCTTAAACTGTGGCGGTGAGCACACCGCAAACAATGTCAAATGCGAGTTGTACCTGAGAAAAATCAAAGAAGTTATGGAAAGACAAAACAGGACCGCCCCACAAACCATGGACAAACCGAGATACGTACCAGCGCCTCTCCCAACTACCTCGCCATGGAGAAGAACGACATCACCCAACACAAGCTCTACACAACCACCACCAAAGACGACTTCAAAGACTGCTTTTCCCCCTTTACGGACACCAAGAACCCCAATGGCTCAACCAATCCAACAAACCGAACAATCATTTATACCCAGGACGAAACCACAACCAACAGGAAACCAAGGAGAAAAGGAACCACAACAAACAAACAACAATTTAGGAGACGCATTCGCCGAATTTGCCCAAATTTGCGATAAAATCAACCAGCAAACCAATATTGAGGAAATGCTTAGGGCCCTTAAAACCTATAACAATCTTATGAAAGGATGCAAAACAAAAACGGATCGCTTTTCAGCAACTCTAAATTTCTTTTCAACCATAGATTCTTATGGCATCTAAATTGAAAATTAATTATTGGAATTCTAACGGGTTAAGTAACAAAATTTACGAACTCAAAAATTACTTACTCAAAAATAAAATCGATATTTGTCTCATTTGAGAAACTAAATTGACCAAAAATAGATTCCTCAAGGTCCAGGGATACACCGTCCACGGACAAGACAGAGGACACGGAGCGGGAGGCCTGGCAGCTCTGGTACGAAACGACATCCCACACAGAAGAATACACAACATAACACCAGGTAATAGTATGGAAGTCTTGGGAATTAAATTCCAACAAAACACGACACTCATTGTCGCTTACAACAAACCCACTAACACTTTCACACACAACGACTTAGACGCGCTGTTTGGATTGGACGCCAAGGTCATTGTGGCTGGCGACTTTAAGGCCAAACACTCACACTGGAATTGCCATAACATCAATCCAAACGGCAACACGCTACTAAACTTCTGCTCACTCAAACACATAGACATACTACACACGGACTCACACACACATCACCCCATGAATAACATGACCCCGATCACAATCGATCTGGTACCGAAAGTCCAAATTCTGTCGAAGGCTTGACGATTTAATTACGATTAACAATCATATTCCAGACAACGAGACTGTAGACAAAGAAATACACTTACAACACATTAACTTTGCAAAGACTAAGAATTCTAAAACATTCACACACAACAACAACAGGGACGTCCTCCCGGAAGACATACAGACCACCATTACACAACGCAACCGGAGCCGCAAATTGTGGCAGCAACCTGGAGACACACGACACAAAGACACCATGAAAGACTTAAACGCACAAATAAAACACAAAATTAAACAACACAAAAACAAAACCTGGGAGGACCTAATGACGTTCTTGAGTCCTTCAGACAGCATACTTCTAAAACTTACACGATTACTGCGCAAACCGTATGATTCGATCCCGGATCTGCGGGACAACGCACACACGGCCTTGACGGACGCCAAAAATGCGGAACTCTTGGCCAAGACATTTAAAAAAATACACACTTTAGGCGACACTGACACCCCAGAATAAGCACACATCGAACAAACGATACAAGAATTCTCGAGCCAAACATACGACATACCCACAGACAATACCAATCATACTTGTTAGAATGACCTAAGTCTTTCCAATATTTCAATTAAACAACTGATATTTCTACGATTATTCTTTATTACTTTCTTTACTACTATTCATCCACATCTTCTATTCTTCCTCTCCACTGTTCTATTGTGACAGATTGTCTTCTGGGTATAGCATTTTCCAATCGATTACTATCCTTCAAATACTCACTTAAGTTAAGTAATTTAAGTTGGTATTAACTTCGTCACATACAGGTCCGACTTACGTATGGTTTCTATTTTCCTTGATCAGTGTTTTCAGATACTTTTCAGGGTCGGCTTTTGTATGATTTTTATTGTTTCTAACATACATATAAATTTCATTTAAATAACTGGGAATTCTACGATTATTCTTTATTACTTTTTTTATTACTATTCATTAACTTGTTCTCTTCTTCTTCTTTTCTTCTTGTTCTGTTCTTTTTTTTTCTATTCTTCTTCTTATATAGCATGTTCAGTCGATTACCATCCATCCTTATAATACCAACGCAAGTTAGTAACTTAAGTTGGTATTAAGTTCATTTAAATAGCATTGGTGGCCTCTTCATTAAGTGTCACATATGGGGCCGGCTGCAGGGTGTGTGTGTCAGTATTTCTCGCTTATTCTAATATACATGACAAATACCACAGAAATACAACACGTAGTCAAAACACTATCCAACAACAAAGTTCCCCGTATAGACAAAATTGAGAACCAGGTTCTCAAAAATTTGTCCCGGAAAGCTATTGTGCAGCTTCATTATATCTGTAACGCTATATTGAAGCTCCAATACTTTCTGACGGCCTGGAAACACGGACACACAATACCCATACACAAACAAGGCAAAGACCCCAACCTTCCTCTCAGTTACAGGCCAATCACGTTACTGAACACGATGGCCAAGCTAACTGAGAGGATAATACTGACAAGACTATTAGACGAAATTAAGAAACTGAAAGTCACCAATCCTTTGCAATTTGGATTCACGGCGGGCCTTAATACGACCCTGCAAGTGACCTGAATTGTAAAGAACGTAATTGACAACTTTAATGAACACAATGTTACCGTCATGACGTTACTAGATATTGAAAAAGCCTTTGACAAAGTTTAGATCGACAGTCTAGCTTATAAAATGCTACAATACAAGTTTAGCAAACATCTCATACGATTTACAATATGATACTTGACGGACAGATCGATCGCGGTTAGGGCTAACGCAACCATTTCATCCACCAGACACATACAAGATGGAGTACCCCCAAAGCTCCGTACTAGCTCCCATACTCTTAACTTTACATCAACAACACACCGTCATTCGCCGGGTCCAGGACAAATCGCCGCGGCCGACTCGCCCCCGTCAACTAAAAATTGAATTTTATGATTAACTTTTTGAACGCTTAAATTTGGTGAAGTTCTCCGGATATTTTCTGCTTTTTAACGATTAAATCAATTTAGTTCATGGCGTATAAAAACCATGAATGCAAAAATTTGCAATTTTCAGATTCGATTTCATGTTTTGTATCGAGCGTTCAAAGAATTAATATTTGAGTAGCTGGTAAAATTCAAAGTTATCCATTTTCAAAACTTAAATTTACCTATTTCTCTTAATTTAAATCGCTCAAAATTGGTTATTGCTTTAAATAGTTTTTTCTTAATAACATAAAAAAAGAATTACACTGGTACAACGTTTAGTTTTTAAAATGAATACAATAGTAGTTTTCGTCACAAGGACGTAAAACGAGATTTTACACCCGAGGGGCGGGGTTTATTATATTATAGGAAATTTGGACATACGGCATCCAGCTCTGGGGAGCAGCCAGCAATTCTAACACCGCCAAGATTCAACGGTTCCAATCAAAAATCCTCAGGATTATTACTGATGCCCCCTGGTATGTACCAAACCACGTAATCCATCGTGATCTCCAAATACCTACCGTTGAGGAATGTGTCCAAACACTTAGTACCAGTTACCAGGATCGTGTTAGAGATCACCCCAACCCACTTGCTGCGGATCTCCTCACCACCCATCGTACCAAAAGGCTAAAACGCCACGACCCGCTGGACCTTCTTCACCGCTTTAGTGATAAGTGATCAGATAAATTATTATACCTAATTACCTAATGTGTTTGCTATTGGGCGAGCACCTTCTATGTCTAACTTCATTAATCATATCATTTACTTAGTGTTAATTGACAGATTGTAAATAAATATAATTCAATAAAAAAAATTTTTTAACCGAAAACAACCTCAAACTGGAGTTAGGGCCAATATAAATTTCAATATAGTTTATCATTCATTTGAATTTTGGCTTTCTAATGTCATAAAAATGTGTATTCTGTTTTTATACTGATTTGAAATACCTACAAGAAAACATTCAGAAAATAGTTGGAGTTAGGGTCTTCTAAATTATCAGGTCAGATCAGGTGATCTGATGCGAAAAGGAAAAATTTTGATGTAAAAGAAAAATATAATAATCATTTACACATTTGTTACCAATCAATTATTATTTATGACATAAATTGTAGGTATTTATTATAATAGTGTAAACCCACCCTAATCTTTTAGTCCAAGGGACAAAAATATCGTCACTTGAATAATATTAAAAGAAGCGCTTAAAGTATACACTTTTGCCGCACTCCTTATATAATATAATATTTAAACAGTAATAATCATATTCGTTATTAAAGTGCATTTGGATTCTTAATTAAAGTTTCGAAAATCAACATTTTAATTGTAAAGTCTCCTAAGTACGCCACTGGACAGTAGTTGACTGTTGGTAATAAAGTGCACTGCATTTGGGGATATTGAAATGTCACAAAGTGTGGGTAAGATATTGAAATGAAATGTAAAAGTTAATAAATTAAAATAGCGTGGAAAATGTGAAGTGCATCCTACAAGAATATCGTAAATGGTCCCATCAAAGTGTACAATGGAAGCCAAACAAATTTCGAAATTGTGATGAAACTACGGTTAAAGACATGATGTCCATATGTGGGTAAGTAATTTTTAGATAATTTGATATTTTATTTGATAAGTATTTTAATATCTAAAACCTCGTGTCTTGCAGGTGTTTGAAAAATAATCTATTTTTGTTTTGCATATTTAAAAACCACAATTCACCAATTTGTGATACGAAAAAATTATTGTTACCCTGGTTCTTCGATACAGATGTCTTGATCGAGTTAACAAATACATAACAGAAATGACCTTATATTAGTTGTCGAAAGGTATTGATCTGTTTGTGAGTATTAACGTAATTTTGTGTAACAGTAGAGTAATGGATTTTTGATTGAAGTGTCCATCAGTCGAAATTCACTTGAACCCCAACATTTTTTGTGCTGCACTGCATGGTATGAATTTCATTTTAAGCTATAGCTTCTTATTTAAGTTTTGTTAGTATCTAAAGTGACCGATTTGTAATTTGGTCTACCGAGGTTTTCCTGTAAAATAGGTTATTCGTAAACTACATAAATTCGTTTTGTTGTTTTAAATATGCAAGTTAATATTTTTATTTTCGTTATTTAACACGCAATATTAATGCTTTCACAAATTTTGTCAAGATACTCACAGTTTTTATAGGTTACATTAACCCTCGACTGTCTGAAGTCTAAATGAATACTAAAGTTACAAATCACTGGTGTCGTAGCAATGCCAAGTAAATCAAATCAGGCAAGTTTTCAGGAGAGTGAAAAAACTACTTTTATAAGTAAACTCTCTAAATCGAATTCTCATAATGTATTAAAATGTGTTCGAATTAGGGGGAGTTTGAGTTAGAGAGTGAGAATCAAAACCCTATTTAGTTGGACGTACCAAATAAATAATTCGATTCAAAGAATATTTCGAATTAAAGGAAGGTTTTGACACTTGTGTCAAGCTAGCACCCCCACTTTCTCCAAATAAAAAATAAAATAGTTAGGAATTTTGTGTACATTTTGCGCTATCACTATTTTAAAACTAACTACTTAAAATTATGGCCCGTCAGATCAGAACTCTATTTTAAAGCACACTTAACACTACCTAGCAGGGACGTGCACATGGGGGGTGGGCGGATGTCTGTGACAGTGGGTTCATTTGGAGTCTACAAAATGAAAAAAATTTTTAAACCTTCTTAAAATAATGAACAAGTATTACCTTCCCAGGCCGGATTGATTTGTAGATGTGCATAGATGCTACAACATAATTTTGGAAGTCTTTGTAACTCAAACGAACAGTTTCATAAAGAAACTGAGCTTTTCTAGCCTCTTGCGTAAGACCGTCCTCGGAGTTTTCGTTTTACGGTAGAGTGGAAACCAAATATTTTTGTACCATTGTTTTATTGTGTGTCATTGCATAACTTAATAATGCATTTGCAGGTATTCAATTACGGTTCTGGTACGTGCAACCATCGCTCCATAAGATTATGAAATCTTCATTTTTGAAGTTTGAATCAAGGTATTTTATGATGCACGTAGCAAAAGTACTTGCTGTGATATCTGAATCGATCTCGGTAAACCAATAACATGTAACTTGGTTATTTATTAATAAAAAATGGGAAAAAAAGTGCTCTAAAAAGCACGAAATAATACAAAAGAAGCGCTAACTTTATCAAAAAAAGCATAAAATTTATTAAAAAAGCGTAATAAAAACAAACAATATTTAATTTTTAAAATAATTAATAATTATAAACTTTTCCAAGTTTTCAGAAGTGAAATTTAATCTTCTATCGCTTAAAAGATTTTTTTAAACGGAAAAGCTTCTTTCGACGTCTACACTTGTAATTGGTGCAAATTTAAATTTTGCCACAACTGAAAGATTCATTTCCATATTTTCTACAACTTGTCCAGATATTACTTTGGCTATATCATTTAATATTATGAATCTTTCATTTTTTCCAACACATCATTTAATTTTTTTTTATATTTTCTCCGACCTGTCCTGCGATGCTAGCAGTGGCGCGTTTAAATTGTGTAATTAATTCCAAGAATTCGGTCAAAGTCATTTGCTGTTTTTCCAAAGATTTTATAATATCCGCAACAAAGTTACAGTGGAATTTAATAAATGCCAAATTTGTCTTTATTTCTGGATTTTTTAAAACATTTTGGCAATCTTTTATGGACCTACTCTCAGAAGTTTCAAATTCAAAGACAACATTTTTAAAATTTTCAATTTCCTTTTGTTGTTCCCCGCTCCTCTTTATCTCTTATCTCCTCCAAGATGTTGTTGAGGGTTCCGGTGTCCTTGTTTTCACTTTCGCCAATGATGGGCTGGCGTTTTATGTTCTGAATGTCGAGGGTGAGCGCGATTTGAAAAGCCTCGAGCATGGTTTTAATCTCCTGGCGAAGTTCCGTTATGGCCTCGCCAAGAGATGTTGTACTTTTTGCCTCCTGATCCAAACTAAAAGACTCCCAGGTGTTTTGGAGCTTTGTGAACGCCGTCTTAACCGGGTTGGCCACGTTCTTATAGCCGTCGAGTGCCGTAGCTAGGCTTTTGAATTTTTTGGCTACCTCGGAAGCTGTTGATCCGAAATCAAAAAAAAATTCGATGTCAGAAGGTTACACGCGCTGTCTTTTTGCAGCAGGAAGTAAACACATTCCAATCTATCACGCGCTGCTATTGTTTTTCCCTATGTTGAGTGCATGTACCGGATGTTTGTATGGCGTGATTGTGCAGGCGCGACCGCGTAATTCAACCTAACCTAACCATCTTGTTATTACCGGTTCAGGCGTTCAGGAGGCAATTTAAGAAATGGTAATCTTTCCTTGAATAAATTGTACCCGTAAAGAAGCTTTAGTTCTGTTTGGTACCACAGTCCTAGTGCTACACTAACTACACTACTACAAATTGATTGGTGTAAAAAGTGGGTTGGTCATTGTACCACCAATCAATTTGTAGTAGTGTAGTTAGTGTAGCACTAGAACTGTGGTACCAAACAGACCTTTTATTGAAAATTTTTTTACCATTTTTTATTACTTCATTAACCAGTGGAAATTGCAACCTAATTATTTCAGCGACACGATTAAGTCCATGTGCTAAACACGTACAATGTATAAGGTTTTGATAAAAAATCTTCATATTAGATGCCGCTTTTATCATATATGGAGCTGCATCAGAAAGCAGTAATAATATTTTTTCTGTTGGTACTGCTACTGGTAACAATTTGTTAAAGCCTCGTTAACAAATCTTGTAATGGTGTCATTGCTAGTTTTATTTAACTCTTTTGAACTAATTAAATATGCCAATGAGCAGATTTGCTATAATTTCCCACACGCATCAGTCGTTTCATCAACGCCAATCCAAATATAATTTGTACCGATCAATTCTTTAATATCTGTTAAAGTTTGTTCGTATACTTGGCCAACATAATTTTTACGAAGTGTGCTTTCATCCGGTACACGTCTATTGCAATATTTTTCTAAGAATGTCTTAAAATGATCGTTTTGCAATTTTTTAAGAGGAATATTTGATTTTAACATTGCACTACATAAATCAAAATTGAATTTGCTTTGTTCGTTGCATCTAGACGTCGAAGCTACTGCCTCTCCTATCGTCTGTTGTTTCGCTTTCATCGAGTTAAAATGTTTTAAACGTTCTTTATGGACATTCTTATTTACATGCTGACTGATATCGTACTTCTCTTTGCATTGAATCTAAGTTAAAAATAATATCTGCTAGTAATGAAATTTTTTTTATGAATAATTAGTACTTACTACTTTTAAACACGCTCGACAAACACTTTTTTTAAGTCCTTTAAGTTTTTTTAAGTCTTTTTTTTTAAGTAATTTTGCGTCCCGGAGTTTATTGTCGGGACACCAGGACAGGTAATCAAGAAAGGGACAGTCCCGTTCAAAACGGGACGTCTGGTCACGTTAGCCATAAGGTAGGTTGTAACAAAATAACCACATTCGTTCCTGTCCAAGTTTGTAGGTCACACCCACCAACGCGATTTAAGTGACCATTCGTGTTTATTTTCACACACATTAGATACATTTCATATACCTAACTTACTTACTTTTGTTGTAAGAAAGATATTACACACGAGTGAAGTAAATTTCAAGAGGGTGTAATATCTTTTACAACTCTTAGTTATGTACTATACTTTTTCTACGACCAACCCCAGATTTTCTACCCCAACCCCTAAAGGTCGGAATGACTGACATAGTGAAATTTTCCAGATTTGTGTGGGCAATAAAAACTAACAAAAATTTCTAATAAAATTTTTTGCGTTCGCGTATAATAAGTGAGATAATGCGTTTTTAAAGTCGTATTTAACCGAAGAAGTTTCTCAGCTGCTGTGCGCGCTAAAAAAATTCATCAGATAGCTGGTTCATACTCCAGATGGGAAGAAGCAATGGCAGTGGAGGGTGTATTTTTTCATCAGTTTTTCGATAATGGATTGGTTTTCGAGATTTTTAAAATTTTATGTTTTTTATTTAAAAATAAAATTTTCCATTTTTTTTCAAATTTTTGTAAATGTTGAGGTTGTAATGTAGAGGAAATAAGAATATTACACAAAACCGTTGGTGCCAGCATATAATAAGTAAAACAATGCGATTTCAAAGTCGTTATAAACCTAACTTAAAAGCTTTGTTTTTGCAGCAGTTTGAAACGGTTTGCAACTGTCAGACGCATGCGCAGATTAAAAATTATTACTTAAATTTGAAACTGCGCATTTGTTTTGGAATACTGCCCAATTTATTTATTCCAACACATTGTCTGGTACATTTTCCATTAACGTAATTTAAAAAAAATGGTAAAAGTTTAATCTCTTGTCCTTCAGGACGAAGGTTTATGTATTTCTTACATGTTGGATAAAAACTTTCCGATACAACAAACGAACGTTGTGTTTTTGTTCTTGAATCGGGTATTTTAATTATTAATGATTTTGTGGTATCTTCTACATCTTCAGGTTTTATATTTCGTAATTCTTGTTTTCGACATGCTCCACTTACCGCAATGATGAGAACAACCTAAAGTGATGGTATATGGTAATATTAAATGGTATATTAAAGGTTTATATAAGTTTATAATATACTATTGTACTTTCATAAATAAATATTTTAGGCCAGTCACTGGGGACTTCAAAAATGAAAAGTTAGACAAAGTATCCAAAAGTTTTTAAATTTTAGGACAACATTAGAGGAGTTATAAAAGTAATAAATCTGATTTTGCACCCTTTTCCGCCCCCCGGAACATTGTTAAATTAAAAAATAAATGAAAATTTTCAATAACTTTTTGAAAAAAATTCGGATAGTTATGCAAACTTGGCGGAACATTTTAATGATTATTATACATCTTCTATTAAATTTGCACCCTGCTACAATGACCGGAACACTGCAAATAATTGTTTATTAATTATATTTTGATATACCTATATCTTATCGGAAAAAAAAGGAAAAGTTATGCAAATAATTGTTTATACAACAGAAAAGGGTTAGAAATCCGCTTGTAATTTTGCATAACTTTTTTTAACCCGGAACATTTTTTTTACAATTTTTTTATCTGACGCGGCGTCGATTTCGACAGTTTAAACAATAAGTAAGTGTCTATATAATTCTGATAGTCTTAAAATCGGGTTGCAAATGATTGTGACACGAATAGATATCATAATCTGAATTTGCAACCTCGTAAGTGTTCCGGAACTTAATTAAATTACTTATTATTTAAATAATGAAGTTAGGCTCGACGTACTGTAGCATCTATGTTTGTTCTCGCAGTTAAATTCATAAAACGTTTGTTGTATTATCATTACGTACAACTGAAAAAAGCCGTTAAAGGAATTTTTGGAACTTTTATAAGCCGATCCGAGGGTAGGCGTAGGTAGGTAGGAATAATAACAATAGGTTACTTTTTAAGATATAATTATGAAATGCAAGTTTAAATAGTCAGCTCTAAGTCTCAATATAAAAGTACTAAATATAAAATTTTGTAGTAAAATTTTTAATGGTTTGGGAGCTAGAGCGCATAAAAAATTTAGATTATACATACACACACTCGCACATACATTTTTTGATGTTTGGTCTCATTCAACTCCTTGGACCCCAAGTATTATAAATCCGTCAAAATCAGAAATTCTTTTTTTTATTAAATACTCTCCCACACTACTCATACTATGTAGTATGTTAAAGTAAAAAAGACATAAAAAATCATACTTAATCGGAAAAATTAAACAAGTAAAAAAGTAAAGTTTTATTTCTTCTTCTTCGCTTTATTATCTACTATATAAGCTCTACAGTTAACTCTACAACTTGTCTTGTAAACTCTCGTGTGTGACGTAGCCGTATCAACGGTAATGACGTCGACACAAATATTAGGGATCACCACAGGAGTGTGGATGCCCACCGGATGCTGGATGTGTGGATGCACGCCGAGCCAAAAAATTCTGTGCAATCCGCCATTTGAACCCAAAATTTCCGTTTTATACTCAACCAGCGATCACATCACTAGAGAAATTTAAAATTTCTCGAAAACTATTTGGGTACAAATGAAAATAAAACTTGCCCAAACACAAACAAGGCAAAAACGATTTAGACTATTTTGGAGTCAAAATTCGACATGGGGCTAGCATTTTTCCACCCCCCCCCAGCAAAATTTTGAAATTTCTCAAAAACTATTTGGGTACAAACGAAAATAATGTTTTCACAAACAGGTACAAACGATGCACAAACGATTTAGACTATTTTGGAGTCAATATTCGAATTGGGGGGGGGGACATGCACCTCAATATCAGATTGTGTCAAAAAGGCAGTTAGTTCCCTATCTTCCTCTTCGATATTATCTTCATCCTCTTCAACCATCTCAGCAATATAAAAAAGTAAAAAATTTAATTTCTACTTGCAGATTATTATTTAAGACCTATTTAGGGGTATTATGTATCACCACGTTATTAGGGTTATTAGCATCGATCTTTTATTACACTAGATGCCGGACTCCTATCTAAATAGCATTGGTTGTTGTGAAGCCACCCATAACATGTTTTTGTTTACGTTTTCTTTGTTTACTATTTACGCGGCCGGTGGCGCCTCTATTTTCAAGGATTAAAATTAAAATAATGGAACAATATAATTTGATTTTCGACTTTATTATAAAAATAAATTAATAAGTTTGTACAAGAGAAATTATTCATATAAAAAAAGAAAGTAAATTTTCATCGAATTAAATAAAATTTCGATTTTATAATTTTTCAAAAATCCCAAAATAAATTTGCAGGATTATGCAGTAACTTTTCCCAGCTTGCTCAATCGAACTTTTTCTTCCTCGATAACGTGCGACCTTGCCACGTTAATAAAATTTTACTTAAACAAATTCAAATTAAAACCAATAATATTCAATTTTCTTCACTAAAAATTTTATTTTCACACTTTCTTTCACTTTTATACAAAATCAAAAATCTCCACGAGAAAAATTCCGACCATCCGGCCGAACTCGCCGTTCGCCAATCTCCCAATACATTTCAAAATCAAAAATTCTCCCACCTCAAAATCGTAACTATTGATTTTGAAATAAAATAGATTTTGTTAATCTACTCCGTATTTTACTGCTATTGCATTTCTTCGATGTTTCATAGTGAATTCTAATTTTGAAATAATGTTTTAAAAGTAACTTTGGTAACTGTATTGAATGGTTATTCAAATTATCGTCATCAAATACGTGATCACCAAAACAGTTAAATACATTATTATCTATATTTCTTAAAGTAGTGCAAATTAAAATGTTATCGATATTTCTTCTAAACAAATTGTCTTCTGCTTTGACGTACCGCAAATATCTTTCACCTTCTTTACAAATATCGACAACAAATTTAGAGGCATTCGTGAGCACCCCATATCGTTTTCTATCCTGAAGTTTGGATAAACTTATAGGAGATTCCAGTAAATTCAAACAAATTTCACAAGAAATGACTTTTTTCACACATTTAACTACAAAGCCTGCTACATATGACACTACATCATCAACGTATGTCGTTAAATGCCATAGTTGAGATTGAACATAATCGTGATCCAATATTTCATGTGATATTTTAACATAGTCATTCGACTCATGTAGATCTTCTCCTTCGTTGTTATTTGTAAGGAAATTGGTACTGCAATGCAAGATAGATGTACAATCTAGTACTACTGCATTTGCTGTATCAGCTCCCTTTATTTCGGCATGTATTAATAAACGTTTATAAATGCTTTCAAATAACCTTGCTGTTGGATTATTGTTATGACCACCTTTGCTTCTCACGGCGCATGTTGTTGGTACGGATGCATTGACGGTTATTTGAGCACTTTCCGTTAGTAACTGTTTTGACTTTAATTTGTTTAACAAAGAATTTAAATTATTAGCCTTCTTTACTAATCTTCTTTTGCTCTGCTGAAGAACCTTAACTTTCTGCTTTAAACGAACTATAGTTTTCCTTAAGCCACGTGTGGTATCATGTAATTGGTCGTCTCGATAATTTTATAATTTGATTTGATTCATCCTCACTTGCAGTTGAAGTACTTGAAGTAGAAACTGTCAAATATTCTTCTTCGGATTCATCTGCAGTCTCTGTTTCTATACTCGAAGCTGTTATTGTGTCGAATGAAATTTCAAGTTCATCTGCAGTAAACGTTGCAGAACTAGAAGCAGTTATCGTATCAAATGAAGTATCATCCAAGTTATTCGATCTCTTCATTTCACGATCATTTAGAGTATATGCAGCAGTTACTGTAGAATTGTCAGAATCATCCGATCGTTTTCTTTTTCGTGGAGTAGATTTTACGTCTGGTACAAAACTTTCTTGGCCCCTTTCGTTTTTCACTTCTGCAATAGGCACTACATTGGGCTTTAACATTTTTCTATTTCCTGAAACAATAAAATTATTCTCTTCGAAATGGTCCGAACAAACATGATGGTGATCTGTGATGGTTGCAATATTTACTTCCATGCCCGATAAAACTTGAAGCCATTCATTTCTTGAAGCATCGCTAGGAATCTTATGAAACGAATTATTTATTCCTTTTTGGTATCTAATTCCACACGCTACACAAAATTTACCCATGATAATTTTCGATTGTAATAAAAAGCAAGTTAAAATAAAATAATACTTACAAAAATAATCCGGACAATAAACCATGGATGCAATTCAATCGACCCTACCGAAGATGCTCGACAAACTAGTTTCTGTGCAGCTGATGCATGCTAGCAAAAACTATATTGTTGATAATCAACATGGATTTTTACCTGGTCGTTCCACAACCACCAACTTATTATCTTTTATCACGTTCATCTTCGATGCTTTCAAAAATCACGTGCATGTTGATGCCGCATACACCGATTTCTCAAAGGCTCTTGATCGAGTTGACCTTGCAGCTCTTTCGTCCAAACTTATTGCTTTGGGTTTTGGTCCCAAAGCTGTTAAATGGTTAGTTAGTTTCCTAAATGATAGAATTCAGAATGTTAAGATTCAGAATTTTGTTTCCGATGATATAATGGTACACTCTGGTGTTCCGCAAGGTTCCTATTATGGACCTATTTTGTTTTTGTTATTTATTAACGACATTGGACTGTATATAATCCACAGTTCGTATTTGCTGTTTGCCGACGATCTCAAAATCTTCAAGATCATTAGGTCAATTGAAGATTGTTTGTTGTTGCAATCGGATCTGGATAACATCAATCGTTGGTGTACCGATAACAATCTATGGCTTAACTTTGATAAATGTTCCATTATCTCGTTCAAAAGACATAATTGTGATGCATTTGGGTACACGATTAATGGCGTGGAGCTGAGTCGAGTATTCGAAATTGATGATCTGGGTGTTCGATTGGTTTAGCCTGAATCATGGCCCAAGGGCGTTATGGTGCGACGGTTTCATTTTTTTCGAGGACCACGAAGCAAGCAATAATTTGGATACAAATGGTAACGCGGCGGATTCCACTTTGGATGTTTGTCAGCGCAATGTTTGTTTAAGTCAAGGTCGTGACAATGCTAACTTAAGCGTATACATGCATAATTGTGGAGGTATTAAAACAAAGCTCAAGGAACTTAGTAATAACATCAACTGTTGTCTTTACGATATAATTGTTCTTATTGAAACCTTTCTCGATGACAGCATTGCCTCCAGTGAACTAAAGTTTTGCAACTATAATGTTTTTCGATGCGACCGTTCTATTGAATCAAGTCTGAAAGCTAGTGGTGGAGGCATACTTATTGCCGTTCGTAAAAATCTAAAAAGCTTACAAATTGACACAGTGAAAACTGTAGAAACTGTTTTTCTCCGAATCGGTGGCTTAATTGTTGGTGCAGTATATTTACCTCCTGATACAAGTCTAGTTACTTACGAAGAATTTTGTGGCATTGTTGTTTTCTCAAGATGCAGCTCTGATTAGATGTGGGACTAAATCATTGCTTTACAGAAGAATCGTCTCTGACTTGTGCTTTGTCCACCGGTTGCTAAATAGAAAGATAAATTGCGAAATTTTACTTGATCGTTTCAAGTTTCGTGTGGCCGTATAAGACGAGGCATGAAGACTTGTTTGTAATTGACTTTCATGGAACAAACTATGGAATGCATAGCCCCTTGGCTAGGATGTGCAGCTTTGCCAATAAATTAAACAAATTTGAGAGTTTCAATTTGTTGGGCAGTTCTTATCCTCAGTTCAAGAAGAATTTAATGTGGAATATTAATATGTTGGAATGTCGTTGAATTGGCATCCATAATATTCTTCTCTGTTTCTCTACTTTGAATTTGTAAATTGGTTTATCCGTTTAAATAAAAAAATAAAAAAAATAAATAAATAAACCAAGTATATTACCAACTAAAATTTAAAATTACTTTTAAATTAAAATTAAAAGTGTATTATAAGATCAATGTATATAACATAATAGCGCTTTAAACCATTTAGGTTAGAAAATTTAAATTTGACATTTAGGGACCACGTAAACATAAGCAACCTTGAGAGAACCAATCAGATCCAGGGACTCGGTAAACAAACAAAAATCACGTCACGCTAAAATAGACCTTATGACAGGCTTCACAATTTCTACCTGCGTTCACCATCTAGTTAAATAAAAGATCGATGGTTATTAGGTATAAAGGTGACCGTTATAACATTTTTTTTACTTTATTTTATGTTATAACTTAAATTTAAAATTTGTTTAAATTTTTACAGATTTCCCGCAGTTTATGTTACACGTCGCTTAGTTTAATAAAATAATACAAGAATCTACTTAAAGCAAATTAATATTTGAAAATAAATATTTCAATTTTGCTAGAATTAGCCATCTCTGTACCACTATATAATATAACCAGAAGTCAGTACCTTATAATATGCTATATATTGACGTGGATTGTAATAGGTTAAAAATTCTAAAATTATCCACAATTAAATTTTCATTTTGTTAAAGTTTTCGATTGTGAAATTTCCTTTAATTTAATTAGACGAATAGTGGTTACTTGTTGTTTTTCAATTATGTGCCTATGAGTACGTGTAGAGACGAGATTTTAAGGTTGGGAATTTGTCCATATAGCCTGAAAATTAAACATTTCAAAAAAATGGAAAAACGTTGAAATTTTGATTAATTTATTTTTTTGTATTTTGTTCTTAAAATTGTTAACTTACGTTTGAATGAGTTGGTGCAAAGGTAGCTACGATTGTTGATACGTTTTTAAAACTAAAAGTGTAGTTCGTAATTTAAAATTTAGTGACATCAAAATGTTGAATTTGGCATCAGAAAATTCGAATTTCGCTGGAAAACCAACCAACCAGAGTGCGACACGATTTTCTGAAGAAAACTTTGTACAGGAAACGAGATAAATGGGGAGTTGCTCTAGAGTAATGGAAGTGTGAAGTCTACAACTTAACGGCTTCAAAGTGTTATCTTGGAATGTGTGAAAATTACCCATTGGTAATTAATTTAGCGAAGATTATGAGCAACTGGAGAATTGTTTGATTGTGTGTGTGCTACGAAAGAAGAGCATTAGAAAATTTTGAAGATTTTGAAAATTTTACTGACTGATAACATGAAGCCTTCCATTTTGTCAAATCGTAGATGCAAGGAATTCGAGGGGCAATCTTCTATTATTCAAGCCATCATCTTGGTAAATAAATTTTAAATTGTTTGTTTACGCTATATCAACAATTGTTTCCGATATTTGTCATGATGCTTATGAAAAGTTTGAGGTTATCTACACTTGATATTAAATTTGTATTTCAAGTCGCAATTATGAATGGATTTCTTCACATTTAATTAATTAAACACATTAGTGGAACAATTTTAATAATTGATTTGTGTTGTTTGATTGCGAAAATTAAATTTACGCGATAAACTTTTTCGAACGGTTTCTATGCATTTGGTAGTGACTACCATACCAACCTTTTGAACAATTAAACGCATCGTCAATATTTGAAAAGTAAACAATTTTTCTTAATTTTGTAAATTATTTTATTACAGATGTTTTGTTTGTATCACATAAAAACGTTAATTATTTTACAAATTGGAGATAATGTTTTTGAATTTTAAATGTGTAAATTTGTAAAATAATTTTCCAATAATTTTTGAAATTTTACGAATATGTCAAGAAGTTTAATAACAAAGTTTCGTCTCAATTTATTTGTTCATTTGATTAAATACTACTTTCGTCGAATTAAATTACAATTTTATCCCTGAGCTTTTTGTTTCATTTATTGTGGATAGTTTAAGAGTAAAATTTTTGGAACCTACTCCTGAGATAGTCTCAATAATGCAAACTACCGACTATAACGGCTACGGCATTTAAAGAGTTGTTCGTCAGAACACGACAATATGTAGGTTTATGCTCGTCTGTGTTAATAAGAAAATTTTATTTATAACATAAATAATTTATAATAATGCTGCCAGAGGTTAAAACTGGTACCGAACGTTCTTTGTAGAAGTATATGTATTGATAACGCAACAAACGTCTTACCCATTTAGCTTCTTATTACGCACCGAAAACAAACATAGAATGCTACAAGTACGTCGAGCCTAACTTCATTATTTAAATAATAGATAATTAATTAAGTTCCGGAACACTTACGAGGTTGCAAATTCAGATTATGATATCTATTCGTGTCACAATCATTTGCAACCTGATTTTAAGATTATCAGAATTTTATAGACACTTACTTATTGTTTAAATCGTCAAAATCGACGCCGTGTCAGATAAAAAAAATTGTAAAAAAAATGTTCCGGGTTAAAAAAAGTTATGCAAAATTACAAGCGGATTTCTAACCCTTTTCTGTTGCATAAACAATTATTTGCATAACTTTTCCTTTTTTTTCCGATAAGATATATCAAAATATAATTAATAAACAATTATTTTTAGTGTTCCGGTCATTGTAGCAGGGTGCAAATTTAATAGAAGATGTATAATAATCATTAAAATGTTCCGCCAAGTTTGCATAACTATCCGAATTTTTTTCAAAAAGTTATTAAAAATTTACGTTTTTTGTTAATTTAACAATGTTCCGGGGGGCGGAAAAGGGTGCAAAATCAAATTTATTATTTTTTAATTTTTTCCAATATTGTCTCAAAATTTTAAAACTTTCGCTTTTTTTCATACCTTTTTTTGCTATAATGACTGGCCTATTTACTATCCGGTGCATTTTGAAGGAACTTTTGAATTTCATTGGAAGTCAATATCTTTGATTTTTTGCTTTTAAAGCCATTCGATTTTCTTCTAAGTAATGCTATTAATTTAGGATAATTTGATATGTTAATATTATCATGGTGTATATTTATTGTTGTCCGTAACATAGAATATATCGACCAAAGAGAAGTCGGTTTTAGATCATTGGATAATTCTTGAAAATAAGCTAACAGCACATTTTCTGAAAATGATTTAACATTGTTTTTAAGTTTCCAATCTATAAATTTTCTATAAACAATTTCGTATCGCTCCCGAGATTTTGTTGGTAATAAATCGTTGGTTGCAATTTTCGCTTTAGACCTAATGTCAGGTGGAGTACATTCAGTTTCACTGCCAGACATTCTTATTATAACTAAAATTAAAATAGGAATAAGTTAGAATAATATTTATCATTAAATATTTACCTTATAACAATTAATGAAACAACGTAACCAAACATAACCTACTATTTTAACCTATTAGTTTACTTTTGCAGCCAACATAATTTTAGTAAATTATAAAATTTCCTACCCGTGCGATGGATCACTTTACGCACGCTGTGCGTAAAGAAATGCATACAGATGATAGAGCTCGTACAATATTGTTCATTTTCGGTAGTGGTCGTAGAAAAAAATATAAAAATAGTTCGAAATCATCCATTGTCTTTGATTTTAATAAGAATAAGTTAACACGTCAACAAATAACAACACTTAATTTAAGATAGGCATAGTCGCCAGATGAAATTTTATATAATCCCCAAATTTTTATCTAAAAATTATGCAGGTTAGGTTTTCTGCGTCGCGTCGGTTTCGCGCTATTGCCGTTGCCGTGGACTCATCGTTGTATCGGGCCCATTATTTCGAATCTGCAAAGTACAAAATACAAATTATAAACTCATCAACACTTTATAAAAATTTGTCGACATTTTCGACTACAAATAAACACCGGTGACCCACGGCATTAGCGTTATCGGGCTTATCATAATGGAACACCGCGAGGTAGGGGGTGAACTACGGCGATGGCGTTAACAGTGTCAACTTTTTAATTAAGTTTCGCACCGCAATCGCGTTTTCGATATTCAACTTATCACCCCAATGGCTACTGAAATTGATCAAAAAAATTAAAGAGGGGAGGGGGGGTAATTATATTTTTTACATGACGCGCTCCAACAATTTCTCTACCGCTCTAACAAGTGTTGGAACTTCCTACACTTCCGGAATGTTAGAACATTGTCACAAAAATTGTGACAATCTCAAAAAAATTGCATGGGACAAATTTAATTTTCTCTACGCCAAAACACAGGACCGGATTCGGGGTTTTTTACGATTACAAAATTAAAATTACAAAACGAAAGCTTAGCGCAGTATCGTTTCGAAAGCGTAACGTCAGCGTTTGACGGACGTTACGTCGCGTTGGTTTTGTTTAGGCATTTAGTCCCCGTATTTTGAGATTATAATTTAGGCGGGACGAAGGGGTTGTCGTTTTTAACCAACTTTTTAAACAACGATCAACTAACTACAAAAATGTTTTAACACAATGTTTAACCAACAGAACAGAATAAACCTGCGAAAATGTAAAACAATAATGAATGCTACTAACGCCACCTATTGCTAACCCAATAGGCAAAACAATAATTATAATGTCAATCACATGTCATCAAAATGTAATTTGTAATGTATTTCATTATTATTGTATCTTATTTCCCGAATATTCTTAACTTCCGGAGCATTTTTGTTTGCCATTACCAGGCCTTATAGTCATGATTTTTTTATCAACTATGCAGATAAGAATTTTCTTTTCTATGACTCAATAGTTCAACTTCATAAAGAGTAGGTTTTCTTCTTGCTTCTTTGCATAATCTAAACTAATCAGACGGCAAGTAAATTTCTTTTTTATTTATTTTTCCCTCTATTATACTATGTACACTATCGCATTCCATTTGTGTGTGGCCTACTGTTAAATATTTTTGTTCGATTTCTGAACCATTTATACTGGCAAACTGCATTAAGGTGTTTCCAAAACCAGCATTCCTGTTCTGATAACCACAACCATCAGACCATAATCTCTCTGGTTGTTCTGTTCTTTTGTTATGACTGAACTGTCGCTGACGTTCTTCAAGAACTACAGTTAAATCTTCTTTCTATAAAATTATTCGTATTAATTTTCTATGATCGTTAACTACAAATGTGATTTACCTGAACATAATATGTTATAAAGGATTGTAAAATTTCCAATTTGCTATATTTTGATATTTCTTTTCCTTTCTTCTTTCTGTAGGAATTTTAAAAAAGAAGAGGTAGAATCAAAATTGCTACGTTTTTTCGACACTTAAAAATGTAAACAAAATGATTAAATTGTAAAAAAAATTGTATGATTTTTTTACATACTTGTACTAGGCAAATTTTCTTCTTTTAAATGCTCAGCTAAAATGTTTTTTATATATGCATTCTTTCGCTTCTTGGCTAAGTTAAGAACGCTTTTATACAGTAGAGACCACTTATTGAAAAGTTGTTGCCCAATTGATGGATACAAACACTTAAAATCTATGTAAATCTACAAAAAATACGTATAGGCACAATATATACGAATGAAATTAATTTTACTTTAAAATTATAATAAATACTACCTACCAAGTTGTATCCAGTGGGTAACTTTAACGCTGGATATTGGTTAAAGTATTTGTGTATCGGGATATCTATCCTCAGACTTATGCAAGTGTAAGCGTACCGATGATGTATTTTTGGACACTATATTTCAGCAAATTCAGTTCTTCAGCAATTCTTACAAAATTGTTTAACACAATGTTTAAGATGTTTAACCATGTTTAAGTTTAACCAACAGAACAGAATAAACCCGCGAAAATGTAAAACAACTAACGCCACCTGTTTGCGTTTTTTGCGCATTTTTGTTTGCCATTACCAGGCCTTATAGTCATGATTTTTTTATCAACTATGCGGATAAGAATTTTTTCAGTAGTCGATAGCCACTGCCACTTTGTTTCATTATCATTAATGATAAGGCAAACATCTAAATTCGAAATTGCGAAATTAAAATTTTTGCAGTTACGTTATTTACACCGGCATATTTGTAAATTTGAGAGTCGGTAAATTTTAAAGCCCTTTGAATATTTTTTTTGTTTTTATTGGCCTTTGATCGATTTACCTTTTTTTGTAAGCTAGAGGCTATAGCATATAACTTCTTTGCTTTAGGTGAAAGGTTAGCCACCCGACCAACATTTATTTGTCCTAGCAGACCATGTCCTGAAAGAAAAATAAATTCATTAGCAAAGAAACATAAAATTATTATATAAAATATACTTTCTAATGGAGTGCAAGGTGGTACTACTACAGGATCAACATTCATTTCAATATCGGAAATAGTATTTAAAAAAAAGTATTTAAATTTATGAAACAAATTCCAATAATTATAAATTTATAAAAATATCAATCTTAACCTTTAGAAAGTCAGGTGAGGTTGACGTTTGCGAGTTTACGCATGCGTCTGATTAGTAGTTTCTGTAAAAATCCTCCAACTGATTTGACTGGTAACAAACGGTTGTCAACGCAGTTTGAATACCACTAAATATACAACCCACTACACGATATTCACAGCAACTAGCCATTTTATATAATGCTATAGCTACTTGTTTTTCAACCGATAATGGTTCTCTGGTTCAAAATATGAATTTTTTGGTTTCAATTTAGTTTCTTTTATTTCGAAACATTCGAAAATTTTCAATCTACTCGACATCACCATATTATGTTCCACAAACGATTCCATTCTAATGATCTTGACTTCTTTCTTTCATCCAAATTCTTTTATACCGGATCACATCTCCAATCAGTTGTGGAGATATTGTATCAATTGTAATGAGATTTAAAATAGTCTTATGTAATTGTTCATTAAATACGACATTCGATCTGTTGAAAAGCAATTTTCGAGTTCTTTTAAAACGACGTAACAATCTTTTCTTTCGATATTGATTTTGTTGATGAAAAGCATTAATCAACGATACCACTCTTGGTATTGCAATATTATTTGTACTATAAAATATAAAAGTAGTATTTAATTAGAATGGTATAATACCGGCGTTAGTAAATTCCTCCTCGGTAATATAATCTCTTGTAATCTGGCCCTTGAGGGTCAGGGGCTTAATAGTTTGATTTCTATGGCGTGGTCTTAATCTGCACCTGAGTAGTATTTGATTAGTTTTATACAGAGTTTAATTATTGTTTTATTTTAATAGCTCCATGGGCGTCTGTGTAATTTATTTTTGAGGGGGCAAACTTGTGAAAATAGGTTGTTAGGTTCGGTTACGAAATAATTAGTAGTTTATTTCCGAAAGCCTGATTAAAACAAGAACGCGGGTGGTGCCAGATCCCCCTATTTGCATTACAAAAATTATTTAAAATGCAACAAGCTTTAATTATTAGAAAGGCATTGTTGATGTTAACTTCTAAACCTTTTAGTCATCGACGAAATCTTACCTTTAACTGACCAAAAGCATTTTCCACTATTCGTCTGCACTTTGACAAGTGATAACACTGTGCAACAAATTTAAAGAAAATTTTTTTCACTGGGTTTACAGTATGTAATAATGATACCTCATTCCAAACTCAATAAAAGTTTGTAAATAAAATAGTCCCATCACGTCAGGTTTCATAGTGAAAAGCATTTATTGATTTTTAACAATTATACTAAATTAACGACAAAATACTTTATTTTTCAGTGAAATACTTATATCTTTTAGAACGATTGGCTTTCTTTCTTGTAGTCAGTCTTCACTGTATCTCTGTGAATCACCAAAAAAAGTTTGCAGACATTGCTGGTTCTCATCTACCCTCATAACGCTTCTTAAAGTCTGTTATTAACTCCATTAGTGATGATGTCAAAACGCAGAGATATAAACCAACCAAATTACACCAAATGAAATCAGTGTGTATAAGCATATGAGCATTAACACTAATTCAATTTCTTTTAGTATGGGGGGCCTATATCTAAGCGTTTTGACGTCACTCTAATAGAGTCGATTTCATAGCAAAAGCGCTCGCCATATTTATCGCTAACTAAGTCTTATTTTCCGGAAAAAACTTTAAATAAGAATGTAAAAAATTTATTTATGAGTAGTTTAACTGTTTTGATGACATTTGTACTCAGAAATATGATATTTGGATGACTAATTTCAAGCAGATATTGTGCATAATACATAAAACAAAACACTGCATATTTATGTTTTGAGACGTGATATTAAAATAAAATTTTGTTTTTTTACATATACTAGGTATACCTAATACAAACCACTATTCGAGATATTGGTGAATTTTTTAGTGTTGCACAGTGTAATTAATAGTTTTCTCAATCATGGGCAGATTTACTTTATAAGGTAACGGCTTCATCATAAATTTTGTCAGTTTAACAGTAGAATCATCAATTAATAGCACCGGTACCGAAACATCTGATAATTTTTGCATTATTTACATAAATTTGGTTGGTGGCATGTTCTTTTTTTATAGAACTACTTTCAAAAAGATATGAGTCATTATTACGCCCTGGTGATCCAAGATTTATATATGTGAAATTACATTTACAAAACATGCATTTATGTAGTTACTCACAAAAGTAGGTTAACAAAGTATAATTTTTATTTTAATCTTAATTTTTATAGTTACTTATTATCTAATACAAAAAATAAAAAACATAATCTTAATACAGCTAATTTTTGGTAAATATTAAAAGAAAAAATGGAAAATTTCACACTTTTCCAGTTCTAAATATAAAAATTACAGTACACTAATAAAAATGCATGTCACAAAAGTAGGTTAACAAACACAAAATTATATGTTAGTGCCCACAATGTCCACCCCCTCGAAGTGACATTGTTGCCAATCTAGATGGTAATGATTGGGTATACTTAGTACACTCACTTGGAGTAATATCATACCATATTTCTTCTATTAAATTGCGAAGATTAGTCAAATTTCTGGGACATCTTTCTGAAATTCGGAGTTTAAGCAGAGCTCAGAGATTTTCTATAGGAGAAAGGTCCGGACTCTGGGGTGGCCACTCCATAACATTAATATTGGCATTTTGAAGGTAATTAGTGACAATTTTGGCGCGGTGGATAGGAGCATTGTCCTGCTGTAGAATAAATTCTTCGCCAATTAGACGTTTACCTTCTGGTATAATTACCTCTTTCAAGAGATTTAAATATACTGCAGCATTGACTCTTCCTTCTAATACTACAATTTTTCCTACCCCTGCTGAACACATACACCCCCAAATCATTAATCCCTTTTCTAACGATTTTAGTGTGGGTTTAGTACACTTATACGAGTATACCTCAGACTTTTTTCTCCAAACGTACATCCTACCATGGCTATATTTCAGACGAATCATAGATTCGTCAGTCCATAAGATTTGATCCCAATAATTTAAGGGTTTTAAAACGTGATCTGAATAGAACTTCATCCTTTTTTTTAATATTAATCTTACTTACAAAGGGTACTCTGCGTGCAATTCGACCATTTTTATTTACTTCACGAAGACGACGTCTTACAGTTTCAGTCGATATTTTATTTTTGATGGAATTTTCAAGCTTTGCACGAATGCGTGGAGAGGACATCAAAGGATCTGAAGACGAGAGTGTTTGTATTTTAATATCCTCCCGTTTAGTGGTTATTTTTGGCCGTCCTTGTCTCTTAATTGTCATTACTCTACCTTCGGTTTTAAATGCTTTTATAACTTTGAAAATCGAAGTTGATGATTTATCAAACAATTTTGCTATCTCGCGAATTTTTTTGCCACATCCATACATTTTCAGTATTAATGTACGATCTTCTAATGTTAAATATTTAAATTTTGCCATATTGGTACTTTAAATTTTGAAAATTCTATAATATTGAATGTTAACATTTAGCAAAATAATTTGAAAAGAATTACCTTGTTTCAATTGTAGCCTTTTTGAGTTTTTCAAAAAAATTTGTAATAAAAAGCTTGAATTTACTTCAATATATATTATAATTTTAATAAACTGTATATACACTTGTGCTGGTAAGTAAAAATTGATATAAAAAAATATTGTTAACCTACTTTTGTGAGATGCAAAATAATAGCTTACGAATTGCGTTACTGATGCAATTGTTTTGACGCCAACAGAAATGCTGATTTTACTTTATATCTCCAGGTATAAGATACATGTATGAGTTACGAATTAAAAAAAAAAAATTGTGCTGATTTTCAGAGCTTATATGATGTTTTCTAAAATTTCCTTACATGTTAACCTACTTTTGTGAGTAACTCAAAGTAACTTAAATTTATTGTTTCCTTTCTACAGTGGTCAACACGAGGGTGCGTAACATAATATTGGTAACATCTGAAGTACATTTAGTATCGAGTGTCAATTTTGTATCTGTTAATGTACTATGTACATACCAAAACATCAACCTGTCATCAACAACTGCTAATAGTACAGAGTCATTTATTCTGGTCTGGTGCGAAGCACCAGGGCTGTTGCCCCATATCTTCGCAGACTTGAAGAGTAAGGTTGCGGGCTTGCCCGCAACATTACGTCGGATAATTTTTATTGAGGCGTACTTCTGAAAATTAGCGCGAAGCTAAGTCCTGGCTGGCTTCACCCGCGAGGGATCCGCGAGAGAAAGGTTTGGTAGACTAGGATGCAGGGATGGGTTGTGGGAGTTTCAATTGAATACCTTTCCTTCGTGTGCATTGCTCGTTCGTGTTGGTTTTTCCCTAAAGTGGCCGGTTTTCTTGTGGGCGTTAATTATTTTCATGGGCGTGGTTTTGTTTTGCAGGAGTCGATGTTACGTATGCGGGAACGTTAGGGGTCGGCGTCATCGATGATTTCCCTTGGCATCTTGTACTTTGGATGGTTTTCTTTATCGTATTTTCCCAGTTGGTTGATTAGCGGGTTTTCGTGGTCTTCTGTTTTGGCGTAAAACTTCTCCGTGTGGTTTCTTATAAATTCTTTGATTGTGGTGAGTTTGGAGTCGTTGCGGAGGCGGACGTTCGTGACTCTTCTTGGCGGATTCCATGCGTAGCGGACGAGTTTGTTTTGGATTGTTTCTAACTTGTTGATATGCGTTTTTGCTGCATGCCCCCAGGCTGGTGCAGCGTACGTGAGTGCCGGCCTGATGATGGTTTTGTAGACGCGAAGTTTGTTGGCCGGGGTCATTTTGCTCTTGGGACCTACGAGCGAATAGCGTTGCGACATCGTTCCCCTTGCCTTGTTTGTGATGTTGGTGATGTGTTGGCCCCAATTTAGCTTTTGGTCCATGGTGACGCCAAGGTATTTCGCCGATTTTTGCCATTGGATGAGGGACCCGTTCATCCAAAGGTTGGCTTTTGCTGTGGTCCGCTTCTTACATCGGGCGAAGATAACTGCGACGCTCTTGTTCGTGTTGACTCCGATTCGCCAGTCTCCCATCCATTGCTCGATTTGTTCCGCTACGTCTTGGACTCTTTGCGTGGCGATGTCCGGGGAAATTGATGTGGAAGCTACGGCTGTGTCGTCCGCGAAGTAAAAGTTTTCGACCTGCGGGTGGATTGGTTTGGGGATGTCGCTCATAAAGATGTTGTAGAGGGGTGCAGAAAGTGGCGAACCTTGGGGGACCCCTGCGTTCATTGGATGAGGTTCGGATTTGGTCCCATCGGCGACGATGCAAAAGGTTCTTTCTGCAAGATAAGAATGGATTAGTTTTACGATGGCGAGTTTGATACCGGCTCGAAGCATCTTGTAGAGGAGTCCGGGGTGCCATACGGAGTCGAATGCCTTGGAGATGTCTAGAAGAAGGGCGACGGTGCATTCTTTTTTCGAGAACCCCTTTGAAATTTGCTCGACGATGCGAAGGATTTGATGAGTCGTGGAGTGACCTTCGCGAAATCCAAATTGTTCATCGGGGACGACCTTGTTGGAATCCATTTCTTTCTTGAGTCGATTTAAGATGATTTTCTCCGCGATTTTGCCGATGGTGGATAGAAGGCTAATTGGACGATAGCTCTTCGGTTGGTTTTTCGGCTGTCCTTGCTTGTGGATGACGATGACGTTTGCGTGCTTCCATAATTTCGGGAAGTGGCGGAGTCGAAGCGCTGCATTCACGATGGTTGTGATTGCAGTGATCGCTTTTCGTGGTAACTCCTTCAATGCCCTGTGGGTGATGCCGTCTGGACCGGGTGCGCTTTTGATTTTCGCCTGCCTAATGAGACTTCTGACTTCCTTGAACGATGCGGGTTCGATTGTTGATTCGTCCGGGGCGTTCAGGGCTTCCTTCACGAAGTCTTCTACCATCTGGATGTGATCGGGGTCGTCGTAGGTGGTGTTAGGCGCGCATTGAAGTTGGAGACTGGCAGCTAGAGCGTCGGCTTTGTCCTTGTCCGTTTTTGCTTGGGTCCCGTCCGGTCTTAGGAGAGCTGGCATCGGAGTCCTTTTGGTGCAAAAATTTTTGATGAATTTCCAAGAGCTTGAATCCTCGAACGAAAGGGCTTTAAGCTTGCTGGTCCATTCGGCGTCCTTGTGCTCCTTGACTTCGTTAGTGACCTGGGATTTGAGGCGTTGATACGCGGATTTGTCGTCGGGGTGATGAGTCCTTTGAGCAAGTTTTCGCGCTCGATTCTTGTCCTTAAATGCTTGTCCTTGCTAATAGTACAGTGGAGTACTAACACCCTTTGTAATAATAATAATCTTTATTTTCAACAGGATTACTTCAATAATTAGCCCAGTCATATTAGGTAAAAAAAGGGGTCAACCTCGGAATGAAAGATAATAAGCTGCAAATTGGTATGAACCTTTGTTTTGTCATTCTAAATGTTGTCTCAAAAGTCACAATCGTTATCGTGTCCGCGTCTCAAGATATTCAAGGTCAAAGGTCACAAAAATCGGTTTTTCGCGAATATCTGGCTTCCTATCGGTTAAATGAGATTTGCATTTATTATAAAAGTTGTAGGCTATAAAATTCCCTACAACTTTTGTTTAAACTTTTTTTTCATACGACCAACCGTTTTGAAGGTAGAGCGCGAAGAGTGCACATCGTACAGTCATATACGGCCTAATGCAAGGTCAAGCGTGAGTTATGGTTATCAGTACGTTATAAAGTCAATTATTTACTTGGAAATTATAATTATTAAACAATGCCTATTATTTATGTACTAACTATTAATTATTTATATTTAATTAAAGTAAGTAACTTGATTATTTATATATAATTATTCATATTTAACTATTTAAGTATAAAATATTATTAATTCTGGATTATATATTTTAGTTTTATTTTAAGTTAACACGACATTATATATCTTTTCTTTAAAACGCGTAAATTTCTCAATACTTATATACCTGGAAATACTTGTCCCTACCCTATGCCCCTTTCTATTCATTGCCGGGACAGATGTTCTATAGTATTCAAGGCCACTCTCTCCACTTTGTATGAGTCAAGATTATTCGTTAGTTTGAAATTGTACCGTACGGACGTACGGTTTTAAGAGCTATGGCTGATTTGTGTTTTATATGTGATAAGAAACTTTCAGAAGGTGTTTCTGTGAATGTCGTACGTGGTTTACAAACTTTAAAAACTGCAAGTATTGAAAGAAATGATGGACATATAGACTATTTAAATACTTTAAGTTCTGTAAATGTGCATTCCGAGTGTCGAAAAGTGTACACGAGTAAAAATGTTATTATTGCATCAAAACGACGCACAGATGAGAGTGAACCTTCAACGTCAAGTGCACCTCGTAAAAAACGAAATGAAGTCTTTGATTTTGGAAAGTTATGCTTATTTTGTGGCCAAGAAGCTGATGAAATAGCAGAAAAGAAAAAAAAATTAAAGTATAGACGGACAATAAGTAATGTAAGTACTCTTGCATTCAAAGACAACGTAATTAAGAGAGCAGAAGAACGAAACGATTCCTTAGGAGAATTAGTAAAGGAACGTATATATTACGAGTATGATTTGATCGCTGCTGAAGCAAAGTATCATACTATTTGCTATACCAACTTTTTAACCCGAGTACCATCTGCAGATAAAAAGCCTCGCCAAGATGATCAAGTCACTCAAGCAATGAAGGAGATTTTTTATTATATAGAAAATAATGAAGATTCTCAATTTACTTTGAAAGAACTTAAAGATGTCCCTACGGAATACATACCTGACGATAAGACAATTATTACAAAATTACAACAAAAGTATTTAACTGATATAATAATCACAAAAAAAATTGGATCATTTACAATTATATCTTTCCGTGATACACAGCTTAACGTATTATCAAAAGCTTGGTACGAAAATAAAAAAAGTACTCCTGTAGAAGAACGTCTACGGATTGTAGAAGCTGCTGCGGCTATTGTTAGGGAAGACATCAGATCATCTGTAGTTGAAACAAAAACGTATCCACCTCCGAATAAAATGCTAGATTGTATTAATGAAGAAATACCAAAAACATTATCACATTTTTTGGAAGAAATTATATTAAAAAATAGAAAATGACAAAGGACATCTTCAAAATATGCGCCTGTCGGCGCATAAAAAATCCTGTAGGGGAGACCAGAACGCATAGATCGACTATCGTGGCTATGTAGCCTGAAATAGAAAATAATGTATAAATTCCTTAGATCATATATATTACATAGATACCAAGTACCTCCTAAGTTAGTGAATCCAGATCGTTACGAAATAATAATTTGTAGCTATCTTTGTTAAACACTACAGTTCGCCATCTTGTATCTCTCTCAGAGTCCAAAATCGAACGGCGCATGTGCAATTTTATTGTAATATAATAAAAGCAATATTTGAGAAACTGTCAAATGTAAAAATTTGCACATGCGCCGTTCGGGTTTGAACTCTGAGAGAGATACAAGATTGCCTCTGTTGACTATAAGTATAACAAAGATAGACATACTTATTATGTCGTAACTATCTAATTTCACTAGCTTCAATGCATTGGGATAGGGCACTTGGTATCTATGTAATATATATGATCTAAGATAAATTCGCTCCATAAACAGCGCTTTTGATATAGTACCTACCACGTGGTGCGATCCATCGATATCGAATTTGCGATTTTTTTGCAACGTGTCCATGAACATCGATAGATGCGACCACAATGTCGTATTTATTGATTATTTAACAATTATTTCTTGGTTTTTAGGCATTTTTAATTGAAAACATACTACACAATACACAAACGTCCGAACTTTACGAGAGCAGAAATCAAAATGAACATGGCGCTCCAAATGGCCGCCCTCCAGTGTACCAACTGGTGCCAAGAAAAACACCATGGTTACAAGTAGAAGTTGGTTTTACACTACCACGATATCAATTAAAAGGTGTTATAATTTTTGAAATTTATGCAATTATTGAAAAAAAATCGTGAATTTTATCGGATATTATTCCCAAGTTCACGAAAAGCTGTTCACAATACTCGGGCTCCAGGGTTTTTCCATCTCTCGACTATTATTCTCCTCGCCGCCTTGCGGCTCGTGTCATAAACTACGTCTCGTGACGAAAAACAACCCCTTACGCTCTCGTGATATAAATTACTATTTCGCCTTGCAATTCTTGAGGTTTTAGTTTTTGCATTCCTGTTGCGAAGCATTTGCATTGCTTTAACGAAGAAAAAACATTAAACACTAGATTTAACTGCTCGGTTAATTCCATTATTGTTATTAATAATAAATGAGAAATAATTATTAATACAATGTATTATTGCAAAAACGTTTATTTTACGTATTAGTATTTAAATTTAAGGCAAGATATTTACACAAATAACCAATATACAAACAAAAACAATCACAAATTTGCAAACCGTGAACCGTAAAACAGACATGTTTATAGAGGTTATGAATTCTTTAAGTTTAATGATAATTCAGGTAGATGATCGTTATTCGTTAGTGGCAGTATATCAAGTACGATTATTCGTTTTTGAATTGAACTTGACACAAGTTCAGCCCTTATTGATCTGCCACCTTAACGTGTTACCATTTCTAAGCAATCCTATCACCGATGACTTTGTTTTGCTTTGATCATTGCAGATTAAAACTGTAGGATCCTTATCCAAGTAATTTGCTTTCTTTTTTTTTTTCGTTTTATTACTTTGACCAAGACCACCCCAATTTTCTAATGCAGTTTCACATTCGAATTTGAAAGTGTTACAATTTTCATCATCAAGTTCTTCATTATATTTTCTTTTGCAGTATTCATCAGCGTCCGTTGGATGGTTAATATTTTTTTCAATGCCTTTTTGTAACGGAATTTCTACGTCAGTGTCTTCTTGGTTTGGAAGTATGTAAATGATCAGCTTAAGAAATTTAAAAAAACTTAAGATTTAACGCATGTTGCTCGGAGTTTATTCGAAAATTTCAACTTTCCATAACTTTGTAAAAAATTAACTTAAACTCTTGCTCATTGAAGCTCATTCCGGCTCTAACGAAGTTCTAACGTTTGACATCAAATTCATCCAAAAATTTGAAGGTGGGGGGCCACTGACATGCACCTAATCTCAGCGACATTAAAATTAAGTTCACAAGTAACACCGTTCTACAGAAATTTTTCCGCAAGAGACGTATAATTACAATATACCTTATTTTTATTGCTTTTTGTCTCTGCGCGCACACACTCCGCACTGTTCTTCGTCACTACAATGACCTCTTCGTCCGCGTCGGAAAGCACTATGGTGTCTATTCCGGCCGTACCGCACTGAGGTTTGGTGGGGGAATCGTTTGCGGCTGCGCGGGGGGTTTATTTATGGTGATGGGTGGGTGTGTCGTGGGTTGGGGGGTCGCGCATGTATCCGCACTATTTGTGTCCGTACCGCGCGACGTGCGAGGTGGTGAGGTCGGGGGTGGCCGGCGTTTGTTGCCTTTACGCGAACCAAAGGCCCATGTTCAGGAGTTCTTGAACATCGCGCTTAAGTTTGCTAGTGTCCTTGCGCTGCTCCCGCACAAATTCCAGGAACGCATCCTTTGGAGCCCGGAAGGATTTGCGCAGCGACGCCACGTCGATGGTGAGGCAGCGCAGCCCTTCCTTGACGTCGTCTATGGTTTTCGCACACTCAATGATGGTAGCCTCAGTGGACCAGGCGCAGGTCGGCGCCGGCTGGAGGAGGACAAGTTGTTCCTCCCTCCGTTCCACTTTCGTAACGGATTCTATTTCCGTACATCGTGCGCTGTGGTTCGCAAGCGAGGCAAGCTTTCGGATATTTTCTCTTGCTTCTTCCAACGCTTTGCGTATCCTTCTGGCCCACGCGGGTTCTTTTTTTTGAGCTCGGCTGTCTGCTTTGCCGATAGCAGCAGTTCCGTAGCCCATCGTGGTTCTTTCGCTTTAAGCCCATGGGTCGGGATGGTGTTTAGGGTATCCTTGACTGCGGCCGCCAGTTCGGAGACACTTTTAGGTAGGGTATATCGAACGACTTCATGTGGCTCGTTCTTTCTTTGTCGGTTATGCAGATCTTTTCCAACTTGGTCTTAACCTCTTGCAGATCTGCAGACTGTTTTTCTTCCTTCCTTATCAATTCTCTCATTTTTTCCATGATTTTAGTGAGGGTTCCGGTGTGGTCTGTTGTTTTGTCGGTGATGGGCTGGAGATTTCTGACTTTGGCTCTGAGGGTGACTGCTTTAAGTAGCGCTTCGAGCATCGTCTTTATTTCTTGGCGTAATTCAGTGTTGGCCTCGCCAAGTGATGTGATATTTTTTGACCCCTGTTTGATGTTGAAGGCTTCTCAGGTGTTGCCTGAAGCTTGGTGAATGCCGTTTTGACAGGGATGGCAACGTTTTTGTAGCTTTTGAACTCTTTAGTGACGTCTGACGCAGTTGCTGGCGCCGTGGTGCGATACCGTATTAAAAGCCTTCTTGAGGTCCAGGGCGATTAGATGATACGGGCGACCTTTCCGAATTTATTCTTGATCAGGGAATGTAGACGTAATTCCTCTCTGATTAGGATGCAAATTTAATCTTTCACTAAGCCTTCCTGCTATGATTTTGTTCATAAGTTTTATGAATAAGTAAAATAAGTTTTATAATACCGACGGGATCGATATGGGCCACCTGTTGTCAGGATTGTCTAATTCGCTTTCACTCTTAGGTATCATTATTGTACGGCTGACGTATAGGCTGACCGGGAGGCTCTCGGCCACCAGGCAGGAGTTCAAAAGAGTTCAAGCCTATTTTCAGGGACCTTGAGCAGCTGGAACAACTTCATCCCGTTTGGGCTCGCGGCTGTTGACTCTGAAGAAGACAAGGCCTGGGCTATTTCGCTGAGCGCTGTCATTTGGTGATATAGCGAGATCTCGGAGCCCTCTTTATAATAGTTCGAGAGGGGGTTTTGCGGGTGTGCTGTTTATTGTTTTACCCGCCAGTATTTTGTCGGTCAACACCTTCTGGTTTTTGGTAAACGGAGGAAGACCCTCTGGTAATATATGGAGAGCTCTCAGTCACGATTACGCCCCTTGGTCATTTAGAACGCCTTCTGCTTAGTTTCCTCATTGATCTCTTCGATTACGTCACCGACGACAGGGCCACCATCGCCCTCCGTTCGCAGAGAGTTTACGAATTCTTTATAATCGGCCTTACGTCTCCGATCTTTGATCGCCTCTAGGGTCCGCCCGCCCATGATGGATACTAAATACTGATTTACGAAGCGTCCCTTAAATACCACTTTGGTTCTGGCCATAGCCATCATCTCCCCAATGCCCAGAGGCCGGAGGACGATTCTCGGCTTTTCCCTCCACGTTAGCATCATATTGTACCGGATGTGCCAAGCGCAGATGCTGTCTCATGCCCGCGTAAGTTCTAAAAACTTCAAGCGCGCAGACAGTGCAGGCGTACTTGTCTGGATCAGCTGTTCTAGCCCCTCGACAATGTCCTCGCCTCAAATGCGTTTTTAGTCCGGCGTCGGTCGAAAAGACCGTGCCGCACACACACCCGACCATTGCACAAATTGCAAGGTGGACCGCGCGGCTCCCCCCAGGAATTATAAAACTCTGGAGAGGTTTACTAGAAAAGATAGTTCTGCCGGTTGAGAATACTCCGCAAGAGAGTAAAACCCGATACCTGGTTAAGGATTTCTACACGGTGCAGTCGCGGCGTGCAGTTAGCCCTAGTGTACACACGATTAGGTTGCCGGGGGATACCACGAGGATATCTACACGCCACTTGTTCGGAGCAAAAACATTGGAGTCGAAACGTGAGTGTGAAGGCGCGATCAGTAGGTAAAATTGTCGTGATAGGTTCCAGGAATCCGTTACTCATTGTCCAACCCCATTCCTGGGGTTCTAAATCATGCCCTAACTAAGTATGAACTTGATAATAAACCCGATTTAAATGTTGGTGAGCTGCTCCACTTGTTGGTGGAATTTGTACGTTTATCTACTATTTTTTCCACAACCTACTCTTCTTCTTCTTCGGCTTGCGAAGTAATGAGTTTATCTGTAATCGACATTCTTACTTGTAATAATTTATTTTAAAAAGTTAGTTGGGCTTTATTTAACTTCAACGTCAGCCTTCAACGCTAACTAAAAAATTAACTGTTTAGTTAGCGAGACTATTGAAAATTTTAATGCTTACACGGGAAACGCGGAGTGTAATTGGAAAATATGAACACTTTTTTCTCTAAATCCACATTTGGATTTACAATTTGTATTAAGATAATTTTAGATAATTTATTTGGAATGCTTCCAGTTAAGAAAACCATGTGCCCTAAATTTCTACCTATTGCCTTAAAATTCACATTGTCTTTTCTTACCCTGTTTAAGGATAATAATGGGACTAAACATTCTTCTTCTCGAAAATAACGGTTTTCCACTTGTTTAAAAAACAAATAAAAGGTTTTTTGGTTAAACCACCAGTATCAATCCCCAATTCACTCTTAAATGATACCATTAATTTCTTTGTTATTATTATTATTATTAACGGTTCTTGAGCATTTTCCGTACACAGTTTTTTCTAGAAATTTTAATAAAATATTGTTCAGCATTTTCGTCATTTTTTGGAATTACCAGTAAATTGACAGCACTATCAGTCTCTTTTTGATTATTACTATTTTGAAAATATTTCCGGGTTGTGCTCACGTTTTCGTTTGAAGACGTGTGCACGTCTGAAAGATCTGCATCAGGTTGTATAGTATTAGGGGGTTGAGTTCTCATTTTCCTTATGTTACTATTGTTGGACCTTTTTAGCACTGGGATAGACTCATCAATAAGTAAAAAATTAAGAGCTATATCCCGATTGGGAATAATTACAATTTAGCTTCTGCCAAAAATTTCTTTGAAATCCTCACTTTTTTCAACTTTTACATTAGTAACTTTCTTGTGGTGCTATTTTTGCTAATGTAAATCCGACTAGTCGTAACAGTTGGTATAACCGGTGGAACAATTACTAAATGCAAAAAATTGTGCATTATTATTTTCACGAATATACTTGACTAGACATTCGTATTGACCAATTACATTTCTAAATCGATTAACTGGTCGCACCTTGTAACGACGCGATTTTCTAGTTTGTTTCCTTTTATCGTTTGAAATCGTTTGAAATTATAATAATAATAACTTTATTTAGTAATAAACATACCACTATTTACAACACTGATTAAAACTCAACCTACAGATTCCTCAATCACAACCATCATACAAAATTACAAGTTCATACAAATTCAAAGGACACATACTCTTTAATTCTTTTTTTAAAGCACCTCAGCTCTGTTTCCAATTTAAGCTCCAACGGTAAACCATTGAATAATCTTAAACCACTGTATAAAATCATACTTTGAGCCCTGTTGCTTCTAAAAAGATTCAGCCTAAAGTTATGCGCATTACGCACCGAGTAACCATGAGAATCTCCTACATATGACACGCTATTACACAAATACTCGGGTAACAATTTATTTTTCAACTTGAACACAAAAATCAAAACATTTATAATTATTCTGTGGTATACACTGTGCCACCGCAATGTCTCGAGCATTACAAATTTGGACACATCTATCAACTTTCAAAATAGTTCTCATTCCCTTATTCTGAAGTTTCTGCAATCTACTCAAAATACCATTGTTACCTACAAACAGAGTTACAAACAAGTATTTAAATTGAGTTACTACCTCAATCGAAGTACCCTCCATTACTACTTCAAGACTATTAAACCCCTTAGCGTTAATAATCATGCATTTAGTCTTCTTTAAATTTATTGCAAGTCTATTCATCTGTAACCAGTCACATAAATTTTTTAACTCCAGATTAATTATTTCTATACATGAATCCACATTATCCCCAACGACATAAACCAGGCCATCATTTATTTACAAATAAAACTGATTTTGCCCTATCAAATATGATATTCATGGCATTAATGTATAGTAAAAAAAGCAACACACCAAGAATAGTTCCCCGAGGAACTCCCAATGGAACATTTATTTCCTCCGACACAAAGTCCGTAACTTTCGTCTTTTGTTTTCTGTCATTCAAATATGACTCAAACCAACGTAATTCGTTTTCCCGAATTCCATATTTGTCTAATTTTTGTAACAGTATACCTTTGTCCACTGTTTCAAACGCTCTGCGGAAGTCCAAAAACACAGCCACAATCACTTTATTGTCATTCCACGCAACTTTCCAGTCTCCGATGACGTAAGAAATCAGCGACTCACAGCTATGATCCTTCCTAAAGCCTTACTGATATTCTGAAATTAAACGATTTTCTTCCAAGTAATCAATCAATTAGACCAGCAGTCTGGCGTAAATCAAACACGGATAGACTAGAAAGCGGGAAACCGCGGTTCTAATCCTGGTTGCGTCAGATATGTGCTGTGAGCTAAAAAGTCCAAAATCGATCTGTGGACTATAAAACTCTTCCCAACCCGCAACTAGGCCAGCGTAGGAAGATATGGCCTAAACCTTCAAGTTAAAAACTTGAAGAGGCGTATATCCAAAAATGGATGTAAACAAAAACGCTAATAAAGAAGAAGAAGAAGAATCAATCAATTGGTTGTTTACTATCTTCTCCAAAATTTTCGACCGCACTGAAATCATATTTACCGGTCTAAAGTCCTCGCACTTACTCGAATTTTTCACTTTTCGTATAGGCACTACTATGGACTCTTTCCGTGAATTTGGAAAAACACCGGATTCCAAATATGTACGAACGAATAAGAAATTCTCACCAATTAAATCGAAAATATCAACAAACATACCAACATGCTATGTGCATATTTTTTGTTATTCATCAATTTTAATACTAAGGTATTAAGGTATTGTAGTTCATCGATCATTACTTTCTTGAACTTGAAAGAACAACTCGTATCACCAATTTTGTCCACGTTGGCACCAATTTGGTCCCAATTTTAATGCTGCCATATTTTCATAATTCATACATACTCATCAGGACCGGAGTCAGGAATTTTCTCTCAGTGATAACTAACGTAATTTAATTAAATACTTTCTAAAATTCAATTACCTCCTCTCCCAGAATCAAAGTCAGGTCAAAATATTACTCAAATGAAAACTGGATTAAAAACAATTTAGATCTAATCATCTCATTGATTTCTGTTATTATTAAGTACCTTTATAACTTTTCGCACAAATATTTGAAATTTCATGCAAACAAAAAGTAATAATAACAAATTTTTCACAATTTAATAAGAAAAAACAAAACTTAACAGAAAACTTACTTGAAAATCATTCTCCTATACTTCTATAATACGACCACTTCTTAGCTTCATAGTACAACACTAATCCAAATTAAAATTTTCTTTCACCGAAAGTGAAAGAAAGGTATTTTTATCACATTTTTCAAATATTTCTAGTCCTACCCTGTCACCGAAGTAAATAAAACGTCTTTAAAATATATTTTAAATACATTTTTTTATGTAATACCTATGTATTTTTAACTACAGTTAAATTTCTAACAGGATTTATGTTTTCAAATGTTTTGAATCCAGGATTTCACCGAAAGAAAATTTTTACCACTTTCAGGAACTACTGAAAACACGTCTATTGTTTACGAGCTCCAAAATCAACTAAATTTGTTTAATGGACACCTTAGTGAGCCAAGTTACCAAAATCGCTTCGTATTGATTGGTCCTAAACCGATTTTGTTTCCATAAAATGTTTACCATTTTACTTCCGATTTTCACTACCACTACACTATGGTTTCTCTATGATTGTTTTCTTCCTTTTGTTGGTGTTAAACGAATAAAATTTCCAGCAACATTTTCCCTATACTTTCCTAGAACAATTATAAGTATATGTATTTATATCGTGAACAAAATAAAAATATTTACATCTTTAGTAAATAATTTAAAACGTACTTTTGAATCTTCACCTTCGTTACCATCCTGTTCAAGATTTTCGTAGATACTCCCGAAATTTGCGTCTCTTGGTCTCTTAAAAAGCGTAGCATTTCAAAATACTACACGCTTGGCGCGTACTCCTATTTCGCTCTTTTCCACTTTTTTTTAGTTCTCTCCTGTAGCACGACTTGGTGTTAATGAGTCTTTTTTTTAAGGCTATCAACATTTGCAGTTGGTTGAATTTTATTGTACACTTGTAATAATGTTAACCAAGCATTATTTTTTTATTTTTTCGGTCTTTGAAGATATCCGCTTTTACTTTCCACAATTCGGGTAGATCTTTGAATGCTTCAAAACAATCCACTCAAATTTGGATATTAGCAATGTTTTGAAAAAGCCATCAAAAATCAGAGTCAGTCTTTCCCTGTCAAGATTTTTGTTAAATTATTGCTCAAGGAATAGTATCTAATAATAGTAAAGAATTAAAAAAAAATTATATTAACACGCATTGTTGATGTCAACTTTTATGCTCTTTAACAATCGACAAAATTTTGCCTTTAACAGATCAAAAGCATTTTCCACTACGCTTCTGCACTTAGACAAGTGATAAATGAACATGTTGTTAATCATGGGCTGATTTAGTTTATCATAACTTTCGTCAGTTGAAGGGCGGAATCTCCAATTAATCCATCTATCCAAATGGAATCCATCTATAAAAAAATTGCATTATATCTCAAATTTTATATAATAAAGTTACCACATTACCAATGGCTCGCATACACTGTGGAAAGCCCATTCTTTCAAAACCACTTACTATTTCCTTTAGTTTGTATTCTTTAAGAGAGTACATCGCGAAGTATGTTTTTTGCATGCTTTCACATACGGCACTGCAGAAATCTCTCACGATCTTTCCTATAGTGGTTCTGCCTACACCAAACAGATTTTTCGTGGTACGGTACTCTGCAGAGCTTCCCAATGGCAATTGCTATTCTTTTTTGTAGGGTTATTGCACCTCTGAAATTAGTTGTTAGTGCAGCCAGAGACGGCAAATGTTCAACTAATTTATTAAATACTATATTGGCTATTTACTCTAAAAATTTCTTTAAAAGTTGCATCACTATATATGTTGGTACTTCCTTCTCCCAGAATTCACTTTTTCTATTCTATAAGTTTTAAGTAAACATTATTTCCTATATGTCATATTATATTTTTTTTATACTTACAAGTTTTCACACTGTTCTATTTATGACACCTTGTCGTTTCATTGCCCGTTGTCTCAAAACATAGAAATATGCTTTTTGTGATTTTGGGAGTAAAGTGACTACTTTACACCCGGTTTTTCGGGAGTATAAAAGCTCTTTTCGTCACACTTTGTTTGGGTACAAAAAATTTCAAAAAGACAAAAAGTTTCAAAAATCATTTATTCACATATTTAATGTTTACCATACAATTATGAAAAACTTGCCTGTCTTGCGGTTGTCTTCGGCGAACGTGTTTTTCGTCGTTTTCATCTTTGATCTTCAAAATATGCGCCTGTCGGCGCATAAAAAATCCTTAGGGGGAGACTAGAACGCGTAGATCGACTATCGTGGCTATGTAGCCTGAAATAGAAAATAATGTACAAATTCGCCCCATAAATCCCGCTTTTGATATAGTACCTACCACGTGGTACGATCCATCGATATCGAATTTGCGATTTTTTTGCAACGTGTCCATGAACATCGATAGATGCGACCACAATGTCGTATTTATTGATTATTTAACGATTATTTCTTGGTTTTTAGGCATTTTTAATTGAAAACACACGACACAATACACAAACATGCAATCTTCACGAGAGCAGAAATTAAAATGAACATGGCGCTCCAACATGGCCGCCCTCCAGAGTACCAACTGGTGCCAAGAAAAACACCATGGTTACAAGTAGAAGTTGGTTTTACACTACCACGATGTCAATTAAAACGTGTTATAAATTTTAGAAATTTATGCAATTATTGCAAAAAAATCGTGAATTTTGTCGGATATTATTCCCAAATTCACGAAAAGCTGTTTATAATACTCGGGCTCCAGGATTTTTTCATCTCTCGACTATTATTCCCCTCGCCGCCTTGCGGCTCGTGTCATAAACTACGTCTCGTGACGAAAAACAACCCCTTACGCCCTCGTGATATAAACTACTATTTCGCCTTGCAATTCTTGAGGTTTTAGTTTTTGCATTCCTGTTGCGAAGCATTTGCATTGCTTTAACGAAGAAAAAACATTAAACACTAGAATTAACTGCTCGGTTAATATCTATGTATCGGAAGTCACTCCTTAACAGAGATACATATATATATATTTATTTTAAAGTATATTTTAGTTAAAATTCACAGTACTCTGTTAGTATTTGATCGTACGTTGACACGTAAGCATCCAAGATGGATGCTTTATTATTTATTATTAATATTTTATTTGAAATCTCACAATTACAGTGGTATAAATATAGAATGGGGGATTTAGCTCTAGCCATTGTACATTATGTGTTAAATTATTTTATTATGTTACAGCATTTAAAAATTTTCTAACAAGGTGGCATGTTTCTAAAATTATTGCTTTTTGCATCTCAGGGAATAATTTTGAAGAAAGGTCTAAACGGGAAAGATGGGTTTTTAATTTGGAAGATACCACACCAGTTGCCGATATTACTATTGGTATTATAGAAATTTTTGTTAGACCCCATACACTCATCATTTCCATCGCTAGTGCCTCGTACTTACGGATTTTCTCTTTTTCTGTATTCAACACATTTTTGAACAAAGGCACAGCAACATCTATAATGGTTGCATTTTTGTCTCACTGGTTTATTAGAACAATGTGTCAGGTCTATTATGACTAATTTCCCTATCCGTTAAGATTAACCTATCCCAGTATAAAAGGGAAGATTCATCTTCAAGAACAGGTTCTGGAATATAGTCATAATATGGCTTAAAATTGTCTAACAAACCAACTTTCTTTGCAATTTGCTGATGTAATATTTTACAAACTTGGTTATGTCTTCGGAGGTAGTCAGTAGGAGCCAGATACGAGCAACCGGCTATTATGTGCTCTATTGTTTCGTTGAGGACGTTACATTTACGGCAATGATCTGCAACCTCCAGATTCATGATGTGCTTTTTGTAATTGTTTGTTGCAATAACTCTATCTTGAATAGCACACATGAATCCTTCGGTTTCTAAATGTAACAATCCTCTTTTAAGCCATTCTACTGACATCTCTTTATCAATTCCATTGGAGTCTAAAATTGTCGGATGTTTGCCATGCAGAACTTTATTTTTCCAATTTACATCCAAATCACTTTTTAGTTCACAATTAAAATTTCTGTTTTTTAAATTTAGACCGCTAAAATGTTTATCACAACTAATGATTTGCTGAATTAATGGAGTGTTCAAAGAGTAAAAATAATCACGTAATAATTTAGTTAAAGATTTGCACAAATTAAATAAATTTATAAGACCTCGTCCTCCTTTCTTTCTTTTGATGTACAGCCTTTCGACTGCTGATTTTGGATGTAAATATCTATATTTGTATAACATCTTTCTAGTTAAAGGGTCCAAGGCATTAAGGTCTGTATTCGACCACTTTAAAACTCAAAAAGAATACGATAAGACTGGAACCGCCCACGAATTTATAGCTGATATCATATTTCGAGAGTTTAATTTTGATTTGAGTAAAATTTTTAGTTTTTTAATATATTTTTGTTTAAATTCGTTTTTAAGGAGTGTATGATTTAAAACAAAATTTTGCTGCATTCCTAAATATTTATAAAATTTATTTTTTATTTGGTAGCAGTTGAGGAATTTCATTTAAAATGTTTATGTTTGCGATTGCAATACCCGAAGTTATGTTGATTTTTGCACATTTTTCGAAACCAAATTCCATGCAAATATCGCGACTGAATAATTTTGTACTTTCGATTAAATTTTGAAGCTGATATTCTGTTCTGGAGTATAATTTTAAGTCATCCATGTAAAGCAAATGCGTTATGGTACAATTATTGCGAAAATTGAGCTTAAATCCTGATGTCGAATCATTCAGTAATGTCGAAAGTGGATTCATAGCCAAACAAAACCAAAGTGCACTCAATGAATCTCCTTGAAAAATTCCACGATTGATTTTAATCGATTCCAGTCTGGTTCTATTATTTAAGATAAGTGTGTTCCATTTCGATATCATTGAAGATAGTAAACTTATGATTTTTGGATCAATTTTGTAAATCATTAATATATCTAAAAGCCAATCGTGAAGAACCGAATCATAAGCTTTTTTATAATCGATATAGCACATATGCAGATTTCTTTTGTTGTCTTTTGCAAGTTTTGTTATTACTGTGTCCACGATAAGCAATTCCCGACATCCTTGAGAACCCTTAACGCAACCTTTTTGTTCCATACAAATAACGTTATTTGTCTTACAATGGTTTACAATTTTAGAAGCCAAAATAGATGTAAAGATTTTGTAAATAGTCGGTAAGCAAGTAATGGGTCTATAATTTTGTGGTTCTAAAGGGGGTAATCAGAAAAAAGTATCTCAACAAGTGGCAACTTACATGGAAAATAATTCCGCAAAAGCGACTTCCAAACTAAAAGCATTCAAGTATCGAACAAAACGTCTTACGAAAATATCCTCAATCGAACCACAAACAACTCGAAATTTTGGAAAACATAAAATCCGCAAAAGCGATTTTCCAGAATAACATGAGCATCCATAATCACGATTAAAAACATTTAACGAAAACTATCTGCATCGATCTATGCAAAAGATCTAAAATATCATGTTGAAATTGCACACCAAACTTTCTGACAGAAAAATTTTTACCGGAAGTGATGTCAAGGCAAATCATATGCGCTGCGCATGAACCAACTAGGGTGAACCAGCGGCGTGCGGACTCACAAACGAAAATGAAAAATTTTCGTTACATGGTTAAATTTTGAAATTTGATGTACATTGCTTCAATTCTAGTGTCAAGTCCATCTCAAAAACGAGTAATCTTAGAGAGTTAAAATTTTCAGAATATACATAAACGATGATTTTACATAACATTTATATATTTATAATTTTATTAAGCTATTTTATATTTAGAACAAAAGTGTATTTTATTGAAAATTAACAAAAAAAAAGTTTTATATTATTTATTTTAAAATGAAAAATAGCTTATGTAAAGAAAAATCATAATTTACGTATATGCTGAAAATTTCAACTTTCTACGATTATTCGTTTTTGACACAAGTTCAGCCCTTATTGATCTGCCACCTTAACGTGTTACCATTTCTAAGCAATCCTATCACCGATGACTTTGTTTTGCTTTGATCATTGCAGATTAAAACTGTAGGATCCTTATCCAAGTAATTTGCCTTCTTTTTTCTTTTCGTTTTATTACTTTGACCAAGACCACCCCAATTTTTTACTGCAGTTTCACATTCGAATTCGAAAGTGTCACAATTTTCATCATCAAGTTCTTCCTTATATTTTATTTTGCAGTATTCATCAGCGTCCGTTGGATGGTTAATATTTTTTTCAATGCCTTTTTGTAACGGAATTTTTACGTCAGTTTCTTTTTGGTTTGGAAGTATGTAGATGATCAGCTTAAGAGATTTAAAAAAACTTAAGATTTAACGCATGTTGCTCGGAGTTTATTCGAAAATTTCAACTATCCATAACTTTGTAAAAAATTAACTTAAACTCTTGCTCATTGAAGCTCATTCCGGCTCTAACGAAGTCTATGAACGACATCAAATTTATTCAAAAATTTGAAGGTGGGGGGGGGGGCACTGACATGCACCTAAACTTAGGGACATTAAAATTAAGTTCACAAATAACACCGTTCTACAGAAATTTTTCCGCAAGAGACATATAATTACAATATACCTTATTTTTATTGCTTTTTGTCTCTGCGCGCACACACTCCGCACTGTTCTTCGTCACTACAATGACCTCTTCGTCCGCGTCGGAAAGCACTATGGTGTCTATTCTATATTATTATGGTGTGATTCCGGCCGTACCGCACTGAGGTTCGGTGGGGGAATCGTTTGCGGCTGCGCGGGGGGGTTTATTTATGATGATGGGTGGGTGTGTCGTGGGTTGGGGGGTCGCGCATGTATCCGCACTATTTGTGTCCGTACCGCGCGACGTGCGAGGTGGTGAGGTACAGGGGTGGCCGGCGTTTGTTGCCTTTACGCGAACCAAAGGCCCATGTTCAGGAGTTCTTGAACATCACGCTTAAGGTTGCTAGTGTCTTTGCGCTGCTCCCGCACAAATTCCAGGAACGCATCCTTTGGAGCCCGGAAGGATTTGCGCAGCGACGCCACGTCGATGGTGAGGCAGCGCAGCCCTTCCTTGACGTCGTCTATGGTGTTCGCGCACTCAATGATGGTAGCCTCTTTCTTCTTTTTTTCTTTCTTTTTTTTGAGCTCGGCTGTCTGCTTTGCCGCTAGCAGCAGTTCCGTAGCCCATCGTGGTTCTTTCGCTTTAAGCCCATGGGTCGGGATAGTGTTTAGGGTATCCTTGACTGCGGCCGCCAGTTCGGAGACTCTTTTATGTAGGGTATATTGAACGACTTCATGTGGCTCGTTCTTTCTTTGTCGGTTATGCAGATCTTTTCCAACTTGGTCTTAACCTCTTGCAGATCTGCAGACTGTTTTTCCTCCTTCCTCCTCAATTCTCTCATTTTTTCCATGATTTTAGTGAGGGTTCCGGTGTGGTCTGTTGTTTTGTCGGTGATGGGCTGGAGATTTCTGACTTTGGCTTCGAGGGTGACTGCTTTAAGTAGCGCCTCGAGCATCGTCTTTATTTCTTGGCGTAATTCAGTGATGGCCTCGCCAAGTGATGTGATATTTTTTGACCCCTGTTTGATGTTGAAGGCTTCTCAGGTGTTGCCTGAAGCTTGGTGAATGCCGTTTTGACAGGGATGGCAACGTTTTTGTAGTTGTCAAGCGCGATCGCGAAGCTTTTGAACTCTTTAGTGACGTCTGACGCAGTTGCTGGCGCCGTGGTGCGATACCGTATTAAAAGCCTTCTTGAGGTCCAGGGCGATCAGATGATACGGGCGACCTTTCCGCCATTATTCTTGATCAGGGAATGTACGACGTAATTCCTCTCTGATTAGGATGCAAATTTAATCTTTCACTAAGCCTTCCTGCTGTGATTTTGTTCATAAGTCTTGCCAATACCGACGGGATCGATATGGGCCACCAGTTGTCAGGATTGCCTAATTCGATTTCACCGTTAGGTATCATTATTGTACGGCTGACGTAGAGGCTGACCGGGAGGCTCTCGGCCACCAGGCAGGAGTTCAAAAAGAGTTCAAGTCTATTTTCAGGGACCTTCAGCAGCTGGAACAACTTCATCCCGTTTGGGCCCGCGGCTGTTGACTCTGAAGAAGACAAGGCCTGGGCTATTTCGTGCCTTGTGATCGCGTATTAGAGGTTTTGAGACTTCTTTGGATACTCGATCGGAGCGCTGTCATTTGGTGATATAGCGAGATCTCGGAGCCCTCTTTATAATAATTCGCGAGGAGGTTTTGCGGGTGTGCTGTTTATTCTTTTACCCGCCAGTATTTTGTCGGTCAACACCTTACGGTTTTTGGTAAACGGAGGAAGACCCTCTGGTAATATATGGAGAGCTCTCAGTCACGATTACGCCCCTTGGTCTTTTAGAACGCCTTCTGCTTACTTTCCTCATTGATCTCTTCGATTACGTCACTGACGACAGGGCCACCATCGCCCTCCGTTTGCAGAGAGTTTACGAATTCTTTATAATCGGCCTTACGTCTCCGATCTTTGATCGCCTCTAGGGTCCGCCCGCCCATGATGGATACTAAATACTGATTTACGAAACGTCCCTTAAATACTTCTTTGGTTCTGGCCATAGCCAAGAGCTCATCATCGTCCCAATGCCCAGAGGCCGGAGGACGATTCTCGGCCTTTCCCTCCACGTTAGCATCATATTGTACCGGATGTGCCAAGCGCAGATGCTGTCTCATGCCCGCGTAAGTTCTAAAAACTTCAAGCGCGCAGACAGTGCAGGCGTACTTGTCTGGATCAGCTGTTCTAGCCCCTCGACAATGTCCTCGCCTCAAATGCGTTTTTAGTCCGGCGTCGGTTGAAAAGACCGTGCCGCACACATACCCGACCATTGCACAAATTGCAAGGTGGACCGCGCGGCTCCCCCCAGGAATTATAAAACTCTGGAGAGATTTACTAGAAATAGTTCCGCCGGTTGAGAATACTCCGCAAGAGAGTAAAAGCCCGATACCTGGTTAAGGATTTCTACACGGTGTGTGTTTGAAAATAGACAGACCAGGCAGGCCCAAAGACTCCAGATGTTATTGGAGTCTTCTCGTTCTAAGAAGCCAATTGTGAGAAACACCGTGTAGTCGCGGCGTGTAGTTAGCCCTAGTGTACACATGACTAGGTTACCGGGGGATACCACGAGGATGTCTACACGCCACTTGTTTGGAGCAAAAACATCAGAGTCGAAACGTGAGTGTGAAGGCGCTATCAGTAGGTAAAATTGTCGTGATAGGTTCCAGGAATCCGTTACTCATTGTCAAACCCCATTTCTGGGGTTCTAAATCATGCCCTAAATAAGTATGAACTTGATAATAAATCCAATTTAAATGTTGGTGAGCTGCTCCACTTGTTGGTGGAATATTCGATAACTGCACAGGTTTAAGCTTGAAGCACACTTAGGCGACGCGACACCACACCACAGACAGAAGCCCACAATACACACAAAAATGTGCGGACCCCACCAGGCTGTGGCGACAATTTTCTTCTTCAATTTCATCCAAATTAGGCAGTTTCTCAAATGCTCTTAAAAAAAATGTTTTCCTTTTATCCTCCTTATTATCGAAACTTTTGAAAAAGTATATTTGTGTTTTTGCATTTGCTTTGCCAACTTTTTTTAAAAAATTAAAGAAAATTTCTTGTTCATGAGATAGTGTACGTCCAATTAAAATGACAAAGTAAATCTATGTCTTCACCTATTATAACTGCTGTTTTTTCATGTTTCGATTCTTCAATAGCTGTCTCAATGATGAGAACATCTGCATCATCTCTGGCCTGTTTTGTATTAATAATAGCAGCTTGTAATTTTTTGGTAAGCATAGTGATTAGTTTTTCTTTATTACTGCGATTTGATTGGAATTTTTCTTGGCTAATCTCAACTATTAAAGACACTCACTCGCTTTACTCGTTCGTGCTTTAAACAGTATCGATTATTGATCGCCTTCATTAACAAACTAGTTTGTTAATAGTATATTACGTAACGAGAGTTGTAAGAAAGATATTACACACGAGTGAAGTAAATTTCAAGAGTTGAAAAAGAAGAATCTTTTTGACCTGCCAAATTTTAAGGAGATCGAAGCCTGCAGAACACAAAAATTGAAAGCAGAAGAAGCAAAACTTTTACAGCGAAAAATGACACCTTCTCGAATTCCAAAATTGCAAAACGTACCTTCGAAATTCAACAACTCTGAAGAAATATTAACAAAAAAATTATTCAATGATAAAATCGCACCTGGAAAATATCAGCGCAACAAACCGTACGCTAATAAAATACTCGCAAAAAAGCCGAATAACGCCTTCGGAAATCTTCGGAAAAAAGAGTGACGAAAACGGCCAATTTACGTCTGCAAAAGTGATATGAAAAATAGCAAAGTACATACCCGAATAACGAAAAAATTTTAAAACACGCCTCTTGCCGAAAAACGACCTTTTACGTCTTTATGATATAAACTACTATTTCTGACTTGTACTGTTTTGACTTCTTTAGAATTCTAATATAAATATTACATTCACTAAAAATGGGTTTCGAGCATGGTCGAATGAATCAAATCGATGGTTTACCTGTGAAATCATAGAAGGATGTAGTAAAAAACAATTTATTTATTAATTATTATGTAAATTTATTTATTTTTTTTATCTAACAATAGAGAATTTGCAATTTTGTTAGCTTCTTCTGCAGTAGGTTTCTCTATAACATTAACATGCTTTGTTGATTTCTTTTTTGTTGACCATAATCGCCTTTGTACATTTATATGTTTATTATGACGCACATTTGATGAGATACTTGGAAAACTTGCACGTTTTGAGATAATCCACAGCGGCCAAAGTGGGAGACAGTCGATCTAACATTTTTTCCACTACATCTAGTTTATAATAATAATATATTTACGGATGAACCATTTTACAAAAATTCAAATACAAAAATAGTAATTAAAAATTTACACAAAAATCAGACAATAAATACACTATAGTCCGATCGCTGCAAACTCCATGGTTTTTGAAACACGCTTAAACGCCGCTAATGATTCTGTGGATAAATCGAACGATTTATCATCACTTAAGCGATTAGCAGAGCGTATCATTCGACTAATTGGACTGTAGAATCCGTAATTAGTCCTATGGAAACCTTCTTCAAAGATCTTCGTGAATCTAGATGGATTCCAAACTCTAAAATAATCGCGAAGATAGCTGCAGTCAATTTTGTGATTCACCAATCTATGGATAAAACACAAATCCGAGATTATTCTTCTATCTGCCAATGTTCGAGTGTTACAAAACTCGAGACAGCCACTATCAGAGAAGTCGTCAACTTGAAGCCCGCGTTTATAATGCAAGTACTTGAAAAACTTGTGCTGAACACGTTCAAGCTGGTTTATGTAGGTCAAGTAATAAGGAGACCAAACACAAGATGCATATTCCAGTAGCGAACGAACCAACGAGAAATACAGTAGTTTCACTGTGCCGGCAGAGAAGTGCTCCGATTGGCGCTTAATAAAGCCAAGTGTGCGAAAAGCTTGCCCACATATCTTAGCAATGTGACTTTTAAAAGTCAAGCCGACATCCAAACGAACACCAAGGTCGTCAATTTCAGTTACTCTCTTTACTGGTGTACCGTGTAAGTGATACACAAACTGAATACTATGTCCTTTGGAAAAGGAGATAGTATAGCACTTATCTAAATTAAGATCCAACCCATTTATGGAACACCAGTGACACAAGTTGTCGAGATCTTCTTGCAACAATATACAATCACTGATCGACTTGATAATCCTGTAAATTTTCAGATCATCGGCAAACAACAAATATCGAGAATTTCGTAGAAATTTAGCAATATCATTGATGAACAACAAGAACAAAATAGGACCGCAGTGGGAACCCTGCGGAACACCCGAAGTCACCTCAATAACGAAAGAGAGAAAGTTATCGATTCTGACTCTTTGTGTTCTGCCCAATAGATAACTGATAAACCACTTTATAACTACTAAACTGAAGCCAAGAGACCTAAGTTTCGCTATAAGAGCTGGTAGATAATTCGATCAAAGGCCTTTGAAAAATGCCTCCAGAGAAAAGGTCACAAATGATAACAAATTCGAAGATGTAGATCGACCAGGAAAAAATCCATGTTGGTGATCTACAATGAACTCTTTGCAAGCAATGCTCAACTGATTAGCAACTAATTTATCGAGCATTTTGGGTATTGTCGATTGAATCGAGATGCCTCTGTAATTACGGATGTCACTTCTATCGCCTTTTTTAAAAATGGGCGTAATGAAACTTTCTTTCCATAATTTTGGGAAGCAACCACTTTGCAGAGATAAATAAAAGATTTTGTAAATAGGACTGCATATACCATACAGACACCGTTTTACAAAATATGGTGGAATACCATCAGGCCCTGAACTAAAACTGTCAGATAACCCATTGATGGCATCAAAAACACATGCTTCTGACACGTTCAGATGGCAGTCGATCGAATTCACAGATTGATACTGGAAAGAAGAGTTGCCACTATCGCTATATACTGCCGAGAAGTGTTTGGCAAATAAATTTACACATTGCTGACTTGAAGTAGATTTTTGATCCTCTAAAAACATATAAGCTGGATAATCCATGCTATTTTTTGAGTTGTCGACGTGGCGCCAAAATTTCTTAGGATTTATATGAATTTCTCTTTCCATATTAGCAATATATTGACGTGGATTCTGATAGGTTGGAGATTCTAAAATTATCCACAAATAAATTTTCATTTGGTCAAAGTTTTGTTTTTGAAGTTTTCGTTAATTTAATCAGATGAGTAGTAACCTGTTAATTTTTTCAATTACGTGCCAAAGGGATGCGTGCAGAGACGAGATTTTAGGTTTGGAGATTAGTCCATATAGCCTGGAAATTAAACATTTCAAACATGAAAAACGTAAAATTTTTGATTAATTTATTTTTTGTTTGTTCTTTAAATTGTTAACTTACGTTTAAATTGAGTTGGTATAAAGGTAGCTACGATCATCGATGCAGTGTTTTTAAACCAAAGGTGTAGTTCGCAATTTGAAAATTTAGTGACTTAAAAATGTTGAATTTGGCATCGGAAAATTTGAATTTCGCTGGAAAACCAACCAACCAGAGTGCGACACGATTTTCCTGAGAAAACTTTGTACAGGAAACGAGATAAATGGTCAGTTGCCCTAGAGTAATGAAGGAGTGAAGTCTACAACTTAACGGCTTCAAAGTGTTATTTTGGAATGTGTGAAAATTACCCATTGGTAATTAATTTAACGATGATTATGAGCAACTGGAGATTTGTTTGATTGTGTGTGCTAGAAGAGTATTATGAAATTCGTGGTGATTTTGGAAGATTTGGAAAGTTTACGTACCAGACTTGAAACGAGGTCGCCATTTTGTCAAATCGTAGATGCAAAGAATTCGAGGGGCAATCGTCCATTATTCAAGCCATCGTCTTGGTAAATAATTTTTAAATTGTTTATTTACGCTATATCGGCAATTGTCTTCGATATTTGTTACGATGTCACAGAAATTTTGAGGTTAGCTACAATGGACGTTGTTAAATTTGCATTTCGAGTCACAATTATGAACGAATTTCTTCACATTTAATTAATTAAATACATCAGTGGAACATTTTTGATAATTAGTTCGTGTTGTTTAACTGTAAAATTTAAATTTAGGTGATAAACTTTTTCGTACGAATATTTCTGCGTATTTGGTAGTGGCTACCATATCAACAAAGGTTTAATGATACTAATTTTTTGAACAGTTACAAAAGCGCTAATTTTTGAAAATTAAACTATTTTTTCTCATTTTTGTACAATTTTTATTACAGATGTTTTATTTAAATTACAATAGAACGTTGATTATCTTACAAATTGGAGATACTGTTTTTGAGATTTAAATGTGTAAATTTGTAGGATAATTCTTCATGATTTTGGAATTATCGATTGTGACGATAAGTTTAATTACAAAATTTCGTCTCAACTTGTTCATTAATTTGATTATGACTACTACTTTCGTCGAATTAAATTATAATTTTATCCCTGAGCTTTTTGTTTCATTTATTGTGGATAGTTTAAGAGCAAAATTTTTGGAACCTACTCCTGAGATCGTCTCAAAAGTGCAAACTACCGACTAACGAGCTACGGACCTCTTTAGTGCTTGTTCTTCAGAACACGACAATATGTTTGATAAAGTTCAGAACGAAGAATCTTAACCTTATCTCGTAGAGTGCAAAAACATAAGTAATCCTGCTCGCACAGAGTACGCCTAAATGTTCTGTGAGCCTGTTTTTTATTTTTAATTAAAGAAATCAATTCATTGGAGAACCAAGCAGGATATTTAGACCTATATATTCTCTTAAGAGGAACATGAATGTCGATAATATACCACAATATATAATAAAATTGACAGAAAGTAAGGCGTCATTAATTTTGTCAAAGTCAGCTACTTTAAAGTTGTATATAACTTTATCAACCGGGAGACCAGCTTGAGGAGAACTACCTAACAAGAAAGAAGGTGCATACGCTTCGTGATGAATAGACGAACCACACAGCTTGTCGGCAGCAACCATGATTGAGACGTCAAAATTAGCAAAAATCAAATCCAATAGCACACCTCGGCTATTGGGTATCTGATTAAACTGAACCAAACCATGAAAAGAAAAGCACTCACTTAAAGATAGTGCCTTAGAGCAGTTGTTTTCGTAAGAAATCACACTAGATCCATCGAAAGCCCATTTTGCATTAGGTAAATTGAAGTCACCACAAATTGCAAGCTTGGATTGAGGAAACCTATCACATACATCGTCAACTATGCTACCAAACTCCTGGTAGGACAAAATATTGGTGTCAGGTGGCAAATATACAGCACCAATAATAGTGTTACATATTTGAACAAATATATTTTCAATTGCATTAGAAGTATTAATAATGCTACAACAACCAAGGCTATTGTGAACAGCAATAAGTACTCCACCACCTTTTACTTTACTACTGGAATTGACTGATCTGTCACAACGGAAGATATTATAATTGCGAAAACCAAGTTTGGAAGATAAGATATTCTCATCAAGAAAGGTCTCGATTAATATGATAATATCATGGAAACTGCTGTTAACGTTGTTACCAATACTGACTAATTTCGTCCTTATACCACCGCAATTTTGAAAATAAACGTTGAATTTGTTTATATTTTTTGCTGAGCGTTGCTTGTTGAGAAAAAATTTCTTTTACGTATCACAAAGTCACGAACCGATACACCACATGGCCATAAATTTTCGTTGAAGAGAGCATCAAAGTCCTTTTCAAACACGCCAACCTTAAACGAAGTACAATATTCGTTGGAGGATAATCTGTAACAAATTGAATCAACTCCCAGTTGGTCACCCAAATATACTTTTTTAGTGAAAGATGGGAGGTATTCGGAGCAACACCCGAAACAAATGCCCATCGCCTTTCACTCTAGCAGCTGCAGCCAACGTTACTTCTGCAGCATCACCTCGACCTACAATTTTACGTACGACAGGCTTAGGGTCAACACGTAAAACCCGACTAAGATTAGCTTCTGGCGCAACCAAAACAACATTATCTGATGGTCGAGCACCATCACCACTGATACCTTCCTGAATGGAAGCTGTCGTGACAATCTCAGAAGACGATGTAATCCCCTCAGGTGGTGAAACATCAGTCGCACTTTGATTTTCTACTTTTTTATTATTCTTAGGATCCACTTTATTACTTTTACTCCTCCTTTGAGAATTCAATGGCGGTAACTGTTTCTTAGACGAATCTGCAATACTTACAACATTTGAAGCCACACCATCAGTATTAATTGATGGAAGAATCGACTCGAACTTTGCTATTAAGCTACCTTGGTTGTTGATGATTTTTGATTGTTTATCAACAATTGAACATAACCGAGCAACGTGTTTAGTTAATTCACTTACTTCATCTATTAAAGGTTGAACAAAAATCATCAAGGATGCCTTGCATTTGTCAGACATAATAAATTTCTCCATTTCAATCGAGATAACATTGGCGATGTCAACTTTGGGAGTCATTTTGACAACAAGTAACACGTGACAACAAGAATTAATAAGTTCGCTACACACTTATACTTAAGGCCAGCACCCACTTGCAGAAGAATAAATTGTGAAACAATGTTGATAATGAACAAGCACAATTATCAGAACGTAAATAATTGACACACAATTACAATACTATCTCAACACTACACAAAAACACTCAAACTAACAACTTAACCTCAAAAAAAAACACGTCCTTCCAGTACGGTGGTCACTGTCATAAACTATCAGTTTAGTTGGGGACTGAATATTTTGCAAATGCCTATCAAATCTCTCTTTCAGCCTTTGCTTTTTATTCTCCAGCAACTTATTTTCTGAAATATTTGTACATTTTCGTAATTGTTTTCAGGCTTAAACTTTAGAATGTTTATAAACTTTATTGTATTACTAATAATTTGTAACAAATTAAATCACACAAATACACATTTTGTCTTATAATGCCTAATTTTAGAACTGACGTGTAATTCGTTGTTGAATTCTAATGCTTTCATGACGCCAATCAATATCAGGTCGGGGTACTGGCACAGGTTGTCGCCTTTCTTCAGGTGCTAGTGGTATTCCAAGATCCAGCTCAGGTAAAGGCACATTAAAGTCTCTACACATATTGTATAAGATTGCACAAGAATAAATGATTTTTGCAGCTCTTACGGGATTGAAGTGTAAAGCTCTGTGTCCATGTAAACATCTAAATCTACTCTTGAGCATGCCGTTTATATGTTCAATAATTATTCTAATATTTGAGAGAGCAGTATTGTATCGTGATTCTGGGCTGTCGGGAACTGGGTTTATATATGGCACCATCATCCAAGGTTCCAGTGGGTAGCCACCGTCACTCAACAAGTAGTTTTCTTCACCTGTTTCTACATAGAGTCTTCTAAGTGATGATTTAATATTGGACATAGACCAAATTGCAGAATTGTGTACTGAACCTGGAAATTTTGCATTAATGCTCAGGATCCGTCTTTAACTGTCTCCAATAATTTGAGTGTTGATACTGTAGTATCCTTTCCTACAATAATATGGTTGTCCGGGATACACAGGATGATTTTCTGGTGAAGCAATAATTTTAATGTGGGTACAGTCTATTATACCTATTGCATTTCCAAAACGCCTGTTTTTTTTCTGAGAAATGTCGCTTAATATTGTTTCTTCCTACTTCAGTTGTTGGGAATTTTATCCAGTCGTTCAATATATTGTCATCATATCCGTGACTTCAGCGATATTCCTGCTCATAACTGGTTGACTCATAGTCAGTGAAAAGCCATGTCTTACACCAGTTTGGTAACTACTTTGTCCATTTCATTTCATTTCATTGGCTGGCGCGGAGCGCCAGAGCTTTTGCTCCAAATCTCCGCCAACGGAATTATGGTTCGCAGTTAGCTGCGGCTAATTCTTTTTGATTGGGTGAGAGGTAACTCTAATTGGTGTATGGCGCTAAGCCAGGTCTTGAAAACTTGCTTTGGTTAGCTTGTAAGTATTAGTGGCGAGAAGACATTTACATGGTTCACGGTAAGGTTTTGGAGGCAGAAGGTGGAGGTGGGGATGGGGTTGTTGAGGGCAATTATTGTTTTGTTGTGATTTTGAGTTGTTTGCACTGACTGTTTATTGTTTTTTACTGGTTAACAGGTTTAGAGTGCCTGATGTTTGTTTTGTTACTGATTGTTTTTGTATTTGCACTTTCACTTTCGGTTGCACTTTCACTTTCGGATCTGATTTTGATATGAATGTTTTTTGGTTGTCACTGGTTGTTTTATGATGTTGTTGTTAAAAAGTCTGTTTGCTTTTAATGTTTTGTTGTATGTACACTGGGGGAGTGGTTTAAGTTTGGTGCGGGTTTGATTAGGGTTATTGTTTTTGTTACTGGTTGTATTGGTTTTTCACTAACACGATTTATGAATGTTTTCACTAATGGTTTGGGGTATGTTTACGCGGGTTGTTTTATTGTGGGTAGATTGGTTTAATTGCGTGATTGTTGTTACTGATTGCACTGTTTTTCCACTTGCACAGATTTTTGTTTGTTTGTCACTGATGGTTAAGCGTGTCTTTTCGCGGGATGTTTTATCGATGGATGGATTTATGTTATTGTTTTTTGTTACTGATCGTATCGTTTTTACACTTGCACTGATTGATTGTTTTTCACTGGCGGATGTGATATGTTTTTCACTGAATGTTTAGTTTTAGTCGTTTTATTGAAAACTTTGTTTGTTTTGGGAGATAGTTATTAAATGATGAAATGTTATTTTGTTTATATAGTAAACAAACATTTCATCACGGTACCAACAGAAAGAATATACAGAGTTGTCAAAAAGTTGATCGTGGATATGTATCACTACATTACCCCCTTCCTAGTGAGATTCCGTGATCGAACGATGCTAACGGGGTTCATTTCTATATTCAATCTTCTTAACGAGGTCACAATATTTTGTCGGGAAACGTACTCTTCGTCCTGATCTTGTAGTTTGCTTCGTATTTTCAACTGGTTGAGTATTCGTTTGATTGATGGGAAGAGCAGGTTTAGAAAAAGGTTTCTGTTCGTTTGAAGGTGTTTGGGAGTCTTCGTTTGAAACCAGGTATGCTGGCTTTACTCGGTTTACGGAGACTACATGTTGTTTGTTGTTGATCATTATCGTAAATGTCTTCGAGTTTCTGTTCACAACTTCGTAGGGTCCATTATAAGGTGGTTGTAACGACTTCTTAACGGCATCAAATCTTAAGAATACATGAGTGCAGGATTCTAAATCTCGTGACATAAAAACTTTTTGTTTACCATGAAGAGGCGGTTCTGCTGGTCGTAGAGTATTGAAGTGTTGACGTAATCGAGATATAACTTCATCATTGTTGTTAAGTTCCTTAGTTGCCGAGAAAAATTCTCCGGGTAAACGTATTCCTTCGCCATAAACCATCTCCGCTGCACTTGCCTTCAAATCTTCTTTAAATGACGCTCGTATTCCCAGTAGTACAATCGGTAATATTTCAGTCCATGAATCTTCTTCGTGACTCATTATTGCGGCCTTAAGTTGTCTGTGAAAGCGTTCGACCATACCATTCGCTTGTGGATGATACGAGGTGGCTCTTATATGAGTAATACCGAGCAGCAAGGACAGATTTTTAAATAAGTGAGATTCAAATTGTCGGCCTTGGTCTGTAGTTACTCTTAATGGTACGCCAAATCTGGAAATCCAGTTTGCTATGAACGCTTTCGCTACCGTTTCTGCAGTTATGTTTTCCAAAGGTATTGCTTCGGGCCATCTTGAGAATCTATCGACGCATGTTAGGCAGTATTTAAATCCGTTGGAGCTTGGTAGGGGTCCAACCAAATCGATGTGGACGTGTTCAAATCGTGTAGAAGGTAACATGTAATTACCTAATGGAGCCATCGTGTGACGTTGTATTTTCGAGCGTTGACAAGGTAAGCACTGTCGAGTCCATTCCTTACAATCCTTGTTCATACCGGGCCATATAAAGCGAGCTGTAATTATTTTAGTAGTAGCTTTCGCACCAGGGTGTGCCAATCCATGTAAGTTGTTAAAAATTTGTGCCCGAAATGGTTGGGTTATATAAGGGCGTACTGTATCTGTTGATGTGTCACAATAAATGGTTGTTTCGTATTCGGGGAAATGTATCTTTCTTAATTTGATTGCTGTCTTAGATTCATCTAGAAACATTTTAAGTTCAGAATCGATTTCTTGTGATTTCGCCAGTTCTTTGTAATTGATCGTTGTTGTTAACGTTTTGATGCTGTTGAGGTTATCTAATCGAGAAAGTGTATCTGCAGGTACATTTTGCGTGCCTTTAATATATTGTATATTCGTTGTGAATTGTCCAATGTAATCGAGGTGTCGAAATTGTCTAGGGGTACTTTTTTCAGGTTTCTGTTTGAATGCATACACTAACGGTTTGTGATCAGTAAAGAGAATAAATTGTCGACCTTCCAGTGAATGTTTGAAATATTTGATGCCTGAGTACGCAGCTAAAAGTTCTCTATCATACGCACTGTATTTCGTCTGTGCGGTGTTAAATTTCTTTGCAAAGAAACCTAGTGGTTGCCATTCGTCGTTCACTTTCTGTTGTAAAACACCACCCATAGCCTCATTTGATGCATCGACCATTATCGATAAAGGAGCTTCAGCTAATGGATGAGCTAACAAAGTTGCTTTAGATAATGCATTCTTTACCTTGACGAAAGCGGCTTCGGAGTCTTCGGACCAATTCAATTTATCATTGTTTGATTTCTTTCCTATAAGAAACTTGTTGAGTGGGGTTTAAATCGATGCTGCTTTGGGTATAAAGCGACGGTAAAAATTGACCATTCCTAGGAATCTACGTAGTTGTTTTACGGTTGTCGGTTTTTCGTAGGATACAATTGCTTCGACTCTATCTCGTAGCGGTTTCGTTCCTTCTTTGTTGATCGAATGTCCAAGAAACGTAACTTCGTCTTTGCCAAAAACGCATTTTGCCGGATTGATGGTAATTCCGTATTTCTGTAGTCGCTGAAATAATAGACGAAGGTGTTTAATGTGTTCTTCTTTTGACTCGGATGCGATTAGAAGGTCGTCAATGTATGCGTAGCAGAATTCCAAGTCTCTTGTTACTTCATGAATAAAACGTTGGAAGGTTTGTGCTGCATTTCTCAAACCAAAGGGCATATGAGTAAATTCGTATAAGCCAAATGGAGTCGTGACTGCGGTTTTATGGATATCATCAGGATGGACAGGAATCTGATTAAATGCTTTAATCAAATCAACCGTGGAGAAAATTCTTTTACCAGAAAGCGATTGAGCCAAATCCTGAATATGTGGTATAGGGTAGCAGTCGTGAATTGTTCTTGCGTTCAGCATACGATAATCTCCACATGGTCTAAATTCCTTATTCTTCTTTTCTACAAGATGTAGCGGAGAACACCAATTGCTTCTTGAGGGTCGTACGATACCCATTTGCATCATGACTTCAAATTCTTTTTTCGCCACTTGGAGACGATCGGTGGCTAATCTTCGTGGTCTGCAGGTAACAGGTTGGCCGGGTAACGTATCAATCCGGTGCATCGTATTATGTAGACATGATTTTTTTGCCATATTGGGATTCGTAATAGAATATTCGTCGATTAGCAAGTGATATTCGTTGTTTGCATCTATTGTACGTATCGTAGATTGCGATGTGTGATCGTGTTTTAACAAACCTGTTAATTCCATAAGCGTAACGTTATCCACCAGTTTTTTATTTCGAATATCGACCAACAAGTTGAAATGGTTGAGGAAGTCAGAACCAATGATTGCTTTGTTCACATCGGCAACTATAAAACGCCACGTGAGTGATCTTCGTAATCCAAAGTCGATACTTATTGTTGTAAATCCATACGTGTTGATGACGGAGTTGTTGGCCGCATACAGCTTGAATTCTTGTACAGTTCTTTGATCTCTACAAGCGGTTTTCGGGAATACGCTAACGTCAGCTCCAGTGTCGATAAGGTATTGGATTTTCGTCTTTTTATCGGTGATGGTTAAACGGCTTAGTGGAACGTGAGAATCAGTTGCCGTATTTACTGATTCTCGTTTGGGTTTTCCGAATTATATGAGCAGGGCTGACGACATTTTCTAGCCTTGGATCCAAATCTGTTGTGGTAATAACATAATTTTGGATCATTACGATTTCGTGACTTACTTCTGAAGCGCTCATGAGTGTTGGATCTTTGTCGAATTAAACTTCGTATTTCTGTACGCAAGTCGTCTATTTCTTTTTCTAAGGACTTGATGTGTTTTTCACTAGATGTACTAGCTACCGCCACGTATTGTCCAGATTGATGGGTTTCTAGGATTTTATCTGCTATAACTGCCATATCATCTAAGCTTTTCTCACCTATTGTTGCAAGGATTCCTTGTGTGTTTGTGGGTAAACGACTAATCCACAAAGTTTTTAATAAAGATTCTGGAAGTTTATCGTTCGCCAGACTTCTTATATACCGTAAGAATTGAGATGCAGTCCTATCGCCTATTTCTTCGCGCTGTAGTAGTTGCTTCAGCTTTTCCTCTTCGGAAGATGACAGTCTTCGTATGAGTTCCGTTTTCAGTTTTTCATATTTGTTGCTCTCAGGTGGGTTTACAATAATGTCTCTAACTTCGGTCGCTTGTTTTTGATTAAGAGTACTGGCAATATAATAGAATTTGGTTGTATCTTGACTAACACCGTTCATTATAAATTGCATTTCGATTTGCGCAAACCACATAGCTGGATCGTCTTCCCAAAACGGAGGTATTTTAATGCTTACCTTAGCGATATCCTGTGCGATAGTCTTCTCGTTGTTAATGATAGCCATCTTGTCGTTGGTCATTCTTGTGTTCGTTTTTCTATCGTCGGGGTCACCAATTTAGTTTTAGTCGTTTTATTGAAAACTTTGTTTGTTTTGGGAGATAGTTATTAAATGATGAAATGTTATTTTGTTTATATAGTAAACAAACATTTCATCACGGTACCAACAGAAAGAATATACAGAGTTGTCAAAAAGTTGATCGTGGATATGTATCACTACAAATGTTTGAGGGTTTTCACTGCATAGTGTGGGGGGGGGGAGATTAATTGTTGTTGGTTGGTTTGGGTTTCAGTCGTTGATTATAGCTAATGGTCTTTTGTGGCTCAAGTAGTCTTTTATGTCATAGTTGCCTAATCTGTTGATTAGGGGGTTGTCGTTGTCGATGGCCCTGTCGTAGAATTTTTCGGTGAGTTTTTTAATGTGGTCTGTTATGTAGTCGATTTGTGAGTCAGCATGAAGTCTTGCGTTGGTTACTCTTTTGGGTGGGTTCCATACTAGCCTGAGTATTTTGTTTTGGGTTGTTTGTAGTTGGTTTAGTAGGTATTTGGCTGCATATGCCCAGGCAGGGGCAGCGTAGGTCAGGATTGGTCGAAAGAAAGTCTTGTAGATTCGTAGTTTGTTGTTTGGCGCCATTTTGCTGTTTGGGGCTAGTAGGGGGTAGAGTTTTCCTATCAGTATCTTTGTTCGGTCAGTAATTGTTTTGACATGTTTCTTCCATGTCAATTTTTGGTCCATATGAACTCCGAGGTATTTGATGGATGTTTTCCAATCGATGTTTTGGCCGTGCATATGTAGCTTGTTTGAGGGGGATTTTCTTTTGCATCTGGCGAATATTATGGCCTCGCTCTTTGCGGGGTTTACGCCTATTCGCCATGTTGCGCACCAGTCCTGGGCTTGCTTGATCGTGTTTTGAATTCTTCTTGTTGCGATATTAGGGCATCTGGTTGTTGTATATATGGCAGTGTCATCTGCGTAGAAAGCTAGCCGAACCTGTTCGTCGTCTGGTGTGGGGAAGTCGCTCATGTATGCCGTGTATAGTAGGGCACTTAGGGGTGATCCTTGTGGGACTCCTGCTTCCATTGTGTGAATGTCGGATGAGGTTCCGTTGACTTTGACGAGAAATTTTCGTTCGTGTAAGTATGATTCGACTAGTTTTACGATGGGTTTTGCAATTCCGGCTTTTAAGAGTTTGAAAAGTAGGCCGACGTGCCATACTGAGTCGAACGCTTTTGCGATATCTAGGAAGAGTGCGGCCGTGTATTCTTTTTTGTTGAAGCAAGAGGTAATTTGTTCCGTCAGCCGTAGAACTTGGTGGGAGGTTGAGTGGCCGGGCCTGAAGCCAAATTTTTCGTTGGGGATGAGGTTGGTTCTGGTAATTTCTTCCTGGAGCCTGTCGAGAATTATTTTTTCAGCAATCTTACCTATGGAGGTGAGGAGGCTGATCGGCCGGTAGTTTTTTGGTTGATGGACATCTTGTCCGGCCTTGTGAATAACGATTATGTTGGCGAATTTCCACATCCTCGGGAAGTGCCGGAGACGTAGTGAGGCGTTTATGATTCCTGTGATGGCCGTCACAGTTTTCCTGGGAAATTCTTTTATGGCTCGGTTGGTGATTCCGTCAGGACCCGGTGCGCTGGTTGATTTCAGTTTTTTTATAATTTTTTTGACTTCGTTATAGGTGGTAGGTTTAATTGGGGAGGGGTCGGGGATTTTGAGGGCTTCGTTGACTGTTTCTGTGGTTTGGGAAATGTGAACTGGATCGTCGTATGTGGTATTAGGGGAGCATTGGTTGCGGAGGTTTTCGGCGAGGGTATTGGCTTTTTCTAGGTCACTTCTGGCCATGGATCCATTGGGACGAAGGAGAGCTGGCATTGGGAGTTTTCGGGATTTCAGGGATTTGACCAGTTTCCAAGCGTTCTTGTGTTGGAAGGACAACGATTCAAGTTTGTCTACCCAGGTTGCGTCGTGGTGTGCCTTTACTTCCCGGGTGACTTTTCTTTTTATGCGTTGATATTCATTTTTGTCATTGGGATGTTGTGTTCTTTGTGCCCATTTTCTTGCTCTGTTTTTGGTTTTTATTAGGTTTTTCAGGTTTGTTGGTAGTCTGTCTCTTAGGTCGTGAATGGGCACGGCGTTGGTGGCAAATTGTAGAGAGATGTTGATTGTGTCATGTAGTTTCTCTACATAGGCGTCGAGTTCATTCGTGGTGTTGATGAGGGGTATGTCACCCATGTGATTTAGCAAGTGGTCGTGGAATACGGGCAAGACAATTTTGGATTTGGTTTTAGGAGAGGTTTGGGGGATGTCGCCGAGGAACATTAGGACAGGATAGTGGTCGGAGGTGAGTTCGCAGACGGTGGTGAGGCGGTGGTGCCAGTGTATGTTTTGGAGGAGGGCGATGTCCAGGAAGGATGGAGTGCCTAGGTGGGAGTAGTGAGTAGGTTCGTTAGGTACGTCGATGGCGAAGTTCATGGAATCAGCTAGTTCAAGAAGAGAGCGGCCACCTTTGTTGTTAAGCCTGCAATGCCAAGAAGTGTGTTTAGCATTTAGGTCACCTGCTATTATGCTCCCATTTTGTCCTTGGAGTAGGATGGATATGTCGTGTTGTGTGATTTCTTTAGCGGGTGGGCAGTAGACAGCAGTTAGTTGGAGCCAACCATGGTCGTGGGTGTGGATTGCCACGGTGGTTGCTTCGAGTTGTTGGAGAGGTGGGACGATGACTTGGTAGTGTTCAATTGATTTTTTGACGTAGATGGCTGTGCCACCGCCTTTTCCTGATGGCCGATTGGTTTGGTAGATTTCATAGTTTGGGAGTCTAGCGTTGTCTGGTTTCCGTAGGTGAGTTTCGTTGACGAGTATTACGTCGAGGTCGTATTTGTATGCAAAGTCGAGTAGTAGGTATTTTTTGTCCAGAAGGCCATTGGCATTCCAGAAAGCCGTGGAGAGTGAGCGTGGTCTGCATCGTGGACTAATTTTCACGGCCGCTGACGATGTCAGCGTGAGTGAAATGGAGCTACCTTAGTTGAGCGATGAGCTTTTCTTTGTTGGAATTGGATTCATTCATGTCGTATATTTTTGCGGAGATGATGTCAAGGAGCTCGGTGAAAACAGAGGGGTCGTTTGGGTTGTTGGAGGGTTGATTGGATGGGGGGTTAGGGTCGTTTTGGGTTCTTCTGATACTGGGGCTTCTGGAGCGCATGTTGTGTCGGTCGGGAGATGTACTTTGTCCAAAAAACTGTAGCACACTTAAAACTCTGAGGGTCAGTTGTATAAAAGAGGATCATCCTTGACCATGGATCAAGCTTCAATTTAAACCAATAGAAAACTTAAAATAAAATTTTAACTGTACTGATTGGTTTAAATTAGAGCTTGATCCATGGTCAAGGATGATCCTCTTTTATACAACTGACCCTGAGATGGATTGGTATTTTGGTTGATCTATGCGGTTGGGTCATCAATTAAGTTTTGGCAACAAAACTTATTCAGTCTAAATAGTTTTAAAAATAAATTATCAGGCAAAGTAAGTGGATTGCTGGCATCCCTTAAATGCCGCTGAAAAATTCTAACTTCATTTCTGAAAATGAAGTGATTATAATAACAACAAAAATTCATCTTAGAAAATAATTGTTACCTGCGCCTGATGTTATCTTCTTCTCTTTCTATCCACAATTGTAAAATACCGTCAAACTACATTTATTTCGTTTAAATTGTTTAAAATGCATACACTTCTAGTGGTTATCACTTTTTAAGGGTTACTGCGGACATACCTTCAAAAATTTGACATTTAAGGGTACTATTTTGACGGTCCGGTTAAAATTTTAACAGGTTTGTGTGCATACAGAATAGCAACTTAATTTTTAAGGACCTTTAAAATTTTAAAGGGCCATTAAATTTTACAGAATTGCCACTAATTTCTTCTTTTTATCTTTGACATTGCTGGATGTTGCAGTGCTCTTGAATTTACGTTTCTTGCTGTTGATGTTTTCCTGTGTTCTGTTAGATTTAAATTTGGCTATAAGTTTAGGGCCATTTGGCAAGTTCTCTTTGAGTACCCAAATGCTATCTTTATGGTCACGTCCCAGCAATTTTAAAAGATATTCGACATTACCTGTCGTGGAATTTGTACGTTTATCTACTATTTTTTCCACAACCTACTCTTCTTCTTCGGCTTGCGAAGTAATGAGTTTATCTGTAATCGACATTCTTACTTGTAATAATTTATTTTAAAAAGTTAGTTGGGCTTTATTTAACTTCAACGTCAGCCTTCAACGCTAACTAAAAAATTAACTGTTTAGTTTGCGAGACTATTGAAAATTTTAATGCTTACACGGGAAACGCGGAGTGTAATTGGAAAATATGAACACTTTTTTCTCTAAATCCACATTTGGATTTACAATTTGTATTGACATAATTTTAGATAATTTATTTGGAATGCTTCCAGTTAAGAAAACCATGTGCCCTAAAATTCTACCATTTGCCTTAAAATTCACATTGTCTTTTCTTACCCTGTTTAAGGATAATAATGGGACTAAACATTCTTCTTCTCGAAAATAACGGTTTTCCATTTGTTTAAAAAACAAATTAAAAAGTTCTTTGGTTAAACCACCAATATCAATCCCCAATTCACTCTTAAATGATACCATTAATTTCTTTGTTATTATTATTATTAACGGTTCTTGATAATATTCTAGCATTTTCCGTACACAGTTTTCTCTAGAAATTTCAATAAAATATTGTTCAGCGTTTTCGTAATTTTTTGGAATTACCAGTAAATTGACAGCACTATCAGTGTCTTTTTGATTATTACTATTTTGAAAATATTTCCGGGTTGTGTTCACGTTTTCGTTTGAAGACGTGTGCACGTCTGAAAGATCTGCATCAGGTTGTATAGTATTAGGGGGTTGAGTTCTCATTTTCCTTATGTTACTATTTTTGGACCTTTTTAGCACTGGGATAGACTCATCAATAAGTAAAAAATTGAGAGCTATATCCCGATTGGGAATAATTACAATTTAGCTTCTGCCAAAAATTTCTTTGAAATCCTCACTTTTTTCAACTTTTACATTAGTAACTTTCTTGTGGTGCTATTTTTGCTAATGTAAATGCGACTAGTCGTAACAGTCGATATAACCGGTGGAACAATTACTAAATGCAAAAAATTGTGCATTATTATTTTCACGAATATACTTGACTAGACATTCGTATTGACCAATTACATTTCTAAATCGATTAACTGGTCGCACCTTGTAACGACGCGATTTTCTGGTTTGTTTCCTTTTATCGTTTGAAATTATAATAATAATAACTTTATTTAGTAATAAACATACCACTATTTACAACACTGATTAAAACTCAACCTACAGATTCTTCAATCACAACCATCATACAAAATTACAAGTTCATACAAATTCAAAGGACACATACTCTTTAATTCTTTTTTTAAAGCACCTCAGCTCTGTTTCCAATTTAAGCTCCAACGGTAAACCATTGAATAATCTTAAACCACTGTATAAAATCATACTTTGAGCCCTGTTGCTTCTAAAAAGATTCAGCCTAAAGTTATGCACATTACGCACCGAGTAACCATGAGAATCTCCTACATATGACACGCTATTACACAAATACTCGGGTAACAATTTATTTTTTAACTTGAACACAAAAAACAAAACATTTATAACTATTCTTTGGTATACACTGTGCCACCGCAATGTCTCGAGCATTACAAATTTGGACACATATCTATCAACTTTCAAAATAGTTCTCATTCCCCTATTCTGAAGTTTCTGCAATCTACTCAACATACTATTGTTACCTACAAACAGAATAGAAGAACAATACTCAAAATGAGGTCTAAGCATAGTATTGAAAATTTTTATGGGACTCAAAACTGACACGTTCTTTCTAATTTTTGAAAAAAAAAATACAATTTACTATCTTTTTACATACATAATTAGAATGTGCCTTAAAATTCAATTTATTGTCCACAACAATACTGTAACGAATAATATATAAATGTAATGTTTAAAATAGAGGTACCTTAATTATTTGTTAATATTTGGTGGTTTGGTTTCGACTCAATTATAGACCTGTACTTCTTTATAAAAATATAATACTGAACTATTTACATAAGTAGGTATTTCTTAATATTAGACAACTCTTAAATTATAACATTTTATCTAAAATAATTTGGGAATAAATCTCACCCTGAAACTAGCAGGACAACACCCAATTTCTTCATTTTGGTTGATCACCGAGGCACCGCCAGAATGGAACTACTTCTTCATGTTGAGGTCGGTTCTTGGTTGGAGAGATCACTGATGCACATTCAATACCGAACTGATTCTGCTAGTTTCAGAGGGTCTTTTTATATTGTTTTTTCCCTTAGTCAGCTTATTATTTATTATTTTTTAATGGTTATTACTTCCCTTGAATATTTACTCTGCAACATTGTATGCTTTTATTACTTTAGGTCAGTATTCTTATGAGTCACGTTGTTACATATTTTTATTATGAATTCTATTTAAATATATTTAATTTTATAAATTTTCTAATTGTGACAATACCCAAGTATTTAAATTGAGTTACTACCTCAATCGAAGTACCCTCCATTACTACTTCAAGACTATTACACCCCTTAGCGTTAATAATCATGCATTTAGTCTTCTTTAAATTTATTGCAAGTCTATTCATCTGCAACCAGTCACATAAATTTTTTAACTCCAGATTAATTATTTCTATACATGAATCCACATTATTCCCAACGACATAAACCAGGCCATCATTTACAAATAAAACTGATTTTGCCCTATCAAATATGATATTCATGTCATTAATGTATAGTAAAAAAAGCAAAACACCAAGAATAGTTCCCGGAGGAACTCCCAATGGAACATTTATTTCCTCCGACACAAAGTCCATAACTTTCGTTTTTTGTTTTCTGTCATCCAAATATTACTCAAACCAACGTAATTCGTTTTCCCGAATTCCATATTTGTCTAATTTTTGTAACAGTATACCTTTGTCCACTGTTTCAAACGCTCTGCGGAAGTCCAAAAACACAGCCACAATCACTTTATTGTCATTCCACGCAACTTTCCAGTCTCCGATGACGTAAGAAATCAGCGACTCACAGCTATGACCCTTCCTAAAGCCTGACTGATATTCTGAAATTAAACGATTTTCTTCCAAGTAATCAATCAATTGGTTGTTTACTATCTTCTCCAAAATTTTCGACCGCACTGAAATCATATTTACCGGTCTAAAGTCCTCGCACTTACTCGAATTTTTCACTTTTCGTATAGGCACTACTATGGACTCTTTCCGTGAATTTGGAAAAACACCGGATTCCAAATATGTACGAACTATGGATAAGAAATTCTCACCAATTAAATCGAAAATATCAACAAACATACCAACATTCTATGTGCATTTTGCTAGTGCACTGGCAAAATACACATATTTTTTGTTATGCATCAATTTTAATACTAAGGTATTAAGGTATTGTAGTTCATCGATCGTTACTTCCTTGAACTTGAAAGAACAACTCGTATCACCAATTTTGTCCACGTTAGCACCAATTTGGTCCCAATTTTAATGCTGCCATATTTTCATAATTCATACATACTCATCAGGACCGGAGTCGGGAATTTTCTCTCAGTGATAACTAACGTAATTTAATTAAATACTTTCTAAAATTCAATTACCTCCTCTCCCAGAATCAAAGTCAGGTCAAAATATTACTCAAATGAAAACTGGATTAAAAACAATTTAGATCTAATCATCTCATTGATTTCTGTTATTATTAAGTACCTTTATAACTTTTCGCACAAATATTTGAAATTTCATGCAAACAAAAAGTAATAATAACAAATTTTTCAAAATTTAATAAGAAATAACAAAACTTAACAGAAAACTTACTTGAAAATCATCCTCCCATACTTCTATAATACGACCACTTCTTAGCTTCATAGTACAACACTAATCCAAATTAAAATTTTCTTTCACCGAAAGTGAAAGAACGATATTTTTATCACATTTTTCAAATATTTCTAGTCCTACCCTGTCACCGAAGTAAATAAAACGTCTTTAAAATATATGTTAAATACATTTTTTTATGTAATACCTATGTATTTTTAACTACAGTTAAAATTCTAACAGGATTTATGTTTTCAAATGTTTTGAATCCAGGATTTCACCGAAAGAAAATTTTTACCACTTTCAGGAACTACGGAAAACACGTCTATTATTTACGAGCTCTAAAATCAACTAAATTTGTTTAAGGTGCCTCTCTTGGCTTAAAATCCTAAAAATTCAAGTCAAAACTGTGCTGTTAATAAAAAGTATTTTTACAAGATCCAAAAAATATTAATTAGATAAAACATATAACTATTTCGGTACAGGCTTAAAATTTTGAAATTAAAATTAATTTTGAAGCAATAATGTCTTCAAATATGACCAATCACAGCGCTTGTACTGCTCATCACATTATTGCTTTGAAATTAATCAAAATTTTAAAATTTTAAGTCTGTACCAAAATAGTTTTATGTTTTACCTTTGTAATTTTTTTAAAATCACTTAAAATTATTTATTATTAACAGCGCAATTTTGACTTGTTTGAGAACTTTATTTTACGCTACGAGAGAGGCGCCTTAATGGACACCTTAGTGAACCAAGTTACCAAAATCGCTTCGTATTGATTGGTCCTAAACCGATTTTGTTTCCATAAAATGTTTACCATTTTACTTCCGATTTTCACTACCACTACACTATGGTTTCTCTATGATTGTTTTCTTCCATTTGTTGGTGTTAAACGAATAAAATTTCCAGCAACATTTTCCCTATACTTTCCTAGAACAATTATAAGTATATGTATTTATATCGTGAACAAAATAAAAATATTTACATCTTTAGTAAATAATTTAAAACGTACTTCTGAATCTTCACCTTCGTTATCATCCTGTTCAAGATTTTCGTAGATACTCCCGAAATTTGCTTCTCTTGGTCTCTTAAAAAGTGTAGCATTTCAAAATACTACACACTTGGCACGTACTCATCTTTCGCTCTTTTCCACTTTTTTTAGTTCTCTCCTGTAGCACGACTTGATGTTAATGAGTCTTTTTTTTAAGGCTATCAACATTTGCAGTTGGTTCAATTTTATTGTACACTTGTTAACCAAGCATTATTTTTTTGTTTTGGTCTTTGAAGATATCCGCTTTTACTTTCCACAATTCGGGTAGATCTTTGAATGCTTCAAAACAATCCACTCAAATTTGGATATTAGCAATGTTTTGAAAAAGCCATCAAAAATCAGAGTCAGTCTTTCCCTGTCAAGATTTTTGTTAAATTATTGCTCAAGGAATAGTATCTAATAATAGTAAAGAATTAAAAAAAAATTATATTAACACGCATTGTTGATGTCAACTTTTAAGCAACAAGTTTTAAGCAACTTACTTAAGCAACAAGTTAAGTTTTAAGCAACTTTTAACAATCGACAAAATTTTGTCTTTAACAGATCAAAAGCATTTTCCACTACGCTTCTGCACTTAGACAAGTGATAAAATGAACATGTTGTTAATCATGGGCTGATTTAGTTTATCATAACTTTCGTCAGTTGAAGGGCGGAATCTCCAATTAATCCATCTATCCAAATGGAATCCATCCATAAAAAAATTGCATTATATCTCAAATTTTATATAATAAAGTTACCACATTACCAATGGCTCTCATACACTGTGGAAAGCCCATTCTTTCAAAACCACTTACTATTTCCTTTAGTTTGTATTCTTTAAGAGAGTACATCGCTAAGTATGTTTTTTGCATGCTTTCACATACGGCACTGCAGAAATCTCTCACGATCTTTCCTATGGTGGTTCTGCCTACACCAAACAGATTTTTCGTGGTACGGTACTCTGCAGAGCTTCCCAATGGCAATTGCTATTCTTTTTTGTAGGGGTATTGCACCTCTGAAATTAGTTGTTAATGCAGCCAGAGACGGCAAAAGTTCAACTAATTTATTAAATACTATATTGGCTATTTACTCTAAAAATTTCTTTAAAAGTTGCATCACTATATATGTTAGTACTTCCTTTTCCCAGAATTCACTTTTTCTATTCTATAAGTTTTAAGTAAACATTATTTCCTATATGTCATATTATATTTTTTTTATACTTACAAGTTTTCACACTGTTCTATTTATGACACGTTGTTGTTTCATTGCCCGTTGTCTCAAAACATAGATATATGCTTTTCGTGATTTTGGGAGTAAAGTGACCACTTTACATCCGGTTTTTTGGGAGTAAAGAAGCTCTTTTCGTCACACTTTGTTTGGGTACAAAAAATTTCAAAAAAACAAAAATTTTCAAAAATCATTTATTCACATAATGTTGTTTACCATACAATTATGAAAAACTTGCCTGTTTTGCGTATCTACAACGTCTTGCGGTTGTCTTCGGCGAACGTGTTTTTCGTCGTTTTCATCTTTGATCTTCAAAATATGCGCCTGTCGGCGCATAAAAAATCCTTAAGGGGAGACTAGAACGCGTAGATCGACTATCGTGGCTATGTAGCCTGAAATAGAAAATAATGTACAAATTCGCCCCATAAATCCCGCTTTTGATATAGTACCTACCACGTGGTGCGATCCATCGATATCGAATTTGCGATTTTTTTGCAACGTGTCCATGAACATCGATAGATGCGACCACAATGTCGTATTTATTGATTATTTAACGATTATTTCTTGGTTTTTAGGCATTTTTAATTGAAAACATACTACACAATACACAAACGTCCGAACTTTACGAGAGCAGAAATCAAAATGAACATGGCGCCCCAACATGGCCGCCTTCCAGTGTACCAGCTGGCGCCAAGAAAAACACCATGGTTACAAGTAGAAGTTGGTCTTACACTACCACGATATCAATTAAAAGGTGTTATAATTTTTGAAATTTATGCAATTATTGAAAAAAAAATCGTGAATTTTGTCGGATATTATTCCCAAATTCACGAAAAGCTGTTCATAATACTCGGGCTCCAGGGTTTTTCTATCTCTCGACTATTATTCCCCTCGCCGCCTTGCGGCTCGTGTCATAAACTACGTCTCGTGACGAAAAACAACCCCTTACGCCCTCGTGATATAAACTACTATTTCGCCTTGCAATTCTTGAGGTTTTTGTTTTTGCATTCCTATTGCGAATCATTTGCATTGCTTTAACGAAGAAAAAACATTAAACACTAGATTTAACTGCTCGGTTAATATCTATGTATCGGAAGTCACTCCTTAACAGAGTGACATATATATATTTATTTTAAAGTTATTTAAGTTAAAATTCACAGTACTCTGTTAGTATTGGATCGTACGTTGACACGTAAGCATCTAAGATGGATGCTTTATTATTTATTATTAATATTTATTGTTATTAATTATTAAGAATAAATGAGAAATAATTATTAATACAATGTATTATTGCAAAAACGTTTATTTTAAGTATTAGTATTTAAATTTAAGGCAAGATATTTACACAAATCACCAATATACAAACAAAAACAATCACAAATTTGCAAACCGTGAACCGTAAAACAGACATGTTTATGAATTCTTTAAGTTTAATGATAATTCAGGTAGATGATCGTTAGTGGCAGTCTATCAAGTATATACCTGTGGTGTAACAGTAAATTTGGAGTCATCACTGAAGTGAATATCACAAACAACATAATTGTAACGCTTCTCATATTTAACATCTTTTTTTTTCTGCAAATCATATTTCTGTGTTGATAGTGAAAAGGTGCTTGAAAAAATCCCGAAAACTGTTTATTTTGGATCTGTCGGAGATCTGTCCGTTACGGTGTTGAACATACATTATATTTCTTTCTCTCAACGATGTTACGTACTTTGTTTGAATAGGGTTGGGTACCGTTCGGTGCAGCCGTTTTGGTACTGGCGATTTGGTGCAGCCGTTTCGGCGCGAATACAGTTTGGTAAATACTCTTCTAACTCGTAATCACATGAGACACTTTGCGGCCTAACTTCCGGCACCAATTGAATTATTAGTTGAAATAACCGGACATATGTAGCTTTACATTTGTTCGGCAACAAATAATATAATATGGGATGAACTCTGTAATATCTTTCTGCCATAACAATATATAATTGGTTAAACAACAAAGGAGCTATTTTAAACGTTTAGTCAACGAACCAATGTGTACTTTCTCGTAAAATATTTAATCTTTGTTGTCTCCCAAAAATTAATATTCGTTCATTACCAATATTCGAATCGAAAAAAAAAGAGAAAATTTTCCTCTATTCATCAATTTTCATCATCAAGTTCTTCATTATATTTTCTTTTGCAGTATTCATCAGTGTCCGTTGGATGGTTAATATTTTTTTCAATGCCTTTTTGTAACGGAATTTCTACGTCAGTGTCTTCTTGGTTTGAAAGTATATAGATTATCAGCTTAAGAGATTTAAAAAAACTTAAGATTTAACACATGTTGCTCGGAGTTTATTCGAAAATTTCAACTATCCATAACTTTGCAATAGCTATTTTCGATACTAGTTAGGAAAACTAAGATTTTTCCATTCGAGGCTGAGTTTTGCGCACGAGGCCGAAGGCCGAGTGCGTGAACATAAAGCGAGAATGGAGAAATAGTTTTCCGCTAGTATCGAACAATAGTTTGTCTAATGATGTTTCGAAAAAGAACCAATTCCCGATTTTTCGCACATATAATGTAATAGCTCTGAAATAACTATCGACAGATGGCGTGAAGGTTGCAAGTCTTTGGTCAAGTTTGTCTCTTTGGTATTGATAAACCAAAATTTTACCGATAAAAACCGATAAATTTTAGGCGACGACGATCCTCAACCATCAACATCGAAATCAAATGCCACATCTATTAGGTTAGGTTTAGGATTAGGTTAGGTTAGGTTTTTAATTTATGTTTAATACTCTACTCCGTCCGAGTAATATCAACAACTTTTCGAATTTTTGGGGGTAATATCCGACAAAATTCACGATCACAGATAAGTATCGATAGATGGCGTGAAGGTTGCAAGTCATTTGTCATGTTATTAATAACCTAAGCGATAAACATGTGTTCACCCGAACGGATGAGGAGGTGAATTAGGTGAACGGGCTAAGGAGAGGACTCTAGTTTGGCGGGGCTAGGTTCGATCCCCAGCCCGGCCACAAAATTTATCCGACTCCGTGGTTCGGATTCCACGTAAAGCTGTAGGTCCCACAGGTTAACACAGCCAGGACTTAGCTTCGCGCTAATTTTCAGAGGTACGCCTCAATAAAAATCATCCGACGTAACGTTGCGGGCAAGCCCGCAACCTTACTCTTCAAGTCTGCGAAGATATGGGGCAACAGCCCTGGTGCTTCGCACCAGACCAGAATAAATGATAAACGGATGAACCCCTTCTAACTATCTAACTATCGATAGATGGCGTGAAGGTTGCAAATCTTTTGTCATGTTATTAAGGGGGGACAACATAGTAAGGTTATTAAAAATTTGATTTTTTTTTTATTTCCCACATCGAAAGATACATGTTTAAAGAATGTTCTCTCAAAATATCAGAAAGAAAATCGTAAAATTGGCCAAGTTGTAGGGTTGTTTTGCGCCTGGGTTGCAACTACAAACATAGGTATAGGTATGATAACTAAACATCTGCACATTTTTAGCACCTCGATTTTATTTAATTGTATAATTGCAACATGATACAAAACAATTTTTCTAAAAAAAACAATAACATTTAAATTTTTACTGTATTGTGCTAAGAAATTAACAAATGTAAAGCAATAAAATTCATGGATTAGTAAAATTTATTACCCATGAAATATTAATTTTATGGTTCCCAATAAGTGTCATAGAAAACAAAACTAAAACCTTCTTTGAGTTTTAGGATACTAAATATTAAAAAGTATAAACATTTAACTCTTTAATTACACAAATATTGCACTAAAATTGATATGCAACGTATAGACGTAGTTGAATGCGCGCACACCTGAGGGTAGTTTGAAGACCATACGAGGGTATGACAGCAAAAACTACAATTCCTTTGCATGTGAGGAGTTATTATATGGTCCAGGTATAGCTGATTAGGGGTTAGTAAGGTATTTTTATTTTTTATTAATGAGTAATCCGCAACCAAAACTTTAGAAGCGAATATCTCAAAACTACAAATTTTTACCTGGTTGACAGCAAAACAACAAAACTATACATCCGATTTATATGATTTAAAAAACATTTTGTTCACAATATTCGTCGCTTCAGTTCGACGGGAGCTTTTTTTAATTTATCACTTCGTTTAGTTTCTAGGTACAAAAAAGTCTCATAAAAAGTGCTTTATTTGAAATTTTTTTTCAAAGTTTTGAAATTTTGTTATTTTTTTAGATATCAAAATTTCCTCCCGTCGAACTGAAGCCATGAGTATGTACTTTAAAATATTTTTTGAAATTTTGATTTCGAAGTAACCATATGGCCGATTTGCTGTCAACCAGCCACCTACGTTTTTTTTAAAGAGCAAACTTTTACGTCCTGTACACTCGGTATATGGACTACAAACAAGCCAAAAAAAATTTTAATTATATATAATATAATGAATTATATGAATGTAAAATTTCAAAATGATTCGTTTTGTACTTTTTCTATAAAAAAATTCCTAAAATACCTCTGTTTTTCGAGCTGTTACTGTGTTGTCCCCCCTTAATAACCTAACCGATAAACGCGCGTTCACCCGAACGGATGAACCCGTTCGGGCGGAATTTCAGTGCGAAATTTCAGTGCGGAAAAGTAATTACTTACTCTTACTTATTGAAACTCTTACTCATTGAAGCTCATTCCGGCTCTAACGAAGTTCTAACGTTTGACATCAAATTTATTCAAAAATTTGAAGGTGGGGGGGGGGACCACTGACATGCACCTAAACTCAGGGACATTAAAATTAAGTTCACAAATAACACCGTTCTACAGAAATTTTTCCGCAAGAGACATATAATTACAATATACCTTATTTTTATTGCTTTTTGTCTCTGCGCGCACACATTCCGCACTGTTCTTCGTCACTACAATGACCTCTTCGTCCGCGTCGGAAAGCACTATGGTGTCTATTCCGGCTACGATACACTAACGTGTAAGTGTATCGTGTTTCCGGCCGTACCGCACTGAGGTTCGGTGGGGGAATCGTTTGCGGCTGCGCGGGGGGTTTATTTATGATGATGGGTGGGTGTGTCGTGGGTTGGGGGGTCGCGCATGTATCCGCACTATTTGTGTCTGTACCGCGCGACGTGCGAGGTAGTGAGGTATAGCCCCTACCTATATAGGTATAGTGAGGTATAGGGGTTCTAGCCCCTCGACAATGTCCTCGCCTCAAATGCGTTTTTAGTCCGGCGTCGGTCGAAAACACCGTGCCGCACACACACCCGACCATTGCACAAATTGCAAGGTGGACCGCGCGGCTCCCCCCAGGAATTATAAAACTCTGGAGAGATTTACTAGAAATAGTTCCGCCGGTTGAGAATACTCCGCAAGAGAGTAAAAGCCCGATACCTGGTTAAGGATTTCTACACGGTGTGTGTTTGAAAATAGACAGACCAGGCAGGCCCAAAGACTCCAGATGTTATTGGAGTCTTCTCGTTCTAAGAAGCCAATTGTGAGAAACACCGTGTAGTCGCGGCGTGTAGTTAGCCCTAGTGTACACACGACTAAGTTGCCGGGGGATACCACGAGGATGTCTACACGCCACTTGTTCGGAGCAAAAACATTGGAGTCGAAACGTGAGTGTGAAGGCGCTATCAGTAGGTAAAATTGTCGTGATAGGTTCCAGGAATCCGTTACTCATTGTCCAACCCCATTCCTGGGGTTCTAAATCATGCCCTAACCAAGTTTGAACTTGATAATAAACCCAATTTAAATGTTGGTGAGCTGCTCCACTTGTTGGTGGAATATTCGATAACTGCACAGATTTAAGCTCGAAGCACACTTAGGCGACGCGACACCACACCACAGACAGAAGCCCACAATACACACAAAAATGTGCGGACCCTACCAAGCTGTGGCGTCGCCTGGTGTGTGCTGTGTTGTGGGCTTCTGTCTGTGGTGTGGTGTCGCGTCGCCTAAGTGTGCTTCAAGCTTTATACAGCTTTGTTGACTTGACGTATTGTGCATAACGGAGATGATCGATACTGTCCACAGATTTTGGAGCATTATAAACTGTTAATAAGGTTTGCATTCCACTCTCAAATAATCTTTGAACCGGACAATTTTTTTCTTCAAATTCATCCAAATTAGGCAGTTTCTCAAATGCTCTTAAAAAATTTTTTTCCCTTTCTTAAAGAGCGCTGAAATCGTGTCACAGCCATTTAATGCGTGCAGAAACAAAATATGTTGTTTAGAAATAGGATTATTATCGAAACTTTTGAAAAAGTATATTTGTGTTTTTGCATTTGCTTTGCCAACTTTTTTAAAAAATTAAAGAAAATTTCTTGTTCATGAGATAGTGTACGTCCAATTAAAATGACAAAGTAAATCTATATCTTCACCTATTATAACTGCTGTTTTCTCATGTTTCGATTCTTCAATAGCTGTCTCAATGATGAGAACATCCGCATCATCTCTGGCCTGTTTTGTATTAATAATACCAGCTTGTAATTTTTTGGTAAGCATAGATTATTAATCGCCTTCATTAACAAACTAGTTTATTAATAGTATATTACGTAACGAGAGTTGTAAGAAAGATATTACACACGAGTGAAGTAAATTTCAAGAGTTGAAAAAGAAGAATCTTTTTGACCTGCCAAATTTTAAGGAGATCGAAGCCCGCAGAACACAAAAATTGAAAGCAGAAGAAGCAAAACTTTTACAGCGAAAAATGACACCTTCTCGAATTCCAAAATTGCAAAACGTACCTTCGAAATTCAACAACTTGAAGAAATATTAACAAAAAAATTATTCAATGATAAAATCGCACCTGGAAAATATCAACGCAACAAACCGTACGCTAATAAAAAACTCGCAAAAAACCCGAATAACGCCTTCGGAAAAATGAGTGACGAAAACGGCCAATTTACGTCTGCAAGAGTGATATGAAAAATAGCAAAGTATACATACCCGAATAACGAAAAAATTTTAAAACACGCCTCTTGCCGAAAAACGACTCTTTACGTCCTTATGATATAAACTACTATTTCTGACTTGTACTGTTTTCACTTCTTTAGAATTCTAATATAAATATTACATTCACTAAAAATGGGTTTCGAGCATGGTCGAATGAATCAAATCGATGGTTTATCTGTGAAATCATAGAAGGATGTAGTAAAAAACAATTTATTTATTAATTATTATGTAAATTTATTTATTTTTTTTATCTAACAATAGAGAAGTTGCAATTTTTATAGCTTCTTCTGCAGTAGGTTTCTCTATAACATTAACATGCTTTGTTGATTTCTTTTTTGTTGACCATAATCGCCTTTGTACATTTATATGTTTATTATGACGCACATTTGATGAGATACTTGGAAAACTTGCACGTTTTGAGATATCCACAGCGGCCAAAGTGGGAGACAGTCGATCTAACATTTTTGCCACTACATCTAGTTTAGTTGGGGACTGAATATTTTGCAAATGCCTATCAAATCTCTCTTTCAGCCTTTGCTTTTTATTCTCCAGCAACTTATTTTTTGAAATATTTGTACGTTTTCGTAGTTGTTTTCAGGCTTAAATTTTAGAATGTTTATAAACTTTATTGTATTACTAATAATTGGTAACAAATTAAATCACACAAATACACATTTTGTCTTGTAATGCCTAATTTTAGAACTGACGTGTAATTCGTTGTTGAATTCTAATGCTTTCATGACGCCAATCAATATCAGGTCGGGGTACTGGCACAGGTTGTCGCCTTTCTTCAGGTGCTAGTGGCATTCCAAGATCCAGCTCAGGTAAAGGCACATTAAAGTCTCTACACATATTGTATAAGATTGCACAAGAATAAATGATTTTTGCAGCTCTTACGGGATTGAAGTGTAAAGCTCTGTGTCCATGTAAACATCTAAATCTACTCTTGAGCATGCCGTTTATATGTTCAATAATTATTCTAATATTTGAGAGAGCAGTATTGTATCGTGATTCTGGGCTGTCGGGAACTGGGTTTATATATGGCACCATCATCCAAGGTTCCAGTGGGTAGCCACCGTCACTCAACAAGTAGTTTTCTTGACCTGTTACAGCAACAAGTCCAAATTTGACAATTTTTAGATTATTACAGAAATAAGTTCCTATTTAGTTGTTTTATCAATTTAATAAAGCAACAACTCGATAATTTAAAATTTCCGATCTCCAGAGTAGATATTTCTCTATTGTAATAAAATTATTTTACGATTTCACTGGTTTAATACCGCAACAATTTGATATATTGCCTTTTGCCACTATGTATTTGATTCTTCAGTTGGTTCTATATAGCAATATGTCGAGTTGTTGCGCTATGAAGCTGTTTATATCATGTTTTTCTTTGACATTTTGAGGTTTGTTAAGATTTGAAAGCCATAATGTTTAATTTCTGTTGCTTTTTGTATTTTTTTTGAGAACACTTTTAAATGCCAATGTTAGGACATCTAATTGTCCTTTTAATTTTAGGAAAAGTAAATTTATTACATGTAATTTGTAACGATATTGCCTCTATTCAGCATTTATACATTATTTGATTTTTTGCACTCAAGTGCAGTTACTTAATTAAGTATGCTTTCGAGTGCAAGCCGTGCTAGCTGGAAATATTATTTTAATTTTAGGAAACCCGTTAATATATCACTTGTAAATTGCCTCATCGAGTCATGTCGTATCTTAAGTTTCGAGAATTCAATTGTACTGTACTTTTAACACAACGGGTATAATTATTATGTTATTGTATGTATTTCGGACATTGTAAATTTATGATTCTTACGTAATAACCCGTTAGGTCACAGGGCTGAAGAACGCATTACTACCCCATATCGAGCCTTTGTCGTGCAGCTACGGGGGGCTTCCGCCTAAATCTTACCACTTCCGTGAGCTGGATAATATGCAGAGAATATTATGTTTATTGTTATCATGATCTTTGTAGACAGTTAAGTGTCTAATTTTCCCATTGGGTTTTCAATATTTTAAAAACCACCCAATTGGTCTTACTAAAATCAGGAAATGGTTTAGAGGTGTGTCTAGAGTTAACATATTAGAAACCTTTTGCGCTATTATTATTTCGTCTGATAGTTTGCTTACAAAAGTTTTCTGTGTTTTTCTTAACTTAAAGTGGTGGTTAAAGTACAAGATGAACAAGTTTAAATCCAAAAGAATTGGAGAAACAAGAACTAAATATTTGTTACGTTTGGCAACTGAAATTGAAATTAACAATAGGGTATGTATTCTTAAAATTATACTTAGCAGTGTACATTTTATATTTGAGATGAATACAGAATTTTTTCACAATTACCTATTTATTTTTAGTTGAATTCAACGGATGATGTTAGCAATGTTCAAAATTATCCGTCTACGAGTAACGAGCAACAAATATGTTATAACCAGTCAAATACTATAGCTGAGGCTGTAACCCAAATTAATTCGAAACATCATTGTAACATTATTGAACCATATTTAACGGATAATGATACGCAGGGGCAACTAGATTTTTTAAATGTGGGCATGGAAAACATAGATCAAGCTGCGGAGCATGATAATATCAATAAGTTTGCTGGAGATTTTAACGATATTTCAGTAAATAGTATTGACACTTCCTTAGATGGTGTTTATTTGGAGAAACAATTAGATATTTTAAATATGGATTGTAATAGTATAGTTCGTGCCACAGAATACGACACCAATAAATATGTTGGCGAAATCCACACCATTTCACCAAAGTCCATCGAAGATTCTATAGAAGTTTATTTACCGACACTCAACAATGATTTACCAGAACTGGCATTGACAACAGATACTGGGGATCAGCATTCTATTTATGATAATTCAGATATTCATTCAAGTGATGCAACATATTTTCCTGATAATCATAATACTCGTTCATTTGCGTTTGAAGAAGATTTAAATTTACCTGCTAATGGTAACGCAGAAAAACAACAAGAAGAAACTGATCAAAATATTACAGCAAATAAGCTGCATACAAGAAAACGTTTACGATTCCCAGATAAATGGGAAAGGTCAGTAGCCAAAAGAAAAAGAAATACTGGATTAGAATACATCAGTGCAAAGAAAAAGAAAGTTAAAGGTCGAGAAGTTAGATCACCGGGTTGTACTGATAAATGTAGGCTAAAATGCAGAGATCTGCTTTCTCACGAAGAACGTGTAACATTACACAGAAGCTTTTGGAATATTGGAGATATTAATCGCCAGAGAAACTATTTTTTACAATGCATGGAACCAATAAATCCAAAATATAAGATGCATACCCCTAATAGTAATAGATCGAAAAATTATGCATACTATTTTGAATTAAATGGAAGACGAATTAGGGTTTGCAAGTCATTTTATCTTAATACTTTAGACATAAGCAATAAACTTATATTTACTGCAACCAGGAAAAAAAACGAAAGTGGTGTTATGCAACCAGATATGAGAGGAAAACATAAAAAAGCAGGAAGAAGAGTAGGTGATGATATCAAAGAAGACATCCGAAATCACATAAAATCTTTTCCAACAATGCCATCGCATTACTGTCGAGCTAATACAAATAAGCAGTACATTGATGGAAGTCTAAATATTGCTTCAATGTACAGATTGTACAAGGCACGTTGCGAAGAGAGGGAAAGTCCGTTTTTTGCTAAAAAGAGCATGTATGAAACCATCTTCAATACAGAATTTAACATTGGCTTTTACATTCCCAAAAAAGACCAGTGCATGACTTGCGAATCTTTTAATAATTCTACTCAACCAGAAAGAATACTCAAACAAGAAAAGTATGACAAACCTGAACGAGAAAAATTTGTGTCGGGTAGACAAAGAAAATGACATAAAAGCTTCAAAATTGGATTCTAATAAACAAGTAGTCTGTTTTGATCTGCAGGCTGTTTTGTCTGTTCCCTGTGGAGATATTAGTGCCTTATTCTGCAAGAGAAGACTTTCTACATACAATTTTACTATTTACGATGTTGTTGCTAAGCAGGGTTTCTGTTTTACATGGCATGAAGGCCTAGGCAAACGTGGAGCCAATGAAATTGGAAGCTGTTTGTATGTGTTCTTAAAACATCACACAACTAATAAAAATATTATTTTGTATTCTGATAACTGTGCTGGACAGAACAAAAATAAATTTATTGTGAGTTTACTGTTTCATTGTGTAAATTCCATCCCAAGTATTGACGAAATTACATACAAATTTTTAGTAGTCGGCCACACACAGAATGAAGGTGATGCGATGCACGCTTTAATTGAAAAAGAAAAAAGACGATGTCTTAAAAGTGGAGCTATTAGGTTTGTTTGTTTGTCCTACACTAAATTACACTAAACTACACTGGATAGACTGGTGTAGTCTGGTGTAAAACATCCAGTGTAAAATAGAGCAGGTAGTGTAAGAAAGTGTAGTGTACACCAGCGGTTACAAACGAACGCGTTTTTGACACTATTATACACTGGCCCCGGCTCTGACAATGCTTGGCGTATTTTTTATTATTGTCCAGGTTGAAAACACATTTGCTGAAATTGTTCTGAAAAGGATGCTCATAAAAATTATTAGTAATCTGCAAATCGGTAAAAAGCGCCTTAGTGTGACTTCAAATAAATAATTATTTTCTCCAAATTAAGTAAAAATTGTAAAATTGCGACATTATGCTAAAAAGCATTCAGTGCGACATATTAAAGAAAAAATTATAATGGTTAAAGAACCCATACAATACACTTATGACCAGGACAAGAACAATAATCATATTTTAATTAAAATTATTACTTTTAATTGTTGTAAAATTAGATTATATTATCAAGATGAAATTATGAACAAACATTCAAATACATTGAGAATTAAATCATCGTTAATAAAATTTGCAATTTCTGTAATTTTTTTCAACTATTTTCTAGGCTAAATATTTTCTACACCACTTTACACTTTTCTACACTTGCTTTTCGGCCGGTGTAAGTTAGTGTAGCTCTGAACAGTTCGGTGTAGTTCTGGGTAATTTACACTGGACAAACGAACACGTGTAGTTTTCTTACACCGGGACAAACGAACGCGTTTTTCTACACCAACTTACCCGGTGTAGTTCAGTGTAACTTAGTGTAGACAAACGAACAGACCTATTTACACCCCCGACCAGTTAATTCCAATAATTAGACTTGCAAAGAAAACTGGTAACCCTTATAAATGCAAATGAATTTTAATGATTTCTTTGATCTAAAGTCATTGCAATTGGAAATTGGAATGAATTTTAATCAAGACATTAATGGAGAAAAAATTCAGTGGAATGAAATTTGTACGATAAAAACATTAAAAAGTGACCCTTACACCATATTTTTTAAAAAATCGTATGTTGAAAGTGAATACAAACAAATTGATGTATGATACAAAACTAGGAGAAGTTCTTACCATACTAATATCGAACTTAAAAAGCTTTACGCAAATCCACTTAAAATATCGCAAGCAAAAAAAAAAAGATTTAGTGGATTTATGCAGCAGCAACGCTATCCCTAGTCAATACAGAAATTTTTACGAAGGTCTTCCCTCCTCATCAACAAGGAATGAATCAGAAGATAGTGAATAAATTTAATTTTAAGTTTCTGTATTATTTACTTTTTCCTTTTGTAAGTAGGTATCTAATAAAAAATATCTTATAACACAAAGTTAAGTTTGTTTTATTATGTCTTATTGTATGAAAATAAAAAATAATAATACTCTAAAATGGGGGAAATAAAATAGCGAAGTATTGTAATTATCAGTTTCATACGGCAACAAGTCACAAAAGTATAAATTACTCAAAATTAACAGATCATAATTATTTTATTTTTATTATCAAATATTGTCGGACCATCCTGTTATCAATTAACCACAAAAACAATTCAAATCAAGCCATATTAAGAGATTTATACCTGTTTGTAATTATGTCGAAACTTAAAAGTGGATTTCTGAGAAACTATCATTTTTGACTTGTTGCTGTATAGACCTGGACCATCGATATGTTCAATAATTATTCTAATATTTGAGAGAGCAGTATTGTATCGTGATTCTGGGCTGTCGGGAACTGGGTTTATATATGGCACCATCATCCAAGGTTCCAGTGGGTAGCCACCGTCACTCAACAAGTAGTTTTCTTCACCTGTTTCTACATAGAGTCTTCTAAGTGATGATTTAATATTGGACATAGATCAAATTGCAGAATTGTGTACTGAACCTGGAAATTTTGCATTAATGCTCAGGATCCGTCTTTAACTGTCTCCAATAATTTGAGTGTTGATACTGTAGTATCCTTTCCTACAATAATATGGTTGTCCGGGATACACAGGATGATTTTCTGGTGGAGCAATAATTTTAATGCGGGTACAGTCTATTATATCTATTGCATTTCCAAAACGCCTGTTTTTTTTTCTGAGAAATGTCGCTTAATATTGTTTCTTCCTACTTTAGTTGTTGGGAATTTTATCCAGTCGTTCAGTAAATATATTGTCATCATATCCGTGACTTCAGCGAAATTCCTGCTCATAACTGGTTGACTCATAGTCTGTGAAAAGCCATGTCTTATACCAGTTTGGTAACTACCTTGTCCAAAAAATTGTAGGACACTTAAAACTCTGAGATGGATTGGTATTTTGGTTGATCTATGCAGTTGGGTCATATGTGGCGAAAGAGTATCAATTAAATTTTGGCAACAAAACTTATTCAGTCTAAATAGTTTTAAAAATAAATTATCAGGCACAGTAAATGGATTGCTGGTATCCCTTAAATGCCGCTGAAAAATTCTAACTTCATTTCTGAAAATGAAGTGATTATAATAACAACAAAAATGCATCTTAGAAAATAATTGTTACAGAATTGCCACTAATTTCTTCTTTTTCTCTTTGACATTGCTGGATGTTGCAGTGCTCTCGAATTTACGTTTCTTGCTGTTGATGTTTTCCTGTGTTCTGTTAGATTTAATTTCGGCTATAAGTTTAGGGCCATTTGGCAAGTTTTCTTTGAGTACCCAAATGCTATCTTTTTGGTCACGTCCCTGCAATTTTAAAAGATATTCGACATTACCTGTCGTGGGATTTGTACGTTTATCTACTCTTTTTCCACAACCTACTCTTCTTCTTCGGCTTGCGAAGTAATGAGTTTATCTGTAATCGACATTCTTACTTGTAATAATTTATTTTAAAAAGTTAGTTGGGCTTTATTTAACTTCAACGTCAGCCTTCAACGCTAACTAAAAAATTAACTGTTTAGTTTGCGAGACTATTGAAAATTTTCTTTTTTCTCTAAATCCACCTTTGGATTTACAATTTGTATTTAGATAATTTATTTGAAATACTTCCAGTTAAAAGAACCATGTGCCCTAAAATTCTACCTATTGCCTTAAAATTCACATTGTCTTTTCTTACCCTGTTTAAGGATAATAATGGGACTAAACATTCTTCTTCTCGAAAATAACGGTTTTCCATTTGTTTAAAAAACAAATAAAAGGTTCTTTGGTTAAACCACCAGTATCAATCCTCAATTCAATCTTAAATGATACCATTAATTTCTTTGTTATTATTATTATTAACGGTTCTTGATAATATTTTAGCATTTTTCGTACACAGTTTTCTCTAGAAATTTTAATAAAATATTGTTCAGCGTTTTCGTCATTTTTTGGAATTACCAGTAAATTGACAGCACTATTAGATGTTATTTAGAATATATATATATTATTATTAGAATATTATGTTATTATAGATATGTAATATCTTGTATATATGTAATAGAATGTTATTAGAATATATTGACATGGATTGTATAAATTACAAACATTAAAATTATCCACAATTAAAATTTCATTTTGTTAAAGTTTTCATTTTATGAAGTTTTCCTTTGATTTAATTGGACGAATGAGTATTAACTTGTTTTTTTTCAATTTTGTACAAAAGGGTACATGCAGAGACGAAATTTTTAGGGTTGGAAATTTGTCCAGATATACCTGCAAGTTAAATATTTCAAAAATGGAAAAACGTTAAAATTTGATTAATTTATTTTTTGTTTGTTCATAAAATTGTTTACTTACTTTTAAAATAAAGTGGTGCGAAGGTAGCGTACGATCATTGATGCGGTGTTTTTAAACTAAAAGTGTTGTTCGCAATAAATTTAAATTTAGTGACTTATAGATGTTGAATTTGGCATAAGAAAATTCAAATTTGGCTGGAAAATCAACCAACCAGAGTGCGACACGATTTTTCCGAAGAAAAGATTGACAATAAACGAGATAGAGAGTCAGTTGCTCTAGAGAGGTGTAAGCTGGAAGTCTGGAACTCAACGGCTTGAAAGTGTAATCTTCGAATGTCTAAAAATTACAAATTGGTAATTAATTTAGCGATGATTATGAGCAACTGGAAATTTGTTTGATTGTGAGTGCTATGAAAGAAGAGTGATATGGAATCTTTTGTGAAATTTTGAAGATTTGGAAAATTTACTTACCAGCCATGACATGAGGTCGCCATTTTGTCAATTGGTGGATGCAAGAAATTTGGGAGTCAATCTTCAATTATTCAAGCCATCGTCTTGGTAATTAACTTTTAAATTGTTTATTTACGCTATATCAACGATTGTCTTCGATATTTGTCACGATGCTTCGGAAAATTTTGAGGTTAACCACACTCGACGTTAAATTTGCATTTCAAGTCGCGTTTATGATTGGACTTTTACACTTAATTAATTAGACACACGAGTGGAACGATTATAATAATTAATTTGTGTTATTTAACTGCGAAATTTAAATTAATGTGTTTAACTTTACCGTGTAGTTTTTGCGCATTCAGTGGTAACTACCATATCACCACCGGGTATTTTTATGCTACCAATCATTTGAACAGTTAAACGCGTCGCCAATATTTGAAATTTAAACAATTTTTTTATTTTTATACAATTTTATTACAGATGTTTGTTTTGATTATGCTAAAACGTTTGATTATTTTACAAATTGGAGATAAGATTTTGCAATTTAAATGTGTAAATTTGTAGAATAATTTTCCATGATGATTTTTGAAATAACAATTCCAACAAGAATACCTACAAGCTACAAGCATCAATGTAGAAGACTGTATTGGACCAATGACGCTAACAGCTATCTATTGCCCACCAAAATATGCAATTAAACAAGAGCAATTCACGCAATTCTTTAAAACACTCGGAAACAGATTTATTGCAGGGGGTGATTATAACGCTAAACATCCATGGTGGGGCTCCAGATCATATAACCCCACACCAAAGGGTAGACAACTATACCTAGCACTGAAAAAAGACAATCTTCAAACGGTGTCAACTGGAGAGCCTACTTATTGGCCTGCAGATCGAAGAAAAACTCCTGATCTGATTGATTTCTGTGTAACCAAAGGAATAATTCCGAGTAACATAAAAGCCGAATCTTGTTTGGACCTGTCTTCTGATCACTCCCCTATAATAGTTACTGTTAGCTTATCAATAATAGAAAAACAAACACCACCATCACTTTGTAACAAGAGAACAGACTGGAATGAATACAGAAATATCTTGAACAAGGAAATCAGCTGTAAAGTACCATTAAAAACTGAAGAAGAACTCGAAGCAGCAGTAGAAAATCTTAATATAAAAATACAGGAAGCTGCATGGAAGGCCACACCAAAGTACAAAAACACAAGAAAAATTCCGACTTGCACTACTACTGTTAAGGCTGCAATCACAAAAAAAAGACAACTGCGAAAGACCTGGCAAACAACAAGATCTCCTCACGACAAGGCTAAATTAAACAAAGCCATTAAACAACTAAAGGATCTAATAAATGAAGAAAAAAATTCAGCTATTCAACAACACCTAGAAAATTTAACTGCAACGGAAGCCACTGAATATTCCTTATGGAAAGCGACAAAAAGGATAAAACAACCACAAACTCACAATCCACCAATCAGATTGGAAAATGGAAAATGGGCCAAAACTGATGAAAAAAAGGCAGAAATATTTGCAGAACACCTTAAAAAAGTTTTCCAACCTTTTCCATCTGAAATAAGTATTGAAGAGGAAAGTAAAATCACCGAATTCTTAGAAGCTCCGCACCAAATGGATCTTCCTATGAAAAACATCAAGACAAAGGAAGTAAAAAATATTATACAAAAAGAAATTAACCACAAAAAATCACCAGGTTACGACTTAATAACTGGAAGAATGTTGAAAGAGCTACCAATGGAAACAATAAAATTAATTACAATATTGTTTAATGCTTCACTAAGACTGAACTACTTTCCACTACAATGGAAAGTAGCACAAATTATTATGATAACAAAGCCGGGAAAAAACCCAGAAGAAGTTACCTCCTACAGACCGATAAGCCTGCTTCCTGTGCTATCAAAGGTGTTTGAAAAACTATTGGCAAAACGATTAAAGAAAATCCTGAAGAAAAAAAACCTTCTGCCTGACCATCAATTTGGATTTAGAGAAAAACACTCAACGATAGAGCAAGTTCATAGGCTGGTTAAAAAAATAAGTACTGACCTAGAAGAAGGAAGATACTGCTCAGCGGTGTTCATGGATATATCGCAAGCTTTTGATAAAGTCTGGCATCCGGGACTACTATATAAACTAAAAAAGTTACTCCCCTATGACTTATACCAACTAATTAAATCTTACTTAAGCAACAGACATTTTCTTGTAAGATATCAAGAAGCTTATACAGGAATATACCCAATAGAAGCTGGAGTACCACAAGGTAGCGTCTTGGGACCGATTCTATACCTTCTGTTTACTTCAGATATACCAATAATGGAGCAAAACACAACAGCTACATTTGCAGATGATACGGGCATCATGTCATCACACACCAATCCCAAAATTGCGTCTGAGTTATCACAAATAAATTTACAAAAAATCGAAAAATGGTTAAAGACTTGGAGAATAAAAGCAAACGAAACCAAATCTATGCACATTACGTTTACATTGCGGAGAGAGACGTGTCCCCCAGTAACCTTAAATGGCAAGCAGGTTCCGCAAACAGAAGTAGTTAAGTATCTGGGTATGCACCTGGACCGACGCTTAACTTGGAGAACCCACATATGGACTAAAAGAAAACAACTAAATATACAAATCCGAAAGATGTACTGGATTATGGGTAAAGAATCCAGACTTTCCCTCGAGAATAAGTTGTTAATATACAAAACTATGATCAAACCCGTCTGGACATACGGTATACAACTGTGGGGTACCGCATCCAACTCCAACATAGAAATACTTGAAGGATTCCAAGCAAAAGTACTCAGAAATATAGTTAACGCACCATGGTTCGTTACTAATGAGATCATAAGAAAAGATCTTAACATACCTATGGTGAAAGAAGAAATAGTCGCTTATAGTATTAAATATAAAAACCGAATCAGCGAACATCCAAATCAATTGGCAGCGAACCTGATGGAAGATCAACCAAACAAAAGAAGATTAAAACGTTTCAATCCTCAAGACCTAACAAACAGATTTTAAGATGTGCAGCAGATAATTACCCTACACAAAATTTAATTCTTGTGAATTAATGATGTAAATGTAAAAACCACTGGGTTTCTACGTAATTATGCTATTTTGAATTGTCAACACATTTACTTATTGTTGTAAGACAGATTGTAAATATTCTGGGTAAACAATAAAAAAAAAAAAAAAAAAAAAAATTTTTGAAATTTTTGAATGTTTCAAAAAAGTTTAACAAAAAGGTTTCGTCTCATGATTATAAATTTAATATTGAATACTACTTTCGTCAGATTAAATTATAATTTTATCCCTGAGAATTTGTTTTATTAATTGTGGATAGTTTGAGAATAATTTTTGGAACCTACTCCTTGGGAGAGTCTCATAAATGCAAAACTCCGACTAATACAGCTACGGACTTCTTTAGTGCTTGTTCTTCAGAAAAAGACAATATATATATTTGAGAAATATATATTTCTCAATCAACGCTATTAATCAACGTGTCTTTTTGATTATTACTATTTTGAAAATATTTTCGGGTTGTGCTCACGTTTTTATTTGAAGACGTGTGCACGTCTGTAAGATCTGCATCAGGTTGTATAGTATTAGGGGGTTGAGTTCTCATTTTAATTATTTTACTATTTTTGGACCTCTTTAGCACTGGGATACACTCATCAATAAGTAATAAATTGAGAGCTATATCCCGATTGGGAACAATAACAATTTAGCTTCTGCCAAAAATTTCTTTAAAATCCTTACTTTTTTCAACTTTTACATTAGTAACTTTCTTGCGGTGCTATTTCTGCTAATGTAAATCCGACTAGTCGTAACAGTCGGTATAACCGGTGGAACAATTACTAAATGCAAAAAATTGTGCATTATAATTATCACGAATATGCTTTTCTAGACATTCGTATTGACCAATTACATTTCTAAATCGATTAACTGGTCGCACCTTGTAACGACGCGATTTTCTGGTTTGTTTTCTTTTATCGTTTGAAATTGGCACCAATTTTAATGCTGCCATATTTTCATAATTCATACATACTCATCAGGACCGGAGTCAGGAATTTTCCCTCAGTGATAACTAACGTAATTTAATTAAATACTTTCAAAAATTTAATTACCTCCTCTCCCAGAATCAAAGTCAGGTCAAAATATTACTCAAATGAAAACTGGATTAAAAAAAATTTAGATCTAATAATCTCATTGATTTCTGTTATTATTAAGTACTTTTATAACTTTTCGCACAAATATTTGAAATTTCATGCAAACAAAAAGTAATAATTACAAATTTTTGCACAATTTAATAAGAAAAAACAAAACGTAACAGAAAACTTACTTGAAAATCATCTTCCCATACTTATTCTATAATACGACCACTTCTTAGCTTCATAGGACAACACTAATCCATATTAAAATTTTCTTTCACCGAAAGAAAATTTTTACCACTTTCAGGAACTACGGAAAACACGTCTATTGTTTACGAGCTCCAAAATCAACTAAATTTGTTTAATGGACATCTTTAGTGAGCCAAGTTACCAAAATCGCTTCGTATTGATTGGTCCTAAACCGATTTTGTTTTCATAAAATGTTTACCATTTTACTTCCGATTTTCACTACCACTACACTATGGTTGCTCTATGATGGTTTTCTTCCTTTTGTTGGTGTTAAAGGAATAAAATTTCCAGCAACATTTTCCCTACTTTCCTAGAACAATTGCAAGTATATGTATTTATATCGTGAACAAAATAAAAATATTTACATCTTTAGTAAATAATTTAAAAACGTACTTCTGAATCTTCACCTTCGTTATCATCCTGTTCAAGCTCTATCGTAGATACTCCCGAAATTTGCGTCTCTTGGTCTCTTAAAAAGTGTAGCATTTCAAACTACCATACACTTGGCACGTACTCCTCTTTAGCTCTTTTCCACTTTTTTTAGTTCTCTCCTGTAGCACGACTTGATGTTAATGAGTCTTTTTTTAAGGGTATCAACATTTGCAGTTGGTTGAATTTTATTGTACACTTGTAATAATGTTAACCAAGCATTATTTTTTTGTTTCGGTATTTAAGATATCCGCTTTTACTTTCCACAATTCGGGTAGATCTTTGAATACTTCAAAAAAATCCTTGGAGTCAACCTATTGAAGAGATACTCGGGTTGACCTATTGCTTTAATTTTAAGCAGCATACTCACGAAGTGCAAGGTTCTTCTTTTGTTTAGTTTGAGGAGTCCTGGATCTCTCATTCTTGGTGTGATATGTATCCTTTTTTTTTCCTTTTTTTACGCAGGAAGAGGGGAAATCTTCAGAAAGACACCAACAGCCCGTGCTGTTGGTAGTGTGGGGTTTATGTGACGGGACCCACTAAAACCCCTCTCCCATATGTGAGCTGATAGTGGCATCACCATAGATGGAAAGTACGCTAGCTGGAATAGCAAGTGGTATCTTAGATATGAATTCTTTTCTTTGCTATTCCAGATGTGAGCAGTCTATTCTGCCAGCTTCAGACTACCCATAGTTAAAAATTATTTCTTCACGGAATGAGCCAGGCTCACTTCGTTTGCCTATTCTGTACAGATAATGGTTGAAGCAGCCGTGACCAGCTAGAACCTGTGTTAGCCAAAAGCTGAGCTCTCCAAAAGTGCGTTCGACCCAAGGTCTGATGGTCGGTATTAACTCTCTAGTCCACGAGCCTTTTGAGGTGAATGTCCATTCCTGCTGCTATTTTTCATAGAAATCATTCTTGCTATTTCTCTTTTCATCTTTAGTCCCTCTCCAGAACGGTAGTTAGTGTCCTTTTCTCGTGCCAGTAGTCTCACCTTGCAATGCCTCTTTTGACACCGTCCGATACGCGGAACAGACCCGTAGCGCAACAAGTCGTTGTACTCGGTCGAACTTGATCCGATAGGAATCCACGTCCATTGCTTCCTGCCAGACCAGAGCACCATACAGGAGGACGGAGTGAAGCACCGATGCCAGTACTTTCCTTTTCGTGTACTTCGGTCTTCCCATATTCGTCATCAGCTTCATTAAGGCTGTGGCAAGTTGCCTTTGCAACCGTAGTTTTAACATGGGGGCCGAAGCACATTCTCTGATCTAGATGTATTTTCAAAACCTTGATGGCATCTCAAATTTCTACCTTATGGCCATTGAGGTCGATATTGCATTTCTTCTTTTCGATGGCCAACATATACGCCGTTTTTTCTGGGACCACATGTAGTCCTCTGCTCTCAATTTAAGCAATTATGAGTTCGATTGCTTTATTAGCCCTACGCTTGAGCTCTTGCGCAGTTCTTTCCGCAACCACGAGCGTCAAGTCGTCCGCAAAGCCGACCAGTTCGACTCCCCCTGGCAGGTTCAGACGAAGAACTCCATCATACATAAGATTTCATAGGGTCGGTCCCAAAACCGATCCCTGTGGAACACCGCTCGTCACTTCATACTCCTCGTTTAGCTGCTCATCCCTGATGTAAATTGATTGCACACTGAGATAACTCTTTAGCTGATCTAGCAAGTATTTGGAGATGCCTCTTCTTATCATCTCTTTTATGATAAGAGCCCATCTCGAAAAATTAAATGCATTCTTAATGTCTAACGCAATAATAAGGCAGGATTTTCGAGTTCTCCACGTGCCTGAGATTTGCCCATCTCGAAGAATTAAATGCATTCTTAATGTCTAACGCAATAATAAGGCAGAATTTTCGAGTTCTCCACGTGCCTTGATTTGCTTCCGTAACGAGTTCCTTAATTTTTTCCAGTATATCAAACGTGTAGAAAGTCTTAGCGAATTCGTATTGGTTTGTCGCGAGACCGCCAGTTGCTGTAATCTCCATCTCGAGCTTGTCAAGAAGAAGTCTTTCGAACAGCTTTCCCAGAGTGTCTATGAGGCAAATCGGCCAGTACGACCTTGGGCTCTCCAATGGATTATCTCCCTTTCTGAGTAAGACAAGTATTGCCTTTTTCCAAATGATCGCCGGAAAGGACTTTGTCTCAAGGCACTTGTTGAGCACCCCTAAGATGGTGTCGGGGTGCTCTTTACACAGACAGCGGATGATCTCTGATGGTATGCCATCTGGACCGGGCGACTTGCCCACTGACATCTTTTTCGCCGCCTCTTCATGATCAAACAGCTTTGAGCAGTCTGCAGTATTTACTTCTGTCTTTTCAGGACTTTTTACTTTACCATACCAAATGGGAAAGTTCTGTAATTGAAAAAAAAATTTTTTTAGATTTTTGCGGATTTACAGTCCTTTAAGTCAAACGAGTTGAAAAAGACCCAACATCAAGAAATGTCTGTGTGTCTGTATGTCACCTAATTTTGTGTGCGCTCTAGCGCCCAAACTAATAGGAATTTCTCAACCAAATTTTATATTTAGTACTTTTATATTGAAACTTAGATTTGGTTAGATTTTTTCACATTCCGCAGAACGTTTCGTTTTGGTGTTATATATGGAGGTTCTCCATCGCTTTCTAATTAGTATATAATCGATTTGATTCTTAAATTCTCCGTTTGGAGAAGTCCATGTATGAAGACGTCTAGGGTGGTGCTTAAAACAACTGTTTATAATAACGAGGTTGTTATCCAAAGCGAATTGAATGAGTCTGTTTCCTCTTTCATTTCGTGCACCTATGCCGTACTTGCCTATCACGTTACGTAAATGGTCATCGTTGATTGTACTTCCAATTTTCGCATTGAAATCGCCCATGAGGACCACAGGATACTTATGAGGGATGCCCGCCATCGTAGTCTCTATTTCTGTGTATATTTTTTCTATCTCTTCGTCCGAGGCTGCTGTTGTTGGCATATATAATTGCAATATGTGGATTTTATTCGGTGAGGCATTTATTGTGATCATCATCAACCTTTCGCTAATGCATTTGTAGCTTTTGCGGGGCGTACCCGTTGTCATTGAAAAGAGCTGAAGAGGCTGGAAGAAATGAAGGAACACACTAAGTCTCTCGCAGAGCGGTCCACATTAACTAAAACCGCTCACTCCCAGCCCGCAGCGGCATCCGCGCGTCTCCATATAGTTTTCATAAAAAACACCGTGAACAATAATAGAACCGTTCACGGTGTTATTAACTATGGAGACGCACTCGTTATTACTGAGGCGCAAGACGTCTTGGAGCTTGCTGTTTGTATTACTCCACGTTCCGCGGGCACCAACAATCAGCGACGTGACCATGATTTCCACCCCTGGGAGTTTCTTCTTTAGGGCTTCCATCACGGGCGGCGCCGAATAATAGTCTTCTTTCCCACGGGCCGCTTTTCCCTGGCCCCAACTCTCCCACACAATTGAGTCATCACACACGACGGCTCTATCCCCATTTGACAATATTAAGTCGGGCTTATAGAGCCGCCCTTCTCTCGTTCTTAAATGTGGTTCATATAGTACCATCCAACCCCTCTTTTCGCATATCTTGCCCAACGGATTCATTACTCGGTTGTGGCGTTTTACTCGAGCGTCATGAGTTATATGGCAGGCCTGCAGGACATGAGAGAGACTCTAAATTTTTGTCCCGCAGCCTTTGCATTCTTGTAATTCTTTGGGATTGGACGGCACCCCCACAGTCGGCAATAAATTTCCTCTCAATTGCGCCGATTTCACAAAGTCCTCACCCGACCAAAAAGTCTGAGGGTCAACGATCCATTGGGATGAGTAAGGCGTCCCCCTGCCCTGCTGCAAGCCACCGCCGCTGTACGAGCGCTCCAGATTTTCGCACCACGCCTCTTTTATTTCGTTTTTCCATATTCCCCCCGTCCATTTTCCTAATCTACAAAACCATCATCAGGCCGGCTCTCACGTACGCTGCACCAGCCTGGGGGCATGCAGCAGAAACACATATCAACAAGTTAGAAACATTTCAGAACAAACTCATCCGCTACGCATGGAATCCTACAAGAAGAGTCACGAACGTCCGCCTCCGCAACGACTCCAAACTCACCACGATCAAAGAATTTATCAGAAACCACACGGAGAAGTTTTACACCAAAATAGAAGATCATTAAAACCCACTAATTAACCAACTCGGAAAATACGACAAGGCAAATCACCCAAAGTACAAGATGCCAAGGGAAATTACCGAAGACGTCGACCCCTAACGATCCGGCTTACGTAACATCGACTCCTGCTAAGAAAAACCACGCCCAAGAAAATCAAGCCACGCTCACAAGAAAACCGGCCACTTTAGGGAAAAACTATCATGAACGAACAACACACGAACATGAAAGGTATTCAATTCTAAACTCCCACAACCCATCCCTGCATCCTAGTCTACCAAACCTTTCTCTCGTAGATCCCTCGCGGGTGAAGCCAGCCAGGACCTAGCTTCGCGCTAATTTTCAGAGGTACGCCTCAATAAAAATCATCCGACGTAACGTTGCGGGCAAGCCCGCAACCTTACTCTTCAAGTCTGCGAAGATATGGGGCAACAGCCCTGGTGCTACGCACCAGACCAGAATAAATGAACGTTTTACACGTGCTAAAATTTATCAACAAATTTCTCATGAAATTTCAGCAGAATTTTACCGACAAAATAGTACGAGTGTCACACGGCCTTTAGAGAATTTTCTGAGGGGAAAAGGGTATCAGTGCGCGATGACATGCATGAGGATAAGTGGAAATTCGGTAGGATATACAAAAAGTTAGGTAGATTGATATACTTAATTAAATTAGATGATAATCGTATTTGGAAGAGACATGTTAATCAGATTAGGCCAATTGGGGAAAATACGCCTGTTATTGCACCTTTTGAGAGTTCAGCTACAGTATCTAATAATAACAATTCAAGTTTAATAGATAATGCTCTTGCTACTACCACTACACCACTGTCACCGGGTAATAACGAAAAAGATATTATACAGGGAAACCCGGAATTGCAACTGCCAAAATTACCGAAACAAGGTGATGTTTCCGCTAATTTATCTATTGGGATATCCAGCTAAGGACTACGCTAAACAACAAACATAAATTACATGCAAAGCATCGGTTATGTTACAGTTTTTTAGATTGTTTATGTTTTTACGTACAGTAATGGCAATATTTAAATTAATAGAATGTAATACAGTTATAGTCGCGTATATTTAGTGAAATTTATGTACCAAAGAAGTTCCCAATATTGAAAATCAATATTGCCCCAATATTGGAAAAGTTTAACATCTCGATATTGGGGTAATATTGATTTTCAATATTGCCCCAATATTGGAAAAGTTTAACATCTCGATATTGGGGCAATATTGATTTTCAATATTGGCGCAATATTAATTTTCAATATTGCACCAATATTGAAAAAAGTTTACATCTCGATATTGGGGCAATATTGATTTCCCAATATTTCCCAATATTGTAGGTCAATATATTGCGCTAATTATTGAGAAGTGAAAATTTTCCAATATCGGCGGAATATTGATTTCCAATATTGAAGTTATATTGATTTTGTATTGTGCTAGGATCGACGTGTAAACACTCTCCAATCAATATTGATTTGATATATTTTATTTCTTTTATGTTCTTTATTTGAATTATATATTTTTTTACGGAAATATCCCAAGTAATCAAATATATTACAAGATTTAAACATTATACAAGCATACAAATTTACATTCTTGATCATTTTCTGACGTATCTAACCACGACTCTTTGAATAAACGCGACATCTATCGACGACTCTTCAAATAAACCCGATAATATTTAGAAATAACTTTAAAACATTACATTGTTTTGCCAGTGTCCTTTTTGGATAATTGTAGCACCGAACATCTCATGTAAACCTGACAATTAAAATTTAAACCTTACCTCATACCACAAAGCAAGATTCGAACTCATGACCGATCATTTTAATTTTACAAGAGCCAACTACTCTAACCACTTACCTATGGAATGTAATCTATTAGTTTAGTAAATTTGTTTACTTTTAACGGCACAGTTGTTATTTTCGGAGCAAATCTGATTAATAAAATGTTTTATAATAATACGGAAACAACATAAACAGTATATTATACTTATAAGCAAACATTTTGGTGCAATATTGTTTTCCAATATTGGGGCAATATATGCAATCAATATTGCACCAATATTGGCTAAATCTTGGAGAAATATTGCACCAATATTGCTGACCAATATTGGTGCAATATAGTTTTCCAATATTGAGGCAAATATATGATATCAATATTGCCTGCAAATATTGGTGCAGTATTGTTTTCCAATATTGGGTCAATATATGTAATCAATATTGCACCAATATTGGCTAAATCTTGGAGAAATATTGCACCAATACTGATGACCAATATTGTCTTTTGATATACCGGGTGCTGAATGAGTTAGGCGAACATAGGATATTAACATGTAAAAACTTATTTTTGCAAATTCCTGCTTCCCTAATTATTTTAGAGAAAAATTGAAAGATACAAATATAATGTAGAAATATAAACTACGAATGATAAGAGCATTAGATTTTATCTAGCTTTTACGTAAATGATCAAAAAATCTTTTGAAATTGTTAAAATTTTTATTTATCAAACTGGCCATGTATAAGTTTCTAAGGTAATATTCTATTTTATGAAATTAAAATTTAATAAAGTGCAAAACTGTCAACAACGTGCAATTGTTTTTTATTACTTATCAAAAATAATTACCTCGGAAACTTCCATGGCAAGTCTGATAAATAAAAGTTTTAACAATTTCAAAAGAATTTTTTGACCATTTACGTAAAAGCTAGATAAAATCTAATGCCTTTATCATTCGTAGTTTATATTTCTACATTATATTTTTGTCTTTCAATTTTTCTCTAAAATAATTAGGGAAGCAGGAATTTGCAAAAATAAGTTTTTGCATGTTAATATCCTATGTTCGCCTAACTCATTCAGCACCCGGTATAGCCAATATTGGTGCAATATTGTTTTCCAATATTGAGGCAATATATGATATCAATATTGTCTGTCAATATTCAGCCAATATTGGTGCAATATTGTTTTCCAATATTGGGGCAATATTGTTTTCCAATATTATCATAAAAATCATAAAGCGCACGCGTTGATGCGCATTAAACAATTTTATCATACAGGGTTGAAAGTGACATAGATTTCCCAATCTCATTTTGAATGACCGCATTCAGGGTGAAATTTTTCGTCGGAATGATTTATATAGGGTAAAGTATCAAACATCTAAAACACATAAATAGAGAATTCTGATAGGATGAACCTACATTATAGTTATTTATGGAAAATTATTTTACAAATCCACACATTTAAATTGCAAAAACATTATCTCCAATTTGTAAAATAATTAACGTTTTAATGTAATCTAAACAAAACATCTGTAATAAAATTGTACAAAAATAAAAAAAAATTGTTTAAATTTCAAATATTGGCGACGCGTTAAACTGTTCAAATGATTGGTAGCATAAAAATACCCGGTGGTGATATGGTAGTTACCACTGAATGCGCAAAAACTACACGGTAAAGTTAAACACATTAATTTAAATTTCGCAGTCAAATAACACGAATTAATTATTAAATTGTTCCACTGGTGTGTTTAATTAATTAAGTGTGAAAAAATCCGTTCATAAGTGTGACTGGTAATGCAAATTTAACAACGCCAAGTGTTGTTAACCTCAAAATTTTCCAAAGCATTGTGACAAAATCGAAGATAATTGTTGAAATAGCGTGAATAAACAATTTAAAAGTTATTTACCAAGACGATGGCTTGAATAATGGAAGATTAACTCTCGATTTTCTTGCATCTACGACTTAACAAAATGGAAGGCTTCATGTTATCAGTAAGTAAAATTTTCCAAATCTTCAAAATTTCATAATGATTTCCATATCACTCTTCTTTCATAGCACTCACAATCAAACAAATTTCCAGTTGCTCATAATCATCGCTAAATTAATTACCAATTTGTAATTTTTAGACATTCGAAGATTACACTTTCAAGCCGTTGAGTTGCAGACAGCTTACACCTCTCTAGAGCAACTCACCTTCTATCTGGTTTCCTGTCAATCTTTTCTTCGGAAAATTCGTGTCGCACTCTGGTTGGTTGATTTTCCAGCGAAATTTGAATTTTCTTATGCCAAATTCAACATCTACAAGTCACTAAATTTAAATTTATTGCGAACAACACTTCTAGTTTAAAAACACCGCATCAATGATCGTAGCTACCTTTGCACCAATTCACTTCAAAAGTAAGTAAACAATTTATGAACAAAAAAAAAATTCAATTAACTAAATTATAACGTTTTTCCATTTTTGAAATATTTAACTTGCAGGTATCTGGACAAATTTCCAACCCTAAAAATCTCGTCTCTGCATGTACCCATTTGTACACTTGATTTTTTCAATTTTCAATTTGTACAATTGAAAACAACAGGTTAATACTCATTCGTCTGATTAAACTAAAGGAAAACTTCATAAAATGAAAACTTTAACAAATGAAAATTTAATTGTGGATAACTTCAATGTTTGTAATTAACACAATGCATGTCAATATATTACTAAAAAATTAGAAAATAAACAATTTAAAAATTTAAGGAAAGCCTTATATTTAAAATTACAAAAGTGCACTAAAAAGTAAAAAATAATTTTAATAAAACGGTGGCTTAGAGTTACAGGGTTCTATGTTATAGGTGGATAAGCAGGCTAACTATTGGTGAACAAAATTCATAGTCCCACGCTTTTATATTGATGTTTTCAAGAAGCTTTGTTTGCTTTTCGCTGGCTTAGAGTTACAGAGTTCTATGTTACAATTTTACAATAGAATCCCAGAGTTCTATGTCCATATTAAAATAGTTAATTTAAAAGTAAATCTATTTCAAAATACAAGTGATCTTCATTTTAGAAGTTAGAAATCTTTGAAGTTCATTTTTCAAAATTTTAGCTTTTGTAACATAGAACCCTGTAACTCTAAGCCACCGTTTTATTAAAATTATTTTTTACTTTTTAGTGCACTTTTGTAATTTTAAATACAAGGCTTTCTTTAAATTTTTAAATTGTTGATTTTTTAACAAATTACAAAATACATTTGATTAGGGTATTTGAAATACAAAATACATTTGTTTCGAGTATTTGAAATACAAAATACAAGATACAGTATTTCAAATACAAAATACATTACATTTTCATGTTCACGATATATTTACAAATAAAAGCCGTTCTTTATTTAACATATTTAATATAATAACATAACAACATTTCTAATTTCTAAATAATTTGTTACCTTTTAGGAACACAAGAGTTTCAAAAGTTTTATCACTCATACTTCCCCTAGCCGGAGAATGAATAAACCCTGCAAAAGAAAATAACCTTTCTACAGGTGCCGACGAGCATAAACTTGTATTGTATTGAATAAATACCTTCTTAATGTTAGGATAATTTACTAAACTTGATAAAGCTGTATTTTTGTCGTTGAAGAAGGTGGCCACTTCTAATTCTGCATTAGCACCATCACCATTGGAATAATCGTTATCCTGGGTCGTATTTGTTAATACTAAAAAATTATCCTCTTCTTCATCTTGATTATTAGCCTCGATCGACGTAACACTGTTATTATTATTTAATTTAATAGACTTCTGGATAGTGGAAATGCAAAGGAATTTAATATGTTCCCTTTGACTTTCAGTGATCGTTTCGGGCAGCCATCTGAGTTTAAAATTCGGATGAAAGCATGATGCTATAATTGCATCATTAATTTCATTCGATAAGCTTAAAAATTTCTCAAAACGTCTTTCTAAATGTTGTACCAATTCCTTTGTTAAATCGACAACATAAGAAGAGTTATTCGTTTCAATTATGCGCTGCATTCTTATTTTCAACGATAAGATGGTTGGAAGCAACTGTCCGTAGTAACAATGGTCTTGGGCTTGCAGGCAATCTAAAGCCGAAGCTATAGGTTTCATCGCTTTGCAAAATTCTTCTAAATATTCTATTTCGAAATCTTTTAAAACAGTTAAGTTCAGCTTTTCCAGTAGTTCATTAAGTTTATCTTTGTGTTTTAAAAGGTGACTTACAGAATCATAGTGAGAGTTCCATCTGGTTGGACAAGGATTATTACTATTATTTCTGAACGGGTGTGGTCTGTAAAAGTTACTCCCACTTGCACTTAGGCTCCTGGCCCATTGTACCCCGCGTTCCTAGTTTTACCCCAACAAGTTCAAGTCCTCAACAAGGTTGAGTACATTATTGATGGGTGAATTTCTTATCTCCTCGGTAGTCGGGTAACGACTCCCTAGGTGTTCATGCCTTACGGCGGCAAGAGCTGGACATACACATAGCAGATGGTATGGAGTTTCTTCCTCCTGCCCACACATACTACATGTAGGATCTTCAACGACCCCAATATTATTGAGGTGTTTATTTAGGCAGCAGTGTCCTGTGTATAGTCCTACTGTTTTCCTCAACTGAGTTCTGCTCAATCGGAGTAATTCCTTGGTCTCTTTGTCCCTGGAGGGTTCCCGAATGAACATCCGCGATTGCTTCAGTCCCGGAAGATTCCTCCAGTACACAAGGTGTTTTTCTCTTAGTAGTTCCTTGATAGTCCCTTTTGCAGTCTTGTATGCAATCCCGCAAGTTGGTTCTGGACCTACTAATTTATTACATGCAGCCTCCCTTGCTAGGGAGTCAGCTTTTTCATTGCCACTGATACCAGTGTGTCCCGGCACCCACATCAGTGTTAGCCTGTTACTTTGTGCCAGTCCCACCAGTGTGTCAAGGCAGTTCTTTACAACTTTGGAGTGTATTTCTACTCCCTCCAGAGCTTTTAATGCTGCCTGGCTATCGGTCACGATGCAGATGCGCTTATTAATATAAGCCCTCCGAATCAGTTCCTCTGCACAGGTCGTTATTGCCAGAATTTCGGCCTGGAAAACAGTTACGTGTTGGCCCAGGTTTATGCTAAAAGCATCCCCTGGTCTCTTGCCACATATTCCTGCTCCAGTGCTTACAGAAGTTTTGGATCCATCTGTGTACCAGATAGTTTCGAATCGTTTTCCCAGCTCCTGTTCGCCGCCCTCCGAACCCCTCTCAGGAATTATAACCTTAAAAGGTTTTCGGAAGTCTCTTACAGTGCTGGTTCTATCCGATTTCATGCAGAGCGTGTTGTTACTCCTGTTGGAGTTGAAGATCATGGTATGGTGGCCCTCTCTACAGATTCCACCCCCTTGATCATTAATCGTCAGCCTGTATGCAGCCATTTGGGCTTCCATTTCCACCACCAGGTGTAGTGGGTGCAGTCCCAATAGTGCCTCCATTGCTGCGGTGGGCGTTGTTGCCATTGCCCCCGTTATTCCTAGACAGGCTAGTCTTTGCAACTTGTTAAGTTTTTTAATACTTTCCTTTTTCTGGGCTTTGTGCCACCAGATAAGGGAAGCGTATGTTACTGTGGGTATCACCACTTTGGTGTAAAGCCAAAGGACCATTTTAGGTTTAAGTCCCCACGTTTTACCGATCGTTCTCCTACAGGCCCACATGGCCCTAGTCGCCTTAATCGTTATGTTATCAATATGTTTAGTAAAAGTCAATCTTTTATCCAAGGTTACCCCCAGATATTTGACTTCATCTGCTAGTTGCAGATTTTTCCCCCAGAGTATGGGCATCCTCACTTCCTGCAGTTCCTTTCTGCATTTAGTGAAGGCTACCACGGCGGTTTTTTCCGGGTTTACCGACAATCCTACCTTGGTGCACCACCGTTCGACAATTCTCAGGGCCCGCTGTATTAATGCAGACAAAACCCCTCCGAACTTCCCGACGGCGAGGATTGTTATATCGTCAGCAAAACCTTGCGCGTGTATTCCACCCTGTTCTAGCGCCCTCAGGAGCTCGTCCACGACCAGGCACCACAGGAGGGGCGACAAAACGCCCCCCTGCGGACACCCCCGCGCCGCGGAGACCTCCGAGGTGGCCAGACCCAGAGTAGCCTTAATGTTGGACAAGGATACACGAGTTGGCACCCAAGAAAGTCATCAATAATTTCTGCACTTTTTGGCCTTCTTGATGAATTCCACAATTTTGTGCATTTATCAAGAATAGGCTGATGAATCCTTGAAGCCCTGGTTTTCAAAATTGCTCTCTGAAAATCTGTAGTTCCTAATAAACTGAGCGTGTGACTTGCACATCTATATAATGCCCGTACTAATAGTCGAGGATCAATCCGAGATCAAGGATTAATTCTCGGATCGTTCAAAAATGCTACCAATAGTCATAATAATCCTGGATTGAACACGATCCGAGATCAATATTGAACCTCGAAAACCAATCTTGCTTTGACCAGGATTAATCCTCGGATCATTGTGGCGCATGCGTGTTTGCTATGTTGTCATAGTGCATTAACCCTCATAATAATTAAATAATTTTTAAAAACTTTAATTATAGGAACTGAACAGGAACGACGATATAATATTAAAAATTAAATTTTTTTTTAAATTAATAATAAAATAAAAAATTATGGTTATAAAATAGATACTAATAATGGTTATAAATAGAAACTAACTAAATATTACTAAATATATTACCAAATCCAAGATCAAATCTAGAATTCACCGATCTTACCCGAAGCCGGGACTATTTGCTACGCCAAGATCGTTGTTACGATCTAGGATCGCTGGATCTAGGATTGATCCTCGACTATTAGTACGGGCATAAGATGATTAGGCAAGTACATTCTAATATTTTCTGGCTCCTCAATATTTACCGTTTTAAAATGATCTGTTACATCGTCATCGTCGAAACCCAAATCGTCGTTGTCGAAATCTAAAGACTTAATTCCAAATTCTTTAAACGCTTTAACAAAATTGGAACCATTATCAGTTACGGTGGACACCAATTGTTCTTGTTTTAAATTGAATTCCGAACTTACTTCAAATAACATCTCAGCTATTTTATCGTACGAATGAGTACCTCGAAATCGTCGGCAAGTTAACACACAACTTTTTCGCTCCAGAGTTTCGGCTTCAATCCAATGTGCAGTGACACCCATAAAACTTCTGTGCTTAGTGGACCAGATATCTGCGGTTGTCGATATATGCTTGACATTTCTCAGAATTTCTTTTAAAATTGAATGAATCTTCGTGTAGTCATCATCGATCTTTCTTACCATTGTACGTCTAGACATTACATTTATTTCCGGTTGAAGATCTTTAACAATTTTTATAAAATTTTTATCTTCGACCGTCGATAATGGTTTCATGCTATTCACAATGTAATCTAAAACATTCTTATCAAACGTACCTTGTTTAGAAGTATTTCCGCATCCGTAACTAACAATTTTAGCTTGTTTCAATTTTTTACCATCAAGTGGCTTGTCATATTTTCTTTTAGGTCTGTTGCCACTAACTTTATTGGCAACTTTGAGTTTCTCAAATTCTTCGAGAACATTAGGATGCAGTCTCTTTAAATGCGTTTTGAAATTTGTAGTCGCTTTCAACGTCCCACTAATTGTAACCGTTTTCTTCTTTTTTAAACATTCTTGGCAGATTGCTTTGATGTTACCGTTTTCTTCTTTTTTCGATATTGCAAAATATTTTCCGTTTAAAATGATCGGTAAAGAAGTTTCAATAGGTTGTTCCACCTCTACTACTACTACATCGTTATCTGTTGAACTCATTATCACAATATTAGTTTTACAATAAATTATCACAATTATTAATACTACTTACCAATTACTTGTTGTTAACACTATTACTAATAAAACCATTATACCTATACGACATCTATTACAGGATTATAAACCTTAGTTGTAACACTTTGTTTGTAACAACCATGGTTACTTTGGTAACTTTGGGGATTTGGCAAACAAAGGTTGGCAACAACGGGATTGGCAATCGAACAAGGAATGAGAGTGGTAGAATTTTCTGGAAGTGACTTCTTTTTTGTTATTTTCCTGGATCAATCCTTGATCCAGTTGTGCGATTTGCATTTAGTGATAGCTTGTGGTGTGAAGTTTCTTCTCGAATAATTACGTAAGTAATTTTACACATTTTCCATTAACATCTTTTGGCTGCAAATTAAAAATCTATTTTGTTGGTGATAAGTTCTTTATCATCAACTGGCGCCCAAATTCCATCATTGCAGATTGTGTCATCTGTGGGCACTAAGAGCTTCTTGTGGTGAATACTCTAGATCATTTTTTCAAGAACCACGAAACGCGCTGTGCGCGACCCGTTTGTTCTCCGGCTGCGGTTAAGAACCAAAGCTTAGCTACCTTTTTTTTTATCATAAAAGGATCAAGTGGCATTGTGACCATCTTTACTGCCAAAGATTGGTGCATAGTATTGCCCATGCGCATTAACAACATAATTATTTAAATTTTTTAAATTTGAACAGAAAATTTTTCAAAAGTAAAAACCTTTTTTTTAAAAAGTATTTTGTAAGAGTATTTTATAAAAGTATTTTGTAATTTGTATTTGAAATGGAAAATACAAAATATATTTATTTTGGGTATTTTAAATACAAAATACAAATACATTGAAAATATGTATTTGAAATACAAATTACAAAATACAAAATGTATTTCAAATACATATTTCAAATACATATATTTGAGATACTGCCCAGCCCTGTTTATGTGTTTTAGATGTTTGATACTTCACCCTATATAAATCATTCCGACGAAAAATTTCACCCTGAATGCGGTCATTCAAAATGAGATTGGGAAATCTATGTCACTTTCTACCCTGTATGATAAAATTGTTTAATGCGCATCAACGCGTGCTCTTTATGATTTTTATGATAATATTGGAAAACAATATTGCCCCAATATTGGAAAACAATATTGCACCAATATTGGCTGAATATTGACAGACAATATTGATATCATATATTGCCTCAATATTGCACCAATATTGGCTATATATCGAAAGACAATATTGGTCATCAGTATTGGTGCAATATTGCACCAAGATTTAGCCAATATTGGTGCAATATTGATTACATATATTGCCCCAATATTGGAAAACAATATTGCACCAATATTGGCTGAATATTGACAGGCAATATGGAAATCATATATTTTCCCAATATTGGAAAACAATATTGCACCAATATTGGCTAAATATTGACAGACAATATTGGTCAGCAATATTGGTGCAATATTTCTCCAAGATTTAGCCAATATTGGTGCAATATTGATTACATATATTGACCCAATATTGGAAAACAATACTGCACCAATATTTGCAGGCAATATTGATATCATATATTTGCCCCAATATTGGAAAACAATATTGCACCAATATTGGCTAAATATTGACAGACAATATTGGTCAGCAATATTGGTGCAATATTTCTCCAAGATTTAGCCAATATTGGTGCAATATTGATTGCATATATTGCCCAAATATTGGAAAACAATATTGCACCAATATTGGCTATATATCGACAGACAATATTGGTCATCAGTATTGGTGCAATATTGCACCAAGATTTAGCCAATGTTGGTGCAATATTGATTACATATATTGCCTCAATATTGGAAAACAATATTGCACTAATATTGGCTGAATATTGACAGAGAATATTAGTCATCAATATTGGTGCAATATTGCACCAAGATTTAGCCAATATTGGTGCAATATTTATATCATATATTGGGGCAATATTGGAAAACAATATTGCGCCAATATTGGCTGAATATTGCAATATTGCGCCAACATTCTATATTGGCGCTATATTGGGGCAATATTGCCCCAATATTATGTGCTACTTGGGGCTTGGAGGAAAAAGAATCCAGACTCTTTAAAATTAGAAAAATGGTTATCCTTTCTATGAGAGTTTATTACATTTTGACAAAAGAGTTTTTCATAAAGGTAAGCTCATTTTAATTACTGACGTATCAAAAATGGTTAATATCCTTTTTTTATTTAGGGTTTACAGTTAGCCATAAAAACTTTTTAAAACCATTGACATTACCGATACTGCATTTATCAATCACTTTAGCTTCTATGACCAGGTGGTGGTCCATTAAATCATCTACATCGAATTGATGTTGAAAAAGAGTCGAGAAAGGAATGCTTCTAAACTTAGAACCCATACAAGATGTTAATCCAGATTATTCTACGAATGTGGATGAAAATTTTTTAGATAGTGCTCATAGTGGAAGAAATTAAAGTTGCAAATGTTTTATTATCATTAAAATATTCACCCAAAAATAGTGAGTTTTCGAAATTTTGGAGTGCAAGTTAATACACCTTATAAATTGACATTGTCTATTTGTACTGTGTAATAAAAACAAATAATGGAAAAAGTCTTTTATTTTGTAATAATCGTATAACATTTTAAAATATTTTTCTGTTACGTTAAAGACTAATTCACGTGCAAATTTTTATACTTTGGCAAAACGATCAATGACCTACAAAGTAACACAATGATAAATTAAGCAATTCCATTTATAATTGTATATGGCCATGATAATTATGTTTTTCCTGTAGCCGATATATTCTGTTCAATGTATTACCACACCGACGTACCTGTTCTTCGTTTGTGGACTGTATTTATAAAAACACTTAATTATTAATTTTAGTTTCTTTATTAGTTGTGGTTAAAACGACCACACTACATGAATGTTCGTTCATCTCTGCTTGCACATACTGCCGGCGCATATATGCGCTACAATTTATATAACTGCCGGCAACCCAAACTACACAAATGTGTTGGATCTTAACATACTGCCTCTCTTGAAAATACATAGGTGATTTTCAAAATAAATATCTTATAAACATCAAAATAAAAACATTCTTCAAAAACATAATATAAAAGAGATATAAAATTCAAAACCTAAAAAACAATTTTTGTACAATAAAAGGAAATTCAAATATATAACAAATATTGCTGCACATATATGGCAGTCCACTAAATAGCTTAAAAAACAACACACACTAATCGATCGGCAAGACGCAAAAATTGTTCACTGCTCTTTTTATCGTTCCACCACGCACTTTAATCTCTGCCACCCGCACAATGCCATCGTCACCGGGATGCAATTTAATGATTCGGCCAAGACACCATTCCTGCGTGTGCACGTTTCCTTCCTTTACGAGGACCATAGCATCGACCCGTAGAAACTGGTTGGATTTTTGCTTCCATTTAAGTCGCAGTTGCATTTCTGAAACGTATTCCTTCATCCACCGCGTCCAATAATGTTGGACCATGGACTGGAGCCTTTGATACTTGTCCAATCTATTTTCCTTTATATTTTGTAAATCTACCTCCGGGATAGCGGTGATGGTTCTTCCAATCAGGAAATGTCCTGGGGTTAACGCTGTTAAGTCGTTGGGATCAGGAGACAAGGGACATAAAGGACGGGAATTAAGTACACCTTCAATTTGAATCAACACCGTATTGAATTCCTCCCATGTCATAGCTTGATTACCTACCACCCTCTTTAAATGCGATTTCGTACTCTTAATACCTGCCTCCCATAAACCGCCAAAATTTGGCGAGCGTGCGGGTATAAAATGCCAATTAATCCCCTGTATAGATAATTCATTACTTATATTTTTATTTTGATTTTGCAAAAAAGCATGTATTTTCTTTAATTCATTGTTGGCCCCAGCAAAGTTCGAGCCATTATCAGAGTAAATATTAGATGGTTTGCCCCGTCGGCTTACAAACCGTTTTAAAGTTTGCAGAAATGCTTTGGTGGTCAGTTCTGAAACCAGTTCTAAATGTACTGCCTTGGTGCACATACACACAAATAAACAAATATATGCTTTTATTAGCTTAGGCGCTCTTGTCTTGCGATCTTTTAATAAAAAGGGTCCGCCGTAATCTGTGCCTACGTTTTCGAAGGGAAGATTATTTGATATGCGCACCTCAGGTAAGTTTCCCATCAAATATTTAAATTCAGCGGGTTTTGCTTTGGTGCAAACCACGCATTTTCTTACAACGCCCTTACAGGTATTGCGCCCCGATACCGGCCAATATCTCTCTCTAATTGATGATAATAGTAAATGTGCACCACAGTGTAACAGTCTTTTATGTTCCTCCTCTAAGATTAATTTAGTTAAATTTGTACCTTGTGGCAAAATGATAGGATATTTTTTATCGAATGCAAATCTTGAATTAGAAAGTCTCCCCCCAACCCGTATCAGTTCATTGTGCAGAAACGGATTTAAAGATAATAACTTGCTGCCCTTACTAATGTCCTTTTTGGCGCTTAATTTTTTATATTCGTCTGCGAACAAGTCGCTTTGAACACCCTTAATCAATATTTTAAGTGAATTTTCTAGTTCGCTTACAGTTAGAGGCCCTATTTTTCTACTTTCCTTCGCCCCCCTTGTATTATTTATAAATCTCAACACATAGGCTAAAACTCTTTTTATTTTTATCAATGATGAGAAATGATCAATTATGTTGGTGATTCTATTTTCTTGCACGCATGCAACGTTTGATAATGATCGCTGTTCTGGTATTTCATCCTTTTCTTCTTCCAAATCTTTAAATTTCCAATTATCCTCCGTTTCATCTAGCCACGGAGGCCCGTGCCACCAAAGCTTAGAATGGATAATTGCTGTCGGGCTGACGCCACGTGACAACAAGTCTGCCGGATTGTCAGCCGACCTTACGTGATACCAGTTGTTTTCGTCAGTGAGTGACTGAATTTCGCTCACACGGTTTGCGACGAAGGTTTTCCATCTGTTTGGTGCCCCCTTTTCCATGCAAGTGCTACGGTAGAATCGGTCCACAAGAAAATCCCTTTGAAGTTGATTTCAAGTGACTCGATCACCTTTTTTACTAATTTTGCTAATAATATCGCGCCACACAACTCTAATCGTGGTAAGCTGACTTGCTTCAATGGTGCAACACGCGATTTTGCGCATAATAGCCTTGATGTGAATGTCCCGTTAGAGTTTGTGCACCTTATATATACACAGGCACCATAGGCCTTCTCTGACGAGTCGCAAAATCCATGCAGTTGTATTTCCGCAATGTCCGTACTCAGAACGTGTCTGGGTACCTCAATGTTATTTAAAATTGGCAGATCGTTTTGGAACTCAATCCATTTATCGATTAATTCCTTTGGAATCGCCTCATCCCAACCTCTTTTTTCTTTCCATAATTCTTGTATTAAAAGTTTAGCAACAATGATTACCGGGCCAACCAATCCCAGTGGATCAAAGACCTGGCACACACATGACAGTATGCTTCGTTTCGACGTATTCGTATTATCGATCTTATTTATCGCATAGCGTATAAAATCCCCCTTTGCATCCCAGTAGATACCTAGTGTTTTGTTCTGCTCATTCGCTCCAATGTGCAAAACGCTCGCTTCTAATTCCGTATTTACCTCAAATTTACTTAATACGGCCCTGTCGTTGCATAACCATTTTCTTAGCTCGAAACCTGCTTCTGCTAACGATTTGGTTACGTCCCGTTGTATTTGTAACAACTGCTTTTCGGTATCCGCACCTGTCAACAAATCGTCAACATAGAAATCTTCCTCGATGACCTTGCTCGCTGCTGGGCATCGCTCTTGGTTTTCGATCGCTACCTGCATTAGAGCTCTAATGGCTAAGTAAGCTCCCGAAGCGGTACCGTAGGTTACGGTTTTCAATACGTAGCATTTTAAATTTTTATTTTCTTCTTCGCGCCAAAATATTTTTTGAAATATACGTTGGTCTTTGTCAATCAAAATTTGACGATACATCTTTTTTATGTCTGCTGTCATTACTAGCTTGAATTTTCTAAACCTGACCAAAATTGTAAATATGTCCCTTTGCAGTGAAGGCCCGTTATATTGGACGTTGTTCAGGGATAGACCGGTGTTTGTTTTCGCTGATGCATCAAATACGACACGGCATTTTGTGGTGATGCTCGTATTTTTTATGACGGCGTGATGAGGTATATAATAACCCTCCCCCTTCCCTTCGCAATCGTTTATTTCCTGCATGTGACTTTCGTCGATGTAATCTCTCATGAATGCTACATATTCCCTTTTTAATCCCTGGTCATGGTTTAGTTTTCGTTCTAATTGATAAAACCGTTTAATTGCCATATCTCGCGATTCACCTAAATGTTGCAATGATGTCTTAAAAGGAATGTTCACGATGAATCTACCGTTGCTGTCACGTTTTGTTGTTTCAGCAAAATGTTTTTCACAATATTTTTCGGCTGGCGACATCATCATCGCTTTATTTTTGTTAATAACTTCTTCCAATTCCCAGAATTTAGTTAGTTCATTATCGATGAACTCATTGTCTGGAGCAATGCTAACATGGCTTGTCGTCACGTTACCGTTCGCGCTACCCCCTATATTCCCTGCTATGAGCCAACCTAGTTTGGTCTCTTGTAATATTGGTAGATTTTTACCCAATTTTACTTGACCACCTCTTATTATTGACCAAAATACATGTGAGCCTAACAAAACATCTATTTCGTTTGACAAGTTGAATGTTGGGTCTGCCAGTTTTATACCCTCCGGAATGTTTAATTTTGTTTTGTCAAACGATACCATGGGCAACCTTTCCGTTATTTTTGGCAAAATCAGACAGTCGATGTTCATGTTGAAGTCGTTGTAACATGACATAAATGTTATATTTACCTTTTTACTTATATTAGTTAAAGTTTGTCCCACACCCTTTACTAAATGTTTTACCTTCTCCTCTGGTAAATTTAATTTTTTAAATAAATTTTCTTTAATGAAATGACTCTGGGACCCACTGTCTAACAAAGCCCTGCAATTTATGGTTTTGTTATTTAATTTTATCTTTATTATTGCAGTTGCTAATAAAACTTGTGAAGCTGACATCGGTATTTCGTTACTGAAATTATTTATAGAAATTGCACATGTTTGACTATCGTCACCTTTCGCTGCGATAACCGGTGTTATCCTTTCTGGCTCAACGGCCTTTTCATTTATATGCAATAAGGTGTTGTGTGATTTATCACATTTAAAACATTTCTTACTAGCCTTACATTTCCATGAAAAATGAGAGTCCCTAAAACAAATCATGCACACCTTGTGTTTTTTAACGGCGGCAATCCGCTCTTCAACTGCTAATTTTAAAAAATTGTCACATTTATACACGGGGTGTTCCTTTTTACAATGGAAACATTCATACTTAAAGCTATTATTATGGAAACTATTACTAACTAATTTTTTGTTACTCTGAAATTTTTGTTTTTCCGTTTTATTATTTTCCATCTTTTCCAAAATTTCACATTTTTCTTTTAAAAAACTGTTCATATCATGCATGCTTGGTAGCTCTGTTTTTATTTTATATGATTCCCACTCTCGTCTTGTGGTTGAATCAAATTTATTACACAACATAAATATTATTAATCGATCCCAGCTGTCGACATTTTCGCCTAACGTTTTAAGCGACCTTAAATGTTTGTTGAACGTATCAAACACCTTTCTTAATTCGATAAATGATTCTCTTTGCATATTTGGACACTCAAAAATTGCTTTTATATGATTATGAATGATAAGAGATTTTTTCTCGTATCGTTCCTTTAAAATTTGATATGCAACATCGTAATTATCTGCTGATAATTCAATTGCTTTAATTGCTTCGGCGGCATCTCCCTGTATCGACGATCGCAAGTACAAAAATTTTTGTATTTTATGAATTTCCGGGTCGGAATGAATTAGTGCTTCAAAGCTGTCTTTAAAACCTAACCAGTTCAGATACTGTCCATCAAATGTTTCTATTTTTATCGTTGGGAGCTTAACCGCACCCCTTTTGTATTTGACCCCGTGGTCGCTTTGACTCGAACTTTGACTAGAGTCAACCATGTCGTTTTTAAATAACGCGGTACAGTTACCCATTAATTCAAAATACAGACTTTCAAAACTATCGCGTTCTGAAACCTCAGCTTCGTTATTCAATTCTTTTTCAATTTGACATTGAAGTACATCAAATTCTGTCCAACTAAGTTCTAATTTTTCAAGCCGTGCTTTTACCTCACAAATTACATTTTCCGTAATTTCTTCTAAAATAATTTTATTATAATATGTTTTTAGGCGAGTCAATTGGCCCTTTATAACCCCACGCTTTCTTTATAATTCTTCCATTATAATTTAAAATATACGCGACCGCGGAAATGAAGTTTGATTCAAATCGAAGGTATAAATAATATAAGGAATAAAAAAGGTTCTTACTCATGGAATACTTGGACAGAGGAACCACTGGAAATTTCTTCCGTTCCACAATTACGCTTGCCTCGTGTCAATGAACTTTTCCCGCCAATGCCGCTCCTGGATCTCTTGGCTGAAATCGCACAAAAACCACGTTTTTCTTGTTTCTTTTTTCACCAATTCAATTCGGTTCGTAATGGACCATGTTCTTCGTTTGTGGACTGTATTTATAAAAACACTTAATTATTAATTTTAGTTTCTTTATTAGTTGTGGTTAAAACGACCACACTACATGAATGTTCGTTCATCTCTGCTTGCACATACTGCCGGCGCATATATGCGCTACAATTTATATAACTGCCGGCAACCCAAACTACACAAATGTGTTGGATCTTAACAGTACCACCAATCCTGCTGCGATAACTTTATTTATATCCGTTACTACTTTTTCTTCAAAACTCCAAAGAGTTCTCTAGCATGTGTCTCTTGTTATAAACTATAATCTGGTATACGTATTCGAAAATTTGACCAAAAACATTGACCACGAACCCTCAATATGTGTCTGTGATAATATTTCCAATTTGTAATAGAAGTTCTAAAAATCATAACTATAGTAAGATAGTAAAAAGATTACCATAGTAATACAAAAATAATACCTTTTACACTGTAGTAAACTGTTAGTGCCTGCAGCAACTTTACATCACAAATAAAGCATTAAAAACATCACCCAAAATTACATGTCTGGTATTAAACTCCTTTAATTTTCATTTCTATTCACTTATTTAAAATAATCAACAACAGAAATATGTGTTTCTTCTTTGCAATCCATAATACAGTGAACAAAAATATGATGTTTACTTACATTCCATTAGTATGTTTACATAATCATAAATCGTACAAATTCGTTAACAATAACCAAAACTGTAATTAATTTATTACCGACAAACAAAACTAAGGCATACACAATTTTAAATCGTTTAAAATCATTGTTTTATATGTTTAAAAACAAAATTTTAAACACGTAACCTCCATATAAACCTTAATGTAAACACAAACCATACCGCCCGCTGTAGTTGATATTTTATCCGCACTGGCGCTGGGATCTTAACATTAAATCCCAATACCCACTCCAAGTGATACTTTTACCTTGCGCCGTTCTGAACGGGTACGTAGACCTCCTGAACTTTATAATTCTTAATTAAATTTGCATTGTATTTCATGATAGGGGGAGGAACTGTTTGTCTTTACATTTTTCATGACATTTGAATTACGCGCGCTTTCGAGGACATAATCGGGATTTTTGGTGTTACGTTAAAGAATGTAAAAACAATGTATGTCACTTCTATTCTATTGGAATATTAATTAATGTTGGTTACATCAATTTTACTTCAAAGATATTCCTAAGAGAGAAGCGTAACACCAAAAAAACCCGACTATGACAATTTGAGGGTTACATCACTTTTGCTCTCACAGCATGAATTAGTTGTTCGACTTCAACCATCCACAATTAGAACTTAAACTGCGTTTGTAAATTGTACAAAGTGTAATTTTGGATTAATAAACAAGTAGTTACCAATTATAATATTATAATTTATCGAAAACCAAAGCAAATCAAACTACACCATATGTCATATGGCAATCTTACTACATTTCACCTTGCTTACATTTAATTTTTCTAAATACGGTCCTGGATACCAAATTACGTATTTGCGCCGGTTAAATTCATTCACGAAACTTAGTTGCTCTGTTGTTACCTTGAATGACTGGTAAGTAATCATTAAATGATTGTAACATGAGTTTTATTTCATCAAATTGTCATGTAAAGTGTTACACAATAGAAAAACACAATAGAAAAACAAATTGGGAATTATTCAAAGAACATATTAAACAAAAATTAAACTTAACAATGACAATTGAAAAAAAAGAAGAACAATAAGATGCAACAAATCACTTTGTAACAACCATTCAAGAGGCTGCCTGGTCAACGACTCCGATGTTACCAAAAAAATCGGATAACGAGTACAACATACCTTTGAAAGTGAGACAAATTCTAGGTGAAAAACGTCGAGCCAGAGCCAGATAGCAACGCAGTAAACATCCTCAAAATAAAACGGAATTTAATCGAATTGCAAATCACCTGAAAAATGTAATTCTAGAAGCAAAAAATGAGACATTTAAAAATTATTTAAGTAATCTTTCGGCGAAGGATCATACTATTTGGAGGGCCACAAAAGGATTTAAGAAACCCCAAACTACTAGCTCCCCACTAAGAAAACCAGATCAATTATGGGCAAGATCAAACATCGAAAAAGCGGAGCTTTTTTGAAACATTTAGAGGAAGTATTTAAACCTTATTCTGATGAGCCAGATGAAGAGGTTGAGGAATATTTACAATCACCGCTTCAAATGTCCCCACCTATAAAAAGTTTTTTTTTTTCGTGAAGTTGAGAAGGAAATTTGGAAGCTGAATAGGACGAAATCTCCAGGATACGATCTTATAACGGGGAAATTACTATTTGAGTTGCCTGGATTGGGAGTAAAGTTTCGTACAATGCTCTTCAATTGCATTCTCAGATTAATACACTGGTTAACTCAAGTTTGCCAGGGTGATTCTTATATTAAAACCCGGAAAGCCAACAACAGAGGTCACTTCATATCGACCAATTAGCTTGCTTCCGTTTTTTTCAAAACTACTTGAAAAACTGATATTAAATCGTATACTCGAAGCAGATTTGCTAAAAAATTGTATACCAAACCTTCAATTTGGGTTTAGAAGACATCATTCTATACCATCCAACAGTATCATCGAATTATAGACAAAATTTATAGAAGCTTTAAGGAGAAGAAATACTTCGCGGCGGTTTTTCTGGATATCATGCAAGCGTTTGATAAAGTATGGCATAGGGGTCTCCTGTACAAAATCATGAAAACTTTTATCATTACTTTTTTCTTTTAAAATCCTATTTAGAAAACCGTTACTTTCAAGTGCAACAAAATGATGAAGTTTCAGAGATTCGTTCCACACCATCTGAAGTCCCACAAAGAAGCGTACTTGGACCAATTCTTTACTTAATCTTTATTTCCGACATGCCAGTAACGGATGTTACAGAAACAACAACCTTTGCAGATGATACTACTATGCAAAAGCTCGATCGCGCCTTCACGCTCACTTTTAGACTTTGTGTTTCTGCTCCGAACAAGTGGCGTGTAAACCTCCTCATGGTATCTCCCGGTAACCTAGTCGTATGTACACTAGGGCTAACTGTAGCCGCGACTACACGGTTTTCTTTCTAATTGGCTCCGTAGGATGAGGAGACTTTAATACCATCTGGAGTCTCTGGGTCTGCCTGGTCTATCTATTTTCAAACATACACCGTGTAGATATTTTAGACAAGTATCAGGCTTTACTCTCTTGTGGAGTATTCTCGACCGGCGGGACTATAATTTTCTAGTGCATCTCCCCGGAGTTTTACAATTCTCGGGGGGAACCACTCGGACAGCCTTGCAAGCGTGCAATGGTTTGCTGCTACGTCATGCTTTAAAGCGGTTTAATATAGATCTTAGGTTGATTGAGTTTGTGATGAGGGGATACGATGACAGCAGTACGCTTCTGACCCCCCGGTGGAAGTGGTTCTGCCACGTCCATCCGTGTGACGCGCGAGGTGAAACAGGAAGACAGGGGGTCTTCAAACAATATTTTATTACAAAAATAATAGCAAGACTAACTGTCATGACGGTAACAAAAGAAGCGTTAAAAGGCGCGGATCGCTTGATCAGGACCCTTATTTGAAAAGCCGCGCATTTAAACAAGACCTGTGCGAGTGCATACTTACACGCTCCAATAAGAATGGGAGGATTAGGGATTATTTTTCTTCTTACCACGGTCCCGAAAATTTTGCATGACTTCTTCGCGAAAGCCATGCTAAGCAAAGTCGAAAGCAAAGCGAAAGCGAAAGTTTTTGAGGGAGGTTAAGAAAATGGATGGATAACACGGGACAGACAATAAAGGAGATGTGGCGTGAAAGGCTTGAGGCCTCGTATAGCGGCGCCGGCATGAAGCAAGGCAGGGGAAGCCGTACTCGTCCCAAAGATTGACCATCTACCGACTTTTTGGTCGGGACGACTACGTAAAGTCGGTGCAATTAAGAGACAACCTGTTGCCAATTGTTGGCACTGCAGTGCATGTTGTTCCATCTAACCCAGTTTCTGATCCCCAGGATCCGATTGCACAACCGCGTCATATCTCGCACAGAAACTCTCGCAATCGCGAAGGGTTGGATGGTGCTCTACGAACCGCACATAAGAAATAAGTTGGGACGGCTCTATAAGCCAGACTTGATTATGTCTAAAAGCAATAGAGTCGTCATGTGCGATGTTGCTATTGTATGGAATTTATGCAAAGCTTTCTGCGGGAAGGTCCAGAAATATTCAGAAAAATTGGTGATGTAAGCTCTCCGGAGGAAATTCCCGGAGAAGAAAATCAATGTCAATGCGCTAGTAATCGGCGCTCGTGGAACGTGGAGCGACCTTAATGCCGCATTTTGAAATTTTTGGGCATTGGTGCATTTGAACGCGTGATGAAGTGTAGGAACGAGCGCACTAAGAAAGACGTAGCCATCAAAATTTTGAACGACTGCTCCGAGGATGACTACCAAAGCGAAAAGTCATTTTTGCAAATTTTAGAGAAGCACAGTGAAAGTTATAACTTTGTGCGACTATTTGATTGCTTTACATTCGTTGAAAGTCGGTGTATGGCATTCGAATTACTCAACCAAAGTTTGCTCCAATTTTGCGAGAAAAAGCAAATGAGCATAGATAACGTACGCTATGTCTTGGCTCAACTGTTGGGAGCTTTAGCAAAGCTACAGCAGTTGGGAATAATCCATACGGATCTGAAAATGGACAACGTAATGTTGGTAGATCAAGTCGGTCAACTTTTTTCGGGTAAAAATGATCGACTTTGGGAACGCCATTTACAAAGAGGACGCTGTGGTTGGGGGTTACCGACAAGTTCGGTGCTATCGCGTTCCAGAACTGATGCTTGACTTGCCCATATCCGAAAAAATAGATATATGGTCGTTGGGCTGCATTACGGCAAGGTTAATTATTAAGTCACATTTATACAACGGATTTTGTGAATATGACCAACTGCGTATTATCACCGAGACCCAAGGCTTACCACCAAACCATAAGCAAATGCTAGATTGGGATCCGGATATCTGCATCGATCCCGAATAAGCTCCATTACATAGAGCTATACTGCACAATGTACCTTCAAGGATCCTATCGAAAATAGAGCAATCGAAGATACCTAAGCCCTCACACAAACCCTTGCGGCGTCCACTAATCATAAATGTTCAGGATGGGAAGCAGCAACCATCCCAGGTCACTGGGGGTGATTTGCGATGACCACATCCCAAACCAAGTGGAGAATAGATACGACGTTGATAACTATCAAAATTTTTGTCTCAAATTTTATTTTGTCTTTTTATTGGATTTTTCTGTTTTTTAAAAAACAAAAAACTAGCCTTAGTTTTTGATTTGTTTCTGTAAAAAACAAATCAACATGGATTAGGCCTACAGGGAAAACCATGTAAAAAAGCGCGCCTTGCATTCTACCTCGTAGGTGGTGCGGAAATGAATGCTATAATTTGTTATTAGTTATCCAAAAACAGTTTTTTTTTTTTCGGAAAAAATCATTAATTTTTCAAACTTCGCCAATTTTAAAATTTGATTTTTTATTTCAAAAAAAAAACTCTGATTTATTTTGCGTACAACACCGCAAGCCTCATATTGAGCCATATTGAGCATGATATACGGGCTGGAAATGAATAGATCAAAAACAAAAATCATGATTATATACAGGGCCAACAAAAATCGGCCTCTGATACAAAGAGTAGCAGGATTCGCGGTAGTAAACAGTTTTCAGTATTTAGGATCGACAATAGAAAATCTGCAACTAGGGGGAAAAATCTGCAACTAGTAGATGAAGTCAAATATCTGGGGGTAACCTTATTGACTTTTACCAAGGGTGCGTTCCACTTAAAGCCCACGACGACCGCAGCGTGGTCCCGTGGTTCTTTAATTGGACTACAAATCGAGAGCGGTTATTTGATTGGACTGACAAACGACCGTGGTTGTCGTGGGCTTTAAGTGGAACGCACCCCAAACATATTGATAACATAACGATCAAGGCGACTAGGGCCATGTGGGCCTGTAGGAGAACGATCGGTAAAACGTGGGGACTTAAACCTAAAATGGTCCTTTGGCTTTACACCAAAGTGGTGATACCCACAGTAACATACGCTTCCCTTATCTGGTGGCATAAAGCCCAGAAAAAGAAAAATATTAAAAAACTAAACAAGTTGCAAAAACTTGCCTGTCTAGGAATAACGGGGGCAATGGCAACAACGCCCACCGCAGCAATGGAGGCGCTATTTGCTGTATGCGTTTACAGCATGGACTTAGAAAGATAGGACTAGCAACTAAGATTAAAATGGCGAGCTCTTAACCGTATGGGTTCATCACTTCTACCGCTAGGATCGCTGAATTCCTGTTCCAAAATATTCATTTGAATATTTTATTTTCAAATTATTTTCATTACAAAACTTACTTTTTCATACATATAAAGTTTTTTTAAATAATAAAATACGATATTTAATAAGTAATTATATAATTTCGATTATTTAAAAAGCAATTTCTTTTAATTTTTATCACTATTCCAAGCATGCGCGTTGTTGACAGCTGTCCAATTTTTTTACCGAACTTAATCCTTTGTAGTTTGAATAAAAGTGCACGTACATGTATGAAAAATGCATTACTGTTTTCAATATATAATATATTTTCAATCTTTAATGTTTTATTTTCATATATTGGTTAAATTAATAATTTTCAATTTGAATTTAAATCGTATTTTTGGAACAGGAATTCAGCGATCCTAGCGGTAGAAGTGATGAACCCATACGGTTAAGAGCTCGCAAATTTTAAGCTTTTAGGTAGGGAGTTGCGGGTCCTATCTTTCTAAGTCCATGGTTTACAGTCACTAGATAGATACAGTACCGCAACGTCCGGCCATTTTGGGTCCAAATTTATGCGGGAAATTTAAAAAATGTTAATAAATTTTATCTAAGTGCTGATTTTTGAATATTTTAAGTTAAATCAATAGATTTATTCTTATATTAGTTTCCGTCATATTGTTGTTTATTTATCATTTGTTACTAGACTTTTTCCATGCATTTTGTGTCAAATTTTATGACATTTGCTTACGCAGTCCAACCTGTGCGTCTGATTTATTTTTATCAATACAGATGAACATTCGATTAAAATTAATCAAAATGTTATCAAAGCATCCTAACGAATATATTAATACCAAAACTTTTTGAGTGGATTACAATCTATTCCCACGTTAATGCGTTATTTATTTGAGTTGGTTGTCCTAAATAATTATAACTTAAAAATTTATTAAATAAAAGCTGCATTTATGAAGTCGTTTATTGTTATTCGCTAGAAACTTAACATGACATATTTGGAGAAACTAATAAAAATATCATAAATAAATAATTTATTATAAAATAAAAATAAATATATTCATAATATATGAAATAAATTCAATAAATTAAAACTATCGCAAATGTGCTAGCATGGCAACACTTCTACTATCTTTAGAATTAACATTAGTGTAATTAATATTAAATTTATCTCGAAGTCAAAAAATATTCTACTTCTAACAACGAACGTAGATCAGTGTTGTCAGATTTTAAAAATCTGTGGTGCCAACTTTTAAGGTAGTTCTTTCCCTACAGTCCAGTTAAAAAGTTATGGCTTACTACCTGCTTACTACCCATATTATACGTACCTGCGGAACAAAGATAGTTAATAAAGTTTTTTAAAGGTAGTGTACCCCTCACACTACTGTACTGTACCACTCTATTGTACTCACACCGCTTGGCTCTATTTTATACCCCTTCCACTAAAAATATTCCTCTAAATACGGAATTATTTTTAATATTTTATTAAAATTACATGGTAAATAATTTTCATTTTTTTTTCTAAATTGTTCAAAATATATATTTTTTCAATATACTAGTTTTTTGTCAGAATGGTAATAGGTACTTCTTCAAAGAAAAAAATTAAAAAACCTGTCATTTTCCCACTCTTCTCCTATGCTACATGTACAAAAAATGTCATTTTTAAATGCAATTATCTTTTATTAGACGTGGTAAATCGTCTAAAAATTTTAACAGCGTGTGTATTATACATTTAATGACTTATATTCAAAGTTTGAAAGATTTCTTAATATTTTGCTTCCGCGACCCAACCTCCTTAACTGAAAAATCGCACAAAATCGCAAAACGTGGCGCCAAAATTTAAATTCGATGTTAAAAATCCAAAATAAAATTGAAATTTATTATTAATAACTTGATTTTCAAAATTTAAGCGCAAATTATCTACAAAAGTCGCCCAATTTGCGATAAATCGCCCAATCTGACAATACTGACGTAAACGCGCATTAGAATTACTTAGGTGAAGTATTTTATTAAATATCTAGCTTAATATGTACGCTATGACAGGTGCATGTCCCCAGCTCCCCCCCCCCAATTCGAATTTTGACTCCAAAATAGTCTAAATCGTTTGTGCTTCGTTTGTACCTGTTTGTGCAAACATTATTTTAGTTTGTACCCAAATAGTTTTTGAAAAATTTCAAAATTTCGTTGGGGGGGGCTGGAGACATGCTAGCCCCCCCATGTCGAATTTTGACTCCAAAATAGTCTAAATCGTTTGTGCTTCGTTTGTACCTGTTTGTGCAAACATTATTTTAGTTTGTACCCAAATAGTTTTTGAAAAATTTCAAAATTTTGTTGGGGGGGGCTGGAGACATGCTAGCCCCCCCCATGTCGAATTTTGACTCCAAAATAGTCTAAATCGTTTGTGCTTCGTTTGTACCTGTTTGTGCAAACATTATTTTCGTTTGTACCCAAATAGTTTTCGAGAAATTTCAAAATATCGCTGGGGGGGGCTGGAGACATGCTTTTTTAAATTGCGAATTTTGGATTCAAAATAGTCTAGAACGTTTGTAATTCGCTTGAGATTGTTTGTGCAAGTTTTATTTTCGTTTGTACCCAAATAGTTTTTGAGATTTTTAAGAAAAACAAAGTAACTGACGCGCATGAGTGGATTAACGAGATTCTTGGTAAAACTTACAGGATCACGTTCAAAATAATTTCTATCGTTTGTACTTTGTTTGTGCTTGTTTGTGCAAGTTTCATTTTTGTTTGTACCCAAACAGTTTTTGAGATTTTCAAGAAAAACATCAAAGATACTGACGCGCATGAGTGGATTAACGAGATTCTGGGTAAAACTTATAGGATCACGTTCAAAATACTCTCTATCGTTTGTACTTTATTGTGATTGTTTGTGCAAGTTTTATTTTCGTTTGTACCCAAATAGTTTTTGAGATTTTTAAGAAAAACATCATAAAAACTGACGCGCAGGAATGGCTTAACGAGATTCTTTTAGCACGGGGAAACACATAGAATTTTTTAAAATTTCGAATTTTGGATTCAAAATGGTCTAGAACGTTTGTAAAACGTTTGTGCTTGTTTGTGCAAGTTTTATTTTTGTTTGTACCCAAACAGTTTTCGAGAAATTTCAAAATTTCGCTGGGGGGGGGCTGGAGACATACTTTTTTAAATTGCGAATTTTGGATTTAAAATAGTCTAGAACGTTTGTACTTCGTTTGTGCTTGTTTGTGCAAGTTTTATTTTTGTTTGTACCCAAATAGTTTTTGAGATTTTCAAGAAAAACATCAAAGAAACTGACGCGCATGAGTGGATTAACGAGATTTTAGATAAAACTTATAGGATCACGTGCAAAATATTCTCTATCGTTTGTACTTCGTTTGTACATGTTTGTGCAAGTTTTATTTTTGTTTGTACCCAAATAGTTTTCGAGAAATTTCAATATTTCGCTGGGGGGGGCTGGAGACATGCTTTTTTAAATTTTGAATTTTGGATTTAAAATAGTCTAGAACGTTTGTACTTCGTTTGTGCTTGTTTGTGCAAGTTTTATTTTTGTTTGTACCCAAACAGTTTTTGAGATTTTCAAGAAAAACATCAAGGATACTGACGCGCATGAGTGGATTAACGAGATTCTTAGCAAGGGGAAACACAGAAGTTTTTAAAATTTTGAATTTTGGATTTAAAGTTAAATTGCACTTGCAAAGATTCTCAGATTTATTTAATATGGACTATTATTCAGCATTAAAAATTAAAATAAATAATACACAATTTTCTGTTGTTATTTTTAAACGCACACCACCTATGAAATGTAGATCATTATGCTATGTTCAAGGTGATTTATATGATTAACAGTAAATATACACACCAAACTTTTTTCAAACTAATTTTTTATTATGGAAAATAAAAAAAAATTGAATTTCTGAAGAAATTCAAGCAACAATTCAAAATTAATTTCTGACGGTCTAGACATGATTCTTTGATTTAATGAATACGTGAATAATAAAGGATACTAAATGTAATGTCTGGTGTACTTATTTATTTTTTTAAATAGTTTTGTTTATATAGTATTTTACAAATTATTTTACCAATACAAAATAATATCAATTTGTTACCAATATAAAATAATAATCCTTTAATCCAGGGATAACTTTGTATTCAACACATTACATCCTTCCCTTCTTAAGTTTTTAATCAACTGTTGCTCCATATCTTATGTGTAGAGAGCGGATTTATATGTAATAACAGACCCGTCTAAGGGTAACACCTCTTAAGTAATTGGTCAAACAAAGTCTGTCATCAATATAAAACTTTTCTAAGAATAAAAATCGTTTTCTATTGGTGATTTATATTAGTCTATACCTTAAGACGGGTCTGTTGTTACATATAAATCCGCTCTCTACGTGTTCTATGTGTTTCCCCGTGCTAAGAATCTCGTTAATCCACTCATGCGCGTCAGTTTCTTTGATGTTTTTCTTGAAAATCTCAAAAACTATTTGGGTACAAACGAATATAAAACTTGCACAAACAATCACAATAAAGTACAAACGATAGAGAGTATTTTGAACGTGATCCTATAAGTTTTACCCAGAACCTCGTTAATCCACTCATGCGCGTCAGTATCTTTGATGTTTTTCTTGAAAATCTCAAAAACTGTTTGGGTACAAACAAAAATGAAACTTGCACAAACAAGCACAAACAAAGTACAAACGATAGAAATTATTTTGAACGTGATCCTGTAAGTTTTACCAAGAATCTCGTTAATCCACTCATGCGCGTCAGTTACTTTGTTTTTCTTAAAAATCTCAAAAACTATTTGGGTACAAACGAAAATAAAACTTGCACAAACAATCTCAAGCGAATTACAAACGTTCTAGACTATTTTGAATCCAAAATTCGCAATTTAAAAAAGCATGTCTCCAGCCCCCCCCAGCGATATTTTGAAATTTCTCGAAAACTATTTGGATACAAACGAAAATAATGTTTGCACAAACAGGTACAAACGAAGCACAAACGATTTAGACTATTTTGGAGTCAAAATTCGAATTGGGGGGGGCTGGGGACATGCACCTCGCTATGACTTAGGCAGTTATACCAAAAGAAAGAGCAAGTTGTTTTCTATGGAAATATGTCAAAACCTCCATTTCGCAAAAACATGACTTAAGCACTTTTTTGCAATCAACACAGAATTGTACGTTTATAACTTTAAGGTCGGGTTGCACCAACGTCTATTAAAATTGGCATATTAAGCGCTATTATCATAATAGCTAGTACTCTGTTAAAATTATTTTAATAACGTTATTAGGCTATTAGTTTAATATTTTTATAATTGCTAAGGCAACGCTATTGTCATTGTCAAAACTTTGCAGTTAGAACTGCCCTTATAATGGTGTATTTTCACGTTAATTTTCATTTTTAATAAAAAATGCATTCTAAGTTGTCTTTTTTCAATCACATTTTATATACACAGGGAGTAAATTTATTATTTTCAATGTACCGTAGCAATTTGTTAGATTTTTGAACATCTCACGACGTGAGTTTCTTGCTGAAATCATTGCATATTGGAATTGTATAACGGCCACAGAAGATGTAAAAAAATAAAAAAATTTTTACATCGCCCGGTCCTATAAAAACATTTTCATAAGCGACAAAGTTTAAAATTTATGCCCACAAAATTGTAAAGCTTGAGAAAATTACCTCGTTTTTGATAAGGCTTGTCCAAAATATTAATATTTCTATCTTTCGCTTGCTTCCTTGAAAAAGTTTTGTTGTTTAAAAAAATTTATTTCAAAATTCAACGATTACTTGTCAACTTCGATGTAGTTCATAACCTAAAAATCTATTATTTATGTCAAAATATATGTAAAAGTTATTACCCTGTTAAATTTTTTTGCGTTGCACCAACATTTTTCTCAATTAAAAATCTCATATTAGTTATTATGAAATTCAACAATGGTCGCCATACTAATTTGACATTTCTCGCTTGTTTAAATATTAATTTTAGGTTAATACAGTAGCGTATCTATATAATATCTATAAAAGGGAAAATCAAGTACTATCCAAGAAGATGCAAATGTTGAAAAATTAATAAAAAATTTTTAAATATTAACTTAACTCTCAATCCTGAACTCCTGAACTATTCCTACATCTGCCACTAGGTAAATGTGTACGTGATTATTAAAAATATATCATGGAAATTAACAAAAAAAATGTAAAGGAAAGTTCTTGAGCAAAATATATAAGCAGAAATTGCAACAATCCAAGTCATCATTTTTATAAAAGAGACAATATCCTATAATTTTTGCATCACGCTTTGATTTTCTTGGCCCAATAGTAGTTTTCAATATCCAGTGGCAAAAAGTGAAGTAACTCTTCGTTTGCTTTAGCACTCAATCAGAAAACAGTTTTCTAACTGCAATAATTTGAAGACTTTAATATTTGAGAAATATTATTAAATACGAATTCTTTTCAGTGGTAATGAATAACTTTTTCTTTTCTGTATTAACGACAACATAATATTACTGTCATAATATTCACATATTGTGAGTAAATCCATAGAGGAATATTAACTACTCAAAATGTGAGGCTTTAGTAACAAATTAACAAATTTATATCTTCATCTGTACTCGAAAAAGAAATTGTAGCTGACATTTTCTACTCATAATAATATAATTTTGAATTCAGCGATTAATTTTTCAAGTTCTATGTACTACATAAGTTAAAAATCTTCTTTTTTCATCAAATTTTTTCTAATAAAATTTCAACTTAAAATTTTAATTGACCAATTTTGGTCAATTTGCTTATTATTAAATTTATTACCCTGTTAAACTAAGTCGCAATGGTGCAACGCATTTTTTTGGTAACTTAGGAATTTTTATTAAATATTTAATAATTTTGCTAATAATTTCCTTAATAAACGTTGTTGCGAGGGAAACTGACATATGTCATTCATTTTAGTGGAGATTTTAATCTAGTAATAAGTTAAGTCTCGTTGGTGCAACGCATCTTATGTCAAAATGTCAATTTTTAATCTAGTAATAGCTTATTACTCTATTAAATCCTTATTATGCGTTGGTGCAACCGGACCTAAATAATTATTATAAAAATTATAAATTAAATGTTGAATAATATTATACAGTAGCGTATTTTATAGAGAAAGTCATATTTAAAAGAAAACATAACAAGTGAGCTTAAATGCTCCATAGAAACAGTTGAAAAATAATTAGCATATGATGTCAAAAGGTGTTCCTAAATTACCGTGATCAAGTCTCACACCACTGGTAACCTCTAATGGTTACACGATCACAATGAAAAATATAACCAACAATTCTCGTCACTAAATACGAATAGCAAGCATAAAAAAATTCCTTACTTGATATCTTGTAAGTTTATAAACTATGAAAGGTTGACAGTAGTTTATTCGCTTCCTAACGTGTGGCTTCAAAAGATAACAGTTGGAGATCTTGTTTCCAATAAATAGATTCCACCTGACGCTAATATCAACATAAAATACACTGCTAATAGATGTCGGACGCTGCTGGACCAGTGAGAGAGTAGTAAAAGTTGATCGAAACTGAACCATCCAAAAAATAAAAAAGTTTTCCAAAACGATTTATCTTCCAACAAAGAACGAAGCTTGTGATGTTGTTGTCAAACAACACCAACACGCAGCTACTTGTGGAAGATCAGAAATGCGCTTTGAATCAAGAACTGTATAGTAATTTTGCAGTAAGCGGCTCCACATATGTTGTCAAAAACAAACGGAAGCCGAGAGACAGATCTAAACTGGTCGGTCACACACGAACTTGGCACGATAACTATAACTTCAGAATACTTAATATTCGTCCAATTCAATAAAATCGGCACTCAAAATTATTAACCACAAATAAAAAAAAATGTTAGTTCAAGCGCTCGAAAGGAACTAAAATTCCTACGCTGACAACCTTTGCATCAAAAATCCCTGCACTCAATTTAATACGCAGGTATTAAATGAAAATAAAAATGCAGGATGGGATCGAGAAATATCGCAAAATGAATTGAAAAGTAGAACCACGTAACAAATGCAAAAATTTGTTACACCTTTCCAATGAAATCCTGTTGTTTATATATTGTACTCTCCTACTGCTATTTTGAAAAATTATATAAAAAAAATTAAAAATTATGGGGGAAAAATTTATCTGCAAATAGAAGAGCACAAACTTTGTTGCTCCGGCCAGCCTTTTAGTCGTTCCAAAAAAATTTATAAAGAAAAACAAACGATGTGAATGTTTCTATCACAATTTTAATCTTATAACAAGAAAAGGAAAAAATTTTACGCAAATAAAAAACATCATATAACACTTTGGTTATTTGGTTTGAACCAAAGAAATACAATTTAAAGCCAACGATCTACTTAACGTGCCTGTAACCAGATACTATTAAATTTTCAAATAACCTACTTGTTAGAAACACGTTGCGGAAATAAATTTTATAAATGTAAAAAAAACGTTGGGTACCTTTTTTTTTCTCAGATGTCTTCATCCAAGCTTGTAAATAAATACTGCATTCCAATTCTTAATATCCAAAAAAATAATGCATACGCACATGTTCAATGCCTTGCTAATGTTTGTAAAAAATGTTTGTGCTACCGTTTCTGCTTTCTGGTCCTAATTTGGTATAAGATCTGTGTATTTTAAAAAGATGGTTAATGAACGTTAATAAATACTTATTTTCTTTATACGATGTTACAAATGGACCAGTTATATCCATTGAACATCGTTCAAAAGGTGTAGTAATTGCTGGAAAATTTTGTATAGATACTTTTTTAAGATGAAGTGAAGGTTTTTTTGAGTGTACGAGTGGCATCATTCTACATGTTTGATTACGTCTTGTTTCATATCAACAAGCCAATAGAAATCCAGTGTTATTTTTAACAGCTTGGTAAAAGATGAAATTGGAAGTAAGTATAACGGTTTACCTTCAAAGCCACAAAAATAAATTAGATTTACTCAAACATCTATCGGATCATCTCCTATTTACCAATTTACAAATTTCATTTTATAAGTAGGTTTAATTTGAAGAATTAGTAAAAGAGTTGAATCGAGAAAAAGAGAAAGAGAGCAATTGTAGCTCTACAGGCCTAGAAGGCCCTTATTGGCTTCATTTCCTGCTTACTTAACCTGTCTTGTAAACTCTCGCGTGTGTGACGCAGCCATATCAACGGTAATGGCGTCAACACAAATATCAGGGATCACCACAGAGTATGTGGAGGAGCACGAATAGAGACCGTAGCATGAATAGAGATTGTAGCATGAATAGAGACCGTAGCATGAATAGATTTTGTAGCATGAATAGAGATCGTAGCATGAATAAAAACCGTAGCATAAATAGAAACCGTAGCATGAATAGAAGCCGTGGCATGAATATAAACCGTAGTATAAATAGAAACCGTAGCATGAATAGAACCCTTGTATGAATAGAAACCGTAGCATGAATATAAATCGTAGGATAAAAGGAGACCGTAGCCTGAATCAAGATCCCAGCATGAATAGAAACCGTAGCATGAATTCAAATTGTAACATGAATTCAAATCGTAGCATGAATTCAAATCGTAGCATAAATTCACATCGTAGCATGAATTCAAACCGTAGCTTGAATTCAGATTGTAATATGGATAGCGATCGTAGCATAAAACCAGATTCGAGCATAAATAAGAACCGTAGCATAAATAAAAACCGTAGCATGAATTCAAATCGTAGCTTGAATTCAGATCGTAATATGGATAGAGATCGTAGTATGAATCAAGATCACAGCATGAATAGAAACCGTAGCATGAATCAAGATCCCAGGATGAATAGAAACCGTAGCATGAATAGAAACCGTAGCATGAATCAAGATCCCAGCATGAATAGAAACCGTAGCATGAATAGAAACCGTAGCATGAATTCAATTCGTAACTTGAATTCAGATCGTAGCATGAATTCAGATCGTAACATGAATTCAGATCGAATCTTGAATTCAGATTGTAATATGAATAGAGATCGTAGCATGAATCAAGATCCCAGCATGAATAGAAACCGTAGCATGAACTCAAATCGTAACATAAATTCAAATCGTAGCATGAATTCAAATCGAAGCATGAATTCAAATCGTAGCATGAATTCATATCGTAACTTGAACTCAGATTGCAATATGGATAGAGATCGTAGCATGAATAAAGACCGTAGCATAAATAGAAACCGTATCATGAATATAAATCGTAATATGATAGAGACCGTAGCATGAATCAAGCTCCCAGCATGAATAGAAACCGTAGCATGAATAGAAACCGTAGCATGAATTCAAATCGTAGCATGAATTCAAATCGTAGCATGAATTCAAATCGTAACATGAATTCAGATCGTAGCTTGAATTCAGATTGTAATATGGATGGAGATCGAAGCATGAATAGAGACCGTAGCATGAATAGATATTGTAACATCAAAAGAGATTGTAGCATGAATAGAAACCGTAGCATGAATAGAAACCGTGGCATGAATAGAAACCGTAGCATGAATAGAAACCGTAGCATGAATTCAAATCGTAACCTGAATTCAGATCGTAGCATGAATTCAGATCGTAACATGAATTCAGATCGAATCTTGAATTCAGATCGTAATATGAATAGAGATCGTAACATGAATCAAGATCCCAGCATGAATAGAAACCGTAGCATGAACTCAAATCGTAACATAATTTCAAATCGTAGCTTGAACTCAGATCGCAATATGGATAGAGATCGTAGCATGAATAAAAACAGTAGCATAAATAGAAACCGTAGCATGAATTCAAATCGTAGCATGAATTCAAATCGTAGCATGAATTCAAATTGTAGCATGAATCAAGATCCCAGCATGAATAGAAACCGTAGCATGAACTCAAATCGTAGCATGAATTCAAATCGTAGCATGAATTCAAATCGTAGCATGAATTCAAATTGTAGCATGAATCAAGATCCCAGCATGAATAGAAACCGTAGCATGAACTCAAATCGTAGCATGAATTCAAATCGTAGCATGAATTCAAATCGTAGCATGAATTCAAATCGTAGCTTGAATTCAGAATGCCATATGGATAGAGATCGTAGCATGAATAAAGATTAGAGCATGAATAAAGACCGTAGCATAAATAAAAACCGTAGCATAAATATAAATCGTAGCATGATAGAGAGACCGTAGCATGAATCAGGATCCCAGCATGAATAGAAACCGTAGCATGAATTCAAATCGTAGCATGAATTCAAATCGTAGCATGAATTCAAATCGTAGCATGAATTCAAATCGTAGCTTGAATTCAGAATGCCATATGGATAGAGATCGTAGCATGAATAAAGATTAGAGCATGAATAAAGACCGTAGCATAAATAAAAACCGTAGCATAAATATAAATCGTAGCATGATAGAGAGACCGTAGCACGAATCAGGATCCCAGCATGAATAGAAACCGTAGCATGAATTCAAATCGTAGCATGAATTCAAATCGTAGCATGAATTCAAATCGTAGCTTGAATTCAGATCGCCATATGGATAGAGATCGTAGCATGAATCAAGATTCGAGCGTGAATAAAGACCGTAGCATAAATAGAAACTGTAGCATAAATATAAATCGTAGCATGATAGAGACCATAGCATGAATCAAGATCCCAGCATGAATAGAAACCGTAGCATGAATCCAAATCGTAGCATGAATTCAAATCGTAGCAGGAATTCAAATCGTAGCATGAATTCAAATCGTATCATGAATTCAGATCGTAGCTTGAATTCAGATTGTAATATGGATAGAGATCGTAGCATGAATCAAGATTCCAGCATGAATAGAGACCGTAGCATGAATAGAGACCGTAGCCTAAATCAAGATCCCAGCATGAATAGAAACCGTAGCATGAATAGAATTCGTAGCATGAATTCAGATCGTAGCATGAATTCAGATCGTAACATGAATTCAGATTGTAGCTTGAATTCAGACCGTAGCATGAATAGAAACCGGAGCATGAATTAGAGATTGTAGCATGAATAGAGATCGTAGCATGAATTCAAATCGTAGCATGAATTCAAATCGTAGCTTGAATTCAGATCGCAATATGGATAGAGATCGTAGCATGAATCAAGATTTCAGCATGAATAGAGACCGTAGCATGAATAGAAACCGTAGCATGAATGGAGACCGTAGCATGAATAGAAACTTTAGCATGAATAGAAACTTTAGCATGAATAGAAACTTTAGCATGAATAGAGACCGGAGCATGAATAGAAACCGGAGCATGAATTAAGGATCGTAGCATGACTAGAAATCGTAGCATGAATTCAGATCGTAACATGCACCAAGATTTGAGCATGAATAGAGACCGTAGCATGAATAGAGACCGTAGCATGAATAGAGACCGTAGCATGAATAGAGACCGTAGCATGAATATATACCGTAGCATGAATAGAGACCGTAGCATGAATAAATACTTTAGCATAAATAGATACCGGAGCATGAATAGAAACCGGATCATGAATTAAGGATCCTAGCATAAATAGAGATCGTAGCATGAATAGTGATTGTAGCATGAGTAGAAATCGTAGCATGAATAGAAACCGTAGCTTAAATAGAAACCGTAGCATGAATAGAAACAGTAGCATGAACAAAAACCGTAGCATTAATAGCAGGGTTGTAAAAAAACATGTTTTTTTTAAATAAAACATGTTTAAAACACCTTGTTTAAAACAAAATGTTTTAAACATTACAACCGTAATGAGGTAAGAGACCGTAGCATGAATAGAGACCGTAGCATGAATGGAGACCGTAGCATGAATAGAAACTTTAGCATGAATAGAAACTTTAGCATGAATAGAAACTTTAGCATGAATAGAGACCGTAGCATGAATATAGACCGTAGCATGAATAGAGACCGTAGCATGAATAAAAACTTTAGCATAAATAGATACCGGAGCATGAATAGAAACCGGATCATGAATTAAGGATCCTAGCATAAATAGAGATCGTAGTATGAATAGTGATTGTAGTATGAGTAGAAATCGTAGCATGAATAGAAACCGTAGCTTAAATAGAAACCGTAGCATGAATAGAAACAGTAGCATGAACAAAAACCGTAGCATTAATAGCAGGGTTGTAAAAAAACATGTTTTTTTTAAATAAAACATGTTTAAAACACCTTGTTTAAAACAAAATGTTTTAAACATTACAACCCTAGGGTTGTAAAAAAACATGTTTTTTTAAAAAAAAAACATGTTTAAAACACCTTGTTTAAAACAAAATGTTTTAAACATTACAACCCTGATTAATAGAGATCGTAGCGTGAATAGAAACCGTAGCTTGAATAGAAACCGTAGCATGAATAAATACCGTAGCATGAATAAAGACCGTAGCATGAATAAAGACCGTAGCATGCATAAAGACCGTAGCATTAATAGAGATCGTAGCGTGAATAGAAACCGTAGCGTGAATAGAAACCGTAGCTTGAATAGAAACCGTAGCATGAATAAAGACCGTAGCATGAATAAAGACCGTAGCATGAATAGAGATCGTAGTATAAATAGAGATCGTATTAGAATGAATTCAGATCGTAGCATGAATTCAAATCGGAACATGAATTCAGATTTTAGCTTGAATTCAGATCTGAATATGGATAGAGATCGTAGCATGAATCGAGATTCCAGCATGAATAGAGATTGCAGCATGAATAGAGATCGTAGCATGAATAGAGATCGTAGTATGAATAGATACCGTAGCATGATTGCTTGCAAGAAGAACGCGAAGAAGCTTTGAAATAATTTAGGTCAGGTAAAAATCTAGTTTTCGTTGTTACAGCTATTGCTTCCAGAGGCATTGACATTCCTAATGTTCCTAAACATGTGATTTATTACGATCTGCCTTCTGATATTGACGAATACATTCATAGAATTGGTTGTACTGGACGTTCTGGAAATGTAGGCATATCTACATCATTTTTCACCAGAAAAAATAACGGTTTGAAAGACGCTATGGCCAAAGTTTTAAGACTTGCCAAACAAGACGTTCCTTATTTCTTAAGACATCGCGACGCCTCGCGGTATTAGAAATAGTTTTGATTGAGTTTGATCCTCGTATCAACTGAACTAGATTTTTTTAAATCTTTAAAAGTTGCAAAATAATTTTTTTGTATTATCTGAAATTTTAAATTAAAAATTTAAATAAAAACCATTAAGGAAAAAATATGAAAACTATTTTTTTATTGTCTCCTTTCTTCTTCCATCTAGGTGAACTGAAAAGAATGAGTGCCAGTGGTGCTAGTCTTGAACTTATACGCTTAGTTTGGGTATACGAATTTAGTCATCGGCAAATAGCGTATACGAATGATCAACGTACGAAATTGTTATTCTTGAAAACCATGAGAGATGCATTTTTTATGCGTATGAGTTAATGTAACAACAACGCAAAATTGCATATTGGCCAACTCGTAAATTCGACATAACTGTCAATTATACTTATTTTTAAATGTAGAACGATACGGATTTATGTTGTTCTTTGTAAAGCTTGGTCGTAGCTTTTACGTTTCAATTGGAAAAGCTAAATCTTCGTTGAAAAGCATAGCGGCAGGTGTTCCTCAAGAATCTATTGTAGCTACTACATTATTCAATATTTATATTAACGACATCTCTAAACACGAACATACGAACCTGGCGTTGTATGCCGATGATACCGGAATTTATTTTTCAGGATTGAATAAAGAAATTCTTGTCGAGATCATTAACGAACATCTCAAACTTATCATAAAATTTTGCCCAGATTGGAAGCTAAAATTAAACGTCGACAAGACTGAAGCCACAATGTTTACTAACAGCAGAATCAAACCAACAATTGACATTGTAATCAACGTTGAAATACAAAAAGATATCAGATATTTTGGATTAATTCTAGATCAACGCCTTACATGGAAAAAAAGCGATAGCTGAGCGTGTTAAAACGATAAACTTCGTGCTTCACTTGTTACAGTCGTTAATCAAACAAGACGTAAGCTTACCAAAAGAATACAAGTTGTTACTATACCGCACTTGTGCCAAGACTAAATTTTATATATCATATAATTGTCAACCTATCCCCTCCTACCTACCCAATTCCTTTCCATCATTTTTCAATTGGTAAAATTCAATTATCAGGTTTTTGAAAGTTTTGTCCTGAGACTAAATTTATTGTATTTTATTAAAAATTACAATATTGTAAATAAATTAAATCTAACAAAGGTACCAGAACGAATTTGAAGATCACTATCAAGACCAACATCATCAACAAGAATTGACTTTTGGATTTGGTTGGGGAATACAGAATCAACAGCAAAATAACGGCAGGTTGCTTAACCAACAAACGTTTTTTCGTGATTTTGGGTGTAAAGTGACTACTTTACACCCGGTTTTTCGGGAGTAAAGAAGCTCTTTTCGTCACACTTTATTTTTCTCCCGGGAGTAAAAAAATACCGGGAGTAAAAAAATACCAAAACATTTCAAAAAAACAAAAATTTTCAAAAATCATTTATTGACATATTTAATCTTAACCACACAATTGTGAAAAACTTGCCTGTCTTGCGTATCTACAACGTTTTGCGGTTGTCTTCGGCGAACGTGCTTTTCGTCGTTTTTATTTTTGATCTTCAAAATATGCGCCTGCCGGCGCATAAAAAATTGTGGCTTTGTAGCCTGAAATAGGAAATAATGTATAAATTCGCCCCATTAATACCGCTTTTTGCTGAGTTCGATATACCTACCACGTGGGAGTAACTATGACTCTCTTAAGGTAGCCAAATGCCTCGTCATCTAATTAGTGAGCGTTCTACTGCTAGTTGGTGATATTTGGTGATTTTTGAGAGCAGGTTACGTGCCACGGTCGTGCCCCCTTTTAAAGACCCTCGGATCTCAGGGTTGCACCGCAAGCGTTAAGTAGTCAGCCTCCACGAGGCAGCCCCGGAAGGGCGTTTCCGCGTTCCTCGACGCGGAACGTCACTAATGGCTACTAGCGGTTAGGTCAGCAGATGGGCAAGAGTCCGCAGCCATTCTGTGCGCGACCGGAGACTGCTGGGACAAATCGGTCCACGGAAACCAGACTTACACTCCAAAGGCAAGCCCTCTAGTGAGAGGACTAACACGCCTGGGTATGAGTGCCGGTTCATGACTTCCCGACCGTGAACCCGAGGGACCAGCAAGTAAGAGCCTACGTGGCGGTCCCGAGGAGAGAAAATCTTACTGGCCCGGTTACCAATGGGGGACGTCACCCGGCAGACATTGGATACAGACCTTGATTGCAAAATGGCCAACGGGGTACTTTGCTGGCTAACAGTCAGTAAGGTTCCTGGTATATAGTAGCTTTAAGCTACTAGTGCACGTCTAGTGCATGCAAGAGTAGTGACATCACACCCGGCCTCATCAGAGAGATGTTGTTGGGGTCACTAGTACTATTACAGTAATCTTGTCGGGTCTTGGCTATGCAAAGTTCACTGTACCTAACTGGTGAACGGAGGGAACCGGAGGGTCCCCTCGCGGAATACTTGTATTTTGTGATGGCGAGACCCTAGGACCCAAAGGGAACCTTCTGGTGAACGGAGGGGATGTGGAGGTTTAACCCGTGTAGCCCCTGTACTGCACGGAGGTAACCTCTCCCTCAACAGGAACCTTTCTCTGGTGAACAGAGGGAACGGAAAAGTCAATATTTATATTTTGTGACGGCGCGACTTGGGACCCGAAGGAAACCATCTGGGAACGGAGGGGACAAAAAGTTGGCACCGCGTGATACTCGTATCGCGCGATGGGGTGACTTGGGAACCGAAGGGAACCATCTGTGAACGGAGGGGACGAAAAAGTTGGCACCGCGAAATACTCGTATTGCGCGATGGGGTGACTTGGGACCCGAAGGGAACTTTCTCTGGTAAACGGAGGGGATGTGGAAGTTTAACCCGCGTAGTGATTGCACTGCACGGAGGTAACCTCTCGCTCAACGGGAACCTTTCTCTGGTGAACGAAGGGAATGGAAAAGTCCCCTCGTAAAATATTTATATTTGGCGACGGCGCGACTTGGGACCCGAAGGGAACCATCGGCGAACGAAGGGGACGAATAAGTTGGCACCGCGTGATACTCGTATGGCGCGATGGGGCGACTTGGGACCCGACGGGAACCTTTCTCTCTGGTGAACAGAGGGGATGAATCATCTCAACCCTTACAGTGGTAGTGCAGTATGGACTTGAAATCTCATCCCCCGACGGAAACCAAACGGATAACTAAGAAGTCACAATCTTAACCTGCTACAGGGAGACCTGGGCAGCGCGGAAGGTTGCTGATTTCGGTGGACTCCGAAGCCTCGGCTTAAACTTTGAGATTGCAAGTAAATCTCTAAAAGGCGATAACGTGACGTCCCTGAATCAGTTAAACTCCACGATTTACGGGAGGATTCGAATAAATAACCGTCTGCGGAAGACGGGAGCCCGGGGTTAATTCTCGCGCAAGCGTGCTTAACCCCACCTTCTTTGTGAGCTTGCTCACTGAGGAGGATTCGCAGTGGCTGGTGGTTCTTGGGAAATGTAGCATCGATCAGCACTCGGCCTGTCTGTCGGAGAACTACGACTACTACGGGGGCGGTTGCCCAGGGAGAAGCTTGCTTCTCCCTACCGCCATGGTGTTGGACTCGTAGTGACTGTGGTAGGCTGCATGCTGGCCAGAGGGGTGTGACTCTTATAGTCCCCCTTCAGCGTGTGAGTTGCGCGTAATCAACTCGGGCGTCATCCTGCAAAGATGATAAGAGTTTTGGAAAGTGACGTCGGCTCCGGACCCGGAGTGGGGGAGGCCTTACAGCTGAAACCTAAACGGGTAGGCGGTCGCATGTATACGGCATTGTCGTTACTGCATGTGGCCGCCGCGTTGGTCCGGCGTATCCGGACTCCAACCCCTGGGGGGCGTGTTTGGAATACTCTAGATAGTCCAATTGAACACGTTAAACAAATCGACATATATATACCTACCACGTGATCCATCGATATCGAATTTGCGATTTTTTTGCAATGTGTCCATGAACATCGATAGATGCGACCACAATGTCGTATTTATTGATTATTTAACGATTATTTCTTGGTTTTTAGGCATTTTTAATTGAAAACACACGACACAATACACAAACATGCAATCTTCACGAGAGCAGAAATTAAAATGAACATGGCGCTCCAACATGGCCGCCCTCCAGAGTACCAACTGGTGCCAAGAAAAACACCATGGTTACAAGTAGAAGTTGGTTTTACACTACCACGATGTCAATTAAAACGTGTTATAAATTTTAGAAATTTATGCAATTATTGCAAAAAAATCGTGAATTTTGTCGGATATTATTCCCAAATTCACGAAAAGCTGTTCATAATACTCGGGCTCCAGGATTTTTTCATCTCTCGACTATTATTCCCCTCGCCGCCTTGCGGCTCGTGTCATAAACTACGTCTCGTGACGAAAAACAACCCCTTACGCCCTCGTGATATAAACTACTATATCGTAACCAACCGCAACATAAACAACCAAGGAACGTATTTTACACAGTGCCAGAACGGATTTGAAGATCAGCATCAAGACCAACATCATCAACAAGAATTGACTTCTGGATTTGGTTGGGGATTACAGAATCAACAGCAAAATGACGGCAGGTTGCTTAACCAACAAATGTTTTACAATAACCAACCGCAACATAAACAACCAAAGAACGTATTTTACACAGTACCAGAACGAATTTGAAAATCACTATCATGACCAACATCATCAACAAGAAATAACTTCTGGATTTGGTTGGGGAATACAGAATCAACAGCAAAATAACGGCTGGTTGTTTAACCAACAAATGTTTTATCGTAACCAACCGCAACATGAACAACCAAGGACCGAAAGAACGTATTTTACACAGCACCAGAACGAATTTGAAAATCACCAACAAAACCAAAATCATCAACAAAAAATGACTCTTAGATTTGGTTAGGGAATATAGAATCACAGCACAATGACGGCAGATTGATTACCGCATTCCTATCTGTCCATTTGCATTGGTATTGAAGGTCGTTGGTCATTACCTTTCTCCAAATTAACCTTGTTTATTGATCCCCTGATGCACCTCCTGTTATGCGTAATTCTCTTTCTATATTGTTGCGAAATTCCTCATCTTCCAGTTTTTTTTTTCAGTCAAACAACTCGTCGAAGGATTTTATAGAAAAGTATTTTTGTGAGCCTAAATCCAAATTTATATTGTTGTTGTTCAATTTCTTAAGTTCTTTCTGGACTTATTGAAGACGTTTACTAGTTTCTAAAATTGTGTTTGCTTTCATTTCATTTTTTGCTATTTTCTTAGCACATTCCTTCGCCATAATCGCTAATGCTGTTTTGCATGCTAAACAACATTGACAGCTATCTTTTCTACATCCGTCCCTAAAAAAGAGATCCACTGGCTAACTACCCGTCCGTGGACAAACTTTCCAGCTAGTTAAGTAATAATAAACCATAACTATTGATGGTTCTGTATATATTTTTTGTTTATTCTCACAATATCACAAGACTAAACTTATTGTATTTTATTTTAAAAATTATAACTATAGTGTAAATACATTCATTTTAACAAAGAGGCTAACCTAATAAATAATAATAAATAATTTAAAAAATTTAACAAATATAATTTAATAAACGGTCTCTAGCCGGTGTGTTGTTTTAAATGCACTTTTAGATATGACTTTCGTACACATTTATAGTCACACATTTCACAAGCAAACGGTTTTTGGCCGGTGTGAAGTTTTAAATGTCTTTTTAAATGCGAGTTAGTTGCAAACTTATAGTCACAAATTTTACAAATAAATTTTTTCTCGCCTGTGTGAGTTTTAATATGCGCTTGTAAATTACATTTTTTTATACATTTATAGCCACAAATTGCGCATCCGAAAGGTTTTTCGCCGGTGTGGGTTCTGAGATGATTTTTTAAATCTGATTTTTTTATACATTTGTAGTCGCAGATTTGGCAAGCGTGCGGTTTGTCACCTGTGTGAATTTTTAAATGAATTTTTAATGCTGCTTTATTGTAACATTTACCATCACAAATTGGACAAATGAACTGTTTCCCATCAGTGGTATGGATTTTTAAATGTTCATTTACACATAATCTTTGTTCCGATTTAAAATCACAAAATTCACAACCGAATGGTTTCTCATCAATAGCATGCGTTTTTAAATGCCGCTCTAAATGTGATTTTCGTGAAAATTTATAAACACAAATGTTACATGTAAACGGTTTTTCGCCGGTATGAATTCGTAGATGCCGGTCTAAATGTGACTTCCGTTTAAATTTATAGCCACAAATTTCACATGCAAACGGTTTCTCGTCTGTATGAATTTTTAAATGCGCATTTAATTGTGACCTTTGTATACATTTATAATTACAAATTTCACAAGCGAAAGGTTTCTCACCAGTATGAGTTTTTAAATGTTCATTTAAATGTGACCTTCGTGCACATTTATAGTCACAAAATTCACAAACAAACTCTTTCTTACCGCCATGAATTATTAGATGCGTTTTTAATGAGAATTTAGTTGTAAGTTTCAAGCTACAAACTGCACACTCGAATAATTTTAATCTATTACATTGTCTTCCCCGAGGTCTTCCCGATTTCTCTTGTTTTAATGGTTCAATACCACTCTCTTCTTTAATGTCAACTGAGTGATGCAAATCTTCTATTTTAAATTTCACGTCTTCCACCTCTTCCGTTTTAATTTCATGACTGCCACTTAAATAGTAATATGAATTATCCAAAACTTTACTAATATCCGCTTCCATTTGTGACTCTTCTGGTGGTAGCATTTGGGCCATATCTACAGCAGGATGTACAGTTGGAGGCACGGACTTCTTAAATAAAAAATTCTTTATTTTAAGAAGTCCGTGGTTGGAGGACAACTACCAACTAGTGACAACTTTGTAATGGTGGCGATGACTTCAAACCACAGTGTCATCTAGTGTAGTTGTAGAATATGCATTTATTTAATTACTCACTAAAATCGGAGATTATAAAATTAAAGATAATATCAATTCTGTTTATTATAGGGAGCAAGAAAGTTTCCCTCACTGATGAAAAAAGTTCATGACAAAAGTTTACTTTTTTAACGTTAGAGGCGCTACCGGTGAAACTTCTCGCAAATTTCTCTCTCGTTAGCGCATCTAGCGTTAAAAAGTGAACTTCTTTTATAAAAATTTTTAACTCTAGAAGACGCTAACGTCAACTTTCTCGCTCCCTATATTTATTTATTTATGGGATTAAATTAGGGATTTAATAAAACAGCGAAGCGTCTCTAAAAGACTCTCTTACTCAATTCCTCTTTGCACCTCCAAACTTGTAGTTCCTGTTAACCTGCAAGGATTGCTAAAAATCGAGCAACCAACCTATAAGCCGTGGACTGATGTTGAATTGAGCGTTGAAAGGGTTAAAATTTTGCATCAAAGTTTATTTTAAACTCAGTGGAAAGCCCGTCTACGGACGGGTAGCTAGCAGGTGGATTTCCATTTTAGCGGTATTAATTAAAAAAGAAAATCGTCTCCAAACATCAACACTAACCTAAGCTCATCAGGTGGGTCTCTCTTTTAACATTCTGCAAAAAAGAAATAAATTTCTAATACTGACAATAATTTTAATTGTTTGCGTTCAAACGTCCTCACGATTAAATATGACGAGGATGATACAGTTGACTCAACCATGAACGGGCGTCCCACCAAAGAATATTTACAATAAGAAGCGTCACTTCTCATAGATTTTCAGTAAGTATGTTTACCAACAAAATGGTCGCCGTTTCTGTGTTTTTAATAGTAAACTATTTTGGCCTGCCAATAAAAACCAATTAAGCGTAGCGGCTGCTATTTTGTTGGTAAACATGAAAATCGTTGTAGAGTGTCGTTTCTTATTGTAAATATTCTTTGGTCACACCTTAGATCATTTAAACTTATAGAGTATAGACACGCCCTTTTCTATCTTTCCTTGAATAGAAACTGAAGCAAACATGTATGACGTCACTGGTGGGGTTGTATCGAGATTTATATTAACGGTATACTAAAATAAACTATTTTCTTCATTTATAGTTGGTATTTACAGGTATATCTTAGCATTTACCCCACCAGTGACGTCACTTATGTTTGTTTCACTGCTTGAAAATCAAGGCGTGTCTATAAGTTTAAATGGTTTAAGGGTCACACCAAGTTTAGAAACTTGTTTGGTGTGCATCGCGATCCCAGGGAAGGTGATTTTAAGTTGGTACGACCAAAAAGATAAGACTTCACTTCCTAGTACGGCTCTGCCTTTATCAACTTTATATCTGTGGCTTGGTGCTAAAAGGACCAATGTACCTACATTTTTGTAACTTTTGGAAATTCTTGTAAAATCACTGTAAAATGATCATCTTTTTGAAAATCTCTATAACTATACAAAAGTTGATGAACAATACTAATTATAAGAACTTTCATAACGGTGTTTAGAGTTTAGAGATCGTATTGGAAACAAATTGGAGTAATGGAAAATTTTGAGAAGAAAGGTTGGCGACCTGGATATAAGGAGGACTTTCTTGAGGTGTATCGGAGGAAAGAGAGTTTTTCCAGAAAAGGGAGTGTTATATCTGGTGTTAATTATCCAGGAGTAGGTACTGAACGCAACAAGTTTTGATTATCTTATTGAAAAATGAAAAGTGCCAGCGTATTAATTTTTAAAAATCGGGTTAAATCTGCAATTTTGAAAAATTGCACAATTTATTGAAAAATGGTGCAACATATTATCATATTCATCTGTTAAACACTTAATAACAAGTAGCATTAAACAGGAAAACTTACTTTCAGGGGGGGGAGCAGCAGACTCTTTGCTCTCCCCAATGGACGCCCACAACCAAAACCGAAACTAGCAACATTAGCCACCTATTCACAAGTTTACTCCCTCAAAAATAAATAACACAGACGCCCATGGAGCCATGAAAATAAGATAATAATTAAACCATGTATAAAACTAATTCACGCCATAGAAATCAAACTATTAACGTGATCCTCAAGAGGCAGATTACAAGAGATTATATTACCGAAGAGGAATTTGCAAACGCCGAGATTTATGCTGTACGTCATCCTAACCAATCATGGAAATTTCTTTGGTTGCACAACCAATGGCAATACTTAACACTAAAGACGTAAATGTCAATTTATTTGGAGTGTAATTACTAAAGTGATCTACAATAATAGAAATCGTATATGAATTTGGTGTCAATCGTTACAACAACGTTTGAGGCTCAAACAAAGCTCTATCGATTGACATCAATTGCACATACAAATTCAAAATAAGTAGGAAAATTAAAAAACATGTCTACAGCCCCCCCCCCTACTAGTTTTTTGCAAATAATTTCGCGACCTTTAAGTCTCAAACAAAAATAATGGAAGCTCATTCAGGCTCAACCAATGCTCTAAAGCCCGTATGACACGATGCATAATTTTGCATAAATTTACATGTAAATTTTTATGTAAATTTGTTCATATTTTTACTACAATTTTATGCAGCTAAAAATAATTTTCTGTATGCAACGTGTGCAATTTTTATGACAAATTTAGCATGCGCGCTTACGTTTTAAAGTCCAAACCAGTGTTGCCAACTCTTAAGTTTACGAAGTTTTTTAGTAAGAATCGGTCCGGACTTTCGGCAATTTTTACAAATCGTCACATTTTCCGTTAGATATCTTTTAATGAAGCTAGAATTTCCATTAGTCGCTAAATGGTAGCTTTTCGCCGCTAAAGCAACTTCCAATAAGTCATATCTACCGGAAAAACCGCTAAATTGACAACACTGATCCAAACTGTACGGACTCTAGGCAGAAAAATGTCTACTGCGCACATTTACGCTTACATTTACCTCCAAATTTAAAACATGTTCTAAATATTTTACATGAAAATTTAGCAGAAGATTTGCTGGTAAATTTGCTGTATGCAACGGTGCATGATATTTTTATGAAAATTTACATGTAAATTTTATGAAAAATTATGCATCGTGTCATACGGGCTTAAAGTTTGACATTAAATTCATCCAAAAATTCGAAAGTTTGTTTTTCGCAAATAACTTCGCGACTTTTGAAGTTCAAACGAAAATAATAGAACTTCATTCAAGCTCAAACGATGCTCTAACGTTTGACACCAAATTCATACAAAAATTTGAAAGTGGGAGGTCACTGACATGCACCTATATGAAAACCGGTTTTTATTTATATAAAGACCAAATTCGATCAACACTCAGGGACGTGCCCAACCAACTTTTTTTTGGGAGGGGGGAAGAAATTTTAAATTTGCAAATTTGCCAACTGAATTAATTCAAAATTGCCAACTTTTTGTAAGTTTTGCAGGTTTTAGTAAATTTAGACATAAAATTTTTTTTTATTTATATTAGACTTATATTAGATTAGTCTATAATTAGACATTGAGAGGTGAGCTAAGTAAACGGGATAAGGACCGGACTCTAGGTTAGAAGACCCAGGTTCGATCCCCAACCCGGCTACAAAATTTATCCGACTTTATTATGAAATTATGACCCTCTCCTCTCGGAAGGCAATGGCAAACCACCGAGAGTAATCTGCCATAAAGCCATTTAATAATAACATATTAAATTGGTCACGACGCTTCTGTCAAGAAGCATACGAAGAAGATAATTAGACATAAAAAAAATTAAGAGGTGAGCTAAGTGAACGGGCTAAGGACCGGACTTTAGGCTAGAAGCCCTAGGTTCGATCCCCCACCCGGCTACAAGATTTATCCGACTTTATTATAATAAACCTCTCCTCTCGGAAGGCAATGGCAAACCACCGAGCCAAGAAAGTCATTTTTAGGATGACTTGTATAGATCTAGTTTAAAATTTTAAACTGTAGATTAACCAATCCCAATAGTCAAAATCCAAGTTTAAACCATAGTTACCGGTTAAACTTGGACTATTCAAGTCAACCTAAATTGGTCACGACGCTTCTGTCAAGAAGCATACGAAGAAGAAGACATAAAAAATGCCAAATTGACCAACTTTTGGGTGTTTTTGTCAATTTTTTGCCAACTTTCTGCAACATTGGGGGTCCAACAACATGGGCACGTCCCAAGGTATATAGATTATAAGGTATGATCTATATGTGAACCAAAACTCGTCTTGTACTGCGCATAGTCACGTAGAGTCCGCCATATTGAATTATTAAGATTTTAGATTAATAGACTAGATGGCGCATAATCATATCTTTTAATCTATATACTTTGATTGGCCCAAGTAACTTATAAACGTCAAGGTAGATGTCGATACTGTCTATTTAAGTCACGAGCAGTCCGCCATATTGAATATTTTGACGTTTAAAGATGCGCAGTATCATACCTTGTAAATCTATCTACCTTGGGCACGTCCCTGTCAACACTTACAATATGGGGCATTTCACGGAAATGTATCTAGTACTGGTAACGAGATAGTAGCAAAAAGACGATTTTCCACCTCTTCAAACTAAGATGGCCGCGCGAGAGACACCCCCTCAAGGTCGAAAACTTGAAATTTTATATTGAACTTACTTAACTGAACAATCATGCCAAATATAAACTTCCTTTTTCCTTTTCCAAGGTAAAAGTATTTAGTCCAGCCAACTTGATCAAGCGCCCAGCGTGACATGTACATACTGTAATCGATGTATCTCCCAAACTAATTTAGATCCCATTCTGAAATTTTCATAGAAGAATTTATAAATGCTAAGCTTTATTTTAAAGTAAAAAAAATTAAAATTAAAATGGTCGAAGTTAAAAAAAAAAATATTTTAAATATTTACTTCCGGTTTAACACTAAAAAAAAAATTCAAATTTGAAATCTGATTTAAAAATCAAAAAGAACAGTAAATTTTCTTTAGAAAACACTACATACATTTATTATTTTATTATAATTTACTTCAATGTGAAAATAAAATTCCAAATAAACCCTTCCGTCAATTACACGAATCTTTAAGATCTCATATCTTAACAACTAAACCTCAAATAAGAAAAATATTATGTGTACACGTTTATATCCCCTAGAAGTACAAATATGCTCAATATAAACGAAATTCACAACCTCATTTTTTTTTCATGGTCCGCTTCACGTGAAATTCCCCCATAATCTACATAATTATAAGAGCGAAATCTCATAGCGTCAGTACTATTGCACACAGTTAAAACAACAAATTAAAACAAATTTAGTTGATTCAAACAAAAAATTCGGTTACATATACGCAACTAAAATGTTTGCTAACCATAATAGACAATTTTATTAAAATCAAAACGAAATTTGTTTAGTTAAGTAAAATTATTCAAACAAAATTATTTATTAAATTCAAACAAAACGTTTTTACTGTGCATCCTTTAAGATAAAGTAAATCTGAATGTAATCATTGCATTTTAATATTTTTGTATTAAATAGGTAATAATAATATTAAGTTTAAAATTAAAGTTTTTGCCGCTCCACGTATATTCTAAGTACGCCACTGGTTGTAGTTGGTAATGTAGTGCACTCTGTAGTTGGTAATATTTTATTTTCTAGATATTTCTTTGAATTAGGGTCACAAAGCACAAACTGGTGGTAACGGTTACGTAAATGTGATAGTGAACAAATTAAAATAACGTGGTAAATGGGAAATATATCTTTGAAGAAAAAAAGGTTCCATCAAAGTGTGTGCTATGGAAGCTAAAACAAATTATGAAGTTTTAATGAAATTATGGCCAAGGACATCGTTTATGTCAGATATGGGTAAGTATTTTTAAGATTATTTATTTCATTTGATAATTACTTTTATATCTGAAACTCAGATGTCTTGCATGTTTTTGAAAAGTATTCAATTCCTTGTATGTAGGTAGTTTTTGAAGGTAGATGTTCAACGGTAGAGTAGTGGAATATTTTATTTTTCATCCTAAAATTATTTTTCATTGTTCAAACAATAGGTATGTACCTACTATATAAACATAAAATTTTGATAAAAATGTTATTGTATTTTTTGGTATAATTGGTTGGTCTCAAAATTGCCTTAGATTTCAAGTATGATTATTCAAATTAAATTTGTCAAAAACATTGTAGGTACTACCTACTTCCAAAAAGTGTAAGTCAATTTTAAAACCCGTCATTATAGAATCACAATTTATGCAACTTCAAATAATTTCGATTTTCTTAAACATTTAGACACTTAGAGGTAGGCAAAACTACATAAAATAACTCATTTTGCTTGCCTGCAAAGAGCATTTGCATTTGAAAATGGAATTTATTCTTGACTATTCCATTCTCGATGTATTAATTTTGAATTGTTTTTCTTTGCTGGACATTTAACTTCAATGAAAGTTTTTTGATTAAACCATATGGAGATGCTCCAAAAAGGAATATTGCGTATTTTTGCTACTTTTGGGACTAATGGCTCTAATCTTGACATTAGTTGACTGATAGTTGGCTCAGTCAAGTTGTACCCCGCTCTTTGGAATTTTGAAATTTTTTTATGTCATTGTGAAGGGCTTGCGAAGTGCTGGCGAGTGCTGTAAATTATTTTGAAAATGCTGGATTTGTTAATTTTTTATTGACAAATAACCATTTTTAACCGAAGGGGGGCTAACTTGACGCCTACCCCCGACTTTGGAATTTTTTATTTTTTTAAAATTTTTTTAAAAGTACTCGTAAAGTGCTGGCGAATGCTGTAAGTGTAAACTATTTAAAGATACCTACTCATTTTATTACAAAATTTAAGAGCTTCAATTTAAAAGCTCCGAGCAAGATGCATTGAAATCAAATAGAAATTCAAAGAGTAGTTTTGTACCTACTTATTTAATATAAGTTTTTATTACAAATAAAACAAAATTATATCAACAAAAAAACTGTTTTCATGTTGCCAAAAAGAATAAGAGTGTACATACAACAAATTTTTAAGGATTACCGAATTTATCAACTTTTTCTTTTAAATTGTTGTCGAGTTCCCATTTCCCATGCAATCGTTTAGCATATGCCACAAAATGACCAAATTTTGCTTTACTCGGGTTAAAATTTTCAACAACTCTTCGCAGATGATATTCTATGTTTCCCACTGACATTGTTTGGAGGTATACTTGATAATTGAGAGGTGTTATCTTCTCCACTATCAGTTAACCATTCAATGAATAAATAAGTAACTTCAGTACGTCGGGTCCTAATATCACAATAGGTGCAAAATAATAACTGATTTTCTAGTTTTTTTTGTTTGAGCCTTAACCGTCGCGAAGATAATCGCGAAAACGCGGGGGGGGGGGAATTAGACACTTAGCCCCCTCCCCCCAAGTCAAATTTTTGGATAAAATTAGTGTCAAACGTTAAAGCTTCGATAGAGCCTAAATGAGCTTTTATTTTTTTGTTTGAGCTTCGACCGTCACAGAGTTATTCGCAAAATATTTTTTTTTCTATTTTTGCTCATGTTTTAAATTTTAGGCTGAAATTGGTGTCAAACGTTAGGGCTTCGTTAGAGCCTGAATGAACTTCCATTTCCATCATATTAACCTCATTTTAATATCATGTGGAGTTCTCCACGAGGTTAACTTGGTTAACCTCCCTAAGCCCTTACGGTACTTATCTTGGTAATCTGTAACGCTACCTGATAAGGGGATCTCAACACACCTTCTCACCTGAAGATTAATTAACGGGTAAACAAACCGTTAATTAATAGTACAAAAATAATACTAATAATAATAATCAAAAAAGGATAAAATAAAAAAAAGTTTTTGTTTCTTCACTACACAATTTATTGTATTTCATCATTAAATTTCCATTCTTTTTTGGAGTAATTCAAAATTCAAATTAATAATTTGAATGAATGAATTTCATCGGGGTGATGATTGTGATCATTGCCTTGACTGGATTGGATTTCTTTGGAAATATTTGTAGCTGCCAGACCATTCAAACGTGAACATTTTCATATTTCCACGATTACTTTGGTGTAAAATTTGAATTTTGTTAATTTCACGGAGCGTTGGAAAATTGCAGTAACGAGAGTACTACCTTAATTACAAAATAAAAATTACAAGAAGTGAAAAGTTTTTTCGTTATTCCGGCCGTTAAATTAGGTGTTTACGTCCTGATTTGAGGTACGGAAAGCGTCTTTTTACGTCCTAGGACGTTAAAAAGGGGGGGTCATAATTTTTTACGTTCTAGGACGTAAAAAGGGGGGGGTTATAAAATAAAACATGATATATTTACGCAAAACGAAAACGCAATTCGAAAATTAATATTTATAACGCAATTCGAAAATAACGCACCTCTTGATTCTTCTTTGTTCTCCTCGCTGTTGTTTGAAGAATGCGCCCGAAGATTCCCGTTCTTTGATTGATTTTGACATTGTAAAACTTCACAACACACACGTCCGAAATTTTTAAATTGAGAATATGAATCCTTATCTCACCTTCACGCCATCTATCGATAGTTATCTCAGAGCTATTATATAAAATCGCGAATTTTGTAGGATATTTTCCCCAAAATAACGAAAAGTTGTTTATATGACTCTGACGTCAGAGTCGCGAATAAAATGAATGATTACCAAACCAATCAGAAGAGCCAGATTTCCATTTTCAATACATAGCCTCTCACCACGTTGTTGCGAATAAAAATGAGGTAGTCCCGTTATAACGAAAAGCAGTTTATGCCACTCGGACGTAAACTGATTTTACGTCCTTGTGACGAAAACTACTATTATTGAATCATTACAATTAATTACAAAAGCGAACATTTTTGTCATTTTTAGACGACACTTTCTATAAAGTTAAGTATAACATTTTGTTATAACAAAATCGAGAGATATCAGGGTGGCAATGGTGAATAAATAAAATGTGTTGCCGAGTATTTGATTCTCTGACAACCGTTCTAATCCGTTTGTAGTGTGGGTTTTTGTTGGGTCTTTAATAATAATTAAATTATTATTGGTATTATTAATTTACCTTAAAGGTATTAACCTTCTGGTCCAACGACTAACTCCGGCTCCTTCCCATCTGCTCTGCCAATCGTCGATTGTCTTTTCGGATGCCTGCATTTTCTCTTGTCCGGAGTAGACACTAGGGTTGCCAACTATTTTTGAGGAAAATAAAGTAACTTGTCTTTGAAAGACGAAAAAAAAAGTATTTGTAAGAAAAATAAAGTATTTTTTAAACAGGGACGTGCTCAAGGGGGGGAACTTCCCCCCCCTAATATTTTAGAAATTTGGCAAACAGTTGACAAAAACACTCAAAAGTTGGTCAAGTTGGCTTTTTTTATGTCTAAATTTACAAAAAGTATCAATTTTTAATTAAGAGGGGCATTTTTTTCAGGGCCCTTTTAATTTAATCAACAGATGGCGCTTACTTAAATATTTTTATAAAATAAAAGGAATTTGCTATATTTAAAATATAGCAAATTCGTTGAGATAATACTATTCTATAAACAATATTCTTGATCTTAAGCTATTTTGAGTTCGTAATATTTATTTATAAAAACACAATTCATAATTAAAGTTTAATTATCTTTTTTTGTTAGTGAGTGTGTTTTGACATACTCAATACGAACTCAAAATAGCTTAAGGTCAAGAATATTGTTTATAGAATAGTATTATCTCAACGAATTTGCTATATTTTAAATATAGCAAATTCCTCTTATTTTATAAAAATATTTAAGTAGGCGCCATCTGTTGATTAAATTAAAAGAGCCCTGAAAAAAATGCCCTTCTTAATTCAGTTGACAAATTTGGGATTACTCCCCACTAAAAAAAAGTTGGTAGGGCACGTCCCTGTTATTAAATTTAAGTTTTTATTGCCTTAAATACCTTTTTTTTGTAGTTTTAGCACAAGCTAACAATTTTTTGTTTCCTTTGAAAGTTTGATAACTTGTATTACAGTCAAAATCTAAATTAAAATTAAAATGATTAAGTTCCTTTTCATTTCCTCCCAATTACTATAATTATTATTATTGATTATCTCACGTGCGCGACCCGTAATTTGCGATAAAATATAAAATAAAAGTGGACGCTTTTGTGATTTATTACTTAACGAAACTGCGCTGTCACAATTCGTTACAAACTGTTCTAATTTGCCCTATTACCGTGGAAAGGTTGTGGAATCAAAAATATTAAAAAATTTAAATTTGTAATTTTGGTTGTAGTAGGTGCGGTTGGAGTGAGGAGAGTGATTAATTGAAGATTCGTCAGGAGTATTTCTTGTATTAACCATGTTGAACAGCACTAACAAAACTACTAATAATAAACAGAAGAATCAAATCTACCTACATTTTTTATTTGTTCGGAATTTCACTAAGTTAGTGAAATATACTATTAATCGCAGGGTATAGTCACGCTGTCTCATTTAAAATGAGTTTTCTACCTCTTTTCGGTTACTAATTCTTTGATTATATTAGTCCGATAGATGTTAGCTAGCATGGATATGGTAGCAAATTTATTCATTAGGTACTCAGGGGGGATGTTCCTTCGAATATTCCGGTTAGCAATCCAGATGGGTGTTACCGCTGGAAATAAACTCCACGGGTTGTTAGCATCGGCTAGTAATCCAAATGGCTCTTTCATAAGTTGTGAGCAAAAGAAGATTCCTGCACCGTATGTTGCGGGTGTCATTTATTAAGCTGGATGGTGTGATCTCGCTGATTAAGCATCTTTGGTTTGGACCTGTTAGTTGTGGCCGCTCGATGATAATTTGAGATTGTGAACCGACTTCTGACATTGTCGAAAATACCAAATGTGTTATTTTAAAGGTTTTCGAATTGGCGTTTTACATTAGTGAAACGCCACGTAGTGTCCTTAATGGTAACTAACTTAAGTAATATTTAGCGTGTACTTATCGTTAAATATGAACAAATCGGAGGTTATATAATTAACTAATACGAACTAAATTGATTTAAAAACACGATTTCCAATGTAAACAACGTAAAATGCAATGTTTATCATAGGTTTAATTTAGCAGATGTACTACTTATGTCGTCCATGTTGTTGAATTACAACGCCATCTATACGTAATGTAAAACGCCAATTAGCCGAATAGTTATGAATTTCTCTTCTTGCAATATGCCCATTGTATAATCTGTTAACACGGTCTTTGATTAATTTAACTACAAGTGGATAGGGATAGTTATTGAAAGCTCAATATTTAGTTATTAGTTAGTTATTTAGTTAGTTATTTATTAATAACTCGATATTTTGAAGTTTCAATATAATTTAGAAATGTAAGTTTATTTCTACACTTATCAATTAATTTGTCTTTAGATATTCCATACTTATTATCTCTACACTCATAGAAATATTTTCTCAAAACAAACAAATAACGTTTAATTCAAACAAATCGCTTGTTCTAAAATAATGTGATAAATAAGAAAATTTTTTAAAAGCAAAGGAAAATAAAAAAATACCGTCATCCGAGATTATTTCTGCGACATCAGCCTTTCTCTTCCTCGACGAATGAATGACGTCGGAACATTTGTGGAGTAAATTTCGACATTTATCCACCAACTTGCCTTTTGCAAGTACCGACCGTCCTGACGGGGACATTGCTTTTCTTATTGCTGGAATGTAATAAGTTCCAGCAATTTCGTTTGGAAATAAATCAATTATTTTATGTGTAATTACGTTGTAGTCTTCATGCTTTAAACGGCTGCAATTGGTATAAATTAATTATATCAATATCATGTAGATGATAACATTTGGTAATTTTACTTACATGCGAGAAAAGTAATTAAACAAATGTCTCATTATTAAGTCAGTTAACTGAGACCTCATCCTGTTGTTTAATATTGAATCGATTTTATAGTATTGTAAAACATTCAATTCTATGGGTGTTGAGCTTAAAATGGTTTTCAAATTAAAAGTGGGAAATGTGGAAACCACCATGAATGAAATTTGATTCATTTGCAAAATCAATTGGTATATCGAGCGACTACGAAAAAATAAATTTCAAATTTTCTTTATTATTATAGTGGTCGATTTATACTTAACATTTTAACATGTGGCTCAGGGCCACCTCTCACCAAATCGTGAATTCAACTAATTCTTTAAATATTTTCTCTTTTGGTTTAATTGAATTACAGAGATTTAGAATTATTTTATATACTTCTTTATCGATACATGTTAGCAAAATTGGTACTTTCTTTCTTTTTGCAACTTCTTGTGCTTTAAATTGCTGTTCCAATCTTTCATAAAATATTTCCCAATTGTCCTCTATCCTCCACAGGATTAAACTTTTTGTTCCTTATCGTTACTACTGCTTGCTCCCCCCATTTTAAAATTTTCCAATAACCGGTAGATACTACCACACAACTTAACCAAAATAACTTGATTCTTCTACGTGTATTTAAATAATACAGGTGATTGAAGTTTGAACTAACCAAGTTAATTTCTTGCACACAAAAACCCAACCCAACAATCAGAACTTCTTCCGAAAAAAAATGTATTCTCGATAATAATCGCCCTGGTCGAGAATAGATAAACCAAACTCTACCAACAAGAAAAAACAAATCAATCCACAAACGATTATTTAATACTTGCTTGATTGCGAACACGTGCGGCCACTACTTTTTTCTATTTAATTCATCCTTGTCAGATGACAGTCGGTTAAAATAACGGTAAATAACGGAATTAAACATATCGTAAAAGTTTAACCATTTGTCCGCCGGAGGTTGGGATTGACAATTCAGGTAGTTTTATGTGTTAGAATTTACGCTACCTGACGAAATAAGATCGGCGCCAGCTGTTGCTTTTACCACAGATTACTACTACAGATAGCTAAGCATCTTCTTCTGTTTTCCCATTTCCTCTTTCCAAGTGTTCTTCTTCATCTTCCTCATTAATCTCTTCAATATCTAAAATTTATTGATTTATTTATTGCAGATGCCACTAGACCGACAGAAAATCAGTAGTGTAAAATTTTATTTTATTTACTTTAATAAAAGATAAACCATTTAATGAAATGGTAATAAATTAAATAATGATTTAATGTAATTGTTTTAAGTGTAATTACCTGGAAGTGCATCGTTTGTTTCTAAACTTATTTTGTGAAGAACTGCTAACGCCACAATAACTGTTGCAAAAATACAGGAAGACCATGAAGAAAACATCTAAATCTTGGCTTCCAAACACCAAAACATCTTTTTATGGAATTTTTAGTAGCGATCTGAGCCTCATTGTATTTTTCTCATTTGCAGTTTGTACTATCGGAGTAAATAAAGTTCATATCCAGAGTCGCCAAGCAAACGACTTCTGAATTCCCCCAAATCCAAGCGTTGCTTTAAAACTGATTTGTTAAATATCCTGGGATAGTGAGTGCCACCTCTTCATCTTGCTACCAAATCTCTAATTCGGAGGTTATGATCACAAACAGCCTAAAAGGTTTTAAATTATAAATGCAAATAACATTTTGTGAAAAAGAATTACTTGGACATTTAACAAATAAAGTCCTTTTTTGTTGATATAATATTGTGCGAGTTCACCTCACATTTCTTTATTTTTGTATGGGTGCCATCTATTGCACCAATGACCCCAGTGAAATTACGAATGACTTGAAAGCCAAGCATGACTCTTTCTTCCTCTGCTATTAATTCTTCTAGGGACACCACCAAATGAGCCACTTTATACAGACGCTTTACCTCTATTATTTTGTTTTCACTTATAATTCCGTCTGGTGATGCGCTCAAAAAACTATGCTGAATGTCAACAAATCAACCTACCTCTAATACGTTCTTCTCACGCTTACTCGAAAATTTGCTTATAGCTACCATCTCATTTTTCTTGCCATAAGCTATTGCTGCCGTACAAATGGAAGATTTTGATTTTAATATGGTAATTACCAAGAATCAAGAAATTACAAGATGTCGTTGGCCTTCTTTCGATTACGACACTAAAATGAGACGCAGTTAGACGAAATTTTCGTTCTGAAATAAACCTACTATATTTTCAAATTGTCCGATTGTTGCGTTGGTAATCTCGTTTTGTTGATCGGCAGTAACTGTAAGACGTTTCAATAGTTTTATTAGTTTCTTCGTTTATTTCCTCTGGCGATAGATTTGTTTCTGAAATATTTGGAGCGTAATTTTTTTCAATAATACTATTTCTTATTTGATATTGTTTTTTGGCGGGAGTCGTAGGGTTTAATTGTTTTAAAACCTTTCTCTGCTCGTGGTATTGAACTTGTTGTGCTACGTATTTTTGCAATACCTTTCCTGGACTTATTGAAGTATTTTTTCCAGGGTTCAAGAAGCTAAGAATGTCTGATTATACCGCATACCCGATAAGAATGCTCTAGTTTGCCGTGGTAAGCCCTTCTCCTGATGCACTTTGCACTGGCTCCTTCCACTGGCGTTCCTCATTTCCGGTGATTGCCAACCACCCTATCGCTCTCATCAACCTATTTTCTAATTCTAATAACTCTGTATTAAAATAGCTACCTCCGCCTGTTCGAGTTAAATTTGCTCGACTAGTTCGTGCCTTTTTACAAACCTTTGATTTCGATTCGGAAACAAACTGAAAATCAAAATTTTAATAACCAAAATACAGAGTCTACTTAGTACTAGCACAAATAATTTGTGCTTTTCTCTAGTTAAATTGTTGTTTTGAAATAACAACATTTGTTTAAAATTTAAAAATTCTTCGAAACTTGCTAATACGGAAAAATATGAATTTTCAAATAAAATTCGTTCGTGTTCTTGCAAAGCCGTATTTTCAGATTCATCAAGCTTTATTTGATTTTGTATAAACTCGAATTTGTTTCATAATGGTTCTACTTCTGATTCTTCTGAATTGAAGTTTTTTGATTAATGTGTGATTTTTTGATTCTAAATTTATATTTGCAATGAATTACGTACTTCTTGCTCTTTCTCTGTTTTTTACCCTAATGAGGGTTTGGTGACGTATTACGTTCTCTTGGCAGATTACCAATTTAATTCGTTTTAGAATTAGATCTATCAAAGGTTTGTTTTATGTCTAGAAAGACTGCCGAGCAAAATTCCTTTCTTTCTACTGCTCTATAAGTGGTGTCTACTATACGATGGCATAGTTGAATGTTACTGTCTAAATCCAAACTGATGAGTTGGTATCATATTATCTCATAAATAGCTATTGACTAAACGTTTTAAAAAGTTTTTCTATCAACTTATATATTATTTGTCGATAAGATGAAGCATCCATGGGGGGCTTGCCTGGTTTCAAAATTAGTAAAATTTTGGCAAATTTAAACTCCAATGGCCAGTATGATAATCTTAGGATAGAGTTAAATAGGATTGTTAAAAATTTTGTTCCCGCCTTGGGTAGTTCGTGGAGTATTTTACCCGTTATTAAATCATAACCAGGAGCTTTTGGTCTTATTTAATCATCTTATCTCTTGCTCGACTTTGATTTTCTTAATTTTTCGTATTGGTAGCAATATTTGTAGAGGGGCGTCTAAATATTGTTTGATTACCCCCCCATTAGATGTAATAACCAAATTACTCATCGTTAATAGAAGTGGAGTATGGTCAGAAGTGAGTTCTACGCTAATCAGGGCGATTGCAATAAGCTTAAGTGTGGTTAAACATCTGGAATCTTGTACATTGGGCTATGTCAGTATTTCTGCCATTCGTAGCGCCCAAATTAATAAGAATTTCTCAATCAAATTTCATATTTAATACTTTTATGTATGGTAAAGTCATGTGATGGCCACATTTCTCATCCAATGAGGCCGAACAACCACATCCGACTCACATCCACTCGTTTAAATTAAAAAAATAAATAATTTATTTAAAATTTACAAATTCATTGGAAGGCATTTTCAATTTAATTGAATTTTTAATTTTAGTAGGAACCTCTAACTTATCGATATTTTCAAAAAATTCTCGTGGTGAATACCTATCACACTCTGCTTGGATAACTCTTCTGATTTTATTTCTAGCCAATTCCGCTAATGAAGCCACGTTTGGATTGCTATTTACCTGTTGTACTAGTTCTTCATTTTTTGTTAGTATTTTTGTTATGATTTGCTCTTCTACTAAGGTAGTAAAATTTTTAACCATTTCTTGATAGTTGATTACTCCGTGCACAAGTATGGGACTTGGCTTATTAATTTTTGGTTGTTGTGTTTGTTCTTTGTTAATTTTGTGTTGATGAGTCAATATTTGTCAAACTGAGATGATGGCGAAAACAAAATTAGCATATAATTCTCATACACTCTGAACTCAGCAATGGCCAAAGTTTCGGTAGCTAGTAAAATCATCATCTGGGATGAATGCACAATGGCGCACAAACGCCCATTGGAATTACTTAGGTGAAGTATTCCATGAAATATCTCGCTTAATATGTACGCTATTACTTCGGCAGTTATACCAAAAGAAAAAGCAAGTTGTTTTCTATGGGAATATGTCAAAACCTCCATTTCGCAAAAACATGACACAGAATTATTTCTAAATTATTTAAATTATTATTATCACTTAAGGCCAATTTCATAATAAAAGTTACCATGGCATTAAAATTAAAAAGGAGACTTAAGATAAAAATCAATTTCATAAACAGTTTGAACTACCTGTTAATCGACTAATAGTCGACTTCGTTTGGTTTCTTCTTCCATATAGAGCATTTTCTTTTTATAATAATAATAATAATCTTTATTTAAAGTCACAAAAAACACAAACTTTAAAAGGGTGGAGATCAGCAGCTGCTAGTTTTCATCTCGTAATAGTGTCCGGCAGTTACGTGAGCTTCGGTATTTGATTTTATATACACTACGGCGGTGTATACGTATGCCGAGGGTAGTGTCATTATTTTGTGTGCTTTATATAATGGCTTACAGTGTGCTCTGCTTGGTAGTCCTTCTAGTGCGTGTATCGCTCTTTTCTGCATTACGAAAATGCGATTTATGTGTGTCGAATGACCCCAGATTCGAAGACCATATACCATTTTTGAGTGAAACATGGAAAAATAGACGAGCCTTGCAATGTCCTTTCCGACAGTTTCTTTTTTCGAGAACCCCTTTGAAATTTACTCGACGATGCGAAGGATTTGATGAGTCGTGAAAACCAAATTGTTCATCGGGGACGACCTTGTGTGATTCCATTTCTTTCTTCAGTCGATTTAGGATGATTTATGCCGCGATTTTGCCGATGGTGGAGAGAAGACTGATTGGACGATAGCTTTTTGGTTGGTTTTTCGGCTGTCCGTGCTTGTGGATGACGATGACGTTTGCGTGCTTCCATAATTTCGGGAAGTGACTCAGTCGAAGCGCTGCGTTCACGATGGTTGTAATCGCAGTGATCGCTTTACGTGGTAACTCCTTCAGTGCCCCGTGTGTGATGCCGTCCGGACCGGGAGCGCTTTTAATTTTCGCCTGCCTGATAAGACTTCTGACTTCCTTGAACGATGCGGGTTCGATTGCGGAATCGTCCGGGGCGTTCAGGGCATCCTTCACGAAGTCTTCTACCATCTGGATGTGATCGGGGTCGTCGTAGGTGGAGTTAGGCGCGCATTGTAGTTGGAGACTGGCAGCTAGAGCGTCGGCTTTGTCCTTGTCCGTTTTGGCTTGCGATCCGTCCGGTCTTAGGAGAGCTGGCATCGGAGTCCTTTTATTGCGGAAATGTTTGACGAATTTCCACGAGCTTGAATCCTCGAACGAAAGGGCTTCAAGCTTCAAGGATTTGAGGCGTTGATACGCAGATTTGTCGTCGGGGTGATGGGTCTTTTGTGCCAGTTTTCGCGCTCGATTCTTGTCCTTAATTAGCTGCTTGAGATGCGGGGGAAGTTGGTCTTCCACGTAGTCGTTCAGTTGTCTTGTGGTATCGATGATTGGAATGTATTTGGACGGTCGTGGGGGATGTTTCCGATGTACATCAGGACTGGAAGGTGGTCAGAAGAGCCGGCATGCTCACAACGGCATGGCCACAATTTCGTGGGCGAAATCGAAAAGAGTGCGACCTTGAGCGTTGTTTTTTTGGCAGTTCCATGTGGTGTGCTTCGCGTTGAAATCTCCAGCAACGATTAAACCATTTGGGCCTGAAAGTAGAGAGGTTAGGTCGTCTTGAATTATGTGTTTACTGCGCAAAGTCCAGCAGGAGATGTTTCTTCCTCTTCAGTCCATTCGCGTTCCAATAGGCCGTGGCGAGAGAAGCGAGCTGTGTTCGGGAACTAATGGTCGCGGCCGCCGATTAAGGCGTTGGCGAACTGGACTCCACGTACGTGGCAGATCATCTTTGTGGTTTCTTCGGAGTTTCTTAGGGAATGAATTTTATTAGACAATGCAGATAAGAGTTTGTTTAAATCGGGGTCGTTCTTTCCTTCTTTGGCGATCGCGTTCATATCTGTAGTCGTCCGAGTTCCGATTTTGGGTTAGTCGGTATTGCTGGGACGAGGTGTGATGTCCTCGATGTCCTTGGAAGGTTTCTCGCCTAGGTGAACTTCTTTGTGGTGGACAGGAGAAGGCATTGTACCTCGGTTGAGGGTATTCACTGCACCTCTTGTAGTTAGCCGTGTGCGGGCCTTTGCAGTTGGCGCAGGTAGCTGGTGTGTCGGGCTTCTTTTCACACGTTGAGGTGTGATAGTCTTTTCCGAATTTCACACAACGGGGCTGGAGCCTGCAGCAACGTCTCCAGCTCTGGTGGTTGTTATCTGCTGGTGCGCCAAAAGGTTCTTTAACCAATTGTGGGCAGAAGAAAATTCCTGCGCCATAAGCGCTAGGTGTGTCATTGATCAAGCTTGTCGGCATTATCTCACTGACTAAAGCACGTTGATTTGCGTTAGCAAGCTGAGGTACCTCAAAGATGATTTGAGACTGTGATCCAATCTCAGACATTGTTGAGAATACTAAGTGTGTGACTTTGAAAGTCTTAGTATTAGCAATAACGTTGGATATTGCTTGCAGGAATTCTAGGTTGAATCCTGTGTTGTCTGGATAGGCGGGGAAGTCCTGATCTGTGATGCCAAGCTCTAATGCTAAGTTTTTAGCTTCATTTCTTCGTGAAATTAAAGGTCTAAAACCAAGCAAATTCTGCGTTGGCTGCTGATCGTCTAGTGTGACTTGTGATTGGTATACTCCTGGTGGAGCCTGTCCAATCGTGTTTCGCACTGCCTCTGATAAGACGCCGAGACATGGTAACTCTTCATAAAGGTTATGTATCGTATCGTCAACATCTGGGCCTGGTTGTGCGAGATTACCGAAGTAACCTCCTTGTCCTCCGATTACCTCTACTGGTAATGCGGGAAAGGTTGGGTAAAGATGCGCACCCGTCTTAGTAACTATATTGCCTAAGTGGCTTAGTTGTAGTCTAATGGGTTCGGGCACAGCATATGTCATTGGCTGAATCGCTGTGAGCAGGTCTTGTTCTGCGATTGTCAATGGTTGGGAGTTCTTTTGTTTAAGAGATACAATCCGACACCACAACATTGCTGTTGCATAGTAGTCGATGTATTCTGGTAGTAGGACCTTTGTTAATGCACTGTTATCAGTGATCAACTCAAAGGTTTGGACCTTTGGCACCTATGGCACTGCGGAGGGGTGGATCTAGGCCAAAGGGTTTCAACAGTGATGTTGATGTGGTTGATCTTCTCTAGGTTGAAGATCGTTTTGGCGTGGTCCGTCTTGTTGAAATGAACGAGAAAGAGTGGCATGGGACGTCTAGCGGGTCCTCTTCTCATTTGGTTCACCGAGATGACATCGAAACCTTGGCCATTCAGGTCTTCTATTATTGTGTCCACTTCGGTGCTTCGGTGCTATTATTGTGTCCACTTCGGTGCTTCCGGCGAGTCCTCTAAAGACTACCTTGAGAGGGTTTTCCCTTGGCAGCAGGTACGAGTGGGTTGGCAGGTTTTTCGCCAGGAAGAATTTGTCCAGCCTGGAGAAATCGTCTTCGGTTTTCGCCTTGATCGAGATTGATTCCCGATTTCTTAATTTCCTCTGCTATATTGCCACCAGTTCCACATATTTGTGACATATATTCCACAAATAATGTGGAAAAAGCGGCGTCCTTAAGCTTCTCTTCCAATGCATCGAGAGCTTCCTTGCTCTCGACTTTTAAAATGTCCTTAATAATTTCAAAATTTTTCGATTCTTCCATCAGATCCTCAACACCAAACGCAACACCAACACCAGCCGTAGATAATAATGTCTCATTAAACATTTGAAAATTGGAAACTATTGAATCCTTTATTTCAACTAAAACGTCGGTTAGTTGATTGAAATGATTTTCAAATAAATTAAGTACAGCTTGAACGGAATCTTCGACAGACGGCTCTGTATACAAAACTTGAAAAGTTTGACTACGAGGTGTCTAAATATTCATTAAATCATTTTTTTTGCCTAAAAAAGTAAAATATCGCTAAGTTACCTCAAAATTATTATTATCATCCGTGGAAGTGCCGATTCCAAATTTTGTGGGGGTTCCATCACCTATCTAAAAGATTGAATTCATTATTAATCATTTTGTTTGGGTAAAAAAGTATATCACTAATTTACCTCAAAATTATTATCGTTCGTGCTACTTCCAGCTTTAGTTGATTTTCCATGAGCTATCTAAAAGATTAAATTCATTATTAATCATTTTGTTTCTTTAAATATAATATCACAAATTTACCTCAAGCTCATCAAACAAGTTATCATAAGATGGATTATTATTGGCCATCGGTTTGGACATCTTCCTCTTTTTACTTGGAGGTAACATAGTTTTCTAAAAGATTTAATATATTAAAAAATATTTTGATTGCTTACTTATTTTATTAATTTACCTCGATTGATGGGTTGCTGCGTTTTCCTTTTTCGTATTGAAAATCGTCTTCAGTATCTGAAACACCAGACATTTCCTTTTCCAGATCTAATGCTTCTTTTAACGACGCAATGCCCTGACGTTTTACAACACAGGGCATCTGTGGCCAAGTAGCCTTGTCAGGCACAGACATGGGGTCCTGCTGTAACCTCAGTGAAGAAGTCTTCGGCCAATATAAAGTACCATCGACTTCCCATTGAAATGGTACAGTAGATAGCACCCTACTTCCTCTTTCAAATGTTTCTATAACCTTGAAAGACATTTTCTAAAAACTGTTAGGTTAGAAAAGCAAATTCGAAAAGTGCAAACAACAAATATTATAAAACTCCGTTACAATTGATACGGTGTTTTGTGTTATTTTTACTTACCTTTTATTTAGAATAAATTATGAAATCAATAAGAACAAATAAAATAATCAATAAAGAAACGATCTGCACTGCAAACTTACGTATATACTATATTAGTATTTAGTAGTACTACACATGGTAGTGGGTATGGGTGGTTTTCTCTGGTATCATGTTGGTATCGCCATACATAACGGAAACATTTAAATAATTTAAATTAATATTAATTCACTTTAAATATTATAATAATAAATTAATAGATTTACTAAGGTAAAAGGTCTCACCGGGGATACGAGCAACCCGCGGCCTGTCACACTTTCTCGTGCGGCTCTTCATAACCATAAACTATTTTATATTTATAACTCAAGTGTATTTTATGAAAACTAACAGAAATTTTTTTCTATATTAATTTTTATTAAATTAAAAAACATTGCTTATGTTAAGTCCCAGTTTAACAAACTATATACACAAATCAAATAAATTTATCTGACAAAAGCAAGTATGAATTTCAACGCATGTATACTAACACAGTGACGTGGCCAAGAGTTTAGGAGGATGGGGGGTGGGAGCTTCAACTCCTAATATTTCAAAAATTTGGTAAAAACACTCAAAAGTTGGTCAAGTTAGCACTTTTTTATCTCTAAATTTACAAAAAGTTGCAAAACTTACAAAAACTTGGTAATTTTGAATTAAGTCACAAGTTATTTAAGACTTACAGAATAGGGGGGTTAAGATTACTTCACCCTGAAAAAAATTGGTTGGGCACGTCCCTGACTAAACACACGTGGTAATTAATATTTGTGTTCGTGCTTTTATGTCCCGCCCGAACATATAGTATCGGCTTAAATTTTTTTTTAAATTTAATTCCAAATTATTGAATTCAAAATTTAAAAAAACTGTAAATTTTCATTAAAACTGTTCAATATTTTTTTAATATTTTTAACAAAACATTTCGCTTTTTATAAAATTAAATTACTTTTGTTTATATAAAATTAAATATTCGCTAAAATAAGAACAATAATCTTTTTGTAAATATTATTTTAGTGCGCAACTTAACAAATTTAACTATACTTTGTCACATGTTTTTGCAATTTTTTTTGGCCCGTGCCGGTGGAAATCAAAATCGTTGCAGGATTTTTTCAGGTTTGCGGCGGGACTGTCACAGGATTGTCTACGGTAAATTCATGAGCCATTTTACCCAGACAGGACCTGTAGCAGAACTGCTAAGTACCCGACACAGGTGCAGGTCTTGGGTGAATTTTCCGAGACAGGAAATTCCCAGGAATTTCTTAGGTTAAGCGCAGGTCAGACACAGGAGAAGAACAGCAAATTCTCAGGTATAGGTAAATAACCTAAAAATAAAAAAGTTGGGTAGCGGGCGATTTCCTAGTTGGTGCGGTTTGGGTGGCGGGCTGGACCTGCGGAACGTTTGTGTCCATCTTGTCTTGTTCATCTGGGTCGGTGACGGTCGTGGCCTTCTTCTTGAATAGGTAAAACCTATTCTTGGAGGCGGAGGAGTCTTCACCGTCCATGGATCCGCTGGACCTGCTCCTCTTCTGTTTGAAAGTCCGCTTGGGCTTCTGAAATGGTGCTTCTTCCTTCTTCTTGATGCTGGCTTCCGAATGGGAGGGTGGGTCCACCAGGGTCTTCAGGATTTCAGCCCTCTTCTGCTGTCCTGCTGCCAATTCCATCCGTAATGCCTCTATTTGATCAGCCATCTTGATCAAGTAGGCGTCGAGTTCCTGGAGTGCGGCGGTTTGGTTTTGGCTGGCCATTTTGCTGATTTATTTTAGCTTTGATTAGTAGAATTACTGAAAAGGAAGAGATTTTGTTTTGTAATTGGTTATTAGAGCGGTAAGAACCGGAAGAAGCCGGTAAAACTGGAAGGCACGAAAGGCACGTCTGATCGCTTTAATTGTTCGGATAGAACTGTCGAATGATCAATCAGCCTTAGCGTACAAGTTACTGTGTTGTATGAGTAATCACTTTCTGGTCTGGTGCAAAGCACCAGGGCTGTTGCCCCATATCTTCGCAGACTTGAAGGCTTGTTGTATGAGTCTGAGAGTAACATGTTTAAAAATGCCTGAAGGGCGTATCTTATTGGTGTTCCATTCCGATTTGATTCGTACCAGCCAATCGAGCTTCTTCCCTCAAGAAATGTAGGCGCATTAATTGTAGAAAAAAAAGTCTGTAATAAAAAAATATTAGTAATTATCGTACAGTGAAACTTTACCTGATGTTTTCCCGGTCATCTTCATAGAAGTGTTAGAATCTTATTTGGCGTTCGCGACCTTCAAGATGTTGATTCCTTGGTCGATCAGCTAATTGAACACGTTATGTATTATTATTTCTTATTGCACTTTCTTGCCAATGAACCGAGCCAAGTTGCAAATTAAAGAACGATTGGAATTCGTCCCTTACTGCTCGTGCAGAATCAGTCAAACGGTTACCCCCTTGTTGACCAATTCTATCTTGTTGTAGTACTTCATAATTACTGATGTCTTTGTGCTTAATTGGATTTTCACTACACAAATAATTATGTAATATTACACAAGCCAAAGTAATAGTTTGTACTGTGTCAGGGGAAAGATTTATTGGACTAAGTAGCACCCGAAAACGATTAGCCAAAATTCCTAAAGCGTTTTCAACTATCCTTCTTGCTCTACTTAAACGATAATTGAAAATTCTCATATGGTGGGTTAACCCACGCTGAGGATACGGCTTCATTAAATTATCCAAAAGCGGAAAGGCATCATCGGCTACGATTACAAATGGTACTTTATTTTGCATACCTAAAATATATGAATTATTCATTTTAAATAAAAATCTGTATTGATTGCAAAGCATTGTAGAAAAGTTATGAATAATTTTAATTTATCATTGTACATACCTAGTAAATATTCCGGAGGTGGAAAATTCAAGCTGTTGTTAATTAAAGCTTTGGACAACATAGAGCCACGAAATACTCCACCATCGCTAATTCGTCCGTTAACACCAATGTTTACATACGTAAATTTGTACCGTGCATCGACCATAGCAAGCAAAACAATACTGTTGCAACCCTTGTAATTGTAGTAATAAGAGCCATCCGATATAGGAGCTCTAAAATTTATGTGGCGTATATCCAAAGCTCCTAAACAATGAGAGAAATTCCACAGCAAATTAAATTCTTCGGAAATCTTTTCCCACTCTTCCATTTAATTATTTTATATTTCAATTCGAACTATGATTTAAATTAGCCTTTACCTTTAAATACATTGGTTTAAGATGCTTAATGATTGCATCGCAAACTATTGGAACAAACTTAGAAATAGTGCTTTCGCGAATCCTACTAGGGTACATTAACGATCGATAGCTTTCTCCAGTAGCCAAGAATCGCAATGTAATTTGTAACCTGTAATTATAAAAAAATTTATATTAACTTATAATAATTTGAAATAATGTTAATTTAACTGTACTAATTACAAAACTTTTACTTACTTATGTCTTGCAGAAATTGCTTCTCTCATAAAAGTGTCCTCTTTTTTATGTCATTCTCAATTAGAGATAAAACATAATTAAATTGTGCACTGGTAAGTCGAAGAAAATTAGTGTAAGCACTTTCGTCTTCATTTTCTAACTCTGAGTTTAACATATTATTTAGAATGCCTCTCCCTTCGCATCTTCGCTTTAGCCACGGTCGACACCACGTTTTTTTTCTTTTAGACGTTTTACGCTGAATTTACTACAGCAACTGAAGCCGTAAATGCAGCAGCAGCAAGCAATAATAATTTTCGATCCATATTTATTTTAAATTAAAATCAGCAAACACTGATGGCACTGATGAACAAAGATATAAGCAAAAATCACAGTCTTCACACTATATAACTGATGAATCCTGACTAAATTACAATTTACAATAACACTTTGCAGACTGGTGGCCATTTTGCTATTGACAATCGACATCATGCGCTTGTTCCAAATTTTACAAAGAAATATTGCGCTCGAGGGTCATACAGAAAAATTTCACAGCAAAGTTGTCAACAAATTTCTCATGAAATTTCAATAGCATTTTACCGACAAAATAGTAAGAGTGTCACACGGCCTTAACACTATTATACTTTTGTGTAATTGGATTATTTTCATTTGAGGTTGGTATGAGAAGATCTAACCTTGAACGAATTTCACGACCAAACATCAAAAAAGATGGACTCTCTCCCGTAATCGAATGTTTACATTTCCTGTAGTGTAGTAAAAATTTTTGTAAATTTTTTTCAGCATCTTTTTCATTTGCAGACATTGCCCGTAAGGCATTTTTAAATGTTTGCACGCAACGTTCGGCTAAACCGTTAGTTGCAGGGTGATACGGCGGTGACAATTTATGTGTAATTCCATTTTCTCACAGAAAAGTTTTGAATTCGTATGATACAAATGTAGGACCGTTATCACTAACTAATACTGAAGGTATCTATTCCAAATGTACAAAATATTTTTTGTAATAAAAGTATTGTATTTCTCGGTACACGTCGTTTCGGCGACCGCAGTTCGGCGAAAGCGATTCGGCACCGTATATTCGGCGACGGTCAATTCGGTGACCTTATGTTCGGCTATGTTAGTTACTGTGATTCCAATTCGGCACCGGCATTTTGGCGATTTCCATTCGGCGACAGAAAATTCGACTACGCCGATTCGGCGACGGAAAATTTATTTAAGTGTTAAAATTTATTAAAAATTTTTAAATTAAAAATATTAAAAAAAATTATTTTTTATTTTTAAATTAAATATTTATTTGCATACATATACTTTTTAGCAATTAAACAAATTTTAATTCATGTTATAATTATATAAGCTATACCGCGAAGATATTCTATAATATATTGTCGTGTTCTGACGAACAACTCTTTAAAAGCCGTAGCCGTTATAGTCGGTAGTTTGCATTAATGAGCTCTCTCAGGTAGTGAATTCCAGGGTATGCTTAAATTATCCACAACAAATGAAACAAAAAACTCAGGGATGAAATTATAATTTAATTCGATGAAAGTAGTAGTCATAATCAAATTAATAAACAAATTGAGACGAAATTTTCGTAATTAAACTTATCGTCGCAATAGATAATTCCAAAATCATGAAGAATTATCCTACAAATTTACACATTTAAACTTCAATAACAGTATCTCCAATTTGTAAGATAATCAACGTCATATTATAATTTAAATAAAACATCTGTAATAAAAATTATACAAAAATTGAAAACTTGTTTTAATTTTAAATATTGGCGCCTTTTAATTGTTAAAAAGAGTTGGTAGACGTGTTATACTCGTCGACGACATAATAGTCACTACCGAATACGCAAAAACTCGTGCAAAAAAAAGGTTTGTCACATAAATTTAAATTTCGCAGTTAAATAACGCGACTTAATTATTAAAATTGTTCCACTGTTGTGCTTAATTAATTAAACGTGAAATCCGATGATAAATGCGACTTGAAGTACGAATTTAATGTCAAACGTGATTAACCTCAAATAATTCCGTTGCATAGTGACAATTTCAAAGATCATCGTTGAAATAGCGTGAATAAACAATTTAAAAATTATTTACCAAGGTGATGGCTTGAATAATTGATGATTGATTTTCTTAAATTCCTTGCATCCATGATTTTACAAAATGGTGACCTCATGTTATCAGTAAGTAAAATTTTCCAAAACTTCAAATTGATCACAATGAATTTCATAACCCTCTTCTTTAGCAGCACACACAATCAACAAGATTCCAGTTGCTCATCATCTTCACTAAAATTAATTACAAATTTGTAATTTTCAAACACTCGAAGATAACACCTTGAAGCCGTTAAATCGTAGACTTCACACCTCCATTACTCTATAGCAACTGACTATTTATCTCGTTTCCTGTACTAAGTTTTCATCGGAAAATCGTGTCGCACTCTGGTTGGTTGGTTTTCCAGCGAAATTCGAATTTTCGATGCCAAATTCAACATTTTGGAAGTCACTAAATTTTAAATTGCGAACTACACTTTTAAATTAAAAACACTGCATCGATGATCGTAGCTATTTTTATACCAACTCAATTCAAACGTAAGTTAACAATTCAAAGAACAAACAAAAAATAAATTAATCAAAAATTTAACGTTTTTCATGTTTGAAATGTTTAATTTCCAGGCTATACGGACAAATCTCCAAACCTAAAATCTCGTCTCTGCACGTATCCCTTTGGCACGTAATTGAAAAAATTAACAGGTTACTACTCATCTGATTAAATTAACGAAAACTTCAAAAACAAAACTTTGACCAAATGAAAATTTATTTGTGGATAATTTTAGAATCTCCAACCTATCAGAATCCACGTCAACATATATAGTCGGTTTTAAACGTTTTGCGACGTTGTCCGATACCAAACTACCAACCTTGCGAATTGGCGCTTGGTTTTTTTAGCATTTTACATTTTTTAACTACGACGAGGAGCCAGCCCGTCGGTAGAACCCCCAACCTGGAGGACCAAACGAGACGGCCAGAAGTTGTTACTTACCCGGATTCGAACCGGGTATTGAGCGTTCGTAGTCAACTCGCTTGACCATTGCTCTCCGACCGTCTCTCTGCCAAAATTCGAGAATCAGCCGCTTCGTACCGCGGCTTTTTTTAAGGGGGTACATGTCCGGCTAAAATACGTTCGTATTCTGTGTTAAAAGTTTTTAAAATTTGTCTTAATTTGGAAGAATAAATTGAATAAACTAAAAGTATATCTCCCGTCGCCAAATTGACGTAGTCGAATTTACTGTCGCCGAATCGAAATCGCCGAATTGCCGGTGCCGAATTGGAATCGCCGAAATTAACGGGGCTGAATATCGGGTCGCCGAATTGCCTGTCGCCGAATCAGAATCGCCGAAATGACGGTGCCAAACTGGAATCGCCGAAATGACGGTGTCCGTGTATTTCTTGTAGTAATATTTTTAACTATGTGTATCTCTGGCCAACGTGAATAAGAATCTACTAAAATGAAGTAATAGTAGTTTATAGAAGGACTAGCAAAATTAATATGCAGTTGTGGCGTTTATCACCACATAAAATATTTATCAACAATTTTGTTAGTTGTTATTTATTAATGAAATAATTTAAATATATTAATTACAAGCTTTTCTCAAAAAATGTCTATCCAAGACCATAATAATTATAATTAATTGGTTTTTTCTTAGTTACCAAAACAAATCTCTTTTTTTATATTTTTTAATTACTTGATCAAAAATTATTAATTCAAAAATGAACGATGCTGCCACACTACTCCCCTCCTAAGTAAAGGTAAAGAGAAAGACAAGAAAACGGAAAAAATCTTTAATAATCTGAAGAAGAAATGTATGCTGGTTTTAAGCGATCTATGGAAATCGATTTTTCTAAATTATTAATTTTTAATATAAAATGTTTTTCAAAACGTTTAATAACTAAATATGGGCCTAAATATGTTTGTTTTAAATTTGATTTTATTGTGTCGTCTCTTAATAATACGTGTGAGCAGGTTGAAAGATCTTTAAAAACAAATACTGTTTTATTAGTGCGGTTCTTTGGTTGTACTGGCCGAACTTGATAAAAATGTTCCTTCAAATTTTCTACAAAATCACTCGTTAAAACAGAGTTTTCAATATTTGTTAAAAAATCTGCAGGTAAACGAATAGTAGTGCCATAAACCAATTCTGCGATTGTACATTTTAAATCTTCTTTAAAAACTGTCCTAAAACCTAATAAAATAAAAGGCAACATGGATACCCAATTAATCCCTCGATAGCAATGTATTGCATTTTTCAATGATCTGTGTAGACGTTCTATCATTCCATTACATGCCGGGTGGTAGGGAGAGCTTCGACTGCGTTTAAAACCAAATAAAATTGAAAATTGTTTAAATAAAGCCGATTCAAATTGACGCCCTTGATCAGTGGTTATTTTTATTGGCACACCGAATCTAGAGATCCAACCGGAAAGAAAATTTGAAGCTACAGTCTCTGCAGTTGCATCGGGAATAGGAATAATTTCCATCCATCTGGTAAAACGATCAATACATGTTAAAACGTAATTAAAACCTTGACACGAAGGTAAAGGACCAACCAAATCCATGTGTACGTGTGAAAAACGTTCAGATGGAGGTAGAAATGATTGAAGTGGAGAATGTACGTGTTTGGTTATTTTAGATTTTTGGCATTGAAGACATGTTTTTGCCCACAATGAACAGTCCTTATTCATTGATGGCCAAATGTAACGTTTTTGGATTAGTTTTAAAGTTGCTCTTATTCCTGGGTGCGATAAATTATGTAAAATATCAAAAATTTGTTTTCGCCAAGGCAATGGAACAAACGGTCTAGGAATATTTGTAGAAGTATCGCAATATAGAGTTTTATCGGAATCTGGAATTGGAAATATTTGTAAATTAATGCTAGGAAGTGATTGAAGAGTTTTTAGGTCTGGATCGTTTATTTGATCCTGAGCCAAAGATTCAAAATCAATTGCAGAAGGAAAAGAGATAGTATTTATACGCGAAAAGGTATCGGCTATTATATTTTCTGTTCCTGAAATGTGTCGAATGTCTGTTGTAAATTGACCGATATAATCAAAATGCCTTATTTGACGGGGTGACAAATGATCTAATTTTTGAGTGAATCCAAATGTCAATGGTTTATGGTCGGTAAAAATGGTAAATGATCTACCTTCTAACATATAATGAAAGTGTTGGACAGATAAATACATACTTAAGGGGAAAGGATCATCAGTAAATAACTGCAGTTTTAGAGGCATTTTTTGAACAAAACTACAAGAAAACCAGTCAATATTTTGGCAAGCAGTTTTGACGAATCAAAGCATAAAACTATAGAGATTGCAGGTATCTGGTCAATTTTGAAAAAATATGAATTTTAATATTATAAAACATACGTCAAAATGTCGTAAATTGTAACTGTTTTCAATCAGCAAATAAGCGTACCAAATACTCATTAACAGAAATTTAAGTCAAATACCTGCATACCTACGTGCTTTAATGATAAAACTGAAAAAGAAAATTTCAAAAAAGTGTAACCGTTTATTTTTTAAATTGTTCAAAGTAAGCATACATTTTTGTAAAATTTATGGTGCTTATAAATTCTATCCTTTCTTAACACGACTTCAGCGGAGTAGTGGTTCGTCAAGTGTCGCGAGATAAAACGGGTAACTTAATGTCTTTGTCTTACAACGACGATTTCAATTTCTGCTTATTATTATTGAATGCTTGAAAATGTACTATTTTATCTGCAGACAAGGCTATAAAATCCGGGATAAAATCTAATTTTATTTAGAAAGGTGAAAATTTGGTAAAATTTGGTGAAAATTTGGTATATTTTATTTTATTTATTTAAAAAGTAAATTTAGAGGAAACTTGGTAATAATAAATTTATTAAATAATAGCTACAAAAACAATGTTAGTATACAGGGTGTCCCAGCAAGAACTTGAATTTTATTAGTGGATTTGCTTTTTATATGTTAAACACGAAATCCATGAAGATGATATAAATAAATCGAAACGTGTCGTTTTTAAGTATATTATGTATATTTAATTTCGAGTAAGTGCCAAAATTTCTAACACTAAAATAATACAACTCGTCAAAGATGATTCTACATATTTAACCTTCGCTTCGGAAAGTATACTGGGGTTTGTATGACCCCACGACATCTTAAAATGCCTGTAAAATGTTCTAAAAAATTTTTTGCGAATAGACACCTTTGTAATTTAGCTTCATAACTTATAGTGCAGTAATTAGAAAGTTACTTTACTTTTATAATGAAAGATATGACTAAATGCGACTTCACTAGACGAAAAAATGCAAAAAAAATATGGAAATATGGAAAACTGTTAGTTGTGGTATGCCCTTCCAAGTTTTATACAATTTAAGAGAGCTTGGGGTCTGTGGGACCCCAGTGTACCATTTACGTAACAATTTAGTAAAAGTACAAATTTTTTTTTTTAAGTTTTAGTCTTTGATATTTTCTTGAATTAATATTTTCTAAATTGTTTTTTAATCGTGATAATTAATTAACAAGACCAGCAGTCTGGCGTAAATCAAACACGGATAGACTAAAGAGCGGGAAACCGCGGTTCTAATCCTGGTTGCGTCGGATATGTGCTGTGAACTAAAAAGTCAAAAATTGATCTGTGGACTACTCGCCAACCCGTCTGCCCAGCGTGGTGAGTTATGGGCAATTTCCTCTCTCCCCTCACTTGAAGGGAGTCTAAAAGAGAGGCTTACATCCAACAGTGGATAGCGAAAAAAGGTTGAAAAGAAGAAAAAGAAAGAAGAAGAAATTAACAAGATATTTTAAAATATATCGAGTTTACATTGTATGTAATATGTACAGAGTACGGTGATTTCAAGGAATAAATCACAATTAAAAATTATGATTTTCTTTGTTTATATTGAAGAACCATATTATTTTTATATTATTAATTAATTTTTGGTTACATTTTTTTTAGTTTTGGCACAAATAAGTTAATTACTGAAAACCTGATTTTAATTGATGTAATTTCCCATATTTTACAAAATGTCGAATATAAGTACTTGAAAGTTTTTCTTTTTTAATTGTAATATTATTTATACTTTGCAGTGACAAATATACTAAGTTTAGTGTTCCCTACAAAAATCAGTTTTAAAATTTAATTTATCTATTGATTTACTCACTGTTACTGTTGGGGTCTGTGGGACCCCAGTGTACCATCTACGTAACTAAAATATAAGTGTACCTTTCGAAGGTAAAATACGTTTACAAACAATTATTACGTACAATGAGATAAATAATAAAATATTAAAATAATAAATAACACTTATTTTATATTTTACCCATATCTTTCAAATCTTCATTTATTAGTAAAGGTAAATAATGATTCATGTAAAAAAATTACAGGTCTTTTACCATATGTTCTACCATTTAAATGTTCATCTTTTACAATTTTTTTTGATATATGCAGCCTTTAGGGGTCCAAACACAAAAGTAACAGACTTTTCGGTTTGTTATAAACAATAATTGTCCTTGTATTTGGTAATAGTAATCGTGTCGTGTTTTCAAACTTAACGAATTATCAATTATTTTAGCAAATTGAATAAATTTTGACGTTACTGCTTCTTGTGGTGAAACATGTTGCGCCTTATAGGGGCATTTTATTTCCACTATGGTATCGTCGCCTATGAAACCATCGGGTGACGCGACTAAGAAAGGGTATTTTTTGCATATAACTAATCCTGGTCGTATCATTTTTTTCTTTAGTTCTATGCACAAAGCATCAATTGCCTTGGGTTCATTAGCGATTCCATATTCCGTATATTTATTGCCTTTGAAAGGATTTATTATGCTTTTTGCTCGTTTATCTTTATTCGTTATGAGTTTCATCTTGCAAATGCTTCCAAAATTTGATGCTGTAAGTCTTTTCCTTCTTTCCACGTACCATTTTTGACATTTGTTTTGTTCTGAAGTTAAATCAAAAATCGTTATTTTTTCTTCTTGGCTTATATCTAGATTTTTTAAAAATTTGTTTTTCATTATTGTATATTGTCGTGTTCTGACGAACAAGCACTTAAGAGGTCCGTAGCTCGTTGTTCGGAGTTTACACTTTTGAGACAATCTCAAGGAGTAGGTTCAAAAAACAAATTTATCTTTAAACTATCCACAATCAATGAAACAAAATTTTGACCAGGCATCAATAAAATTTTACTCAGGCAAATTGGTAATGAATAAAAATTTTATAATAAGCAGAAAACAGAATTTTTGTTAAATCAAATTCCACAATGAATAAATCAGATATAGACGAGATTTATCTACAAGTTCCCACATTTACTATTTCAAAATTATTACTGTAACTTGCAAACAAATCTGGCATGATAAATTGTACAAAATGAAATAAAAATTAATAGCACAAAATTTATTGTCTTATCTTAAATCTCGCGCCGACCTGTTATCAACCACATAAAACAAAACTGTTAATTTTTTTTATACTTATTCACGAATGAAGTTCGATGTAACGTGTTTCACAATCGTAGATTTTAATCGTCGTATGAAAAATTATTAAAGTTTATCTCGAAGTTAACTAATTAATGCAAATTTTAAAAATTGGTGCATCGAAGTAATAAAAGTTGATGTAATACTCCAATCAAACTGTTATCCATTAAATTTCCAGGTTCGTATAAAATGTGACTCACATAACCTCTCATTGTAATTTTTATAAATTCCGTTTTCAGAAAAATAATATCGAAATAGCGCAAAACAAAAGAATTTAAATTCTAATTACCATTCGATGGCTTCATAAATTGTTGTTAGATGTGAATAAAACTCGATGGAAAACATCAAAAATGCGGCCATTTTACAACTGCAGGTAGAAATTTTCTTAATTTCCAATTCCGGAACTCAATCTTCTCGAAACCACCATATTCATCATACTGACACTGTACTCATCATAATTGCAACTATCATTTACAATTCATGTCGAAATTCCAACATTTCACCACTTATCGAGAAAATTTTCTTCCTCGAAAAACACAACCTAACACGTCCACCACTCGGTCAGTAATCCCTATCATCCTACAAAATTTTCCTTTCCTTTCCGTTTTAGGCTTTTGGAAATCGTGGCCCACGCCGATTCGTTGATTTTTCCAGCCAAATTTGAAATTTTCGAAAAAAATTGATATCACAAATTTTATAAAATTACTTTTCAATACTAACCGCACCATCTAGAGTTATTTACGATCAAACCGACGTTATAGTATTCTATCGGCGCATTCACTTATTTATTAAAAAGAAGGTAAACAAATTAACAATAAAAATAATTAATAAAAATAAAATGCAGTCATATCTGATTAATTTAACTTTTTAGGCTTCTGGAACAAATTATCCACCATAAAATCCTGTTTTCTTGGTAACAAACAAAATAATGACCATTAAAAGAAAAACCATTTAACTTGTCAGAGTAAAATTCAAAATCATATAAAACTCAATGAAAGGACAAATCAAAATCAATTGCGGATAATTTAAACTTCTGGTAACTACCCCTGTACATGTCATCATCCCCTTATTTTACGAATTCAATTTTTTATTTATAAAAAATTGTGAGTAAAATAACAACAAAAAAAAATTTCCTTAAACGTTAAATTTTCAAACTTCCCATTATTAAACTTATTTACAAATTATTTACAAAATCAAATGAAAGTCCCAATTAATAAACTCAATTGGCATTAAACTTATAATTTCATCCTTATTCTTATCTTACTTTAATTTTTCTCATCTAATTTACAATTTTATTTTACAAATTTACTGACTAATTCATCAAAACAATCCCCTACATTATGCAACTTTAAATTAGTTATCAAAAACTGATAGAATTCAAATTTCCTCCAAATACCTCATAACTTTTCAAAAATTTAATTTTTCCCTTGTGGATATTTAATAATTATAAAATTTTCACTCGTACCTCGTAATTTTACTAAATCTTAATTTTCAAATTGACTTTCATTTATTTAAATCCTTTACTGTGGCTTTCAAATTACTTAATCATTTTATTTTATTTCCCAATTAACTATTCATAAATTTCATATCAATTCATCATAATCTCATTTCACAATTTCATTAATTTTCCCCATTTTAATTAAACCCCTTAAAATTATTAAACTCCAAAATCTCACAGTAACAAATTCTTTAGATAATTATCAACTCTATTATTAATTTTTAATTATCTTGCCAAATACGACTTTAATTTTTATTATTAAATTTGTTGTAAATTTTCCACCTTATTTTCAGAAAAAATCTTCATTAATTAAAATTGCTTAGTATCTCATTTAAACTTTTATTCTACCCATGTTCTAATTCTTAATCTTTTATCACAATATTTGGTCAGGAATGTTTGATGCTCATATTCATAATTTTATTTTTAATTTTTATCTTATGATCAAATTTACAATTTTTAATTCTAATTTATTTCATCTAATTTACAACTATCCCCTAATTTTTATTTATCTTACAAACTACTAAATTTAATTAATCAATTAACCAATCATACTATTTACAAAATTTTCAATTCACAAATTTTTACTATTATCTTAAACTTTATCATCAATTTCCACGTTAATTGCAATTGTCTTATTTTTCAAATTTCCTGATCTTTATCAATTTTGGTTCTATTTACAAATTTGTTTCCATCGCACCCTGCGATAAGCCCATTTTAACATGGCACACAGCCATTCCTTTCCTGCAACTTTCTTCGTGCAAGAAATTACCTTGCTGAAAATTATCAATTGAATTAATTTTGAATTTTTGTCATTGTTATTTTTATCAAAAACTTCAAAATTTTTTTTAATAAAATATCCTAAATTTGCATACTCATCTTCCTCATTATTTGTTTGACATGAAATTAAATTTTGTTGTTGTCCATTCAGCTCATCATTTACTCGAGAAATTTTTAAATTCGCTAAAACCTCATTTTTAGAATAAATTTTTAAAATTTTTACCTCAAATTTAAATTCTTTTCTTTTAGCTTTACTTATGCCTGAGTCTTTTGTAAAATTTAATTTCCTTTTAGCTTTTAACTTTCTAAATTTTATCTCCCTAATTTCTTTACGAGTAAAAATTTTAATTTTATTTTTATCATCTACAATTTTACCACAAAAATTATCAATAACTAAATCCTCCGTTGCAATTATTGGTTTTAAATTTTTATTATCAATAGTACAATTTTCAATAATCAAACTTTCTTTCCCTATCTGAACAGCTTGACCTACTTCATCAATTTTATTGCAAACTTTTTCTATCCCCTTAAATTTTATTTTCGAAAGCTCCTCTGCGATTGCAGGTACCAAAAATTTATTATTGATAGGACAGATTGAAGCAATCAAATTTGTCTCCCCTATTTGAATACTTTTGCAATTTGTTCCTTTGCTCTGATCTAAATTATTGTTCTTTTCTATTGTTTTTGTTTGTTTTGTTGTTTCTGACAAAGTATGACCAATTTCTGCTAATTTTTCTTTAAATAACCTATTGTCCTCAATTAAATTTTTTACATTAAGTTCAATTTCCCCCAAATTAGCAATTTTACTTTTAACTTCATTAATATCATTTTTTAGTTCTGTTTTCATTTCCTTGTTTTCTTTCGATAGTCTTTGAAACAACATCTCAAACTGGTTAATTTCCTCAACCTTTTGTTGAGGTTCTCGTGGTGTACTAGTCATCCCAGGTGAACCTGTTACATCCCCCTGTTCTAATTCCCTATTTGTCTCATCACTTATTTCATGTACTACTCCTTTCTCTGTTTCATGTGCCATTTCATCCCCTTGCACATTTTGTGGCTCAGTTTCAAAAACGTCTCCCAATTGATTATCCCCTGTTAAATTCTCCATTTCAACTGAGTTCACAAACAAATTCCCTTATTTCAAAAATCCTACAATTTTATCAAAAAAAAAAAAATCCACTTTCGTTTTTCGGAGCCCCACGTTCGTGCGCCAATTAAAGTTGTCTGCGCACGAACTATTTTCGCCGCTCTACGTAGACGTTTTTGCAGCCCCACGTATGCTTTTACCAGCCCCACGTTTACTTTGTCGAGCCCCACGTTGACGCGTCAATTAAAGTTGTCGTGTTCTGACGAACAAGCACTTAAGAGGTCCGTAGCTCGTTGTTCGGAGTTTACACTTTTGAGACAATCTCAAGGAGTAGGTTCAAAAAACAAATTTATCTTTAAACTATCCACAATCAATGAAACAAAATTTTGACCAGGCATCAATAAAATTTTACTCAGGCAAATTGGTAATGAATAAAAATTTTATAATAAGCAGAAAACAGAATTTTTGTTAAATCAAATTCCACAATGAATAAATCAGATATAGACGAGATTTATCTACAAGTTCCCACATTTACTATTTCAAAATTATTACTGTAACTTGCAAACAAATCTGGCATGATAAATTGTACAAAATGAAATAAAAATTAATAGCACAAAATTTATTGTCTTATCTTAAATCTCGCGCCGACCTGTTATCAACCACATAAAACAAAACTGTTAATTTTTTTTATACTTATTCACGAATGAAGTTCGATGTAACGTGTTTCACAATCGTAGATTTTAATCGTCGTATGAAAAATTATTAAAGTTTATCTCGAAGTTAACTAATTAATGCAAATTTTAAAAATTGGTGCATCGAAGTAATAAAAGTTGATGTAATACTCCAATCAAACTGTTATCCATTAAATTTCCAGGTTCGTATAAAATGTGACTCACATAACCTCTCATTGTAATTTTTATAAATTCCGTTTTCAGAAAAATAATATCGAAATAGCGCAAAACAAAAGAATTTAAATTCTAATTACCATTCGATGGCTTCATAAATTGTTGTTAGATGTGAATAAAACTCGATGGAAAACATCAAAAATGCGGCCATTTTACAACTGCAGGTAGAAATTTTCTTAATTTCCAATTCCGGAACTCAATCTTCTCGAAACCACCATATTCATCATACTGACACTGTACTCATCATAATTGCAACTATCATTTACAATTCATGTCGAAATTCCAACATTTCACCACTTATCGAGAAAATTTTCTTCCTCGAAAAACACAACCTAACACGTCCACCACTCGGTCAGTAATCCCTATCATCCTACAAAATTTTCCTTTCCTTTCCGTTTTAGGCTTTTGGAAATCGTGGCCCACGCCGATTCGTTGATTTTTCCAGCCAAATTTGAAATTTTCGAAAAAAATTGATATCACAAATTTTATAAAATTACTTTTCAATACTAACCGCACCATCTAGAGTTATTTACGATCAAACCGACGTTATAGTATTCTATCGGCGCATTCACTTATTTATTAAAAAGAAGGTAAACAAATTAACAATAAAAATAATTAATAAAAATAAAATGCAGTCATATCTGATTAATTTAACTTTTTAGGCTTCTGGAACAAATTATCCACCATAAAATCCTGTTTTCTTGGTAACAAACAAAATAATGACCATTAAAAGAAAAACCATTTAACTTGTCAGAGTAAAATTCAAAATCATATAAAACTCAATGAAAGGACAAATCAAAATCAATTGCGGATAATTTAAACTTCTGGTAACTACCCCTGTACATGTCAATATATTCATCGCCTTCAATTTCTAAAATTTTGTCTGCTGTAGGTCCGTAGTCTTGATCTGGCTCGTGGAAAACTTTTTTTAAACCTGCATTTTTTTGTAAAAATATTCGTTTTCTTTCAACTGCTTCTTTAGTTTTTTTTTTTCATTAGATTTTCTATGTATTTTTGAGTATTACAGCCAGGATTTTGTCCGATAATTTGATTGTGGATGACACTATGATAATTTCCCTTTTACGTTGTAAGATAGCAGTGCCGCATTACTTCTCATATTGTAGCCTCTTCGGTTGCAAAGATTTCTTCTTTTACCTCCTATAAATTTTGCTAATATTGAATTATATTGTTAGGCATAATTTATTGTTATTCATATTTTGAATTAAACTTCCGGCATGAAATTTTAACCTATTTGTGCAACTCGCTATGTCTCCTAATCCTAATAAGCCGCATTCTCTCATTTCTGCAAGAACTTTAACACCATCATCTGCAGTATCTTTATTGCAAACATATTCAGCACAGTTATCATGCTGATTAAAAATATGATAGTCAAGTTTTTTAGTTTTTCTAACAATGAATAATTAGAAGTATTATTTATACTAATAAATTAATAAGTATACCTATTTTATTAATACACTCTCCAATATTTTCAAATTATTGACAGTTAAATATGTCACAATACCAAAATTATTTATAATAATAAAATTAGCGAATTCTTATAATAGCGGATCAGCGATTCTTTCAATCAAACGAGTAATAACTATAAGAACAATGCGCTATGTGTACTCCCGTACGTATAAGGTATTTATAGGTATAACGACGTTATGTTAAAACTATATGAAAAGGATTTTCTTATCTTCAACTTTGCCGAGTACGAATAACGTTAAGAAAAATAATATTTAAAATTGAAATGTACTAGTAAGAAAATCTGATCCGTTCCCCTTAATAATTCTCTGTCGTAAGTACTGTATTTAGTTTGCGAAGGTGATAATTTTTTTGAAAAGAATTGTAGAGGTTCCCAGGAATTTCCGTTAAATTGTTGAAGAGCTGCGCCGATAGCCGAATTTGAAGCGTCAACCATCAATGCCAAAGGAAATTTGCTAGATGGATGTGCTAAAGTGACTGCTTTAGCTAAACTTTGTTTGCAGGACTCAAAAGCCTTTATTAAAGAATCATTCCAAATAATTATAGTTTTATCGTTTTTCTTGTTACCATGATGCAAAGCGTGCAAGGGAGCTTGAATAGAAGCCACGTTTGGCAGGAAACGGCGATAAAAATTTAACATCCCAAGAAAACGTCGTAGTTGAACAATTGTATCTGGTTTTGGAAAACTTAAAATTTGTTCTGTTTTGCTCGGTAAAGCTTCAATTCCGGTTTCAGAAATTAAATGACCTAAAAATTCAACTGAGGTTTGTGCAAAAACACATTTATCTGTGTTGATAGAAATCCCGAATTCACACAAACGAGAAAAAACTATACGTAAATGTTGCAAATGTTCTTCCAAGTTTTTAGAAGCAATTAAAATGTCATCAATATACGTAAAACAAAAATCAAAAGTACCTAATATGTTATTCATTAATCGTTGAAAGGTTTGAGCTGCGTTTCGAAGACCAAAATTCATAACAGGAAATTCAAATAATCCAAAAGGTGTTGTGATGGCAGTCTTGTCAATATCATCGGGATGAATTGGAATTTGATGGTATGCTCTAATTAAATCTAAAGTGGAATAAATTTTAGTGTCTTTTAAATTGTGTGTCAAGTCTTGAATGTTTGGAATTGGGTATCTGTCAGAAACTGTAATTGCGTTGAGTCGGCGATAATCTCCGCATGGTCTCCAATCTCCATTTTTCTTTTGTACCATGTGTAAAGGAGTTGCCCATTGACTTGAAGATGGTCGACAAATACCCTGTTGTAACATAAATTCAAATTCTTGTTTTGCACTTTTTAGCTTGTCGGGATCTAACCGTCTTGGTTTAGCAAATACAGGAGGGCCTGTAACGTGTATATGATGATATACGTCATGTTTAGTTGTCGATTTAAAATTGGCCGATTGAGTCAATTTAGGAAACTCTTTTAACAAATTAAAAATTGATTTGTTAAAATGATCGGGTGAAATTGTTGTTAAAGATAAAAATGTAAGAGAAGGTTGCTTTAATTGTCCAGGAATAAAACTACGAGTAACATTGTCAACGAGACGTTGATTTTGTAAGTCAACTAACAATCCAAATTTAGTTAAAAAGTCAGCACCAATAATTGGTTTATCTATATCAGCGATTATAAATATCCACGAAAAAGAACGTCGTAGACCCAATGATAAATGCAATAATTTGGTACCATAAGTATCAATTTTGGAACCATTTGCTGCAAATAGTTTAACGGTTGAAGGAGCTGGTTTAGATGATCCAAATTTAACAGGTATCACTGAAACCTCTGCTCCTGTGTCTATAAGAAAGGATTGTTTTGTTGTTGGGTCTAAAATATAGAGACGACGATTTTGCGAGTCAACAATATTGGTCGTTGCAATATTGTGACTGTTTAGTTTTCCGAAGAAAAATTACAAGGTTTAATGCATTTTCTAGCTTTATTTTTAAAATTATGATGGTACCAACATATTCCAGGCGGTGGTTCAGTAAGCGTTTTGGTAAAAAAATGTTGAGGAGTGAAATTCTGGTGCGAAGAAAAGGGAGAGCGAAAGCGTCCATAAGTTTGATTAGCACTGTTTTTTATTGATGATATTTCTAAACTAAGTTTTTCAATTTTTTTTGTTAATTTGTCGAATTTGAAATTAAAAATATCATCTGATTTTTCTACAGAGGCAATATTACACGTGTTCACTTCTAAAAATCGGTCTGCTAAACGGGCAAGTTGATCTAAAGGTTGATCACTTATTGAAAATATAGCTTGTGCTTGTTGTGGTAGCCGTTGTAAAAACAAAAATTTTAATGCTGAGTCTGTAATATTACCACCTGCCAATTCACGCATTTGGCGCAGTAGATGTGTGGGCTTTCTGTCGCCCAAAGTTAAAGATGTCAATAATGTATTTAGTTGCGACTGTTCAGACTCTTCAAATCTCTCTAATAATTTACTTTTTAGTGTTTCATACATGTTAATATTTGGAGGGTTGAGGATAACATCGGATACCTGAGCTAAAATGACTCCCTCTAGAGATGCAACGACCGTGTTGTATTTAGTACGATCGCTAGAAACTCTAGAATTAGCAAATTGAGCCTCAATCTGACAGAACCAAATGCGTGGATTAGCGCGCCAAAAAGGAGGAACTTTTATGTTAATAGGTGCGACGAGAGAAGCAGCGGGCAAATCATCTTCGTGATTCATATTGAGATACTAAAAGTAATTAAAAATATTGACAAAAATTAAACTTAACTTAAAATGCACCAAATGAAATCCGCCAGTTTTAAAATAGTTTTTTTTTCTTATGCTTGATGCTTCCAAATCAAATATTAAATTAAATAAATCCAAAAGTCCAAAATTGATATTTTTCAATCCAAAATACAAATAGTCAAGTGTTTCCAAATTCCAAATCGAAAATTTATTAATTTCTAACATCACATCACGTCGGGGTCACCAGTTGTGGCGTTTATCACCACATAAAATATTTATCAACAATTTTGTTAGTTGTTATTTATTAATGAAATAATTTAAATATATTAATTACAAGCTTTTCTCAAAAAATGTCTATCCAAGACCATAATAATTATAATTAATTGGTTTTTTCTTAGTTACCAAAACAAATCTCTTTTTTTATATTTTTTAATTACTTGATCAAAAATTATTAATTCAAAAATGAACGATGCTGCCACACACCCTATCAAAAGGTTTTGCACTGGGTTCCCAAGGCCAAGGGTGAATTGGAACTTTGCTAGGATTACTTTTGTATTTATTTACCTGAATTGCAACTGAATTGCAGAATTGCAACCAGAATTGCAACTGTGAACTTACCCCTGTACTCGGTATGTTCTGTATCAAGCAAGAAATTCTCCTCTATTTGATTTGTATTGTGCGTGTTGTTCGAACCTATTTTCATACACACCCTTGCCAAATGACCTTTGATCTTGCATTTATTACAAATGACATTTACAAGATTACATTTTTAGCAAGATGCTTTGATGAACCACACCTAAAACAATAAGGAGTATTAATCTTCTTGTTCCCGTTGAATGTCGTCTTGTCCAAATTGTTGCATTTCTTGAAATTTTTCTTGAATTGTAAATTGTTTGTACTTGTAGTTATGCTATTTACACTATTTGAACGTAATCCATTTGAATGATTTGTATTATGTAGCTGCGCTGCATCTTTACCGGACGTCTCCATGCTGACGGCAATCTCCAACGCTTTTTCAACAGTTAAATCCCGATGTTCCAATAATCTTTCTTGAATATTTTGTGTACGCAAACCAAAAACAAATTGATTCCGAAGAGCTTTCTTCAAATAGTTACCAAATTTGCAGGTGGTTGCCAGACGTTGTAATAATAATAATAATAATAATAATAATAATATATATTTACGGATGAACCATTTTACAAAAATGCATATACAAAAATACTAATGAAAAATTTACACAATAACCAGACAATAAATAAACTATAGTTCGATCGCTGCAAACTCCATGGATTTTAAAACACGCTTCAACGCCACTAATGACTCTGTGGATAAATCGAACAATTTATCATCACTTAAGCGATTAGCAGAGCGTATCATTCGACTAATTGGGCTGTTGAATCCGTAATTAGTCCTATGGAAACCTTCTTCAAAAATCTTCGTGGATCTAGTGAATCTAGATGGATTCCAAACTCTAAAATGATCGCGAAGATAGCTGCAGTCAATTTTGTGATTCACCAATCTATGGATAAAACACAAATCCGAGATTATTCTTCTATCTGCCAATGTTCGAGTGTTACAAAACTCGAGACAGCCACTGTCAGAGAAGTCGTCAACTAGAAGCCCGCGTTTATAATGCAAGTACTTGAAAAACTTGTGCTGAACACGTTCAAGCTGGTTTATGTAGGTCAAGTAATAAGGAGACCAAACACAAGATGCATATTCCAGTAGCGAACGAACCAACGAGAAATACAGTAGTTTCACTGTGCCGGCAGAGAAGTGCTCCGATTGGCGCTTAATAAAGCCAAGTGTGCGAAAAGCTTGCCCACATATCTTAGCGATGTGACTTTTAAAAGTCAAGCCAACATCCAAACGAACACCAAGGTCGTCAATTTCAGTTACTCTTTTTACTGGTGTACCGTGTAAGTGATACACATACTGAATACTTTGTCCTTTGGAGAAGGAGATAGTATAGCACTTATCCAAATTAAGATCCAACCCATTTATGGAACACCAGTGACACAAGTTGTCGAGATCTTCTTGCAACAATATACAATCACCGATCGACTTGATAATCCTGTAAATTTTCAGATCATCGGCAAACAACAAATATCGAGAATTTCGGAAAAATTTAGCAATATCATTGATGAACAACAAGAATAAAATAGGACCGCAGTGGGAACCCTGCGGAACACCCGAAGTCACCTCGATAACGAAAGAGAGAAAGTTATCGATTCTGACTCTTTGTGTTCTGCCCAATAGATAACTGATGAACCACTTTATAACTACTAAACTGAAGCCAAGAGACCTAAGTTTCGCTATAAGAGCTGGTAGATTAATTCGATCAAAGGCCTTTGAAAAATCAGTATAGGTTGCATCAACCTGTAAATGATTTTCAAATGCCTCCAAGGAGAAGGTCACAAATGACAACAAATTCGAAGTTGTAGATCGACCAGGAAAAAATCCATGTTGGTAATCTACAATGAACTCTTTACATGCAATGCTCAACTGATTAGCAACTAAATTATCGAGCATTTTGGGTATTGTCGATTGAATCGAGATGCCTCTGTAATTATGGATGTCACATCTATCACCTTTCTTAAAAATGGGCGTAATGAAACTTTCTTTCCATAATTTTGGGAAGCAACCACTTTGTAAAGATAGATAAAAGATTTTGTAAATGGGACTGCATATACCATACAGACAGCGTTTTACAAAGTAAGGTGGAATGCCATCTGGTCCAGAACTGAAGCTGTCAGATAAGCCATTGATGGCATCAAAAACACATGCTTCTGACACGTTCAGGTGACAGTCAATCGAATTCACAGAATGATACTGGAAGGAAGAGTTGCCACTATCGCTATATACTGCCGAGAAGTGTTTGGCAAATAAATCTACACATTGCTGACCTGAAGTAGATTTTTGATCCTCTAAAAACATATAAGCTGGATAACCCATGCTATTTTTTGAGTTGTCGACGTGACGCCAAAATTTCTTAGGATTTATATGAATTTCTCTTTCCATATTAGAAATATATGTTTGATAAAGTTCAGAACGAAGAATCTTAACCTTATCACGTAGAGTGCAAAAACATAAGTAATCCTGCTCACACAGAGTACGCCTAAATGTTCTGTGAGCCTGTTTTTTATTTTTAATCAAAGAAATCAATTCATTAGAGAACCAAGCAGGGTATTTAGACCTATAGATTCTCTTAAGAGGAACATGAATGTCGATAATATACCACAATATAGAATAGAATTCATCCACAATATCATTAATATTGTCCAGTTTCCAAATTTCTGTCCAATTGACAGAAAGTAAGGCGTCATTAATTTTGTCAAAGTCAGCTACTTTAAAGTTGTATATAACCTTATCAACCGGGAGACCAGCTTGAGGAGAACTACCTAACAAGAAAGAAGGTGCATACGCTTCGTGATGAATTGACGAACCACACAGTGTTACACCTACCCTCGGCTGAACTCACTTCCGTCGGTGGAGCAGATTTTTCGAATTTGAATTCAAAAAATACTGAGAACTTTATCTCAGGGTGGTACCTACGTGAAACAAAATATACGCTTACCTCGCTTTTACATAAATACACAATCCTGAAAAGAATTCGGCGCTCTTGAAATAAAAGATATTTGATGTAAAGAAATATAATAAAGTTAAACGAAAAGTCGACACAAATACGGAACATAAATACAATTTTCCTTAATTTTTACCTAAATGAACTAGGAAGCTTCCGCAATATTTAATTAAAATTACTTAATTAAAGCGTTATTTAGAACAAAATCAATGGTAATAAACCCTTTACTTTCATCATCCTTATGGATTGATTTCCACTTCAATAATTTGTACAGATAAATACTTTTTACAGATAAGAATTATAGGTAATTGTACGATAGATTTTTAATGTAATTTTAATGAAAAATGGACCAAATAGTCGTTGAATAAGCAATACATCAAATCAATCGTTACAATTAGATACATGCGGTTGCATACAATTAAATTGGACAAAAACTAACCTTTAACCCGTTTAAACGTGGTAAGTCGTCGAAAGCATGATTAATTTCTGAATTCAAATTCCAAAAAACTGAGTTGTCGGTACACCATGTTAATTGCACACCGTCCTTCCAAATCCATTTTTCTGGTAGCCGTCGTTGATTACTTGATAATCCAATTCTTCTTTATCCAATAGGTATACGTTATTTTCTTAATAATCCAAATTTTTATCCATCCAATAGGTAATAGTAGTTTATATCACAAGGGCGATAAAGGGGGTCTTTTCATCCGCCGGGCGAAAGTTTATGAGACGAGCCGCGCAGCGGCGAGTGAATAATCGACCGAAGGATGAAAACCCTTATCGCCCGAGTGATATGAACAATTTTTCGTTATTTCAGGAAAAATATCCTACAAAATTCGCGATTTTATATAATAGCTCTAAAATAACAATCGATAGATGGCGTGAAGCTTGCAAGTCGTTGATCAATGTTTGTCTCTTTGGAGCGAAAAAGGATGATTTTCTTTTGAAATTTCCGAACGACCGACAATTTGGTCTGACGGACAGCATGTTGAAATAACGGACGGTCCGTCGTATTGACGGACGGATGGGTCACGTTATGCAATTATTGCAATAAAATCTCGAATTTTGTCGGATTTTATCTAAATCTATGATTTTGTAAATAAATATAAAGTAACACTTAATTTAATTGCCAATTTTTTAACTAAAGGTGTCGTAATTTCGTTATTTTGGGAATAATATCTCACAAAATTCACGATTTTTTTGCTCTGATATAACTATCGGTAGATGGCGTGAAGATCGCAAGTTGTTTGTCAAGTTATTAACAACATAAGCGAAAAACAAGAGTTCACCCGAACGGATGAACCCGTTCGGGCAGGTACCCCAACAAGGACTGTTTTTATAAGTCCTAGGACCTTATAAAGTTAAGTTTTATAGGTCCTAGGACATTATAAAAGTTAGTTTTATGGTCGGGTTGGTCCCCCTTGAGGTGACCTTTTGAGAAAAGACCCCTTTTATAGGTTTCAAAACAGATACATAAAGAGGTCATTTATAACCTGAAATAACGAAAAAGTTATTTATCGCAAATCAACACTTTGTCTATTCTATTTCATTGAATTAGCATCGTCGGTAATTATCGAAAATATTAAATTTCTTGCCTTTATTCAAATTTGCCATGTTCGAGATAGATTTATTATAAAACACATTTTATTTGTTAAACGCATCTTAATTTAAGTTATTCTGGTTTGAAGACACGAGGTAATTACAAATAGTTATTATTAGCTTGATGCACGATACCAAATTTAACACATTTGTTTGATAGATCGGTAAAAAGTTTTAGTTATTTATTTAATTTTAGTTACACGAAACAATTAATCAGATATTTATTCGGAGGCACAAGATAAAGTTTTTAGTTATTTATTCGACTTTAGGTACACGAAACCATTTACACATGTTTGTTATTTGAAGGCACAAAGGAAAGTTTTTACGCGTCTTACTTGGTTGACTCACGAACAGAAAGTGCCGTTATTTCCAAGATGGCTCTTGAAATTTAACAGGGATTTTTACTTAAAGTTTCTTCAAAGGTTAATGGGTTGCATAGATATAGGAGTCAAAATGAACCGATTTCTTATTTTTCTCGTCGAGGTACATGACGTAATTCTTCATTCTGCTTGATTGCAGTTAAGGACAGGATTCTCAGAACTCGAGTATAAGAATTGCATGTTTCTCACGTAGATAAGTTCTAAAAATAAGTTAGTGGAGACGGCTGTCTATGAAATATACCAGGTTCGTTCGGATAATTCTTATGATTTAATCAAAATTTTAAGTGAATTTAAGGATTGTTCGACGTAGTCGTAACAACAGCTTGTCGGCAGCGACCACGATTGAGATGTCAAAATTAGCAAAAATCAAATCCAATAGCACACCTCGACTATTGGGTATCTGATTAAACTGAACCAAACCATGAAAGGAAAGGCACTCACTTAAAGATAGTGCCTTAGAGCAGTTGTTTTCGTAAGAAATCACACTAGATCCATCGAAAGCCCATTTTGCATTAGGTAAATTGAAGTCGCCACAAATTGCAAGCTTGGATTGAGGAAACCTATCACATACGTCGTCTACTATGCTACCAAACTCCTGATAGGACAAAATATTGGTGTCAGGTGGCAAATGCACAGCACCAATAATAGTGTTACATATTTGAACAAATATATTTTCAATTGCATTAGTAGTATTAATAATGCTACAACAACCAAGTCTATTGTGAACAGCAATAAGTACTCCACCACCTTTTACTTTACTACTGGAATTGACTGATCTGTCACAACGGAAGACATTATAATTGTGAAAACCAAGTTCGGAAGATAAGATATTCTCATCAAGAAAGGTCTCGATTAATATGATAATATCATAGAAACTGCTGTTAACGTTGTTACCAATACTGACTAATTTCGTCCTTATACCACCGCAATTTTGAAAATAAACGTTGAATTTCTTTATATTTTTTGCTGAACGTTGCTTGTTGAGAAAAAATTTCTTTTGCGTATCACAAAGTCACGAACCGATACACCACATGGCCATAAATTTTCGTTAAAGAGTGCATCAAAGTCCTGTTCAAACACACCAACCTTAAATGAAGTACAGTATTCGTTAGAGGATAATCTGTAACAAATTATATCAACTTTTAGTTGGTCACTTAGATACCTTTTCAGTGAAAGATGAGAGGTATTCGGAGCAACGCCTGAAACAAATGCCCATCGCCTTTCACGCCTAGCAGCAGCAGCCAATGTAATTTCTGCAACATCACCTCGACCTGTAATTTTTCGTACAATAGGTTTTGGGTCTACACGTAAGACCTGACTAAGATGAGTCGCTGGCGCAACCGAAACAACGTTGTTTAATGGTCGAGAACCATCACCACTATTACCTTGCTGAATGGAAGCTACCGTGACAATCTCCGAAGAAGACTGTATACCCCCCTCCGGTGATGAAGCATCAATCTCACCTTGGTTTACTTCTTTTTTATCATTCTTGCGGCTTACTTTATTTGTTCTACTCCTCCTTAAAGAACTCGAAGGCGGTGACTGTTTTCTTGTTGTATCTGTAACATTTACACCGTTTGAAACCCCACCATCTGTATTAGTTGATGGAAGACTCAATTCAAACTTTGCGATTAAGTTACCTTGGTTGTTGATGATTTTTGATTGTTCATCAACAACTGAACATAACTGAGCAACGCGATTACTTAATTTACTCACTTCATCTATTAATGGTTTAATAAAGTCATCAGAGATGCCTTACATTTGTCCGACGTAACAAATTTCTCCAATTCAATAGAAATAACATTGGCGATGTCAACTTTGGGAGCCATCTTGATAACAAATAACACGTGACAACAAGAATTATTAAGTTCGTTACGCACTTATACTTAAGGCCAGCACCCACTTGAATGAATAGATTGTGTAATAATGTTGATAATAAACAAGCACAATTATCGCAATATAAATTGTCACACGATTAAAATTCTATCACAACACTACACAAAAACACTCAAACTAACAAATTAACCTCAAAAAAAAACACGTCCGTACAGTACGGTGGTCAACTAATATCAGGCGAATGCTGTCAAATATTCAGAAGCACTCTCACCATCTTCCTGGCGTCGTTGCAAAAATCGAAAAAAAAAAAAACGGAGCATAGGTGTGATGAGGCTAGAAAAATAGCGGTAGATAGAGAAAAAAATTGAAAATCCGGTGGTGCAATTTGTGATGTGCATGTACTTAGCACCGCCACTTTTGAAAATCACAAAAAATTTAATTGTGCTGGATTGTGCCCGGTGTGTGCCGCGTTGTGCCGTATTTTTTTTTTTGAAAAATTTTTTTTCCCGGATTTTATGGAGGTAGCCTATTTTGAGGGTGGTGGTTAGCACCGCCATTTTCGATAATCTTAAAAATTTTAATTGTGCTGAATTGTGCCCGTTGTGTGCCACAGTGTGCCGTAAATTTTAAAATTTTATTTTAATAAATAAATTTTTTTTGGACCAAAACGTGATTTATCGATGGCCGTTAGCACCGCCACTTTTGATAATTCTAAAAATTTTAGTTGTGCTGAATTGTGCTCGTCGTATGCTATACTGTGTCCCAAATTTTAAAATTTTATTTTGAAAAATAAAATTTTTTTGGGCCCAAATGTGTTTTATCGAAAGTCATTAGCACCTTCATTTTGGAGAATCCCAACAATTTTAATTGTACTGCAAAAGATCCCCTTTATCGCCCTTGTGATATAAACTACTATTATCGATGTAAATTAACCCCGCCATTTTCAATAATTTAAAAAATTTTAAATTGTGTTGGATTTTACTCAATGTGTGCAGCTGTGTGAAATAAACTATTAATATCTAAATTTTATGTAATAGGTTTTCAGCACAGTTGAGATGAAAGACACGATAATCATGTAATCATTTTGGCTAAAGAGAAGACAATCCTAAAAATTGGCCTGAACTTAGTTCTATTGATAGATACTGGGCTTTAGTTAAATGACACTTAATAAAGATTGTCAGGAAGCTACAATTTCAGAAAAATTTTATAAATTGTGGAACGTAGCTAGTCCCAAAGTGACAGCAAAACTTACCAGTAGTTTACCAAAAAGGTAAACTACCTCCGAACCTTTTTTGAAGCCTTTTATTTCAGGTAAAAAGTCTCAGCTTTTTCAAATTTTTCAAATTTCAGGTAAAAAAAAAGTTATAAAAGGTAAAAGTCTTTAGGGGTAGGATTATTTGGATTATCTATTATTCGGAAAGGGATTAATATCAAATTAATTTCAATACAACCTCCTATAGACTGGGATCCGTCAGATGGGGGGAGCCTAAAAATTATGGCTACCTTAAGGGAAAGTTTCAAATACGAGATATAGTTTACGTGCAATCGAATGATTTTCAAAGTGATTTTTTAATATAGTCAGGTTTTATTAGTTGTTTAATTTGAAATTGAAAGATGTAGTAAGTTGACTTTTTGCCAACTTTCTACAACATTGGGGGGGGGGGTGGACCCCCCATGGGCACGTCCCTGCATAACAGTGATAAATAATGATAAGTATAAAAGCAATATGTGATTGGGCCAATCCTAAACAAAGGAATTTTGTTAAAGCAGAACGGATTCTGCAAGCCGGTCATGTTGTAAAATGTGGTAAAAACAGAAATAAAAATAACACGGTTAGTTTGTTAGTTAGACTTTGCTCGCGGAGAAAACGTTGCAGACTCCATTATTAATAATGCAAATATGCAATAAATTGTTTTTAATGTTCTAATTTGTAGGAACTTAACGATACACAATCAATTCACTACTGTTGCCGTGTTTTTAGCTTTCCCTTAATCTAGTGACATATTTCACCACCAGATGTCATATGCTCATTTGACGGATCCCAATAGTGAACATTTTTACATAAATTAAACTTTTTAAACTCTCCCCAACTGGTGGAAGAGAGGGTTCTTGCCCATAACTTACCACGCTGGACACACGGCTTGGGGAGTAGTCCACAGATCAATTTTGAACTTTTTAGATCACAGCACATATCCAATTTACAATTATTACATTTAAAATAAATCAGCAGTCTGCCGTAAATCAAACGGATAGACTAGAGAGTGGGAAACCGCGGTTCTAATCCTGGTTGTGTCGGATACGTGCTGCGATCTAAAAAGTCCAAAATTGATTTGCGGACTACTCGCCAATCCATCTGCCCAGCGTAGTGAGTTATAGGCAAAACCTCCTTTTCCCCTACTTAGGGGGAGGGCAGTTTAAAAGGGAAGCCTACATCCAACAGTGGAAAAAAAAGATTGAAAAGATGAAAGAAAGACATTTAAAATATATAAAATTTTATTTATTATCATTTTTATTTTACATTATATTTGGTTAATTTATATTGTATAAATACATCCAACAGTGGATAGAGAAAGATTGAAAAGAAGAAAGAAAAACATTTAAAATGTATAAAATTTTATTTATTATTATTTTTATTTTACATTATATGTATTTGGTTAATGGAAAAAAAACTGGATTCTAAGCAATTACAATTACCCATAATATTGTTTTTCAATCACAAACAATAATAAAGGGTAAAAGTCTAGTCGTTGCTAAACATGTTCGAGATGTAGAAGAACTTCAAAGAAGTAATGAAAGTAGTAATATTATAAAATCGAGCGTCATTCGTCACCTTACACAACATCCTTAAAGGTAATTTAAAATTTTAATGCTTACAAATTTAATTAAATACTCTTTTTTCACTTCAGATTGGTACGATGCGTGACTGGGGTTAAATGTGATTGTGTGTACAATCAAAGTGGAAAGTGCAAACACATTGCTGGATTGATTTATTTTATAAATAATGAAGATGAAGAGAGTGTTAAAATGTTTTTAATGTTATTATTTTCTCAATAATCAATCTTAATTAAATTTTCCAAAAACTACTAACTTACTCATCTTTATGTATTACTAGATTTTCGTAAATGCGGCGTGAAACTGCATTGTTTGTCGAATGGTTTCACAACACCGTGGTTTCACACATGTTAAGTTTCAAAATATCTTAATGTGTTCTTGGCAGTGTTGAAATATCATTCAAACTGGAAACAAGTATTCAAAAACTACACGCAATTAAATGTAAATATTGTAAATATATATTCGGAGTAAATAAAAAACGATAGTGTTTACGATTTCGTATTATTTCTCAACAGAGAGTACCTAACAGCAATGGGGAAAACCTAGTGCCCGACAATTCGTATAAGAAAATTCTTTTACCCATTAGTTTTTAGTAGGAAAATATTTGTTTAGTTAGATAATAATTACTAAAATATTATGTTGCACATGCAAGAACAGCATTATAACTAGCTTGAATAAAGAACTCCAACATATCGTATTTTTCATAGTGTTCATAAGCCATTTTACATTTACGTGAAATAACAGGTAAATATAATAACATATTATTAGAATTGATAATAAATATTTAATATTTTAATTACAGCAACTAAACTAATATTTTCCTACTAAAAACTAATTGATAAAGGAATTTTTTAGATGCCAATTTAGTAGTGTTTGTTTTGACAAAGTTGTATGTATTGAAAATAATAGACTTCAGTTTGAATACAATTACTTTAATTTTTGTTAAGTATTGAATATTTTTTATTGTTATCCACTAAAAACAGTTACTATTATATTAAATTTTTCATTCTTCTTTATTTTTATTACATTTTTTAATAAAATGGGATGAAACTAAAATATTAGACCCCACATGTTATACATCATTGAAAAGAAGATAAAAAACGCCATTTAAAAATGTCATAGCCAACTATGGTTTCTATTTAAAAAAACACAACTTTATGATATAACTCGGAAACTAATCTAGATATTTAAAATCTCTTTATTCCATTTTGTTGCCCTTAAAAAAGTGTCTGAAGAAAGTGTTAACACTTTTTTGGTAACTTCAAAAACAACCAAAATATCGACATTTATAGAAAAGTCTAATTATCGAACTTTTGGCTATAACTCGAAAACAAAAAAGATAGCAAATTCTGGTTTTCACCATTGAGATTTTCTCAAAAAAAGAGATCGAGGATGCGTCATCCATTTTTTTGATATCTCCCATAGTTACCGATTTCCCCATAAGAAGGATCGAAATTGATCCACACTGTACAGTAAAATTAAGCAATTTTTATGGAAAAAACAATGAATCTTTAATTTTAATAAATTAATTAAAAATTTTAGAAGAATTTTAAAATCCATAGGTATAAGCAGAGGCTGTGTGCTTCTGAAAATATTCTCGTTGTAACTTTAGATGTAGTTTTACTATTTTAATAATTCAATCTGTACTTTATAGTGTTACATTTTATTAATTTATGTATTTTGTTTTATGTTTTGAATCTATTGTAACTAATAAGTATGAATGAATACTTTTGGGGGATTTCTCAGTAGGGGCGACGGCCCCACTGGCCCTCCCCTATGGGCGCCCATGCATATGCCCATTTCGGTACAATAGTAAATCGGCGCAGAAAACTTTAGCGTACATATTACTATGGTACTCTTTGGAACTCAGTTCAATAAAAGTACCCCCCCCCCCCAAAAGTCAAAAAAGTAATAATAATTAAAAACTATCCATTCATTGACATATCCGCAGAATGTTTCTATATACATACTTTTTATTTTATTCCTACAAATTTACAAAAAAAACCACAGAACACTTTAGCGATATTATGGTACTTTTTGGAATCCACTTCAATAAAACTTTGCCCCCCACCTACCGAAAAGTCTTAATACATTTATAATAATTAAAAACTATCCATTCATTGACAATATATACGCAGAATTTTTCTATATACTTTTTATTCCTAAAAATTTACAAAAATATTACTATGGTACTCTTTGGAACTCGGTTCAATAAAAATTCCCCTCCCCCCTCGAATAGTACTAATACTTCTTCTTCTTCGACCTTCTACAAAGCAAATACAAATTCAGAATATGCTATACTGGGAATATGTCTAATCGTATAACGTTATTAATAGCTATTTTCGATACTAGTTAGGAAAACTAAGATTTTTCCATACGAGGCTGAGTTTTGCACACGAGGCCGAAGGCCGAGTTCGTGAACATAAAGCTGAGTATGGAGAAATAGTTTTCCGCTAGTATCGAACAATAGTTTGTCTAATGATGTTTCGAAAAAGAACCAATTCCCGATTTTTCGCACATAATAACTATCGACAGATGGCGTGAAGGTTGCAAGTCTTTGGTCAAGTTTGTCTCTGTGGTATCGATAAACCGAAGTGGCCAAAAGAATTTTAGTACCCGACCAATCACTCCCCACTTTTCTATATACTTTTTATTCCTAAAAATTTACAAAAATATTACTATGGTACTCTTTGGAACTCGGTTCAATAAAAATTCCCCTCCCCCCTCGAATAGTACTAATACTTCTTCTTCTTCGACCTTCTACAAAGCAAATACAAATTCAGAATATGCTATACTGGGAATATGTCTAATCGTATAACGTTATTAATAGCTATTTTCGATACTAGTTAGGAAAACTAAGATTTTTCCATACGAGGCTGAGTTTTGCACACGAGGCCGAAGGCCGAGTTCGTGAACATAAAGCTGAGTATGGAGAAATAGTTTTCCGCTAGTATCGAACAATAGTTTGTCTAATGATGTTTCGAAAAAGAACCAATTCCCGATTTTTCGCACATAATAACTATCGACAGATGGCGTGAAGGTTGCAAGTCTTTGGTCAAGTTTGTCTCTGTGGTATCGATAAACCGAAGTGGCCAAAAGAATTTTAGTACCCGACCAATCACTCCCCACTTCAAATATAGATAAATCACGTAACACTCCTCCAGCCCCTAGCCAGATAACGTAACACTCCTCCAGCCCCTAGCCAGACGACCCGTCAAGAATCCCCTTTGGCAGTTCCACTTAAAACCAGAATCCCTCCGTTAGTTCTAAGGGATACTGCCAAGTGGAGCAGCATAAAGAGTGAATTCGGGAAGCGTGGGATCCGCTTCACAAAAGCTAAATTACTCGCTGGCGGACTGAGCATCACTCCCGCCAGCGAAAACGACTACAGGGCGATATATAAGTACTTCGAGGAAGTACTTACTCCCGAAGAAGGTGGATGGTATTTCCACCAGTTGAGAGAGGAAAAGCCCCTAAAAGCGGTTATTAGGGGCATTCCCATCAACATAGACGTAAAAGAGGTCCGGGAGGACCTTACTGCAAAAGGTTACGACTGCACAGTGGGCAGAATGAGGAGCAGTCGGGGCAGGAGACCTCTTCCTCTTCTCATGGTCACCATGCCCAAGACATCGACCTCCGCCAATATTTTTAACGAGGATAGGGTTCATGACATATGCGTCAAAATAGAAGTGCCCCACGCTAAAACTAAAATTGGGCAGTGCCATCGCTGCCAATCTTTCGGTCATGCTCAGAGTTGTTGCAAGGCCACACCCAGGTGTGTAAAATGTCCAGGCCTGCACTGGACAGCCGAGTGCAGCAGGCCCAAGGGTACGGCAACCTGCACTAACTGTGGTGGTGACCACCCAGCTAGCTACCAGGGCTGCAAATCGTACCCCAAAATGTGGAGAGCGCAAGCTCCCCCTCGACCAGTTCCTCTCAACAACCAGGCAAGACGGTACAAACCGGTCACCAATGAACGTTCTTACGCTCAGGTGGCCCGGTCAAACCCCACCCAATCAGCTCTCTCCCAGAACGTCCAGGTGACCAGGTCAAAACTCACCCAACCAGCTTCTCCCCAGAATGTATCTGAGGCTCCCAAAAAAGCCAAGCCTTCTAATAATCTTCCTACCGACGACAACGGTAGATTCACCGCTTCCAAGCAAGAAATAGCCAGGGTTACCTTGGAGCTCGTCAGGTTCGGAATGTCCTCCGAGGAGATCCAGAAAACCCTCAGCCATTTTGCCAGGTCCGACTAACTTCTTTCCTGTCCTCCAGCTCACGCCATCACTTCTAAAATCTCATGACGACAACTTTTCCCGCAGCCCTAAAAGTCGTTTATTGGAACGCCAATGGGCTGACCAATGAAAAACGACCACAGCCCCAGACGTCACGTATTCAGACACTGACTCCGAGAACGACGTGTTCCAGTGAGGAGTGTTCACGCTGCCTCGGGGAGGTTACAAATATCCGTCATTGTCCTGTCCAATTAATCTTCTTCTTTTTCAGCTTGTGTTTTTAATTTTTTTTTTTTCAGCGCCTATTGTTAGATTATTGTTAAGTTTGTAAATTGTAAAAAATTTTTTTTTTATATTTTAATAAAAACGCTGTAGCAACGGCGCGACTGAGGCTCTGTTATTGTAGAAGGGGCCCAAGGTAAGCACATCGCGCCGCCGCGGGCGCGGGGATTATCTCACGCGTGCGTGCACGCGTGGACAATTCGACGTTAGCCTCCGGCCCCGCAGTGCTTACCTTATAGCGCAATAATAAACAAGACACCGGCTCGACGCCGCTCCTCGGGTTTGAAATCCCTGTATAAAATTCTCAACGTCAGGTCTCAAAACCAGATGAAGGAGATAAGCGGGCTATCGCCCGCATCTGCTCCGCAGATGCCAAGTGTCAGCTACAGCTACAAGAATTTTAGAACGGGCTAAGGAAAGGACTCTAGTTTGGCGGGGCTAGGTTCGATCCCCAACCCGGCCACAAAATTTATCCGACTCCGTGGTTCGGATTCCACGTAAAGCTGTAGGTCCCACAGGTTAACACAGCCAGGACTTAGCTTCGCGCTAATTTTCAGAGGTACGCCTCAATAAAAATCATCCGACGTAACGTTGCGGGCAAGCCCGCAACCTTACTCTTCAAGTCTGCGAAGATATGGGGCAACAGCCCTGGTGCTTCGCACCAGACCAGAATAAATGAACGGATGAACTAGTTCGATCCGAACAACCAAAGTGACCAGACGTGCCTTTCGTGCCTTCCAGTTTTACCAAGCGATTAAGTTATTAGTAGCAGTGTCAGTAGACATTATCTGTCACAGACTAAAATTATTTTTAGTCTCTACGCCGCTCTAATAACGACCGACAAAACCAAAAGAATTTATCAATTCTCTCCACTAATCTCTTTCTTTCACAGATACAACAGCAAATTTCAAATTATCAGCAGTATGGCCAACCAAACTCAAGCAACCGCACTGAAGGAACTTGATGCCTACCTTCTCAGGATGGCAGCACAGATTGAGGAAATGCGATTGGAATTGGCAGCAGGTCAACAGAAACGAGCAGCGATTATGAAAATGATGAAGGAGGCCACCCCAACAACGGAAGCAGCAGTCCAGGAAGCCCCGTTCCAAACGCAAAAAGGAAAACCCGGCAAACCGAAGAGGAGCAGATCAAGTGGTTCCACTGACGAGGATAACATCCAAACCAAAAATCGATTTTATCCCCTCTTCAAAAAGAAGGCCACGGACACCGCGGAACCAAAGGATTCGACAACCATGGACATCAACGTACCGGCGGGCAACCCCTCTGCCCGCACTGGCGAAAAACCCCACAAGACCTCCCAACAGACCACCAAAACTGCCCCTACAAAATCAGCCATGCCGGAAAAGGACACGAAAATTTACGCCCCAAGGATCCCGCCAATAGTCTTACATGAAACCACCAACTGGACCGCTCTTGGAGAAGAAATCCGCAAATCTGGCATCGAAACCACATCCGTTAAGATGTTAAAAGACTCTATCTCCATACTGGCGAAAACGGAAGAAGACTTTTCAAGACTGGACAAGTTCTTCGCGGCGAAAAACCTTAATATAATATAACATTTATTAATTAAGTACGAGGCACGAGGACACCTTACAATTCCCGAAAATTACATATGTTATAGATATTAGGGCTGAGCCCTCTCTTCTATATTTAATTAGGTATGTGAATATTTAGTGAAGTTTGAAGTTAAGTAAGGTGCGGGATAAAAGTTTCAAAAACCTGCTTTTGTTGACCAAATTATAAAGTTATGACAGGTTAAATGTCGCGCTTAAGCGCGACCGCAGTCCGTTCACGAATTGGCAGGTAACTCCGAAGAGATGCACTACCATGTCGCGCACGAAGCGATCGCTCTTGATGCAACATCCAAACTAACCACGTACCTTCTAATTGAGCCAAGTAAAATAAAAATAAAGAAAAAATTATCAGTGTGACACCGGCCTTAGAATTACAATATTTGAGGAATATTGTAATTTCGGTGCGACGCTGACTTTAAACCTTCATCATGGACTTAGAAAGATAGGACCTGCAACTCCCTACCTGAAAGCTTAAAATTTGCGAGCTCTTAACCGTATGGGTTCATCACTTCTACCGCTAGGATCGCTGAATTCCTGTTCCAGAAATACGATTTAAATTCAAATTGAAAATTATTAATTAAACCAATATATGAAAATAAAACATTAAAGATTGAAAATATATTATAAATTAAAAACAGTAATGCATTTTTCATACATGTACGTGCACTTTTATTCAAACTACAAAAGATTAAGTTCGGTAAAGAAATTTGACAGCTGTCAAACAACGCGCATGCTTGGAATAGTGATAAAAATTGAAAGAAATTTTTTAAAATAATCGAAATTATATCATTTCTTATTAAATAGTACGTATTTTATTATTTAAAAAAAACTTTATATGTATGAAAAAGTAAGTTTTGTAATGAAAATAATTTGAAAATAATATATTCAAATGAATATTTTGGAACAGGAATTCAGCGATCCTAGCGGTAAAAGTGATGAACCCATACGGTTAAGAGCTCGCCATTTTAATCTTAGTTGCTGGTCCTATCTTTCTAAGTCCATGACCTTCATTAAACATAGGCGAGTTACAGAAAACTGCCAAAAATGATAAGTGAGTGACATTGCAAAAAAAAGGTGGAAAGAAATTACGTTAAAAATGACAAAAACAAACAATACACAAGGATTACAAACAAATGAGAGGAAAAATATTACAATGGTAGATTACAATTAATTTAAAATTTGTTTCATAGATCTCTTCACGTTGTCGAAAAGATCATCGTTGTCGTCATATGAAACCGCTTGGGCGATGAGTGGATTCTGGTGAGTCTTCATTTGTTCCATGATCTTCTTGGTCTTCTCTTTGATGAACGTGTCGATAGTTTCGATCTCCAGGTCTGCGTGCATGAAATCGATGGTGGTGTATCTCGGGTATTGGCCTATCAACCGCAGGAATTTATTTTGCATGACTTGGATGGACTTCATCTTTGTCTTGCAGGCGGTAGCCCAGATGGGTGCGTTGTAGGTAAGTATCGACCTGGCACGGGCCTTGTACAGAGTTACTTTTTCTTTCTTGGGTGTTTTAGCATTGGGACCTATGAATGGATATAATAACTGGATCACAAAGTTAGTCTTGTCAAGTCGAGACTGTATTTCCTGGCCGAATAGCAGCTACGAGTCCAATGTGGTGCCCAGGTATTTTACCGTCTTCTGCCACGGGATGGTGTCGTCGCCAACTTTAACTCCTGCGACTTCGGGAGGTTTTCGTTTGAAAGTGAACCGAATTGCTTCCGTTTTTGGTATATTTACTTTAAGCTTCCATATTTTAAAATATTCGAGAATTAATTGAGTGTGTTCTTCTAGATACTGGACATATTTCGTGGTTTTCTTGGAATGGGCGAAAATAGCTGTGTCGTCTGCGTAAATCCCTATACTTGTTTTAAGATGCCGAGGAATGTCGTTGATGAAGATGGAAAACAAGATGGGGCCGAGTAGTGAGCCTTGCGGAACGCCGGCTGGAACATCTACCATAAAGGAAACGGCTTGGTTAACGTTGACGAAGAATTGTCTACCCTCTAGGTAGCTTGCGATGATCAGGATTAGTTTTATTGGAGCTTTAATAAATTTGACTAACTTATAAATAAGTGCTTTGCGATTAACCACATCGAAGGCTTTTTCCAGGTCTAATAACACCATGCCCGTGTCTTTGTTTATATGTCTTGCATGCACGATCTTCTCCTTGATACGCGCTACTTGATGCGTTGTGCTGTGTCCGGCCCTGAACCCGAATTGTTCGTTAATGATAATCCCGTGTGGCGAAAAACCTTCCCACCCACTCCTACCTGCTTCCAAGGGAGAAACCACTAAAAGTGGTAGTACGAGGACTTTCCGGAACGACACCAACGGACGCGATAATTGAAAACCTAAACAGCCAAGGATTCGACATCATAGCGGTGAACCAGATGCGACGAGGACCTGCAAGAAGACTCATGCCACTCTTTCTCGTCCAACTAAATCGCTCGGACCATTCCAAGACCATTTTTAACTTGGAAAGGATCAACAATTTGAATATCACCATTGAAACCCTCCGACCAAGATCCACGCCTGCACAATGTCATAGGTGCCAAAGATTTGGACACTCTCAGCGTTGCTGCAGACTTCAACCTCGATGTGTGAAATGTGGAAAGGACCACCACACGGCGACATGCGAGAAGAGGCCAGACACTCCAGCCACCTGCGCAAACTGCAAAGGCCCACATACGGCGAACTACAGAAAATGCAGCGAGTACCCCCAACCAAGATTCAACGAGTATTCCCGCCCGGCACAAAGATTCCCACAACGGCGAGAAACCTACCAAGGTCACCGAGGACAGCACCCATTCTCGCAGCAGTACCGCCTCTCACAACCCAGGATGTCAGAGGACCGCCGCTACAATCGCGATCGCCAGCAAAGAAGGAGGGAACGAGACCGCAGCCCATCCCCGGAATTCAACAGGAATCGCTCCAGGTCCCAAAGCAGGAGAAGATCGGACCGACGAGAAGACACCATCACCCCCTCCCGATCCCCTTCTACCCAAACCGAAACTCCCACCCGTTCCTCTTCTACCCGAGTGGAAACCCTCCTTAACGACCCCGAAATAAGCAAACTATTAACCGCACTGTCTAACAAAATTTATTCTCTAGGAAACACCGATGAAGCCAAAAAGATGATCTCCTACGTACGTGGAATACAGTTCGCCAACGCCTTAATCGGCGGCCGCGACCATTAGTTCCCGTACGCAGCCCGCTTCTCTCGCCATGGCCTACTGGAACGCGAATGGACTGAAGGGGAAGAAACATCTCCTGCTGGACTTCGCGTTCAACCACGACCTCGATGTGATCCTGGTCAATCAAACTCATCTCAGGACCTGCGACAGCGCAAATCTCCCGAACTACGCGATGTATCGATCGGATCGTGACGGCAAAGGAGGTGGAACCGCCGTCTACATCAAGAGATCGATCGAACACCACGAAGTCGCGCTCCCCCAGCTGCACCAAATAGAAGCCACGGCGGTTGCCATCCATACAAGCGGACATGGATGGCTTCAACTTTCATCAGCCTACCTTCCTCCCGGTAAACTCATTATTCAAGACGACCTAACCTCTCTACTTTCAGGCCCAAATGGTTCAATCGTTGCTGGAGATTTCAACGCGAAGCACACCACTTGGAACTGCCAAAGGAACAACGCCCAAGGTCGCACTCTTTTCGATTTCGCCCACGAATTGGACTTCGCCATTGACGCTCCAACGGACCCCACTCACTACTCCTACGCCGGAACTCCAACCTTCATCGACATCGCTCTCCTAAAGGACGTTCATTGGCAGCACCGGCTCACAACGGCATGTGAGCTCACTTCAGACCACCTCCCAGTCCTGATGTACATCGGAAACATCCCGCACGACCGTCCAAATACAACAAGGTCCAAAGTTGTATGGCCCGTCTTCCACGATCACCTTCTATCGAACATGGGAGACATTCCAATCATCGATACCACAAGACAACTGGACGACTACGTAGAAGCTCTTCACCTCAACATCCAAGCCTCGATTCAATACGCCACAAATGCTGTTCCGGTCGCAGATCTTCGAGACCAACTTCCCCCGCATCTCAAGCAGCTAATCAAGGACAAGAATCGAGCGCGAAAACTTGCTCAAAGGACTCATCACCCCGACGACAAATCCGAGTATCAACGCCTCAAATCCCAGGTCACTAACGAAGTCAAGGAGCACAAGGACGCCGAATGGACCAGCAAGCTTGAAGCCCTTTCGTTCGAGGATTCAAGCTCTTGGAAATTTATCAAAAATTTCCGCACCAAAAGGACTCTGATGCCAGCTCTCCTAAGACCGGACGGGACCCAAGCAAAAACGGACAAGGACAAAGCCGACGCTCTAGCTGCCAGTCTCCAACTTCAATGCGCGCCTAACACCACCTACGACGACTCCGATCACATCCAGATGGTAGAAGACTTCGTGAAGGAAGCCCTGAACGCCCCGGACGAATCAACAATCGAACCCGCATCGTTCAAGGAAGTCAGAAGTCTTATTAGGCAGGCGAAAATCAAAAGCGCACCCGGTCCAGACGGCATCACCCACAGGGCACTGAAGGAGTTACCACGAAAAGCGATCACTGCAATCACAACCATCGTGAATGCAGCGCTTCGACTCCGTCACTTCCCGAAATTATGGAAGCACGCAAACGTCATCGTCATCCACAAGCAAGGACAGCCGAAAAACCAACCGAAGAGCTATCGTCCAATTAGCCTTCTTTCCACCATCGGCAAAATCGCGGAGAAAATCATCTTAAATCGACTCAAGAAAGAAATGGATTCCAACAAGGTCGTCCCCGATGAACAATTTGGATTTCGCGAAGGTCACTCCACGACTCATCAAATCCTTCGCATCGTCGAGCAAATTTCAAAGGGGTTCTCGAAAAAAGAATGCACCGTCGCCCTTCTTCTAGACATCTCCAAGGCATTCGACTCCGTATGGCACCCCGGACTCCTCTACAAGATGCTTCGAGCCGGTATCAAACTCGCCATCATAAAACTAATCCATTGTTATCTTGCAGAAAGAACCTTTTGCATCGCCGCCGATGGGACCAAATCCGAATCTCATCCAATGAACGCAGGGGTCCCCCAAGGTTCGCCACTTTCTGCACCCCTCTACAACATCTTTATGAGCGACATCCCCAAACCAATCCACCCGCAGGTCGAAAACTTTTACTTCGCGGACGACACAGCCGTAGCTTCCACTTCAATTTCCCCGGACATCGCCACGCAAAGAGTCCAAGACGTAGCAGAACAAATCGAGCAATGGATGGGAGACTGGCGAATCGGAGTCAACACGAACAAGAGCGTCGCAGTCATCTTCGCCCGATGTATCATCCAATGGCAAAAATCGGCGAAATACCTTGGCGTCACCATGGACCAAAAGCTAAATTGGGGCCAACACATCACCAATATCACAAACAAGGCAAGGGGAACGATGTCGCAAATCTATTCGCTCGTAGGTCCCAAGAGCAAAATGACGCCGGCCAACAAACTTCGCGTCTACAAAACCATCATCAGGCCGGCACTCACGTACGCTGCACCAGCCTGGGGGCATGCAGCAAAAACGCATATCAACAAGTTAGAAACAATTCAAAGCAAGCTCGTCCGCTACGCATGGAATCCGCCAAGAAGAGTATCAAACGTCCGCCTCCGCAATGACTCCAAACTCACCACGGTCAAGGAATTTATTAGAAATCACACGGAGAAGTTTTACGCTAAAATAGAAGACCACGAAAACCCGCTAATAAACCAACTTGGAAAATACGACAAGGCAAACCATCCGAAGTACAAGATGCCAAGGGAAATTATCGATGACGCCGACCCCTAACGATCCCGCATAAGAAACAAGAACCCCTGCAAACCAAAACCACGCCCAAGAAATTCAAGCCACGCCCACAAGAAAACCGGCCACTTTAGGGAAAAACCAACACGAATGAGCAACGCACACGAAGAAAAGGTATTCAATTAAAACTCCCATAACCCATCCACTGCATCCTAGTCTACCAAACCTTTCTCTCGCGGATCCCTTGCGGGTGAAGCCAGCCAGGACTTAGCTTCGCGCTAATTTTCGGAGGTACGCCTCAATAAAAATTATCCGACGTAACGTTGCGGGCAAGCCCGCAACCTTACTCTTCAAGTCTGCGAAGATATGGGGCAACAGCCCTGGTGCTTCGCACCAGACCAGAATGAGATGAACGGATGAACTCGTTCGGGCGGAATTTCAGTGCGAATTGGAAAGTAATTACTTTCCCGCACTAGTGTGGAAAAGTAATTTCAGTGCGGAAAAGTAATTACTTCTCCGCACTGAAATTTGTACTTTTCCAAACAGTGCGGGAAAGTAGTGCCTTTCCAAACTCAATTGGATATCACAAAGTACCACTTTTCGAAACAGAATTAGACAAAAGCTTTGATTTAACTTGGGAACACCGTCGTCCGTGTGGGTCGACCGCTTTGAGGCCATTTTTAAGCAACTTCCCGACGTTCTAAAGATCTGAAATTTGGTACACAGTATATTTTTGTTTTTTTAAAATTCTGAAAAATAAGCGAAAAATCGGGAAAAAACTGAAAACCATTAAGCGCATGCGTCGATGCGCATTGGACAATTTTATCATACAGGGTGGAAAGTAACTTAGAATTCTAAATCTCATTTTTAAGGACCGCATTCAGGGTAAAGTTTTTCGTCGTAATGATTTATACAGGGTGAAGTATCAAACATCTAAAACACATAAATAAAGAAATCTGATAGGATGAACCTATATTAGTTAAAATACATAAACTGTATTTGAAAAGATAAGACTAAAAAATTAGAAAATAAAAAATTATATTTTCATAATCGATAGATGAATTGATTGAATTTGTTTTTCTGAATATTCTTCAGAATTACAGAAATCACGATTGGTTGAGAGAACGCGCCATTTTAGCACCTAAGAACATTCATATCACTGCCATCAATTTCCAAATTCAAGCGAAACTGCCAGGTGTAGTCACGACATATAAATCAATTGACAGTGTTATGAATCAAGATAAGGCAATGAATTATCCAATTGAATTTTTAAATTCATTGGAACCGGCTGGTATGCCACCGCTTTGCTTGAATCTGAAAGTTGGTTCTTTGATAATATTATTGCGAAATATTAATCCACCTAAACTGTGTAATGGCACCAAATTGGCAGTGAAAAAGTTATTGCCAAATTTGATTGAAGCTACGATATTAACTGGTAAATCGAAAGGAGAAGTTTGTTTGATACCGCGTATCCCTATGATTCCGACTGATATGCCATTTGAATTCAAACGATTACAATATCCTTTGCGTTTATCATTTGCGATGTCCATCAACAAAGCCCAAGGTCAAACACTTAACGTTTGTGGTGTGAATTTGAAGGAATCATGTTTTTCACATGGCCAACTTTATGTTGCCTGTTCTCCAACCTTGCTCCTACCGTTTACACCACGCCTCGTTGGTTTTGTTTTACCAACCTCCTCCGTCCACTTGCCCAGTCTTCTCCAAAGGCTTTCACCTTTGGGGGACGCATCTGACGCAAAACATCTTCAAGGAACCGTGGATCACAAAGATGTACAAAATATATATGGACTTTTTCAAGGCAAGGGAACTTGAGACGCAATGATGAACCAAACTTCTAAAGGTCGACCATTTATATTAACAAGGTCACATTTTGCTGGAATTTAACGTTATGCGGCTATATGCACTGGCGACAATGTAGCTACATGGGCTCATTTGAAAATTAGTTTTCCAATGTGTCTAACTGAAGCATTAGCAGGTGTAAGTTTTTGTGGAGCATGATCATGAGCTGCGTCATCAGAAGCAGCTGTTAAAACATTTAAAACCCTGGTTTCTGAGGTATCAGCTATCAGAGGTGTCAGAGTGGAAAAATGCTTTGCAGATTGGTTTCGACGTATGCAAAAGTGAATTAATCTCAAAGGCAAACACTTTTAAAAGCAATAGTTATTTATATAAGCCACAGCAGTGGAGTGATGTGATCGCTGGTTGAGTATAGAGCGGAAATTCTGGGTTCAAATCGCGGATTGCACAGAATGTCTTGGCTCGGCCTTCCAGTAGGCATCTACACTCTGCGGTGATCCCTGATATTCGTGTCGACGTCATTACCGTTGATATGGCTGCGTCACACACGAGAGTTTACAAGACAGGTTAGGTAGGCAGGGAACGAAGCCAAGGGCCTTCTAGGCCTGTAGAGCTATCATGTATGTGTATAAAGTTACTTACCAAATTTTATATGTGTTTATCACATAATTTCCGGAAACTTTTCCAGCAACCTACGTATTGCAGCATCATATTGTAATAAACAATACAATAAAATGCATCACCAAGTTTAGTATGCACTTTAAGGTATGTTCACTTACGATATTATTGCGCAATGTTCTATTAAAATTTGTAGGAGGTTTTTGTGTACTGCATCCGTTGCAGATGTAGAATCTCATAAAAATCCAGATAAAGTTAAATTAACAGAAAAATTTTCTGTAGTTATTCAGTTTATAATAAACGAATTTTCTTTAATATTTAAACAAATCAAGCAAAAATGCACTTCTGAAATAAATATTTTTTTTAATTCTTTCCCTATTAAAAAGTGGTTAGCACGGCAGCAACTCGGTAAACACCGCTTGTAAATTTTTGCCACTCGTACATAAAAAGGTTCGCCACCGCTGCTATATAAAATTTTATGAAAAAAATTTTTTATTAACAAAATATTGAAAGAGCAAAATCAACATTTCAGTATGAATCAAATAAATTATTTAGAAAAAGCAGCTGAACCAGCTGATGTTAAAGGCGATGTGGAGACTAAAACTGAAGAAAATATTGTTGGTCAAGAAAAACCGCTTTACGAAGAAAAGTCGGAATCCTTCAGTAATTCTGAGAAAAAAATTGTTTATATTAATAATAAACGATTGCGTGCTAGCAAAGATGACGAAGGCTGTGCTAGCAAGAGAATTTAAATAGAAGCAAATGAGAGTGGATCTTTGGGTATAAACTCATTAGAAGATTTTGTCCACTTACCTCAACGTTGAGTTTCTCCCAATTCAAAATCAAATGAAGAAGAAAGCTCTCAGAGGCAAACAAAAAAATCGCGAAAAAGAATGCAAAATAAGTCACAATGGAAAAGAAAGTCACAAAATCGAAGCGATTCAAAATCGATTTCAAAAACTGGAAAGACGATTAACAAAATTAAATTAAAACCGCCCTGTTCGGATCTTTGCAAAATAAAATGTAGTACAAAAAATATTACTGAAGCAAAAAGACAACTACAATATGATGCCTTCTGGAAGACTATGGCTAGTTGGGAACAAAGGCGCCAGTTTATTGCCTCTTCTATTACGTTGCCACCTGTAATGGGTCCTCGTATTCGAAATATGAACGAAAAACCTAGTCGACCTAGTAATAATTACTATACCCGTAATTATTATTTATAATTAGATGGTAATCGAGTAAGGTAAACTATGTTCTTGAATACTTTTGTCATTTCTGAGCAATTTGTAAGTAAGCATCAGAAAATAAATGCAATCGTTGTATAAAAAACAACAGTATATAATGTTTCAAAATATATTACAAAAACTTGGAATAACAGAAGAAATGTATGTTTTAGCAATTCGAAGTTCTTGGAAGAGAGTATAAGTTTTTCTAAAGAGAATTAGCGTAGAAGTAGGAATAAATATGTAGGTACAATAAACAAATATTAACTCTCTTTGAGGCTAATATTGACATACAATTTAGTACTGTTTAGCTTCCTATGTTATTAATTATATTTCAAAAATTGACGCAGGTCTTTCCAAGTTACTCAAGAGATGCAGCTTCGGATGCTCAAAATGGAAATAATAGTGTCAAAGAAAAATTTAGAAAAATTTCTAATGTCTTTATTTGATGTCACCTCAAGAAGCTGCTTACCATATACTATCGTTGCCTCTGTTTACAATGAGCAGGCAATGCGTTTTTATCAGCACTAGTCCAATTAAAGAAAGGGTGATGATGCTTGAATCAAACAACGATATACAAAATTTAAAATCCGATTCGATCGACATATTTATGGATAATCGGTGCAATTTTCTAAAAAAGTTGTTATTGCAGTTGTTACTAAACAACTGAAAAATAACAACTCCAAATAACGATCTTCTTAGCAACTTTAAATATTTTGCAATTTCGTAATACACAATTTAGCAACGACGTTATTAATAAAATTTTAGAACAATCGTCGTTATATCTGAATTGGGTAGTACGTCGGTGCTTAAAATTATATTATATAAATTACAAACGTCAAACACAAAGGTAACTTATAAATTTTATTTTCTTATTAATCTAGAAATAATTTGTTCGTGTTGTGTTGTACGTTTCTGTATCAGTTTTTCTAGTTGAAATGAAATTTAAAAATAAAAATTTTCGACAATATATTAACATACCGAGTGTTATATTAAACAAATTACCTCAAGCAAATATATTTGTTTATAGATAACAATCTCTTTTCTCAGTGTAGCGACAAAAAATAACAACGAGTCGTTAACTTGAACAACTTTGAATTTTAGAAAATTGCAAATTCAGTCATAACAACTAACCCTTCACTTAACAACTTAATTCAATTGTTATCAATAACAACTTTCCTTAGAAAATTGCACCGAATGTTATGATTAAATGTAGTAATCGAAGTAACGATAAAAAAAATATTTGCTTAGCGGATTTCGTTGCTTTTTATTATAAAAGTTATAAATCTAACAATTATAATAATAATAACGAACACGATCACGATAACGAACACAATGACGATGAGGACAATGAACCCAATAACGATACACAATAAATTGAAGATGAAGTCAAAGTACATTATAAGAGAAGGAAACACGGAAAAATTATAAGGTATAGAAGATATAATATGGCACAAGACGCAAGTAATTACTACAGAGAAGAACTTCTTCTATTTTTTCCTTGTAGTAATGAATTTCATGAAATCTAAAACGTTCAACATGAAATTAAATATAAACAAAATTTAAGAATTATATAAGAAAACCGTAAAAAATACTGTGTTATTGACGAAGAACTTTTGGACACCGCATTAGAAAATGCAATTCATGAAGTAGCTGAATAGACGAAGAAGATATTCACAAAGTTGTCGACGGAAAGCTTCCGTTACATTACCAAGTAGATATTTTACAACAAGGCGGTAAAGAGAAACCAAGCAACGCTGCAAGTTGTAATAGATTTACAATACCAACTCGAATTCCCGAAAACCATATGCACCAATTAATTAAAAAATTAAACAACGAACAAAAAAGGTTTGTTTTACACGTTTTACATTGTATACCGGGTGCTGAATGAGTTAGGCGAACATAGGATATTAACATGTAAAAACTTATTTTTGCAAATTCCTGCTTCCCTAATTATTTTAGAGAAAAATTGAAAGATACAAATATAATGTAGAAATATAAACTACGAATGATAAGAGCATTAGATTTTATCTAGCTTTTACGTAAATGATCAAAAAATCTTTTGAAATTGTTAAAATTTTTATTTATCAAACTGGCCATGTATAAGTTTCCAAGGTAATATTCCATTTTATGAAATTAAAATTTAATAAAGTGCAAAGCTGTCAACAACGTGCAATTGTTTTTTATTACTTATCAAAAATAATTACCTCGGAAACTTCCATGGCAAGTCTGATAATTAAAATTTTTCTCAATTTCAAAAGAATTTTTTGACCATTTACGTAAAAGCTAGATAAAATCTAATGCCTTTATCATTCGTAGTTTATATTTCTACATTATATTTGTGTCTTTCAATTTTTCTCTAAAATAATTAGGGAAGCAGGAATTTGCAAAAATAAGTTTTTGCATGTTAATATCCTATGTTCGCCTAACTCATTCAGCACCCGGTATATTGTCGTATAACAAAACAATTAGACGATATGAATAATAATTTTCATTTTGTTTAATTTAAATGTAATGTAATTTTTTAATGTAAAATTAAAATTAGTATTTTTGCTATAGTCAAAATGGACGTAGTGTATTTTAGATTGAATGAATTTGTTGTATTGAAAGTATTGAGATTTGAGATAATTTTGAAAATTGAATAAGGTAATAGTGAAGAAATTTAGTACAAAAAGTTGAAGAAATTAAGATTAATTAAAGTTGCTATAATACGAAAAATTAAATTTGTTGATAGTTCACACAGGAAAACTTGAAAATTATAGACTATTTTATAGAATTGGTAATTTTGCAAAGTAATTTAAAAAAAAAAAATAGATTTTTCGATTTATCTATCAAAATAATTATAGGACAATTTTAGTGCGAAAAATTTGACTGTTATTGATGGCATTTTGTAAATAAAATAAGTAAAGCATTGCTCTGTAAATTTGAATATGGGCATTGTTAATAGTTTGAATACGACATGTATTTACGACATGAATACGACATGGTAGCATTTTGCTTTATTCAGTTTTCCTTCTTTTGCACAAAATGCTAGGGGCGTAAGATGTCGTATAACAAAACAATTAGACGATATGAATAATAATTTTTATTTTGTTTAATTTGAAAAATTTTAAGTTTTGAAAAGGAAATTATTTTATTTTGTTAGCGCAATTTTTTTTATTATTTCGACTTCTGTTGTTAAGAAGTCAACATAACACTTTTGTTTTTTTTTATGAGGCGCTTGTGCTTGTTTTTGGGATTTGAACAGCTAACGGTTCCAATTAGAGGAAAGAATATTAATTTGTTAGATTTGTAAAGTTAGGGATTTGAAAAGTGTAAGTTGGCATCGGCGGTTACCTGATGGAAATAAAATAAAAAGTGGAAATTTTTGATTTTGAAAGTTTGGCGGAAGACCGGAAATTTATCTGGTGTGGGACGTCAAGTATGATGAACGTCGATTTTTGAGAGTTTTTCTAGAGCGTTTTTGAAATGTCTAGTTTGGACCAATTTTCACATATTATTATTTGGTATAATCTTACACAGTGGTATTGATCAAGTGTGTGAGGAGTTTTGTAATTTCTGGAAGGCTGGAGAATTGTTTTTTTTGCGTTTCCCGTATAACGTGTTGGAGATTAAGAGAAAATTTTCACTATCTTACATCGTGACATTTATTTGGATATTTTTATTTGGATATTAAGAATTTAAAGGCAGTATTACTTCACAAGATTGGATGAAGACATCTAAGAAAAAAAAGGTACCCAACGTTTTTTTTTATGGTTGTAAAATTTATTTCCACAACATGTTTGTAATCAGTAGGTTATTTTAAATTTAAAAGTATCTGCTTACAGACACGTTAAGTGAATCGTTTGGTTATTTGGTTCAAACCAAATAACCAAAATGTTATATGATTTATTTTTTTATCTGCGAAAAATTTTTTCCTTTTCTAATTATAATATTAAACTTTGTGTTAGAATATTCATATCGTTTTTTTTTTTTACTTTAAGAATTTTTTTTGACGAATAAAAGGCTGGCCGGAGCAACAAAGTTTGTGCTCTTCTATTTGCATGTAGATTTTTCCCCCCTAATTTTTGATTTGTTTTTTTTTTCTAATAATTTTTAAAAAAACAGCAGTAGGAGAGTACAATATATAAATTTGTTATTTATATACAGTGGGGCCCGCTTAATGTGATCGCGGTTAATGTTATCATTCGGATATTGTTATCAGTTTTGCCAGGAACGGAACGGCAAAACTGCCGTTCTGCTTCTTACACTTATTCTGCTTATTACACACAAAAAACATCGCTTATAGTTATCATAATTCGGTTAGGTTAAAGTTATCATATTATTCTTAAGATTATTTTCTCCCACGAGCAAAGGAGTTGATTTTCAGTTACAAGCATTTTTTTTATATTGTTTATACCACCCACATAATATAAAGTCAGGTGTTAGCAAGAAAATCAACGTCACACATGTGATATCACATTACATATTTATGTTTATTATCAATTCCGTCGTTTAAATACATAAATGGACGATAGTTTGCTGTTAATGTGTGTTGTAAGATTCAGTCCTACTTGAAAACTTCACAATGAGCGACTATTATTAATTAATTTTTGTAGATGTACTACATACTAATAAATAACTCGTGGGAACTACATGGCTATTTACGAAAATTTTAAACGACGCGGCGCGGTGGTGGGCGCGAGGGGCACGGTGGCGGGTGCGAGTGGCGCAGTGGTGGGCGCGAGTGGCGCGGTGGTGGGCGCGTGTGGCGCGGTGGTAGGCGCGAGGGACGCGGTACGGGGCATGGGTGGCAACTCTGGGAATCATTCAACTCTTGGGAGGGGTCCGCGGGATAAAGGCTCTAAGGGGGGTACGAGTGCAAGCTGCGCGGTAGCTAACACTAATAACGAAACGGGGATAAGGGAACTTTGGGTCACTCTGACCAACTTGAACATTCAGACGCCAACGGTCGATCTAAGAAACTTTAACCTTGGGAAACATGCAACTTATGGGAGGGGACCGCGGGACGATAATAAGGGAAACTCTGAAGGGAAAGGCTCTAGGGGGGGTACGAGTGCAAGCTGCGCGGTAGCTGGCACTAGTAACGATACGGGAAACAGGAAACTTTGGGTCACTCTGACCAACCTAAAGATCAGCAAACCAACGGTAAATGTGAAAACTTTCAAAGGGGGCTTACTTTCAAAATCAACAGCAAATTAATTCTATTTCGAATTCTAACTCTAATCCAATCTCTGATCAAAATTCTAATTCTCCACATTCGACTTCACATCCAACTTCACAATCAACTTTACATTCAACTTCACATTCAACTTCACATTCAACTTCACATCCAACTTCACTCTCAGAACGCCCGGCTTCCACTCTCACTCTACGTATTCTTCAACTCAACTGTCAGGGAGCGCAGGGCAAAACTCTTGAAATTTTTGCTTGGGCCATCAGCCAAAGAATTGACATCCTCTTACTCCAAGAGCCATTCCAAGTTTGGAATAATCCTAGGGGCACCGGGGGGCACGCAAATGTTTGGCACAACAACGGCCTCAGCCGCAGTAGCCGTTCTGAATAAGAGCATCACATGCATGAATGTTGGACTCGTAAGTGACGACCATCATGTTCTAATTCACATATCGTCCAGAATTTTAGGCGAATTTTACGTTGCTAGTCTCTACTGTAGGAGTCGACACGAAATCGAGTCCAGCATTCAGCGCATGCATCAAATGCTTGACATAACGAGAAACCAGCCATTGATCTTAGGGATGGATGCCAACGCTCAATCTAAAGCTTGGTATAGTAAGAGAATTAGGAACGCTTCTGACAATTCAGCGGTAAGGGGAGAGACGCTTAATAATTTTATTTTAGAAAAAGATCTAGTCATTCTTAATCAATTTCAATTAATTTCATGGGGGGGTCGGCACAAGCGGGCAGGGCTGCTCGGACATTGACGTTACACTATGTAACGAATCTTTCGACATTAAGTACGACATTTCTTGGAATATTATTGAGGGGGCGGGCCTTAGCGATGACACTCCGATTATACTAGATATCAGGAACAAACCTGAATACGTGGAAACATATAATCCTGAAATACCGGACCTATTTCCGAGAAAATACAACATGAAGAAGGCGGATTGGCCTAAGTACAGGGAATCCCTAGACCACCTAACTACCAGTAGAATGAGTCTAGAGGAATTTAATAAACTAACTGCGAATGAGATGGTAAATAAGATATATGAATGGGTCAACGAAACAAATGACTTAGTTCTTCCTCCTGCACGAAACAACGCGAGACTCCAAAACAGATGGTGGACAGAGGAGTTGGACAAAATGAGGAAAGAGGTCAGGGCCGCAAAGATAAAGTGCTAGAAAAGGGGCAGGGGAAGCAGGGGGAATAACAATAACGTAAGGGACAGGGGGGAAACTGATGTTCTGAACAGGGATTATAAAGAACTCTCAAGACGTTTCCGGGAGAAGATAAAAGAAACGAAAGATAAAGATTGGCAGGATTATGTAAGACTAAAGGGCAATGAAGAACCATGGGGTGGGGCCTACAAAATAGTTAGGGAAAGGAAAAAGAAGCAGGCTCTAGCCGATATTGAATATAAAAATGGCGATGTAGTCTCCCGAGCAGTAACATGGGAGCACAGCGTAGAAATACTTTTGGATCATTTCTTCAAGAATGGAGAACCGGTGGTCACACCACCCGAGGGAGGGAGTGCTCAGGCCCCGGACGAGATTAGCCAAGAAGAAATAGGAAAAGCCTTCAACAAATTAAAGAACAAAGCCCTTGGGGTGGACGGGGTAAGCCCAGAACTAGCCAAAGAAATATGGAAGGCAACCCCAGAGTACGTACACCTCCTGTACAACAAGTGCCTGATGACAGGCTGTTTCCCGACTAAATGGAAAGAAGCCATCTTGGTCATCATCCTGAAATCGCCTACCAAACCGAAATCGGAAGCCGCATCATACCGACCCATCAGCCTTCTTCCAGTCTTGGGAAAAGTCATGGAAAGAGTATTGGTGGACAGATTAGACGACCAAATAGGGGATTTACTGGATGATGCACAATTTGGCTTCGTCAAAGAGCAGAGTACCGAGGATGCGTGGCATCATGTAAAGGCCGTCGTTCATAATTCTCCTTTCAAATATGTCATCGGCATTTTCATAGACTTCAAGGGTGCGTTTGACGGCCTCCTTTGGAGTCAAATCTCTCAAAAACTCGTTGACCTTGAATGCCCGGAAATTAAAATTTGGTTAGATTACTTTAAACATTGGATAGTCAGGGTTTGTGGGGCACTAAAGGCAATTTTTAAAGAAGTCCAAAGATGGTGCCCACAAGGGTCAATCGTAGGACCCTATGTGTGGAACCTCATGCTGGACGAGTTGCTCGTGCAGCTAAGAAATCTGGGATTCAAGGTCGTTGCATATGCCGATGACATTCTGATACTAATTGAAGCGAGCGCGCGTATAATGCTGGAAACTTTGGCCAATCAGGCACTCTTTTTAGTCAATGCATGGGGAATAAAGATGGGAATTGAACTGTCGAAGGAAAAGACAGTAAGTATGATGATGAAGGGAGCTTTTGCGGAAAGCAGACCTCCATTGATTAGGGTCAATAATTTTACTGTTACGCATGTGATCAAAAACACTAAATATCTGGGCATCACTGTGAGCCCCAGGCTCTACTTTGGGGATCATCTGGGCAGCATTAGACACAAGGTGGCGGCTATCATGGGGGGGATGAGAAAACTTTTAAAGAAAGAATGGGGGCTAAACAGAACATCACTAAAAGTAATATATGAGGGCCTAATTATCTCAAGCATGGCATATGGGGCAAGTGTCTGGGGACACGAAATGACCAAAAGTACGTACGCCGCCAAACTTATTAGAGCACAAAGAACAGTGCTAATGGCCTCTGGAACTGTATCGACAGAGGCCATGCAGGTTATAGCGGGAACTCTGCCCTGGGATCTGATAGCGATGGAAAGAAAAGAGTGGTACGAGAAGAAGAAGGGAACTCCCCCCGGACCGCATAGCATTACGACGATAGCGGAAAGAACGCTCTCCAAAAATGCGTTTAAGAAGGCACTGAGAGAACGCCTCATGCAAAAGTGGCAAGAAAGATGGACTGAGTCCGAAAAAGGCGTAGTCACTAGGAAACTTATACCTAGAGTGAACTTCGCTCTAGACAAAGCATGGTTCGGCCCGAAAATGCACCTCAACTTCCTTCTGACGGGGCATGGCAGCTTCAACCACAAATTGTACAGCTTTGGTAGCACTACCACGATAAACTGCTCTTGTGGTCAAATCGAAACATGGGAACATGTTCTTTTCCATTGTCCGTCCTTCGGGGCACTCTGACCAAACTGAATATCCACACGCCAACGGTCGACCTAAGCATTTCTAACTTTGGGGAACAGGTAACCCTTGGGAAGGGTCCGCGGAATAAGGGCTCTAAGGGGGGTACGAGTGCAAGCTGCGCGGTAGCTGGCACTAGTAACGGAACGGGAAACAGGGAACTTCGGGTCACTCTGACCAATTTAAAGATCAATACGCCAACGATAAATTTGAAAACTTTTAGAGGGGGTCTTTTCTCAAAATCAACACCAATTTCAGGGACGGGCTCACAGGCAACTCCTAATTCTCTTTTAAGCTCAAGTTCAAATTCAAACTCAAATTCAAATTCCATTTCAAGACCAAATTCTCTTCCAATTTCAAATTCTCATTCAAGTTCAAGTTCAAATTCTCTTCCAAGCTCAAATTCTCTCTCATCTAATCCAGACACACTTCAAATTCTCCAACTCAACTGCCAGGGTGCACAGGGTAAAACCCTCGAAATTTTTACTTGGGCCATCAGCCAAAAGATTGATATTCTCTTACTCCAGGAACCGTACATGAATAAATATGGGAGAATCCCAGGGGCACCGGGTAGGGCGCAAATCTTCGGGACAACAGAGGCTGCCTCAGCAGCAGTGGTCGTCTTAAACCGGAACACTACTTGCATGGATGTTGGACTCGTGCGTGATGACCACCATGTTCTTGTTCATATTTCGTCTAGAACTCTAGGCGAATTCTACGTCTCCAGTATTTATTGTCGAAGGGGCCACGGCATCGAATCCAACATCCAGCGCATCCAGAAAATTCTCAACGTGGTGGGGGATAGACCACAACTAATCGGTATGGACGTAAACGCGCAATCAAAGGCTTGGCACAGTAAAAGAATCAGGAACGTGTCCGACGATTCCGCGGTAAGGGGGGAAACTTTCAATCTTTTCTTGCTCGAAAGCGATATGATAATTCTAAACCAGCCAAGCCACATCTACACTTTCCACGGGGGGGGGGGGGGAACGGGCGGACAGGGGTGCTCGGATATTGACATCTCTTTGTGCAATAATATTTTTGGGAATAAATACGAAGCCTCCTGGCATATTATGGAAGGTGTTGGACTGAGCGACCACACCCCAATAATACTAAAAGTACTAATTAGGGCAAGCTCCATAATTTCTGAGAACTGGGAAACATGCAAAACTTCAGGGTACAATACGAAAAATGCGGACTGGGGAAAGTACAGGGAAACTATTGCAAATATTGCGGGAGAAACGGGGACAAGTGCCTTCAACAGGCTAACGGCTAACGAGATGGTAACCACCATAACAAAGTGGATCAACCGGGCAAATGTACTTGTCCTACCAGAGAATCGGACATCTGCGCACCCACACAACAAATGGTGGACTGCGGAACTGAGCGAAATGAGGAAAACTGTAAAAGCGGCTAAGAAAAGAAGCCAGCAGAGAAATAAAAACCGGGGGGGGGGGAGAGACAATATACTCGACAACGAGTTTAAAGAACTGGCAAAGAATTTCAGTGATAAGATAAGAGAAGCAAAGGAAAGGGATTGGCAAGACTTCGTCAAGCAAAAAGGGAACGACGAGCCATGGGGTGCTGCCTATAAAATTGTTAGAGAAAAGAAAGTGAAGCAGCCCTTGGCAGACATAGAGTATATGAACGGAGAAGTAGTTTCTAGGGCCACGACCTGGGAACAGAGTGTGGGGATATTACTGGATCATTTCTTTAAAGACGGCGAACCGGCTCCTGTAGCCCCGGGGGGGATTCAGGCTCCAAATGTAGTTACAATGGAAGAAATCGAAAAGGCCTTCAACAGAATTAAAAATAATAAAGCGCCGGGGATGGATGGGGTAGCGCCGGAAATAGCCAAGGAGGTGTGGAAAGCAATCCCGGCATACATACACCTGTTATTTAACAAGTGCATCTTGACGGGTTGTTTTCCTACGGAATGGAAAGAGGCCAAGCTGGTCATTATCCACAAGTCGCCCGCTAAGCCAAAATCGAAGGCTGCCTCTTACCGTCCCATCAGTCTTCTCCCAGTCATGGGGAAAGCTCTGGAACGAGTACTGGTTGACAGGTTGGACGCTCAAGTAGGCGATTCTCTGGATGATGCACAATTTGGTTTCGTTAAAAACCGAAGCACCGAGGATGCGTGGCACAGGGTTAAGGCCGTCGTTTGTAATTCAGTTTTCAAGTACGTCATCGGCATTTTCATTGACTTCAAAGGCGCGTTTGACGGCCTCCTTTGGAGTCAAATCTGTCAAAAACTCATTGACCTTGAATGCCCAGAACTCTTAATCTGGTTGAGTTACTTTAAAGAACGCGTAGTCAGGGTCCTGGGGGAAATTAAGTCAATTTTCAAAAATGTCCGGAGGGGGTGCCCACAAGGATCCATTATCGGGCCCTATGTGTGGAACCTCATGCTGGACGAGCTGCTTGTGCAATTAAGGAATCTGAGTTTCAAGGTCATTGCGTATGCCGATGATATTCTCATCTTAATCGAAGCGAACGCACGGGCACCGCTTGAAGTTTTGGCACTTCAATGGTGCACTCTCAATGGTAGTTGAATGGGGGACAAGAATGGGGGTGGAACTATCAGAAGATAAAACAGTGAGTATGATGTTGAAGGGCTCTTTCGCAGAAAGCAGACCGCCATTGATAAAGGTAAACGGCAAGACTATAGAGCACGTCATAAAGAATACGAAGTACCTGGGTATAATAGTGAGTCCAAGACTCCACTTTGGGGAACATCTAACCGATATCAGGCACAAGGTTATAGCTATTATGGGCGGTTTGAGAAGATTGCTAAGAAAGGATTGGGGTCTGAACAGAACAGCACTGAAGACGATATATGAAGGACTGATAGTCGCTAGTATGGCGTATGGGGCTAGCGTCTGCGGACATGAAATGGGTAAGGAAACATATGCCATCAAACTAAATAGGGCGCAGAGAACGGTTCTGATGGCCTCGGGGAACTTTACGAGGACTGTGTCAACAGAAGCCATGCAAGTCCTTGCTGGTACCATGCCCTGGGACTTGGTGGTTTTAGAAAGAAAAGAGTGGTACGACAAGAAGAAAGAAACTCCCCCCGGTAACAACAACATAACCACCGAGGCAGAGAGAAGACTCTCTAAAAGAGCCTTCAAGAAGGTGTTAAAAGAGCGCCTCATGCAGAGATGGCAAGACAGGTGGACAGAATCCACCAAAGGGATAGTCACTAAAAATCTCATACCAAACGTCAGGTATGCTTTAGACAAGCCATGGTTTGCGCCCAGCATGTACCTCAGCTTCCTTCTGACGGGACATTGTTACCCCTTCTCTGCTATACTCACTTCTGTCGGTGGAGCAGATTTTTCGAATTTGAATTCAAAAAATACTGAGAACTTTATCTCAGGGTGGTACTTACGTGAAACAAAATATACGCTTACCTCGCTTTTACATATATACACATTCCTGAAAAGAATTCGACGCTCTTGAAATAAAAGATAATTGAGGTAAAGAAATATAATAAAGTTAAACAAAACGTCGCCACAAATACGGAACATAAATACAAATTTTCCTTAATTTTACCTAAATGATCAAGGAAGCTTCCGCAAGATTTAATTAAAATTATTTAAATAAGGCGTTAATTAGAACAAAATCAATGGTAAGAAACCATTTATTTTCATCATCCTTACGGATTGATTTCCACTTCAATAATTTGTACAAATAAATAATTTATACAGAAACAGTATAGGTAATTGTATGATTGATTTTTAATGTAATCATAATGAAAAATGGACCAATTAGTCGTTGAATAAGCAATACATCAAACCAATCGTTACAATTAGATACGTGCGGTTACATACAATTAAATTGAACAAAAACTAACCTTTAACCCGGTTAAACGTGGTAAGTCGTTGCACTCTAATTATTTTTCCTGAATTCAAATTCGGAAAAGCTGGTTTATCGATACCCCTGTTGATTGCACACCGTCCTTCCAATTCCATTTCCTTTGTAGTCGTTGTTGACTATTTGATAATCCAAATCGCCTTCATCCCATAGGTATACGTTATCTTCTTAATAATCCAAATTTTATCCATCCAGTAGGTATAAGTATTTATCGTAAATCAATAATTTGTCTATTCTTTTTCATTGAATTAGCATCGTCGGTAATGATCGAAAATATTAAATTTCTTGCCTTTATTCAAATTTGCCATATTCGAGATAGATTTATTATAAAACACATTTTGTTTGATAGATCGGTAAAAAGTTTTAAGTTATTTATTTAATTTTAGTTACACGAAACTATTACTCAGGTATTTGTTTATAGGCACATAGATAAGTTTTAGTTATTTTATTCGAAGCACGATACAAATTAACCACATCTTCCTTCAATGGAAGTACGATAGAAAAGTTAAACACCTCTTCCTTGCTTGGAAGACAACGAAAAAAACTCACGTCTTCATGACTCGAGGTACAGATCGAAAGTCCAAGTTATTTATTTGACTTTAGGTACACGAAATAATTAAATTAATTGTGTGGAGCACGATACGAAATATTGACCACATCTTCCCACGATGGAAGTACGACCGTAAGTGAAGTCATTTCCAAGATGGCTCTTGAAATTTAACAGGGATTTTTACTTAAAGTTTCTTCAAAGGTTAAGGGGTTGCATATATACAGGAGTCAAAATGAACCGATTTCTTATTTTTCTCGTCGAGGTACATGACGTAATTCTTCATTCTGCTTGTTTGCAAGTTAAGGACAGAATTCTCAGAAATCAAGTATAGGAATTGCACGTTTTTCACGTAGATAAGTTCTAAAAATAATTTAGTGGAGACGGCTGTCTGTGACATATACCAGGCTCGTTCAAATAAATCTTATGATTTAATCAAAATTTTAAGTGAATTTAAGGACTGTTCGACGTAGTCGTAACAAATATCCTTATCGTTAATAAAAAACAATAAAAAAAAAGCGTAAAAGTCATAGTAGGAATATAAGTTAACCTAATTCATGTTAAGGTATAGATAGAGATACGTTACTGTTTAATCAGCATTTCCAAGCTGCGATAAAGATAATAAAACAATTTAGATAATGATACCCCGATAGATAACCCACAAAAATCGAAATATGATGAAATCCCATCCCAGAGAAATATGGTTGTAACCATCATTACCATAAGGCTAGGTTACTTCGGTTGAAGATACTGTGCACGAAATTTTCCCACCCCCTGTGCACAGGACACATTTATCGCCATGAAAACAAATGTCATGTTGATGCGATGGCATTGCAGTCATCGTTTTTCCTCTGCTTGGTGAGGCCAAGCGCAGACAACGAAACGGAAACGGTGAAGCCATTGGTTTCCTCTTCGGGCACCGATATCAAAATTCTTTGGGCATAGCCCAAGAGCGTCAATGTATTTCTTATAGAAATAATTATAAGAGAAAAATTATCACGAAACTTCCTCATAAGGATCGGGGCCAAATCGTCACCTCATGATGAAGTCGCAAAAAAACTCGTCTTAAGAGCCGATCGAGAAGGTCGGGAGCAAATCTTCGCCTCTCGATTGAGGATCTACAGACCGTCACGAAACTGACACACACACACAAGGGCGGAACGGTGAACTAGGGTCGGTAGCCAGTCACACTAGAACTAGCCGTACCACTACCTTTCTCACACTCATTCATCCAACTAAAAAGAGTACGTCAAGGACGTAAAAAAAATATTATAAGTATGGCACTAAGGAGACAAACTTATAATAAAAAAATTTAGTTTTGAGTTACTACTCAAACTAAATAAAAGTCAAATTGCGCATAGCTTGAAAACAAGCGCAACCGGTATAGGATCTTTCGGAAACCGAAATCTCGCGTAAATAACGCAAGTACGAGACTTGAAACAAGGAATATCTTTGCATGACCGGAAGGGGTCATTAACTTAAAATTTTGCGTAAGTAACGCAAAAAAGTGCAAAGTTACACAATAGAAATCCATAACCTTTATGGTTATGAAAGAACGCGTAAATAAAACGCAATGGCGCGGACAGCGCAAAGATAACGGGAGACAGCGTAAGATAACGCAAATCACGTCAGATAACGCAGATAACTGCTTGACAATAAGAATGGTATGGGGGGCGCAGAGGCAATAATACCTCCTGTTCCATACTTGTACTTATTGTCAAGGTGAGGAACCACTAGATATAGGTATTCTCTCACTTAAATTTCGGACTTTGCCTTTTATTATTTAATCGATATTCGGCTAATGCCTTTAATTATTATTGATATTCGGCTAATGCCTTTAATTATTATTGATATTCGGCTAATGCCTTTAATTATTCATAGATATTCGATATTTTAATTCTTTATTTATATTATTATTTTATTATAGGTATATACCTGGCTATGGATCTACAGCCATAAGTCTCAATCTAAGATTTACCAATAGACTCAACCATAGGTTTTTTTTTAAATGATAGTTTTAATAGAATTAAAACTACTTTTAAGAAAAAGTAATCGATTTCGTATAGAATTAACGAACGATGAAAGTTCTCAAGGTAGAATAGTTTAACTAAAACCAGATGTGGAGTTTGATTCCAAAAAAGGTGACAAACTGGTAATAGAACAGAGGAACTGTAGAACAGTTTAAGGTCATGTCTTGGACCATAATCGCGAGAAACGCAACGATAGGATAGTTTAGGGTCATATCTGGGACCATGAGTCAAAAAGTTAATAGTTAATGAGTCAAAGTTATACAAAGTAAAGAGAGATAGATAATAGATATCTTCAATAGGAAGAGAAAAGCTAAAGAAAATAAGATAAATTTTTAAGATAAGGAAAATATAAAACGCGGAAGGGTCTAGCTCGTCGAAAAATGGTGTTGACAAGTATATGATCATCACTATTGATCTTGGAGGAATGAATTGAGATGAGCTCGGGGAGACTATCAAATTTACATGTCTATAATCATCACTATTGATTGGTTGGGGAGGAAATTCAGGGTTGTTAGGCGCCACTCAATTTTGTCTTAATTTATCTGGGAGTAAAATTAAGAAAATCAGACAGATAAATGTTGGCTATCATATTTACAGGCCGATAAAATGAATAAAAATATAATTTACTACTAAGTAAACTTATCTAAAGACCTAATTCAGCACGCAACGACGCATAATTGTTCAAGGAGGGAGTCAATTTCTTCACGGGATCCGAAAGCGACCAGATTCCTACAAGGACAGTGTTAATAATCGTAGCGACGCATCATGTCGGAATTTAAAATTGTTTTATAATCATATTTACAAAATCCTAGTAGCTCAATCATATTCACTAAAATTAATGTAGCTTTACTTTACTCGGTAGGTTAGAAAGTTGAGCAAGAATAAATAAAGAGGGCAACGATTTTTCGCACGGGATTGAAAAACTATTGTAATCCCACAAAATTAAAATCTTTTTCTAATTCCTTGGCCTTCTGAGGTTTAATAAAGTACGGATGATTCTTAAAATTAAATGAAGATGAAAAAAATAAAATAAAATAAATCATCAAAGGGCTTAGGACGGACCTGTATAAAAAAATCGATGTCGATCGATACGAGAGGGAGGTTCTCAAATATCCGAGTCAATTTGCGATCCTGATTCCCACAAGTATAAACCGTATCTTAATTTAATAAGGCAGTCTAAATTCCAGGGATGATCAAATATCAATCAAATTTACAAGTTAGGTTCGGAACAGGTGAAACACCTTGTATAAAGTTTAAAATTTCTTATGAAATTTTATGTAATAGTAATTATTTATAATCCAGACGATTAAAATTGTTGGTGAACAGATATCACCTTGTGATTCAAACAAAAATGTTTGTATTCATTGGAAATTATTAACCTTGTTTAATTTTATCGCATAAAATTATTAGATAAAAAGTTATCAGATAATATTCATTAGGTATTCGGTTTGATCAGGACCGATAAGATATCCTTAAAGATAACAATAAGGTAAGATAAGGTAGTGTCTTTTTAGACAAGATAATGCGATATAAGATAATAGATAATAGGTATATATCGTTAAGTTATTCACTTCGATAACGAAACAAAATTACAATCTTATGATTGATTTTTAATGTCATTAGACAAGGTATGCGATATTAGGTAAAAGGTAACAGGTATAAGGTATTTAGTTAAGTTATTCAACGATAACAAAACAATTTTACAATCATATGATTGCTTATTAAGGTTATAATAATAATTTCCATTTTTCCTTTTTCTTCACTTCTAGGTACTTTGGTACGTTACAATTCGATACAAAGAATTAATTAAGATAAGTTACTGATTCATGTAAGATAAATTCGATAAGAAAAGAGATAATAAGGTAAAATTAATTAGATAAAGGTAATGCATTAAAAAAGGTAAATTCAATAAGATAAAGATACGGTAACAGATATAGCAATAGATAAGGTAATATTTTAGGAAATAGAAATTCGATAAAAGGAAAAGATAAATAGGTAAATCGATAATTATAAGATAAAAATTATTCAGGTAAGAATTGGATTTCATTCAGATAATTCATAATTCAAAATTCAAGGTATAAACATTTAAAATTGAGGTAAAGTTAAAATTCGAATTTGCAGATAAGTAATTAATTATTAAGCAGTTTTCTTGTTTCCTCGGGCCCTGAGTTAAACAAAAAAGTTATACTAACATACATACACACCACAAAATTCGGGATAGGTAAATTAATTTTTAGTAAATTTAAGAAAAATATTTAATTAGAGATAAGTGACAAAGGTAAGAAATAGTACGTTATAAGAAAGTCAATAATAAGGTAAAGATAATTAATTGAATCAGATAGGTAGGTAATAATAAGAAAATATAAAAAAGTTCTTTAGGGATTTATTGATCGACAGAATGGAACGATTTAAGGTCCTTCAAATGCCAGACTCCAATCTGTTTCTGGGAATCCACTAATTTTAAACGATAGGCGAGATCACCATGTTTTGCAATTACTTGGCATTTTAAATATTTAGGCGCAAGTTTATGAGAAAATTGCTTAGAGGCATCAGATAAAGCAAAATTTCTTTTCCAAACGATATCACCCACTTGGAAAACTAAAGGGCGTTTTCTCAAATCATAATGTTGTTTACTTTTTAGATAAGCTCGTTGTAAACTTTTCCGTACGTCGGCAAATAAAGTAGGGAGTTGTTGTTGAGTTTCGTCCCAACGAATCCGTTCGTCTACTTGAAAGACGTCGGTATCTGTAGGTACAGGACCGTAATAGGAACCATCGGTAGGTATATATCTACCAAAGACTAGAAATGAGGGAGAGAAATTAGTAACTTCATGTTTGGCGGTATTTATTGCTAATGCAATTTTGTAGATATTTTCATCCCAACGGGTATGATCGTTAGTAATATATGAAGAGATGGCGGTAACTAATACTCGATTTACTCTTTCGGTAGGATTAAATTGTGGATGAAATTTACAATTGTAATAAGTTTTCTGAACATCATATTTAGATAATAATTCTTTAAATAAATGAGAGGTAAACTGAACTCCGTTATCACACAAAATTACTTGTGGGATACCGTAAACTAGAAAAACTTGTTGTTCAAGGAATCGAGTGATTTGGATTGCGGTAGCTTTAGTTAAAGGTTTTACTATAACATATTTTGTAAACCAATCTGTAATTACTAACAAATGTTGATTTCCTTTCTTTGACCTAGGTAAAGGTCCTAATAAATCCATAGAAATTAACTGAAAGGGATATGAAACATGTTTGGGTTTTCCCATTAATCCAGGTCTAGCTTGCTGAGAGCTTTTCTGTGCGCAACAAATTTCACAAGAGAGGACATAATTTTTAACGTCAGATATCATTTTTGGCCAATAGTAAAGTTCGTTAACGCGAGAGATAGTTTTGGCAATACCAAAATGTCCAGATGTCGGATCGTCGTGACATTGTTTTAATACTTCTTTCCTATTAGCTAAAGGTATAATCATTTTAAACTCAACTTGATTAGCTGAATTTGGAGTTAAAGTCGGGACTAACTTATATAAGAAATCATTTTCCACCTTAAATTGGGGATATTTTTCGGGTTCTTCTAAAACGTTAGTTTCTAGTTGATGATACCAATCATCTTTTACTAAATTTTGTGCTTTAATAAGACAAACGTCTCTAGATAAAATATCTGGAACAATATTTAGCTTGCCTGGACGATGGCGTACATCAAACGAATGTTGAGCTAATTTTAGTGACCAGCGAGCTAATCTACCAGAAGATTCGTCAAATTTAGATAACCATTGTAATGCTGAGCAATCAGTTATTACAGTAAAGTGAGTACCTTCGATATAACCACGAAATTTATTTATCGCAAAAAGGATAGCTAATAATTCACGCTCTGTAGCATGATATTTCTGTTCGGCAGACGTAAGAGCACGGCTTGCGTAGGCAATGGGGTGTTCTAAACCGTTTTTTTCCTGAAACAAGACCACACCTAATCCTACAGCACTAGAATCAGTTTGCAGAAAAAAAGGTTTTGAGAAATCGGGAGAAATTAAAATAGGAGCTGTCGAAATTAATTCTTTAATTTTTTCGAAGGCAATTTCAGCTTCGTTATTCCAGGTAATAGTTTGTCCTTTTTTCTTATTTTTAATAAGAGCAGTGATAGGAGATGAGATAGTAGATAAATCGGGTAAGAAAATTCGGTAATAGCTGACCATACCTATGAGTCGCTTGACTTCGGTAGTAGTTTTTGGAGTTTTAAAACGTTGAATACATTCAACTTTTGACGGGTCGGTACGGATACCTGTTTCGTCAACGACAAATCCAAGAAAAGTTAATGATCTCATACAAAAATTACATTTTTCCGTATTAATTCGGAATCCTGCTTTTTTCAAACATTCATATACATTATTTAAGGTATCGATGTGTTCAGAGAAAGTTTCGGAAATTACCATAATGTCGTCTAGAAATACAAAAACTTTACCGGTATGAATAAGTGATCCTAAAATTTCGTCCATAACTCTCTGAAGAGTTTGGGGTGAGTTAGAAAGTCCAAAAGGCATTACTAGAAATTCAAATAACCCTCTTCCTGGTACACAGAAAGCGGTTTTTTGTCGAGAGCGTTCACTTAATTTTATTTGCCAAAAAGCTTTGCGCAAATCAATCGAAGAGAAATATTTAGTATTTCTTAATCTGTTCAAAATTGAATCTATTCGAGGTAAGGGATAGGAATCTTTGACGGTAATTGCATTTAAAGTTCTTCCGTCGAAGCAAAAACGGTATTCATCGTTCTTTTTCTTAACTAACAAAAAAGGACTTGAATAGGGAGAATTCGAAGGTTGGATTACTCCATCATTCAACATTTCATCAATTTCTTTATGCAGATGAACTTGCATTGCCGGTGAGAGATTGAACGGGCGTTTTTTGAAAGGTTTGCTGTCCAGTGTTTCAATGTCATGGGTGGCAACTGTCACACATCCGGAAGCAGCTGTACTCAAAGTGTTAAATTTAGAGATAGTCGCGTTCAAAAGAATGCTTTGTTCATCGGTTAAGATAGCTTTATTATCGGTAACGTTAATTAATTCTTCAGAAATTAATTCATCATTAATTTCAGAAGGTATGTTTATTTGCGCCAAAATTAATTCCTTTTGATTTTTTGAAATTTTATTTATTTTTTCAAAATTAGGTTCGATATATTCGATATTTTCGGTATTCTTTGGAAAAGTTAATTCGGCATAATAGATACTTGTTTCCGTAATTTTAGGTAAATTTAAAGTTTCTTTACTATTTGACATAAATTCGATATTTTCAGAGGGCATTTGCCATGAATGAGTTCGGAAGTTCAAAGTTAAATTAAATTCATGTAAAAAATCAGCACCTAAAATGAAAGATTGTGGTACTGCAGGGACTATTAAAAAATCAATTGTACGTTGTACATTATTTAAAGTTATTTGTAAAGAAATTTGTCCAATGACTTTCGTAAGCGAGCCGTTTGCAATATTTATTCCCAAAGTTTTTGAAAATTTTGGGTTAAATAAATTTTTATTTTTTAGGAATTCGATACCAGGTGAACCCATCAAATTATTTGTTGCACCTGTATCTGCAAGCACTGAAAAAACTTTATTCGAAAGAGTTATGTCGATAAAAGGTCGATTATCATTAAATTTCTTAAAGGTAAATTGTTTTCCATATGTGGGAAATGGACGTAAATTCATTTTTCCAAAATGTAATAGTAATTCAAAAGTTTCGCAAAAGTTTGCACCTACGATAAAAGTTTCAGGTATTTCGGGCGCAATTAAAAAAATGACTGATTTTTTTCTGTCATCAACGGTACAAGTAAATTTGGTTTTACCCAAGATAGGAGAATAACTTCCGTCGGCAATTTTTATATATTTCTCAACTGTAGATGTTATGTGCTGAGTTTTAATATATTTTAAAAATTCCATTCCTTTCTTGCCCACAACATTAACTGTTGCTCCACTATCTACTAGCGCGACTATGACTTGATTTTGTAATTGAAAGGTAAGATAAATTCGGTTGTCATTATTTTGTGTAGAAAAAACAGGTTCTAATTTAGGTACTTTATCACAAAAGAAATTTGATATTTCAGATAACCAATTATTCCATTCATTCTTATCTAATTTAAAACAAAAAGATTTTTTGTTAAAATTTGAATTTATTTTACGAGTTATTTTTGAAAACGGTTTTCGTTTTCTCGAGATGACGTAATTTTGTTTTGCTTTGTAGCAATAAATTTTTGGTCGGTAAGAAATGTTGGGGTTGCGAGATTGACCTGATCCGTTCCCCTTAACAGGTTTTTTGGAACATTTTCGATATTAGTACAATGAGAACACTGTGGCTTAAATGTGTCGGCTTTGCCACACCCATAACAAAAAATATTTTTCCTTTCTATACAATTTGTATAGCTATGATTTGGTTTATGACAATTCCAACAATTTAAAATTTTACTAGGTAACGGTAAATTATTTTTAGGAATAGTGCCTGTTTGTAAAGTATTCTTAGGAACATTTAATTCAGGGTTAGTAGAAATTTTCAACTTAGCCATCGGTCGATAAGGTGTCGTAAAATTTCTTTTAATTACAGGTTTTAAATTATCTTGACGTAATTTAAGTTCGTGTATTTGTTTACACTTATTTCTTAATTCCGTTAAGGTATGATATTCGGAAGAAACTAAAATATTTGAAAAATAGGGATCCACTCCACGTAAAATAATCTCAATAATTTCTTTCTCAGATATTTTCCGTTCGATTTTATGACCTAACATTTCAATTTCGTTAATGTAATTAAAAATATTATTAAAGGTACTTTGAGTTATATTTTGAATTTTCTTTTCCAATCGACTTTGGTAATCGAAAGGTAAATATTCTACTATTAATAAATTTAAAAATTCGTCCCAATTTATTACTTTTTTCTTTGCATTTCTGCAAAAAATAGTAGCTTCGCCTTCGAATAAATCCTGTGCATTCTGGAATAAATCTTTATCCGTTGCACCCCTAGCGATTTTTAATTCATTTATAATTTCAAGAAAAGCTAAGATATCCCGAGAATCGTTATGACCTGTGAACTTGGTAAAGTTCCACTTATAAATAGGTATAAATTTGGTTTTAGATATTTCTACCGGTATTTTTTGTTTAAAGAAAACATTATTTTCATTAGTAGTTAAGGTCGTTTCCGCTAATTTCAATTGAATCTTAAAATTTTCTATCGCAATAATTTTTTGTTCGTCATTTCTGGTATTCACGGTATTTAAGCGAGTCGATATATGCGCAATTTTTGTTTCCAAAAATTCTATTTGTTGGTCCGATAGTTGTCTTTCTAATTCGCGATTTAATTCCGCTAAAGATAATTTAATTTCCTGAAAATGGATTTCCCAGGTACACGGGTCTTTTGAAATTTCAATATCTTCTTCTAAGGCAATTTGTAACTGGATTCTACGACTAGTAATCGTAACCCTAGGTAAAATTGAACGTGCAAGTAATTCAAAGTTCAACTCATGTGAAGACAAATGCTTTAAATTCATTTTGAGATAAAAAAATTAATTATTAATTTACGACAAATTTTCTTGATACACCACTGGTGGTCGTCGATATATCTTGTTAACACGCAAATACGTAATACGTGTCGAGCCCCACGTTGGGCGCCAATTGTTACCCCTTCTCTGCTATACTCACTTCTGTCGGTGGAGCAGATTTTTCGAATTTGAATTCAAAAAATACTGAGAACTTTATCTCAGGGTGGTACTTACGTGAAACAAAATATACGCTTACCTCGCTTTTACATATATACACATTCCTGAAAAGAATTCGACGCTCTTGAAATAAAAGATAATTGAGGTAAAGAAATATAATAAAGTTAAACAAAACGTCGCCACAAATACGGAACATAAATACAAATTTTCCTTAATTTTACCTAAATGATCAAGGAAGCTTCCGCAAGATTTAATTAAAATTATTTAAATAAGGCGTTAATTAGAACAAAATCAATGGTAAGAAACCATTTATTTTCATCATCCTTACGGATTGATTTCCACTTCAATAATTTGTACAAATAAATAATTTATACAGAAACAGTATAGGTAATTGTATGATTGATTTTTAATGTAATCATAATGAAAAATGGACCAATTAGTCGTTGAATAAGCAATACATCAAACCAATCGTTACAATTAGATACGTGCGGTTACATACAATTAAATTGAACAAAAACTAACCTTTAACCCGGTTAAACGTGGTAAGTCGTTGCACTCTAATTATTTTTCCTGAATTCAAATTCGGAAAAGCTGGTTTATCGATACCCCTGTTGATTGCACACCGTCCTTCCAATTCCATTTCCTTTGTAGTCGTTGTTGACTATTTGATAATCCAAATCGCCTTCATCCCATAGGTATACGTTATCTTCTTAATAATCCAAATTTTATCCATCCAGTAGGTATAAGTATTTATCGTAAATCAATAATTTGTCTATTCTTTTTCATTGAATTAGCATCGTCGGTAATGATCGAAAATATTAAATTTCTTGCCTTTATTCAAATTTGCCATATTCGAGATAGATTTATTATAAAACACATTTTGTTTGATAGATCGGTAAAAAGTTTTAAGTTATTTATTTAATTTTAGTTACACGAAACTATTACTCAGGTATTTGTTTATAGGCACATAGATAAGTTTTAGTTATTTTATTCGAAGCACGATACAAATTAACCACATCTTCCTTCAATGGAAGTACGATAGAAAAGTTAAACACCTCTTCCTTGCTTGGAAGACAACGAAAAAAACTCACGTCTTCATGACTCGAGGTACAGATCGAAAGTCCAAGTTATTTATTTGACTTTAGGTACACGAAATAATTAAATTAATTGTGTGGAGCACGATACGAAATATTGACCACATCTTCCCACGATGGAAGTACGACCGTAAGTGAAGTCATTTCCAAGATGGCTCTTGAAATTTAACAGGGATTTTTACTTAAAGTTTCTTCAAAGGTTAAGGGGTTGCATATATACAGGAGTCAAAATGAACCGATTTCTTATTTTTCTCGTCGAGGTACATGACGTAATTCTTCATTCTGCTTGTTTGCAAGTTAAGGACAGAATTCTCAGAAATCAAGTATAGGAATTGCACGTTTTTCACGTAGATAAGTTCTAAAAATAATTTAGTGGAGACGGCTGTCTGTGACATATACCAGGCTCGTTCAAATAAATCTTATGATTTAATCAAAATTTTAAGTGAATTTAAGGACTGTTCGACGTAGTCGTAACAACATGGCAGTTTCAACCAAAAGCTCTATGGTTTCAACAGTACTACAACAGTAGACTGTACATGTGGTCAAATCGAGACATGGGAACATGTCTTTTTCCAATGTCCCAACTACCGCCACTCTAGGGAAATACTTGGTCCAAATCCGGACATTCCTCATATCCAAGACCTCTTAACCACAGAAGAGGGGTATCGAAAGCTGGAATCCTTCGCAGACGAAGTTTTCACAGCACGAAACAACAGAAATATCCCTACCTCATGATCTCACTCTTTTCTTTCTTTCCTTTCTCTTTCTAACCTCTAGTACTCTTTTACCTCTTTACTCTTCACCCCCTTTCTAAATAAATTATTATTATCTCTCTCTTTTCTACTAGTGACTACTCCCCCCCTCCCAAAAGACTAACCCCCTGACTTGCCCACCTATTTTTCACTCCATATAATATCTATGTACTCTTTTAACTCCTTCTTTCTCAATCATTTATTTATTATTTTAACATATATTTATTTATCATATATTCATATATTTATTTATCATATATTTATTTACATATTTACTTATTTACATATTTATTTATTTATTTACATATTCATTTATTTACCCCTATTGATTTAATCGTTATTTGTTATTTGTTATTTATTTTCATAGTCTATTTATTTATTTATTTATTTATTAACCAATCTCTATCCACTAACAGGCGACATCTGGGCCTGGCGACCAGTTGTGTAGAAACACAAAAACTGGAGACCAGGCTAGGAAACCTGAGCCCGGCGGCCTGGAATAAGACCAGGAGGCCAGGAGCAGGAAGGAACGCTACCGGCCAAGCAACCGGTAAAGTTCCCAAAATAAATGCTCTGAGCAAGTTTCGAGCTGCGGGGTACTTTGCCGGCCAACAGCCGGTAAGGTTCCTGGCATATAATAGCTTCAAGTAATGACTGCGTGTGCGATAGCACATGCAGGAGCAAGGAGAAATGACTTTTAAACCTGACCTCATCAGAGAGATGTTGACAGGGTCATTAGTATTATTACAGGAACTTCTGCCGGTTCTTTGCTGTGCAAAGTTCACTGTGCCTCCTTGCTGGCATGAAGAGTCCCCTCGCGAAATACCCATATTTCGTGACGGCGCGACTCGGAATCCCAAGGGAAACCTGATTTGGTGAACGAAGGGGATGTGGAAGTTTAACCCGCGTGGTTCTCGTACTGCGCGGAGGTAACCTCTCCCTCAAAGGGAAACTTTCTGGTGAACGGAGGGGATGTGGAAGTTTAACCCGTGTAGTGACTGCACTGCACGGAGGTAACCTCTCCCTCGACGGGAACCTTGGTGATCAGAGGGGACGGAAAAGTTGGCACCGCGTAATACTCGTATTGCGCGATGGGGTGACTTGGGACCCGAAGGGAACCATCGGCGAACGGAGGGGACGGAAAAGTTGGCACCGCGTGATACTCGTATTGCGCGATGGGGTGACTTGGGACCCGACGGGAACCTTTCTCTCTGGTGAACAGAGGGGATGAATCATTTCAACCCTTACAGTGGTAGCGCAGTATGGACTTGAAATCTCATCACCCGACGGAAACCAAACGGATAACTAAGGAGCCACAATCTTAACCTGCTACGGGGAGACCCCGGGCAGCGCGGAAGATTGCTGACTTCGGTGGACTCCGAAGCCTCGGCTTGAACTTTGAGATTGCAAGTAAATCTCTAAAGGTCGTTAACAGCACGTCCCTGAATCAGTTAAACTCCACTATTTACGGGAGGATTCGAATAAATAACCGTCTGCGGGAAGACGGGAGCCCGGGGTTAATTCTCGCGTAAGCTTGCTTAACCCCCCCGTCTTTGTGAGCTTGCTCACTGAGGTGGATTCGCAGTGGCTGGTGGTTCTTGGGAAATGTAGCAACGATCAGCACTCGGCCTGTCTGTCGGGGAAATAACAAATTATTATGACAACATGCCTGGCGGAAATAAAGTTAAACTTGTAATATTACTATGTGCTCCGTCCGGAAAGGCAGCTTTTCTAATTCAAGGTGTTATTTTGCTTACGGCATTCGCATTACCAGTTACGCACTTTGGAGGAAAGATGCCCGATTTGTCTAGTGACGTTGCGAATACAATTAGGGAAAAATTATTTAATTTAAAACTACTTATTATTGACGAGATATCCATGGTTGGAAGTACTCTTTTTAGTAGAGTAAGAGCAAGACTTAGACAAATTATGGGCAACAAGAAGACATTTGGTAGAATTTCTGTTATATGCGTAGGATATTTAAATCAGTTGCCTCCTGCAATGGACACTTTAATATTTAAAATGCCAAAATCACATGAATTGAATCAATTATTTAATACAAATCCGTTATGGGATGAGTTTCATTATTATGAGCTTATACAAATCATGAGACAAAAGACGACATTCGGTTTATCAAATGTTTAAATAAATTAGCGATAGGAAAAATGACTGAAGATGATATTAAATTGATTAAATCTAGAGAGGTGAAAGAAAATGAAGTCCCTGTGGAAGTTATAAGGTTATTTTCCGATAATTTCAATGTTGACTTGTATAAAAATGTTAAAATTAACAATAGCACTCAACATGAATACACTTCGCTAGCAGTTGATGCAATTTTAGTAAAAGTTAACGACGAAACAAAGAATTCCGTATTGACATCTTTAATAAAAAAAAAGCCACAGAACTGAATGGGTTACCACATATAATAAGACTTAAAATAGATATTAAATATATGACAACGTGTAATCTAGATGTAGAAGATGGCTTGCTTAATGGTTCATGTGGAATATTAAAATTAATAACATTTAAACCCAATACGCGTGATTCCATACAATTATGGTTTGATTTTAATTCTGATATTGTAGGTAAGAAAGCTAGACTAACAATTTTAGTTTTTTAATTACGTGTGTGAACTTTCTAATCCCGACGGACGCAACGAAGAATATTTTTGAAAAATATCGAGGATATTCACATCTTTGAAATTGCCTTCGGTTATGGTAAATTCTCTCTTTGCGTAGGTTTTACTTGTTGGTATAAGGACTGTGACATAGGTATCGTTATTCTTAATATTTTTAATATCCAGGCTTGTGAGTTCTTCTCGGCGCAACGCACCGCAAATACCAATGATCATTGCCACCTGAAACAATGAAAGATCTTGTAAAATTAACGAAATAGTAAAATTTAATTACTTACCTTCATTAATCAAAACGTGTCATCGTCTGCCTCTTTCAAGAATTTTGACATATCATCGTGGGTAAACACCGCCAATTTTTTTGGGCAGTGCGTTTTGGACTTTGCCTTTAAAAACGCAATGATCGTCGGGTATTTTTTAATATCGATGTTGTCTTTTATCACTATCATCGATCGCAACATCGAATACCAGCTCCACAAAGTGGAGCTTATCACGGCCTTCGACCGTTGCTCAAAGTAAGCTAGTAAAGCTTCTTCGGTTATCTTTTTCACCCGTTTTTCCTTGCACCACGTGCTAAAATGCAGATATGCCTTTTCATATTTGCTTTGGATTTATGTGGAATTAGAGTTTGCATGGCTAATACCGCAGATTCCTCAACATCCGAGCACTCTGATAAGTCTGACATTTTTCAAATATTCTAAAAACGTATTTACATACACACTTTTTACGATAAACTTCATGATAAACTTCAATTCATCGATACCAAAGAGACAAACTTGACAAATGACTTGCAACCTTCACGCCGCCATCTATCGATAGTTATTTCAGAGCTATTACATTATATATGCGAAAAATCGGGAATTGGTTCTTTTTCGAAACATCATTAGACAAAATATTGTTCGATACTAGTGGAAAACTATTTCTCCACTCTAGGCTTTAAATTCACGAACTCGGCCTTCGGCCTCGATCGCAAAACTCAGCCATCTCAGTTTTCCTAACTAGTATCGAAAATAGCTATTTCACTGCCAATCTGGTGCCATTGTACAGTTTTGGTGGATTAATATTTCGCAATAATATAATCAAAGAACCAACTTTCAGATTTAAAGCAATGCGGTGGCATACCAGCCGGTTCAAATGAATTTAAAAATTCAATTGGATAATTCATTGTCTCATCTTGATTCATAACATTGTCAATTGATTTATATGTCGTGACTACACCTGGCAGTTTCGCTTAAATTTGAAAATTAATGGCATTGATATTAATGTTCTTCGGTGCTAAAATGGCGCGTTCTCTCAACCAATCATAATTTCTGTAATTCTGAAGAATATTCGGAAAAACACATTCAATCAATTCATCTATCGATTGCACAATTGTACAAAAATTGTTCGGTATAGCGATGAATCCGTTGGTACTGTCGATTTGTATTTTGCCATCACCAATTTCTAACAATTGTTTTGAAAACTCATGGGTAGCTAGATCATTTTGTAGGTGAATACGCATATTAATGTTCAGTGTCAATTTTTGTACATATCTCCAAAGAACTGATGACTTCAAATAGGCATTTATTTCATCAGCAGGAGTTGATCGAGGAATGACAGGCAATGTTTGACGAAAATCCCCTGACAGTATAATATTAAAACACCACCAAAAATTTTTGGCGGTTGATTACCACGTAAATCTTGCGTTGTTCGATTAAATGCTTTTACTGATTTTTATTTGCCATTGTACACTCATCCCATAAAATAATTGACGTTAATCGCAAAACTTTTGCCATAGCAGAATTTCTCGAAATATTGCAAGTTGGAGTTTCAATCACCTGTACATTCAATGGCAATTTTAATGCAGAGTGTGCGGTCCAACCACCTTCTAATAATGTAACAGCAATTTCCGAAGATGCTAGTGCCAATGCAATTTTCTGTTCCGATCGAATAGTCGCTAAAATCAATGATATAACGAACTTTTTGCCTGTACCACCAGGTGTATCCAAGAAATATAATCTACCTCTATTATTGGAAACGGCTTGCATGATTGTGTCATATACATGTTTTTGCTGAATATTCAATTTGGTTATATTCGATTGTATAAATAAACGAAAATCATTATAATTGAATTCTCGCTTACGTTGCAATTCACGATCAAACAAATCATTCATCTCACGATTTGGTGCGGTCATACCCAATTGTACTAATGCTTTATTTGCAATGGTTAGACACATATCTTCAATTATTATCAAAGCTTCGTTGTACATTTCCAAGGTAATCAACATGATGACGCTTTTTTTGAAATTTGAATTTTTTCAAATTTAAACGTCTTAAAGAATCTGCTGGTTTCAAGCATCTATTTCTTGAAATTTTTACCTTTTTTCATTTCTCGGTCTTCAAATGCATCATTACAATATCGTTGGTCTTTCGATGGAACATTTGTCTTTTCAGTTTTTATATAATTATGAAGACAAACCGTTGCTTGAATTATTTTGTCAACATTTTCTGGATGAGAATTTATGATAAATTTGCCATCGTGCAATCAAAGCGCCGAAAACATTTTCAATTCCACGCCGACCTCTAAGCAAACGATAGTTGTAAATGTTCTCATGGTCTGATAAATACCGTCCACCGTAAGGACGCAAAAGATTTGTTTGAAAAGAAATGCTTCATTGCCAACAAACAAAGGTACTTCTTTTGTGGTGCCCGGTAAAGGTGCATCTAAAGTACCTTTTCTCAAATAGTATCCAAAAGATGATTTCCGTAGCACTCCACCATCACTTTGGCTGCCATATGCTCCTATATTTACATAATAGGTATGTAAAAAAATTATTTGCATCACATACTCCGAATAATGTAATGCTTATAAGTTTTCTTATAATTATAATATAAGGAGCCAGACTTATTTGGAGCTTTAATTTTAACATGCTTTTTATCGATTGCGCCCAGACAGTTTGGCAACTGCCACTTACGTGTATATTCATCAGAAATCCCGATCCAATCATCTTTCGATAGAGTAGGTATAAGTACCTTGGTTGTAAATTAGTCCACAAAGTCTCGCATGTTTCTCTGAATATTTTGCACACAGTTGATTTACCTAATCGAAAAGCAAATGCTATTGATTGTAGTGATTCCCCAGATGCCAATAATCTTACAGTTACGGCTAATCGACAATCAGTTGCGCAAGAAAGTGAAGTGAAGAAAGTGGCTGCTAGTAAACAGCAGTAAGAACAAACAGAAACGTAAGAACGGCTGAACAATAACGTGTTATAAAAATTAACGTGGGGCTAACACAGTCCCATGCTTTTATTGATGTTTTGAAGGATTTCTTGTTGCTGGTAGAAGACTATAGAAATTATTTTTTACTTTTCAGCTCATTTTTAAATATTTAATTATTTTTACTTTACCATACCGAATGGGAAAGTTATGTAATCGAAAAAAATTTTTTTTTCAGATTTTCACGGATTTATATTCCTTGAGGTCTAACGAGTTGAAAGAGACCCAACATCAAGAAATGTCTGTGTGTCTGTGTGTCTGTGTGGCTGTGTGGCTGTGTGTCTGTGTGTCTGTATGTCACTTAATTTTGTGTGCGCTCTAGCGCCCAAACTAATAGGAATTTCTCAACCAAATTTTATATTTAGTACTTTTATATTGAAACTTAGATTTGATTAGATTTTGGTTAAAATCGGTCCACGGAAACGTGAGATTGGGATAAATTAGTGACGCGATGAGTATGTTTGGTACTGTGGTCGGTAGAGGGCGACACCTAATAATGTCGCAAGTTATGTTATGGGCAACTGTCCAGATAAATCCACTCACCGAAAAATAATAGATCAAAATCAAGACCTGCCTCAAGTAGTGTGTCACGCAGCCGCGACAGATACTCCAAAAAGAAGAAGAAGCCGATTGGTGACGGACAGGTAAGTACCAATCTAACGGATAATTTTGTTAACCTCCCCCCACTAGAGGATTTAATTGGCTCCCAATTGGCGGGTGAGCTTGTCAACCTACCGATGGAGGTAGACGGGCAGATCATCCAATTGACAAACCATGAACTACCCGATCAAACACTCCCCTCTGCAAACACCGACAACCCCCGTAACACTCTCCCAGTCCATTCACCCCTCAGTCAGACGCCCCGTCAGGAATCCCCTTTGGCCGTTCCACTCAAAACTAGAATCCCTCCGTTAGTGCTGAGGGATACTGCTAAGTGGAAAAGCATAAAGGCTGAATTCGCGAGGCGCGGGATTCACTTTACAAAAGCCAAATTACTCGCTGGCGGACTGAGCATCACTCCCGCCAGCGAAAACGACTATAGGGCGATTTACAAGTACTTCGAGGAAATACTTACTCCCGAAGAAGGAGGATGGTATTTCCACCAGTTGAGAGAGGAAAAGCCCCTAAAAGCAGTCATTAGGGGCATCCCCATCAACATAGACGCTAAAGAGGTCCAAGAGGACCTTATTGCTAAAGGTTACGACTGCACGGTGGGCAGGATGAGGAGCAGTCGGGGTAGGAGACCCCTTCCCCTCATCATGGTCACCATGCCTAAAACAACGACCTCCGCAAAAATCTTCAACGAGGATGTCGTTCACGACATACGCGTTAAGATTGAGGTTCCCCACGCAAAAACCAAGATTGGGCAGTGTCATCGCTGCCAATCTTTTGGCCACGCCCAGAGCTGCTGTAAGGCTACCCCCAGGTGCGTCAAGTGCCCAGGCCTGCACTGGACGGCCGAGTGCAGCAGACCCAAAGGTACGGCAACCTGCACTAACTGTGGTGGCGACCACCCAGCTAGTTACCAGGGCTGCAAATCGTACCCCAAAATGTGGAGAGTGCAAGCTCTCCATCGACAAACTCCCTTCAACAGCCAACCGAGACACTCATACAGGCCGGTCACCAATGAACGTTCCTATGTTCAGGTGGCCCGGTCAAACCTTACCCAACCAGCTCCCTCCCAAAACGCCGAGGAGGCCCGATCAAGGCCCACCCAATCAGTCCTTTCTCAGAAACTATCCGAGGCTCCCAAAAAAGACAAGCCTTCCAACATCCCTCTTACAGAGGATAGCGGTAAATTCACCGCGTCCAAACGCGAAATAGTTAGGGTCACCCTAGAACTCATCAGGTTCGGAATGTCTTCCGAGGTGATCCAGGAAACCCTCGGACAGTTTGTCAGAGTCGTTTAACTTTTTTCCTGTCTTTCAGCCCACGCCATCGCTCATAAGATTTCATGACGACTACAATTCCCGCAGCCCTAAAAACCGTTTATTGGAACGCCAATGGGCTGACCAATGAGAAACGTTCCCTTCTGCAGATTTTTGCTGCCGACCATGACCTCGATCGTATTCAGACTCTGACTCCGAGGACGGCGTGTTCCAGTGAGGAGTGTTCACGCTGCCCCGGGGAGGTTACAAATATCCGTCATTGTCCTGTCCAATTAATCTTCTTCTTATTCAGCTTGTGTTTTTAATTTTTTTTTTCAGCGCTTATTGTTAGATTATTGTTGAGTTTGTAAATTGTAAAAAAAATTTTTTTTTTTATATTTTAATAAAAACGCTGTAGCAACGGCGCGACTGAGGCTCTGTTTGTAGAAGGGGCCCAAGGTAAGCACATCGCGCCGCCGCGGGCGCGGGGATTATCTCACGCGTGCGTGCACGCGTGGACAATTCGACGTTAGCCTCCGGCCCCGCAGTGCTTACCTTATAGCGCAATAATAAACAAGACACCGGCTCGACGCCGCTCCTCGGGTTTGAAATCCCTGTATAAAATTCTCAACGTCAGGTCTCAAAACCAGATGAAGGAGATAAGCGGGCTATCGCCCGCATCTGCTCCGCAGATGCCAAGTGTCAGCTACAGCTACAAAATAATAGCATCAAATCTTGCCATCAAGTTTTCGATAAAAAGAATGATCTTTGGAAAGTGACTCGATTCACCATCGTATGATGTCGCGCATTAACGATATTCCATCGGTCCACGGGAACGTGAGATTGGGAGTAAATTAGTGACGCGATGAGTATGTTTGGTACTGTGGTCGGTAGAGGGCGACACCTAATAATGTCGCAAGTTATGTTATGGGCAACTGTCTAGATAAATCCACTTACCGAACAGAAAAGATTACGGAAGGTTTTTCCAGAGGCCATAGAGGTTTGGCTGTCCTGCTGGACATAGCCAAAGCCTCTGACAAAGTTTGGCACACAGGTTTACTGTATAAGCTTTACATGGCTAGAGTTAATCCAAGCCTAGTGAGGCTTATCGCATCCTACCTGTGTGCCAGAACCTTCCGTGTCAAAATCAATGCCCAATTCTCCACGATTAGACCTATACACGCGGGGGTGCCCCAAGGATCTATCTTATCCCCCGCGCTCTTCAACATATATACCCACGACATCCCCATTCCCCAAAACGTAACGATGGGTATTTTCGCTGACGACACTGCGATCGTTACAACTCACCCGAGACGAAAGAGGAACGTTACTATCGTTCGTGATACGCTGAAGCTTCTTCAACCCTGGTTCTACAAGTGGAGACTTGTAGTAAACCCGGGGAAGAGCGAAGCTATCATGTTCGATAGAAAACGACACCCTCCCGACAAAATCGAGATGTTTGGCGAGGTAATTCCTTGGAAAGACTCCGTCAAATATCTAGGGGTCACCCTCGACCCAAGACTAAGCTGGTCCAAACACATTGCGAACTGTGTATCCCAAGCTAAAGCCCTTAAGGGCTCCCTTGCTCCACTGATCGGTAGAAATAGCTGCTTGCGCCACAAAGATCGGATCAGGATCTACAAGGCGGTCATCCGCCCGGTCCTTACGTACGCGGTCCCGGCATGGGGGTTCGCATCTTCTAATCAAATGAAAAGATTGGAAACCATGCAAAACGTCTGCATAAGACAAGCCATGGACGCCCCATGGTTTGTCACTAATAGACAACTCCAGGCAGCTTCCGGAGTCAAGCCCCTGGATTCTTTCATAAAAGACCTAACATCTAAACTGTACTTGAAAAGCTCCGACTGCCACAATCCACTCATCCAAGCCCTGGGTCGTTACGACACTAACGACTATCCAAGGACGCCTAGGCCCAAGGATATAATTATCCCTAAAACAGTTGTATTGCCTCCCCACCCTAGATCACCCCAACAAAGCAACCCAATACCAGACATCACGTATTCAGACTCTGACTCCGAGGACGGCGTGTTCCAGTGAGGAGTGTTCACGCTGCCCCGGGGAGGTTACAAATATTCGTCATTGTCCTGTCCAATTAATCTTCTTCCTTTTCAGCTTGTGTTTTTAAATTTTTTTTCAGCGCCTATTAGATTATTGTTGTGTTTGTAAATTGTAAAAAATTATTATTTTATATTAATAAAAACGCTGTAGCAACGGCGCGACCGAGGCTCTGTTATTGTAGAAAGGGCTCAAGGTAAGCACATCGCGCCGCCGCGGGCGCGGGGATTGTCTCACCCGTGCATGCACGCGCGGACAATTCGACGTTAGCCTCCGGCCCCGCAGTGCTTACCTTATAGCGTAATAACAAACAAGACACCGGCTCGACGCCGCTCCTCGGGTTTGAAATCCCTGTAAAAAATTCTCAACGTCAGGTTTCTAATCAGACGAAGGAGATAAGCGGGCTATCGCCCGCATCTGCTCCGCAGATGCCAAGTGTCAGCTACAGCTACACAGAGAAAAATTTATAACATCGAGTTATCGATAAAAGGAATGATCTTTGAAAGGTGACTTGGTATAGAGTGACAGCCGATAAAATTTTCGCACATGGGCACCAAATCATAGGGAGCGGCCAAAATCGTTAACTACGTTTTTGTATGGTAAAGTCATGTGATGGCCACATCTCTCATCCAGTGAGGCCGAAGGCCGAACAACCACATCCGACTCACATCCACTCGTTTACTAAATTTTTTTAATAAAAGCTATTTTTTTAAATATTTTTTTGTTTTCTCTTGGTTGACACTTTTTTTGTATTGTTTTATTGCTTTTAAAAGTATTCGCCTTTGAGATTAATTCACTTTTGCATACGTCGAAACCAAGCTGCAAAGCATTTTTTCCACTCAGGTATCCGCTGATACTTCAGAAACAGAAAATTTTCAAATGTTTTAACAGTTGCTTCTGATGACGAAAAATGCTCGCGACGGTGGTACTTTAAGGACCTTTACTTCATGAGTGGGTTTCACAACAGTGAGATTTTCAGAAAAAACAGAGGTGGGCGGTTCAGGAGTGATGGTTGTCCACTTAATTAATCTCTCCGCTGCTTGGGCTATGCTGATAAAATCCGATCTAGAATGAATAGGTGCGGTACCCATAGCCAAAGAAATTTGTTGTAACATATTTTTACGTATTAACCACAGTTGCTCTTCCTCTGCAGGCAGAGGAGAAACGCGTGAAAACTTAGTAAACATTGCTTCAATATAAGTGCGCACCGATTCTAGGGGTTGCTGATGGCAGGTGCGAATTTGATTCAGGTATTCCCTATTAAAATCGAGAGATAAAAACCGAATTTTTAACTTCTCAATCAATTGAGGCCAAGAAGTTACTTGTGGATTCAAACTTCGGTACCATATCAGAGCTTCCTCAGAAAAAAATTCAGCCGCTTTATAAAAAAGTTCGTTCTCGCTAACACCTCTACGCAAAGATAGCTCGCGAGCTTGCTCAATGAAGTCGAACACTTGCTGAAAATCTCCAGAACCGTTAAAAGTAAGGTTCTATTTATGCACTGCTACGCTACGTGTTCTTTATTAGATTTATTAATTAACAAACTTAGAAGATTTGCAAGGTTAGAATTATCTAGCAGGGATTTTACATCAGGTGACAAAGACATCTTGTTCATAAAAAAGTGTACGGGAATATAGATACAAAAAACTCAAGAAAAACACACAATTTACAGTAACAAGGAAAATTAAGTTTACAAATGTGGCCCCACGTTGGGCGCCAATGAAACAAAAACTGCGTAGTAATATTTATTGTATATTATTATAAAGTATTTGTTTGCATGTAATTTATGTTTGTTGTTCTTAGCTGGATATCCCAATAAGTGGAATGCTAAATTACACGACCGCGGCGCGATCGTCGTGGGCTTTAGTGGAACGCACTGTATATATCTAGTGTAGTGCTGGGCGATGTTCATCGATGTTTTCTAAACATCGATGTTACCCGACCGATGTTTGATATTTCGATGTTACAGGTAGATATGTAGCGTAGCCACTAAATAATTGCTTATTTTATTTGCTACACCGAAAAAATGATTTGGTAATAGTTAACAAATCTTATTTGGTGTAACATTACGGTTGGTATGAATACAGGGAACCAAATATAAGTTAACTATAACCAAATCATTTGTTTGAGGAATATCTTTACTGTAAACTTATATTTGTTAACTATTAACTTATGGGATCTTTACAATAGAATTATATTGTGTAACTATTAACTTATAGGACCGTTAAAAAAATAAAATATTAAGTTGACGCAGAATCAACTTTTTCTTTTAGGTTTCAATTATTATTTATTATTTATCATTTTAATTACATTTTTCTATTAATGCCCTTTGGATATGATGTTATAGCAGTGAATCTGAAAATTAAAAATTTCTTAACCTGACGAAGTATCGAACCTACGACGAATCCTTTGATTTTTGCGCGAGGCAACCACTGTAACCACTTACCTATGGAAGACATAGTACAAAATGTGTAGTTTTTAGGTATATTGTATAGTTTTTAAATTTATATCTAAAATAATATGACGTTTTGAAAAATTTCAAATCAATATAGAATTTTTAAATTTTTTTATTTAAACTTACAATGGTTCATTACAGTCAATATATTGACAATCGAGATTATGTATAAATTAAATACAAAATTTAAAATGGCCGAATAACAGGGTGTCCACCCGTTTAAATTCAAAAAATTATTTTTTATATAATTACACGTGGTTACCACAAACAAGATTTGTTAATAGTTAACAAATCATTTGTTCCCGCACTAATTTTCAACCAGGTATAATTTACCGTAAATTATACCTGGTTGACACAAACAAGATTTGTTAATAGTTAACAAATCATTTGTTCCTTAGAATTCGTATTGGTTTTTAAAAAAATATTTGTTAATATTAACACAATATGCCCAAACATGGTAAAATGTTGAGACAACTTTATCAATAATTTTATAATATACTTATCGCAATATATTGTGGTGAAACGAACCCAATAATTTTTATTTATTTAAAATTTTATTATTTATTCATAATTTTAAAAAAGAAGGAAAGCAGCAATTTTAATTTTATTTGCCGTCATTAAAGAAAATTTTTTAAATATTTTAAACGTAATTGAAATTTATACAAGAGGAAGGGAAAGGTTTGTTCTTTTTAACACGACTGTTACACAAATTTTATTAAAGACCATTTACTGTGTGTGTTAGAAAGAGAGCAAAAGATTGTTCCTGGATTATTGTTAAAAATAGAGTGGGACTCTGGAAGACGTGATTGGTTGAAGTGCCGTTGGGAAGGGAACAATAATGTAAACAACAAAAAATTATAGAGGAAGTGACTTTTGGTCAGTTACCTTTCACCTTTTGGGTAACAAAGTTGAGCTTTGTTTGTGAAGTGGCTAACGACCACGAACCAATTAAAAGTTTTCTTAATAAAAAGTGCGATCGTACAAGAAAGAAAAACCTAGGAAGGAGATTCCTGGAGCCACAAGTATCATCATAAGAATCCAGAATTCAACAAAAAGGGTGAGCGTTTTACTTCCAACTTCCATACATCAGCGTTCCACACAACAAAACCAACACGACGGCAGTTTAACGAGAATTTTTTTAATTTAATTTGTAAAATTTCGTATTTCAATTTGTTTGTAATTTTATTCGTAGAGGCATTAGTATTAATTTTTCATTTTTTACACTTGACACTGAGAATTGGTAATAAAAACAACTGTAGTAGAAATTTGAAGATCATAAATGACAGGGTGTTTTTGTTACCAATTCAACACACCTGTTTTTACATCAACCTTCGGCCAATTTGTGGCAATAACCGAAAATTTCAATTACGTTTTTATTTGTTTTTCATACACGATTTTGTTTAATTTTTAAAATAGAGTTTTGCATATTTAATTTAGTGTTTTCCTTTTTCTTTAAAATTTTCAAAAGCCAGAACCACCCCAAGAGTGGAGCATTAAATTCATCTCAAGCTCACCGTAGAAAGAGTAGTCGAGGCAATTTAAAAAGATAGGTAGGTAGCAAAATTTTTGCACGCAAACCACCATAATATATTAATATACCGAGTGTTATATTAAACAAATTACCTCAAACAAATATATTTGTTTATAGATAACAATCTCTTTTCTCAGTGTAATTTTGTAATTTGTTGCGTTTATTAATATTCATAAATAAATTTTCTGTTATAATAGTGTTTTTCCTGATTTATTTAAACTAATATGCAATAACATCGATGTCACGAAAACATCTATGTTTTGCAAGCGATGTTATGCTCACATCGTCGTCCAGGTTCGATGTCGACATCGATGTTCAACATCGATGTTTTGTATCGATGTCCCAGCACTATCGATTTTTTTTACAATTTAAAGATTCTTTATTGATTTTAAATAAAACAGATTATTGGTCCATTCGACGCATAGCGCCTGTTAGAGTATTTTGAGTCTTATCGACATTTCAATTTATTTTACCAATTTTTTTTAAATAACATTGTTTTTGAGTATGAAACCACATTTTTTTTGTTCATTGTATAATTTTATATTTTGCTTTCATGCGTTAATACAGTCAATTCTTCATTGTATTATTTTATAGTTTTCGAAGCACATTAGGTGTATGGGAAAATTTTTGTTCCTATGTAATATGATATTTTGTTAAATAATGTCTTGGTCTTCGAAAACTACACATAAAATTTTAATTTCGAATCGGATAATTCTAAAAATTAGACCAAATCAAAAGCTTAAGGCAGTTAAAATTTTATAGTTTTTCGACTCGTGAAGTAAATTAAAAACTTGTTTCTAGACTCCCCTCAGGAATGAATGTATTTTACAAATTTTATACATATACGGAAACCACTAAAAAGATAGGGAATTGAGTTCTGACAGTTGAGGGCTGTGAGTCGATTGATCCGACTCCAACCGCCCAAACTGCAACGATGTTTGTTGTAAAATAAGCATCTTGTAAGTTTGTGGTGTGTTGAAGACTGAAATTCGTCATCAGTTTTGTTTTGTTTTATTGTAAAAATTAAGTTTTGTGTAACAGTTAGGATAAATTCAAGTTACGTATCGTATCGTGTAACGCAGCAGGATGGTTGGTTTTGTAAAACTCGAATATAGACTTTCCAATAAATTAAAGTTATGTAACGTATCGTAAAACTCAATTAAGGGTATTAGGCAATGGAAAAATCAATATATTTTTTATTACATTTTCTAAAAGTACTATCCTTCCCGAACAGGATACCGTTTGGTTCATATCGAAATTCGTAAAATTGTTGATTAGGTAAGTAAAAAGGTGGCAGTGCGTGGACTTGATTTCCGTCTGCCGCTGGTAGTCGAGCAGAGCCCCCTGGGGGGGGGGGGGCTCTAAATGTTACAATCTGAGTTCTTTATCGTAAAAATTTAATATAATTAAATAGGACATTTTAAAATATATAAAATTTGATAATTTAAAGATTTTTGTAAAATTCAAATACTTTGACAAATATGGAACAAATCGTAGGCATCTGCATCATTGCATTTTCAGAAGGTTTAAAACCAAAATATCGTGGTACATAGAAATGTCCAGCTATCGTTGGAATTGCGGATTGGTTTTTACTTTATTACAAAAAAAAATATTTAAAAAAGTCAGTTTGGAGTTGTTCACATTGAGATCAACATTATCATGATATTGCAATTTCATTTTATTTTACCTGTAGTCCACTAATAAAATTATAATTTTCAAAAACGCACTGATACCGAAGCACTACTAGAAACATCATTCTTTGCTGTTGGATATTTTTAAGGGAGATAAATTTAAGTAAAATCACTTTAATTGATAAATAAACTTTAAACTCGTTTTTCTCGACTTTTCATTTTCGTTTGGTTTTGCCTTGATTCCAAGAAAACGGAGGTCTCTGGTGACTTGAAAAAAATGGAGGATACGTAAAACATGTATAATTTCGGACTAAACCTCCAAAATAATCCATAAAAATTCGAGATTTCCCAAAAAAATTAAAAAGTCACGATTTTTCTGTTCACTTACAAAAAACTCACATTTTTATCGTAAAAATCGCGTTTTTTTGTCTATAAGTTTATTAATTCCATTTCAATCGTTGTGATTTTAGGTTTAGTCTGAAACTACATATCTTGCGAAAAGAAAGACTATCTGCAGACCCAAAAAAAATTTTGTTTTAGTACGATAGTAGGGAAAAATGGAAAATAAACGTGTAAATACGCCACAGATTGTACCGCCATTTTGTAAGCTTTTATGAACTCCATGGTAGAATTTTTTTTATCATTTATATATCAATAAGTATTACTTAAAATAACACATGTGTATCTGCTTTCTTTCTATGTTAAAATTAAGAAAAACCAAAGCGCCGATTTCGCCAATAACCATTGCCTAATACCTTTAAGTTAACGAACATTATGGTGAAATTATTCACATACTCCATGTTAGGAGGATTTAAACTTTTATGGAATTTTATGGAAATTCAGTTCTTTGGGGATTACCAAATGCTTTGAAGATGTTTTAACATTATCAAGTCGTCATTTCAGTACAAAGTTCCATGATACATCGAGAACTTCAATACATGATACAGTTGTGAGTACATTTTAAGTTTTAACATTATAGTTTTGGTTTTGTTTGTGAAGTGTTTTTACTGGCTATTGTTTTTTTTGTCGTTAAGTTTAAGTTAAGAAATTATCCAAATTAAGTTTACTAACGAATTTAGTATTTTTCTTTTCTTTAATAAACAAATAAATTTGATATCAATTAAATTAATTGTAACGAAAAGTTAACTTAAAATTTCAAATTAAGATATTATAGTAATTTTAGTATAGCTATTTTCGATACTAGTTAGGAAAACTAAGATTTTTCCATTCGAGGCTGAGTTTTGCGCACGAGGCCGAAGGCCGAGTTCGTGAACATAAAGCCGAGATTATATTCGAAAAGTTCTCGAAAATAGCTATTTAAGTTTATTATATTTTTTTTTGAGTTTGGGCCAAACATTTAAATTCATTTTAATTTTTAAGAAATGCAGGTGTTACCTGTGAATTTATAAATTTTGTAGAAATCTACGATTTTATATATTTTTTTATTTAATTTTCATTAAATTATATTATTTTGTTAATTATGTATTTGTGTTTTTTTTTTGGCTGTTTAGTCAAAATAATTTTATGTTTCAGCATTGTAAAAGGTCTCGATACCATGGATCTGTAACTGAAATGAACCAGTTAATTAATTATTTTTTTTATCATGTTTGTTTTTCGGTTGTTTAGTAAAGTAGCCCGTCATCTACCTAATTAAATTAGCAATAAAAAACAACTTAAGTCTTTTCCGTGTTATTGACGGTGGCGCTCTTAACCATTCTCTCTTTTTAATATAAAATGTCACTTTTACGTTAGCTCGACCTCATCCAAATTTAGTAAAATAACTCACGACTGAGTGGCTGGCAAAAACATCTGTTAGGATGAGTGTCGTAGTGACCATTTGTAGTGTAACACGCCGTTTAGACCAATATTATAAGTATATTTACAATAAGGGGCTCCTGTTGGTACTTATCCCCCATTACTAAACGTGGAACCTACGCAGAGGTTTTTTGGAAATTCTTGTTTCTTCGGTCATGTAATTTTCGTTTGTTTTGTGGCGTCGTTTCGTGTTAAGTGATTAGAAAAGTAAGAACAAAAAACCAACTTACAACAATTTGGGAGACAAAACAGAATAAAATAATAATAACAATTAAGAGACTAAATAACAATTAAAAACTAAATAACAACAAATAAATATATAAATAAATAAATAACAAACAAAAAAAACCATAACAATGTATGGAGGAAATGCTTTCATAACGCTTTAGCGTGGAATGCTACCGGTTTTCACTTGCGACATCCCAAGGTTCAGGTATTACCCGTCCATTGACGTGGCTGCTCCAGAGTACATTAGTCAGAAGTAGTCGTATGCGTCTTAAAGGAAGGAAGATTTTGAAATGGAAGCAAGTATTTGCGTCTGGTGTTGTCTTGTGTCATGTGTTTTGTGAGTGTATTGTATTTGCGCTTTGTAGAATTTCTTGGATAGACGCGTGATGTGGTCCCCGAGAAATTCTACTTGTGTGTCGTCATGTAGTGTAGTCAGTCTGGTGTACCGGTCTGCTCACGTGGCGAGTCGGAGGCATTTGTTTTGAAAAACCTGCAAAGGTCGAAGTCGTATCTTAGACACGTTCGCCCAAGCAGGACAAGCGTACGTTATTATCGATCTCAAGATGACTTTGTATAACGCACGCTTGTTTTCGGAAGTCATAACCTCGCTTTTCATGCGCGAGTAAAGTTTGTGCATTGCTGCATAGGAGAGTTGTCGTCTGTTTTTTAAGTGTGTGTCAAAGTTGAGTCGGAAGTCCATCGTGACTCCCAGGTATTTTACGTGTGTTTTTGGTATTATTGTGTGTCCATCCATCGTAAATTTCTGGAAGACCCGGTGATTCGTACGCTTTCGGGCGAAGACTATTGTCTCCGTCTTACCGGCGTTCAGCCGGATCTTCCATTTGTCACAATATTTTTTAATTATGTCGATGTGTATTTGTGTCGGTTTTGTGGCTACCTGCGCGCTGAATGAATGTGCGTAGATAGCCATGTCGTCCGCAAACATTCCCAAATTAGTTTTTGGGAATGATGGGGTGTCGTTTATGTAAATGTTAAATAGTGTGGGTGCTAGTACGGAGCCTTAGGGAACTCCAACGTGTATGTGCTTTGTTGTGGAGATAGTGTTGTTTACCCTGACTGCAATCGATCTGTCTGTTAAGTATGAAAGTATTAATTTAATTAAGTAATTACTGAATCCATATTCTAACATTTTATATATCAATCCGTCAATCCAAATTCTGTCGAAGGCTTTTGCTTTGTCTTTGTTAAAGTTGTCTATCACGTCCTTCACAATTCGGGTCACCTTTTATTTTTAAAAATTTTGTTCTCAATTTTGTCCGGGCCTGGAGCCTTGTTTGTCGGTAGTGTTTTAAGTATGTGTTGTATTTTGTGGGTGAAGTCATGTAAGTGGCGTATTGTTTTGTGGGTATGTTGTAGGTTTGGCTTGAGAATTCTTTCACGGTGTCTTTTATGTGTATGTGTTCGGGTGTGTCGGTCATGTCGTCTAGTGAGTGTACTTGTTGGAATGTGTTTGCTAAGAGTTCTGCCTTTTCGGCGTCCGTCATGGCCGTGTTTGTGTTCGAGTTGTCCTGCAGAGCCGGGATTGGCTTAGAGGGTTTTCGTAAAAGTTTTGTAAATTTGTATAATGTGTTGTCTTTGGTATTCAGGGACTTCGGTAGATCTTCCCAGGTTTTGTTTTTGTGTGTTTTGATTTTGTCCTGTACTAATCGGTTTAAGTCCGTCTTGTTCTGTCTGTGTCGAACGTCCCCGGTTTGTTGCCACAATTTGCGACACCGGTTTCGTTGCGTGATTATGTTTTGTATGTCCTCTGGGAAGACGTCCCTGGTGTTTTCTTTAGTGTACGTTTTGGAATTCTCAGCCTTAGCCGTGTTAATGTGTTTTGTAAGTGTGTCGATTTCCTTGTCTAGTGTTTCCCTGTCTGTGATGTTATTGTTTATGGTAATGAGGTGGTCAAGCCTTCGACGAAATTTGGACCAATCGGTATTTTTGTAAAGTTGGCCCATAGTTTCAAAGTCGCTATAATTATCCATAATAACACTATATTTTAGTCAGTTTGATTTTTTTTTGCAATTTTAGTGACTGATTGTGCTTATTACTGTTCCAGCAATTATTTTAGTTATTAAAAAAATTTAATTTTTAATTAATATTTTTTTTTTATTTTTTGGTTTTTTATCTTTTTTTTGTTTTATTTCAAATAAATTTTTTTCTAAAGATCTTTTAAAAGCAAATTAATATTAAAAAAAATACAAATCTATCCATTTTTTAAAATAAAGGTTACTTTTATGAATTTTGACAAATTTTCCAATATTTGATAGTAAATATTTCGGAAACGGTAGAATTATTTTAAAAAATGATTATAGAATCTTATTTTGTTAGTTATTATACAACACAAAATTCATATATGAGCGACTAATATCCTTACAATTAGTTTAAAACAGTTTTTCATCTATACTGAAAAATCTTAAAAATGGATATAGCCACCTTTGATTTTATACCCCTCATTTATGCCTATTGTTTTCATGCCAAAAAAGAGGAAGTCCGTAGCTCGTACAAGGATTCCTTCCAGTTTTTTCTTAATTCAGTAGATGGCGGTGCTATTTTGAGGTAAGATGGCGACGGCTACCATTTTAAAGCCACATCTCTCTTTAGTTGGCTAAATGCTTAGACCATTTAAACTTATAGACACGCCGCTTACTATCCCTCCTTGAACACAAACTGAAGCAAAATAACTTCGAGCTCGTGACGTCAGTGGCCGAGTAAATTCAACTGTAAGCATAGGCGTAAATGAAGAAAATCGTTTATTTTAATTCACAAAAAACTTAAATCTTGATATTTGAAGAATATTAGAATAAGAAAATCACAATTTTCATACTTGAAGAATATTGGTAAAACAAAATCTGAATATAAATCTAGAAATTGCGTTTATTATCGTACCTCGAATACTATAACTATTAAATTTTTTAAAGACAATTCAATTCCATTTTCTTTTTACTAAATTCAAAAATAAAGCTCAAATTAATTTTCATGGTTTTTTTCATTTTCAATGGTTTCACAGAAATCATCTACTAAATAGTCCGAACAAACACTAAAAATTTGGTTTGGATAGGTGAGCCCGTTTTTGAGTTATAAAATTACAACGAAAAGTTGCATTGATTTTTATATATTGTCGTGAAACGACGTTAAAAAAAATCATTGTTTTTAATGAAGTTGAGTCGAAATTAATAGTTTTTGTTTTCTTTTCAAATTTTTAAGTTAATTTTTACGATTTATCATAGAGACGCTCGTACGAAGGTTTACTGTAACTCTTAACACGAACAAAGAAAATTTTATTTTATTTGAAAACATTTAAAATTGGAATTTATTTTGTATTGTGAACTATTAAAAGTTTTAAAAGTGTGAGCGCGTGATAAGAATGGTTGATGGGGCGCGAGAACAAATGTTATCAAGAATTAACGAAAGAAAGACAAAAATTTAAAAGCGAATCAATCGACTGAGTGTCGTAAGAAAGCGAACATTTGAGCCATTTTGGTTGAGTTATTTTTGGCCGCCGAAAAAGGCGTAAATTTGAGTGTTTTGACCGGTGAGATCGTCTTTGGTCTTGTGAGGACCAGAATTTTGTGAAGATTGGATTGGCGTTAATTTTTGATGATCAAGAGTTCTTTGGTCAACGATTTGGAATTTGAATTTGTACATGAATTTGGTCAATGGTTCGACATTCCTGCATATGGAACGAGGAGCGTCAATTGTATGGAATTTACAAGGTATTTAAAAACTCAAATAAAAGTTATTTAACATTTTGATAAAATTTTTGCGTTAAGTGTGATATTAAAGTTTTTGTGGCGCCGATAAACTTCATCGCTAATAGCTTGAATAATTTATTTCACATAATTTTTGTAAATATTATAAACTTTTTGCGAACACGAATACACCGTAGTTTGTACGAATGCGTTATTTTGCTATTCTCGATTGTTAAAATTTTTCAATTACAATAGCGCATTCGTATTTGCTAACACCAATTACACCATACGCTTTCAAAACTCAAATCTGTGAGTTCAAAAGGGGTCTTTTTGATAAATTTTTATTAGATTTTTGAATAAAATTACAATTTTATAATTATGTTTATTAATTACGACTTGATTCATTTTTTTTGACGCTCAACGTTATATTTTTGACTTTTCGACTTGGTAATTTCATTTTCATCTGATGCCCACCTACCCTGAGAAAGATTTTTCGAGCGTTCCCATTTTAGAGAGCTGCCGGCGCACTTTTGAGAGGTGTCTTGCCAAGAACACTTCAATATATAGAAAAGTTTCTTTTTATATAAAAGTTTCATGAAATTGGGGGCGAATGTAGCGGTTTAGCTTCAAACCTACAAAAATAAATCATATTTACTCAAACATTTATCGGATCATCTGCTATCTACCAATTTACAAATTTCATTTTATAAGTAGATTTTATTTGTAGAAATAGTAAAAAAGCTGAATTGAGAGAGAGAAAGAGAGCAATAGAATTAGAAAAAAGAAATTGAAGAAAAAAATACTAAATGGCAGAATCCGGAAATAAATTTAATAACGTACCCAGGAACAACTGCAACAATACTAGCGATAGAAAAGAATTGGAAAGAAACCAACCTAATCAACACCGAAACGGTAATAACTGTAATGGAAATGATCGTCTTGGTAATGGTTTTTCAAATAATACCAAGCAAGGTTCTAACTTACCTCGTAATGATACATCTCAGAACAGAGAAAGGAATTTGGCTCCAAAAGGTGAAATGGTAAACCAACATGCTCAAAATCGTCCTGGAAGTTCTTCACGAACGAACACCGTCAGCCAGAATAACTCCCATAACCAAAATCGTAATTTGCCCCAAAGACTCTCAAATGTACAATATGGCCAAAATCGTGGCAATTACAATTATCTTTCTGGTCAAAACCAACGCAGAGATCCTATAATAATATGATATGACCATGAATAAAGATCCTAACATGAATAGAGACCGTAGCATGCATAGAGATCCCAACACGAATAAAGACCGTAGCATGAATAGAAATCCAAACGCTAATAGAAACCATAGCATGAATAGAGATCCTAACGTTATTAGAAGCCGTAGCATGCATAGAGATTCTAACACGAATAAAAACCATAGCATGAATAGAGATCCCAATACGAATAGAGACCGTAGCATGAATGGAAATCGTAGTCATTATCGTAATGATAATAACCGAAATGAACATTATCGTGATAACTCAAATTACAATAGAAATACTTATCATCAAAGAAGTAATGATTCGTCAAACCATGGACGTCGAAACGCGCCCGAAAGTTCTAAGAACAATGAGCAAAGAAACGACTTTTGCCAAGGAAACGAAAGGAGGAACGAAGCTGGCCGCAGTAATAATCAGGATTGGACGGTTCCATTACCCAGAAATGAACGCATTGAACTTGCTTTATTTGGTTCCAAGAAGAGCAGTGCTCGAGTGATGATATTCCAGTCAATGCTAAAGGAACAAACGTTCCCGATCCCATTAAAACTTTCAACGATGTCAAGCTGACCGAAATAATTCATAGTAACATAAAATTGGCAGGCTATGAAGTTCCCACGCCTGTACAAAAGTACGCAATTCCTATGGTTATAGCTAAACGTGATTTAATGGCTTGCTCCCAAACTGGATCCGGAAAAACTGCCGCTTTTTTGATTCCAATTTTAAATCGAATCTATGAACAAGGTCCGCCACAAAGCACAAGCGAAAATCGTAGTATTGGTACCAAGCACAAGCCAGTTGGTTTAGTTTTAGCCCCTACCCGTGAATTGGCAACACAAATCTACGACGAAAGCAAGAAGTTTGCTTACCGCGCTCGCGTGAGATCATGTGTTGCATATGGTGGAGCTAGCATCGCAGATCAATTCAGGGATTTAGACAGAGGATGTCATTTTTTGGTAGCCACTCCTGGTCGTTTAATCGAATTAATCGATCGTGGTAAAATTGGATTAGAGAATTGTCGATATGTAGTTCTCGACGAAGCTGATCGTATGCTCGACATCGGTTTCGAATCACAAATTCGAAAAATTATGCAGAATGAAAAAATGCCCAAAACCGGAGACCGTCAAACTCTTATGTTCTCTGCCACCTTTCCATCTCACATCCAGAGGTTAGCACGGGAGTTTTTGGATAATTTTATCTTCTTAACCGTCGGTCGTGTAAGATCAATTTCTGAAAATATCACCCAGAGTGTTATTTGGATTGATGATCGTGACAAGAATTTGTGTTTAATTGATATTTTGAATAGTAGAAATAAGAAACCTTTGGCGGAATTTCTGACACTTGTGTTTGTGGAATCTAAGAAACGTGCTGATGATTTGCAGAAATTTTTGTATGATAAAGGTTTTTCCGTGTCGTCTATTCATGGTGATCGCTCGCAAAGAGAACGCGAAGAAGCGTTGAGTCAATTTAGGTCGGGTAGAAAACCAATTCTTGTTGCTACCGCTGTTGCTTCTAGAGGCATTGACAATCCTAATGTTAAACATGTGATTAATTACGATCTGCCTTCTGATATTGACGAATACCTTCATAGAATTGGACGTACTGGACGTGCTGGAAGTGTAGGTGTCTCTACATCATTTTTCACTCAAAGAAATAACGATTTGAAAGACGCCATGGCCAAAGTTTTAAGTGATGCCAAACAAGTCGTTCCTTCGTTTTTAAGACATCGTGACGCTTCGCGTTGTCGGTACTAGGAATAGTTTTGATTGAGTTTGATCTTTGTATTGAACTAGATTTTCATAAATCTTTAAAAGTTGTAAAAAAATTTTGTGTTACCTATCTAAAATTTTAAATAAAAAAAAATAAAAAAAAAAATAAAAAACATTAGAAAAAAAATATGAAATACCTAAATAAATAAATATGATATTACCTATAGGTTGACAATTATAATACAGGATTGGGATGACATGATATATAAAATTAAATAAAACACAGAACATCAACACACGCGGAACTTCCTCTTCATAAGGGGCGGTCCATCTAGCCATAGAAATTGAAGCATCTTGTCGTAATAGACTTCAATAATTTATGTTTCTTTTTGACTAAAGTTTTGTCAGTAAGATCGTATCTTCCAACGCCTCGAATTATTAGCTCGTTTTCGTGCTTTGAGCAGTTCTTCAGTAGCTTGTCGGTACTTTGTTTAATAAAGTCTCCGACAAAGTCGATTAGGTTATCCTCGTGCATATGGTCCACGGTTGTGTATCTAGGATAGTCATTGATGATTCTGAGGAACTTATTTTGCGCACGCTGTACTGCAATCAAATTGCTTTTAGCAGCAGTTCCCCAGATCCCAGGTAGCACACTATGTTGGCGCAATATTGGTGCAATATTGGGAAATCAATATTGCCCCAATATTGAAGTGTTAAACTTTTCCAATTTTCAATATTGACAAATTTTCAATATTGGGGCAATATTGATTTTCAATATTGCCCCAATATTGGAAAAGTTTAACATCTCGATATTGGGGCAATATTGAAAATCAATGTTGCCCCAATATTGAAAATCAATATTGCCCCAATATCGAGATGTTAAACTTTTCCAATATTGGGGCAATATTGAAAATATTGAAAATCAATAGTGCCCCAATATTGGAAAGGTTTAACATCTCGATATTGGGGCAATATGGATTTCCCAATATTGGCGCAATATTAATTTTCAATATTGCACCAATATTGAAAAAAGTTTACATCTCCATATTGGGGCAATATTGATTTCCCAATATTTCCCCAATATTAGAAGTCAATATATTGCGCTAATTATTGAGAAGTGAACATTTTCCAATATCGGCTGAATATTGATTTCCAACATTGAAGCTATATTGATTTTCAGTATTGTGCTAGGATCGACGTGTAAACACTCTCAAATCAATATTGATTTGATATATTTTATTTCTTTTATGTTTTTTATTTGAATTATATATTTATTTACGGAAATATCACAAGTAATCAAATATATTACAAAATTTAAACATTATACAAGCATACAAATTTACATTCTTGATCATTTTCTGACGTATCTACCACGACTCTTCGAATAAACGCGACATCTATCGACGACTCTTTAAATAAACCCGATAATATTAAGAAATAATTTTTAAACATTACATTGTTTTGCCAGTGTCCTTTTTGGATATGTATTGTAGCACCGAACATCTCATGTAAACCTAACAATTAAAATTTAAATATTTTTGTTACTTACCTCATACCACAAAGCAAGATTCGAACTCATGACCGATCATTTAAATGTTACAAGAGCCAACTACTCTAACCACTTACCTATGGAGGGTAACCTATTGGTTTATTAAATTTGTTTACTTTTAACGGCATAGTTGTTATTTTTGGAGCAAATCTGATTAATAAAATGTTTTATAAAATAATATGGAAACAACATAAACAATATATTATACTTATAAGCCAAAATTTTAGTGCAATATTTATTTCCAATATTGGGGCAATATATGATATCAATATTGTACCAATATTGGCTAAATCTTGGTGCAATATTGCACCAATATTGGTGCAATATTGTTTTCCAATATTGGAGCAATATATCATATCAATATTGTCTGTCAATATTTAACCAATATTGGTCAAATATTGTTTTCCAATATTGGGGCAATATATGATATCAATATTGCACCAATATTGGCTAAATCTTGGTGCAATATTACACCAATATTTATGACCAATATTATTTGTCAATATTTAGCCAATATTGGTGCAATATTGTTTTCCAATATTGGAGCAATATATGATATCAATATTGTCTGTCAATATTTAGCCAATATTGGTGCAATATTGTTTTCCAATATTGGGGCACTATATGAAATCAATATTGCACCAATATTGGCTAAAATTTGGTGCAATATTGCACCAATATTGATGACCAATATTGGTTGTCACTATTCAGCCAATATTGGTGCAATATTGTTTTCCAATATTGGGGCAATCTATGTAAAATTATACATCGTTTCACACAGACTTAAGTTAATAATATAATCTAAGTTTTTTTCTTAGATTATCTTTTAGGGTAGATTTCATAAAATTTTTAACAAGACATTAAATATAAAAGAGGATTTCTATTGGTTTGTTCGAGTTAACGGACGTTTTCTATTGGTTAACTGCGACTTTTTAGTTAAGTCGACATTAACACATTTATTATGAAATCCACCCTTAATCTCTTTGCGGTTGGTAACTAAGTTTCATATGGCTCGAACTTATAACCGTAAAAATTATTTTTTTTCTTACAAATATTTATTAAAGCCAGACCTAAAATAAAGATGTTATAAGTTTAACGTGTATATCTGTTTTTCTGTCTGTGGGGTCATAAGTCTCAAACGAATGAACCGATTTTAATTTAGTTACTTTTGTTTTAAAGGTGACTTGATCGATTTGTGTAACTAAACTATAATGTAGGTTCATCCTATCAGAATTCTCTATTTATGTGCTTTAGCTGTTTGATACTTAGCCATATATAAATCATTACGACGAAAAATTTCACCCTGAATGCGATCCTTCAAAATAAGATTTGGAAATATATGTCACATTCCATCCTGTATGATAAAATTGTTGTTTTTTCCAATATTGGAAAACAATATTGCACCAATATTTGCTGAATATTGACAGACAATATTGATATCATATATTGCCCCAATATTGGAAAACAATATTGCACCAATATTGGCTGAATATTGACAAACAATATTGGTCATCAATATTGGTGCAATATTGGCTAAATATTGACAGACAATATTGATATCATATATTGCTCCAATATTGGAAACCAATATTGCACCAATATTGGCTGAATATTGACAGACAATATTGATATCATATATTGCCCCAATATTGGAAAACAATATTGCACCAATATTGGCTAAATATTGACAAACAATATTGGTCATCAATATTGGTGCAATATTGCACCAAGATTTAGCCAATATTGGTGCAATATTGATATCATATATTGCCCCAATATTGAAAAACAATATTGCACCAATATTGGCTAAATATTGACAGACAATATTGATATCATATATTGCTCCAATATTGGAAAACAATATTGCACCAATATTGCCTGAATATTGACAACAATATTGGTCATCAATATTGGTGCAATATTGCACCAAGATTTAGCCAATATTGGTGCAATATTGATATCATATATTGCCCCAATATTGGAAAACAATATTTGACCAATATTGGTTGAAAATTGACAGACAATATTGATATGAAATATTGCCCCAATATTGGAAAACAATATTGCACCAATATTGGCTAAATATTGACAGACAATATTGGTCATCAATATTGGTGCAATATTGCACCAAAATTTAGCCAATATTGGTGCAATATTGATAGCATATTGTCATGTTTTGAACCTCCTCGTATGAGATTGCGACAGGGATGTATGAATTTTTTAAAATCTAACTCTACCCTGAGAAGTATGTCCCAACAGATGGATCTTGGTTATTTGTTTTTAATTTTAATTTCTGCTTTTGGTTTGCCGGACGATAAAGATGCAATAAATCAGTCATCGGAATTCCATAATGTTTGTCATTATTTTCCCTTGTGAAAATCATTTGAAGGGATGAGAATTAGATCTTCTCAGCTGAACAGCTTGGTTCACGGAGGCAATTCCTATAGGCATGCGGAATGATTTTAGTTGATTTTAGTTATTAATTTGTACAGTTTTATTTTTGAAAATTTTATTTAGGTGAAGCGTATTTGTTTTATTTGTAAATTGAGTTGTAAATAGTTAAAATTTTGGAAGTGGACGAGAGACATGCGCACCGCGCAACAGTGAAAATTTGTAGAGAATTGCAACGTCAGGGGGGAAGTGCAATTTTGGAAAAAGTAGGCGAGCAAGCACAAAACGGCTCAAGAGTGGCTTTTGAGTGTTAGCGCCCGTAGGCGTAACACGTATCTGATTTGAGTGAGCTATAAATGCGAAGCAAAGTGTTTAATGATTGAAGATAAGTTTCGTAATTGTGATTATTGTACCTGAATGAAAATTGAGACTGTGGATGTGGAATTTAGAAAAGCCAAGCAGTATTTTTTAAACGAAGCTGTTAGAAAATTTTGTACATGTCTTGAAGCGGTTCAACGTTGGAACGCCACGATGCTTTCCTATGGATGGTAAAATTTTTAAACTTTGTTTTCAATTATTTTTCGTGAATTGCATCGGAATATTTTCCTACGTTTTTGAATTCCCAATTTACATTTTTGTAATTTGTGGTTTAAGAATTACAGAACTTTGAATTTATGCGCGCATCTACCCATGGTTGAATTTGTTGACCATACGACGAACACATTTGTTGCGTAGTGGACAATCTCATTTTATAACAACAAATGTGCGATTATTTTATGTTTGATTTTGAATTGAATTTTGTATGATTTTGTAAATAATTTTATGTCTCGTCCGATAACTGTGAAAGTGCAGGGCAGTTTTGATTTAATTAAATGTCACTTTCACGGTTATTTGACCTGTAGGAATTTGACTGTAGTCATAATAGGCTTCAGAGAAGGTCTAATCTTTTGTTTAATTGTTTATGGGATGACTGATTTATTCGTCGAATTACATTTTGTTTGCTATTATTTTATGAATTTTATTTTTCCACCAAATGATAAGTGTCCATCATTGGGACGTATGACTCCATCACTGAGCTAGCGGGTAAATTTTCATTTTTTTGCAGAGATATGAAAGAAACCTTGGCGGGAAATCTTCGGTTTCCCGCAAAAGCTTTTTTATCATTGCAATATTTAGTTGGTCGGATGGTTGAACGGAAACAGGCTTAAATTGAACGTAAGGAAGACGAAGGGAATGATGTTGGGCAAGGAGAGGTTTAAGAAGGTATTTACGAGTGAGAACTTGCGAATAATTTGTGAAGGAGCAAATGTTGATTTGGTTGAAAACATGAAATACTTGGGATTGATGATTGATAATCGATTGAACTTCAAAGGGCATATTGATTACACTTGTAAAAAGATAGCAAAGAAACTGGGGGTGCTTAGTAGATGCAGTGGCTTTACTTCCAGACAAACCAAACAGACGATATACAACGCAATTGTTTTGCCTCATTTCACGTATATGGGAACGATATTTTTCATGGTGAATGCTGCAGAATTGAGTCGTTTACAAGTACTACAAAATAGAGCAATGAGAACGATCTTGAAAGTAGATAGATATTCGAAAATCGACGACATGATGAAGGAGCTCAATTGGTTGAATATAAGACACATGGTAGAGTGCCAAGTTTTAATGTTCGTACATAAAGTAGTGTTGGGGAAGATGCCTCGGTATTTTGATGGTTTTCTCCCAACATTCAGTGAGGTACACCAACATAACACCAGGAATGGAAACAGGATTGCTTTGACAAATGTAAACTCGGCGTTTGTGCAAAATACAATATTTTTCAAAGGTGCGGTGCTATATAATGAGCTACCGGAGCGATTGCGGAGATGCACAAGTGAGAAGGTGTTTAGAGGTGAATTAATAGCCTACATTGGGGGCAGGAGTTTATAAATGTATTGTGTGTTTTGTTTTTTGTATATTTTTGTATTATCTCATTATTATTTTTTTGTGTTGTATATATATTTTGTTTGTATTTTTGTTATATTTCATTGTATTATATTTTTGTGATTTTAGTGTAAATTTTTGTAGTAGTGTAAATTTTTAATATTTTTTTTTATGTTTTTTGTATAGCCTTTGGCTAAATAAACGCTTTATTATTATTATTATTATTATTATTATTATTATTATTATTATTAATATATTGCCCCAATATTGAAAAACAATATTGCACCAATATTAGCTGAATATTAACAAACAATATTGGTCATCAATATTGGTGCAATATTGTACCAAGATTTAGCCAATATTGGTGCAATATTGATATCATATATTGCCCCAATATTGAAAAACAATATTTGACCAATATTGGTTGAAAATTGACAGACAATATTGATATGATATATTGCCCCAATATTGGAAAACAATATTGCACCAATATTGGCTAAATATTGACAGACAATATTGGTCATCAATATTGGTGCAATATTGCACCAAGATTTAGCCAATATTGGTACAATATTGATATCATATATTGCCCCAATATTGAAAAACAATATTGCACCAATATTGGCTGAATATTAACAAACAATATTGGTCATCAATATTGGTGCAATATTGCACCAAGATTTAGCCAATATTGGTGCAATATTAATATCATATGATGCCCCAATATTGGAAAACAATATTGCACCAATATTGGCTGAATATTGCAATATTGCGCCAACATTCTATATTGGCGCTATATTGGGGCAATATTGCCCCAATATTATGTGCTACCTGGGTAGATTCTAGCACCACATCTTCGACGACCCTGGCGAGTTGATGGATGGTACCGTGACCTTTTTGAAAGCCAAATTGTTCCTTAATAATAAGGTTATTACTTGACAAGTAATCGGTAAGTTCTTCTTGAATAATTTTTTCGAAAATTTTACTCTTAGACGAAAGTAAACTTATTGGGGGATAATTTGTGGCTTGACTTTTGTCTTTGTTTGGCTTTGGAATAGCCAGTATTTTTGCTGTTTTCCAAGCGGTTGGAAAGTAGCATAGTATCAGGCATGCTCGTAGTATGTAATAGAATTGCACTATTCCTTTCTTTGGAAGATGTTTGAGGTGCTTGTTACTAATTTGATCACCCCCCGGAGCTTTCTTGATTTTGAGTCTCCGAATAATTCGCTTTATTCTATTGGGAGTGATGTTGGTACTATAGGGCAAGTTGTCGTAGTTTTCTATTGACGCATTTTTTACTACTTCCTCCATTGGGGAAATTACATCAATAGTAGCTTGGTGTACTTTCTCAAAAATATTGGATAAAATTTCAACCTTCTCTTGGTAGAGTAGTACTTAACATTTTGATGGTGCAATGTAGGCATTGATTCATTTTTCTTCTTTAATGCGCTGTGAACCTTCCATAAAGAATTATCTTTCGTAGTTAGATCACTAGTTTTTTTTAACCATTCACGACGCTGAATGATATTGATTCGTGCTATTATGTCTTCACCTCTTCACTGAGTTGGTTTTTCTCAGTTCTATAATATATAATTTGACCCGTTTTTACCCATTTGCGTCTCGCTTTATTGCGTCTTCTTTTGAGGTCATCAATTACGGTATCAGAAGTAAAAGGATTTTTAATAACTTTAGATCTCGTTGCGACGTTATATGAATCTGTGATTGCCTTAGTAAGTTTTGCAATTTCATTGTCGATTTCTTCAATGCTATTGATGTTAGGTGAAATCAGAATTCTGTTGTTGCATTCGATTTTGAAATTGCACCAATTTGTGTCCCAAACAATTGTTTTTGGTGGAATACGAGAAGTGGTCAGCGACATCATAACAGGCCTATGGTTGGAGTTAAGGTCATTGAACGTTACGGGTGACGAATAGTTTGTCAGTCCTTGGATCAGGAATAAATCTATCGTGGATGCTTGTAAACCAGGCGGACTAAAGGTAGGTGTGGGTGGATAAAAAATTAAATAGTTATTTGCATCGTTATGGGTTTGTTACCGTTCCTGTTGGCATAACGGCAGTTCCAGTCAGCATGCTTGGAATTGAAATCTCCACCAATAATTATTTTATTATATTTGTTCATGATGTTGTCGAGCTCAGTTGTTGTAATAATTGTTAAGGGTGGAACGTACATAGCTCCCACGTAACGTCGTGTCCGCTTGCTCAGTTGGTTCGTGCGACACACCTTTTCGTATAAGAACTGCCACACCACCCCCTCGACCGCATGGCCTGTCGTTTCTGTATATATTGTCGTGTTCTGACGAACAACTCTTTAAGTCCCTAGCTGTTATGGTCGGAATTTTGCAATAAGAGACTCTCCCAGGTAGTGAATTCCAGGGTATTCTTAAATTATCCACAATAGAATGAAACAAAGTTTTACCGGGTGTCAATAAATTTTACTCATACGAAGGTTGGTAATTATCAAATTCTTGATTACAAGCAGAAAACAGAATTTTTGTTAAATCAAATTCAACAATGAATAAATCAGATATCGACGTGATTTATCTACAAGTTCTCACATTTACTATGTCAAAAATTATTTCTCTAACTTGTAAACAAATCAAACGTTGTAAATTGGACAAGCTGAAATAAAATAATAATTCGCACAAATTAATTGTCTTATTTAAAATTTCGCCCCGACCTGTAACAAATTGTATGAAAAACTGTTAACTTCTAGCGCTAGACGCAAATAAAGTTCGACGTAACGCGTAGCACAGCAGCTGATACAAATCATCATAAAAAAAAAATTAATCTCGACGGTAAACTAATTAATCCAAATATTGAAATTGGTGCATCGATGTGATTAAAGTTAGTGTAATACTCCAATCAACCTGTTATTAGCGAAGTTTCCAGGTTTGTATAAAAAAACGTGCATTGTATAACCTCGAATTTTAAAATTTATAATTTCCATTTTCCAGATAAATAATGTCGAAATAACATAAAATAAAAGAATTTAAATTCTAATTACCATTCGATGTCTCGGAAAAATGTTGTTGTGTGGAAATAAATTGCGATGAAAAACGACAAAAAGTACGGCCATTTCCCAGCTCATCAGGAAGAAAATCCTTAATTTCCAATTCCAGAACTCAATCTTCTAGAAAACACCATATTCATCATACTGACACTTCACTTATCATAATTGCAATTATAATTCACAATTCATACTCAAATTGCAACATTTCACAACTTATCGAGAAAATTTTCGTTCTCTCTAAAACACAACTTAATACGTTCGCATCTCAGTCAGTAATCTCTTATCATTTTACAAAATTTTTATTTCCTTCCTGTTCTAGGCTTTTGGAAATCGTGGCCCATGCTGATTCGTCAACTTTTCCAGCCAAATTTGAAAATTTTCAAAAAAAAACGATATCACCAATTTTTAAATTGAATTTTCAACACTTCTCGCACCATCTAGAATTATTTACACTAAACACGACGTTACAGGTTTCTACGTACGCATTCACTTATTTATTAAAAAGGTAAACAAATTAACAATATGAAAAAAATTAATTAAAACAAAACGCAGTCATATCTGATTAATTTAACTTATTTTAGGTTTCTGGAACAAAATATCTACCTATAAAATCCTGTTTTCTTAATACCAAACGAAAAGTATAACCAGTGAAAGCAAAACCATTCCACTCGTCCGAGTAAAATTCAAAATTATTCAAAATTCAAATAAGGAACGGATCAATATCAAATTGTGGAGACTTTAAAAATTTGGTAATTAGCTCGGCACATGTCAATATGATAGTTAACTGATTTTAAATTATCTTCACCCTTTAACCATGTCTTAGTAACAAGTGCAACATGTACTCGATTTTCGTTTAGAAACAATTCAAAATCTTTAAATTTTCTTGAAATGCTAGTTGCATTCCAAGTAACAATTTTAAATTCTTCATTGATTGAATTATCCATCAAATTCACCAATGCATTTGATGAACGCCGACATTCTGATGGCTCCATCCTTGGTAGAATCCATGACGCGATTTAGTTCACGCACAGCATTTAGCATCTTCTCAATGTTGCATTTAGCTTGTAATTGTCTAAATTCACTGAAAAGTGAATTCATATTGCAAAGACCTTGATTATTTGTGCTTGCCTCGTAACTTGCCGGATGTTGTGCAATATGCCCTGGCTGACTAAGTCGGTCAACACCAACGTTTTGCATTACTTGTGAAATTTGTGACCTTGCAGGTGCAAATGATTGTTGCGAGGATACAGATGAAGAGTCAAAATTTGGTAGTGGCCTCCCACCTCTAAGAGAAGGAAATTCTTTTATACGCATTTGATATCCCGGCGATTTAGCTGCTTTAGCTGTTTTTGGGATGGATTTAATCATCTTGTTTGCAGTTTTAAGATATACCTTACATTCTTTCGAACTGGCAATGTGAGTTCCTTGACAGTTTGCACACTTTGGAGTTGTTACTTCCGTAACTGTACAATCATTTGTTAAATGATTGCCAGCACAATTTCGACAAGCCATTTTGATGTTACAATTATTGGCACCATGTCCGTACTGTTGGCACCTATAACATTAAATTAGTCCCTTCTTGGTCTTATATTTCTCCCAATATACTCTTATTTGAGCCACATATCGTATCGACTGGATTTCGGTGTAAGTTACCTCGTTATCAAACGCAACTTTATATTTAGGATATATTTTATTATCTTTATTTAATAGTTTGCAGCTCACTACTTTTGTGTTTTGCGCTTTTAAAGATTCCAGGACTTCATTTTCATTCATACGATGAATACCTTTAAGTACGGCCATTGTTTTTCTTTCATTATCCAAGCTATTCGTATGGAACTGGGTACCATGTTTATTGAGGTCTGCTTTAAGTTATGAAAGTCTTCAATCTTTTCGGTAACAATTTTAACCTTATTGCCCAAATATTTTAGGTGAAAATTATCTTTCACAACGCTTTTGATCATTTTTGCAAAATGCAAATGGTTTCAGGTAAATTTGTTACCACAATTGGTTTGGGCTTAATAGTTTTTTCCTTAGTACTACTGTTTGAGGTCTGCATTTCTTCAACAGTTTCTACGGTTTCTATTCGTCATTTAACAAAATTCCATATTGGTCATTGATTGGTCGTTGTCGTCGTTCGTACCAAATTAAAATTAATTTACCACTCCATCTGGAATGAAGTACTTAGGTAATTTTAAGTTGGTACGACTAACAACAACTAATCAATGTGCGTTGTGTCATTTAAAAAAATGACACTCTGGAGGAGCAGCAGCAGTAGCAGCGTGTCATTTTTTTAGAACACACAACGAGCTTTGATTACTTACATAAATTTTATCTCGGTTAATCCGAGGATTATCCATCCAAAAAATTTAATATTTGACTTTTACATTTTCAATAAATATATTTCACAGTAATAAACGGCCAGTACACGCTACTCCTCTACCTCCCCCTCCTCCTTCAGCGTGTCATTTTTTAAGACCCACAACGCACTCTGATTGGTTGTTGTCGTTGGTTTTTACCAAATAAAAATCAACTTTCCTGGGATCGAGTTGAACACCAAACAAGTTTTCAACGTTGGTGGGACGCCCGTCCGCGATTGAATCAGCTAAGTAAATAATCCTTATTATTTTTGAACTTGAGGACGCTTAAACGTGAACAATTAAAATTGTCACTATTAGGAACTTTTTTTTAATGAAGAATGTTAAAAGAGAAATCCATTGGTTGAGCTTAGGTTAGTGTTTGAAAACGATTATTTTTAAATTAATACTGCTAAAAAAGAGATCCACCGTCTAGTTACCCGTCCGTGGACGGGCTTTCCACCTAGTATTACTATAAGATTGATGTAATATCGTTTTGAGAAATTTAACTTCGATTACAGTAAATATTTTTAATAGTAAAATATTCCACGACTGTTTTTCTAAAAATTTCTCTAATTGGTAGTTAGTATACTTCAAATTTGAATAATTTTTACTCCACGATGTTGAATTTGCTATAATTTTTGTACTAAAATTTATTTTACGTCTGGGTGTGTAATACATCAAAATCTTTATAATTTAATTATGTAATTGCAAATTTTTAAAAATAGATTGCTTTGTTATTAATTATAATTATGTAATATTATGTTTTCTCATTTAACTTGTAACTTGAAACCCTTAATATAATCAAATTTATTACTTTGTTGTTTTACAATAATATTATCATATTTAATTAATTTCTTTTGTGTTTGTTTAGACTTCAAACCAATTTTTATAATCAGTTTAAAATTTCTTTATGTTCATGTAACTTGTAATATTTTGAATCCAACTTTTTAAAAATAAATCTCTTCTTAAAACATATTAAATGTTGTCTTGGGCGCATATATCTGGCTCTGCTTAGAACCGGTTATTTTCACAAGTGCAATTCGTTTTATTTGGAAAATCCAAAAGAAAAATCTCGACGCTAGCGCGTCTCGCCAGAATGCTCTACCTCCTGGACCCCCGGTTTACTTCTAAAGGCGATTCAAGATAAGCGATACGCCACTAACGGTCGCCGGTTGAACTAACTTTACAGACAATTAGTGCGATTCTGATTTAACGACCGTCTTATTACTATGATGTTACAATCTTGTATGATTGAAGTTTAGGAATTAATAAAAAAAAATATTTTAATTTGTTTATAACAATTTATTTGTTTATGTTCATATTGCTGCCACCACATAAATTTTAAAGGGCATTTATAAAGACCTAAAGGAGGAAAAGACCAGCAGTCTGGCGTAAATCAAACACGGATAGACTAGAGAGCGGGGCACCGCGGTTCTAATCCTGGTTTCGTCGGATATGCTGTGATCTAAAAAGTCCAAAGTCGATCTGTGGACTATGGGGGAAAGCAACGGGAAACCACCCCATTAACATTTCCCTAGAACAGTCTTTTTGGCTTAGCCAGGAAGATCGCCAACATCCGGATTCGGATAGGCACTTGAAGAAGAAGAAAGGAGGAAAAATAATAATTTGATCTTAAAGGGAGTAGCGGGATAACAATGGTGTGGCGGCCCCCATACAATTTATATTGCGAGTGTGAAATTCTTGTTCAAAATGACAAAAAATAAGGTTTGTATTAAAAATTAAGTTTAATTTCCCACTTTTACCAAAACTAGGCCAAAAAATGTGTTTTTTTAAAAATTATTTTAACATAAATTTTTTTTTGTTTTATTAGGTCAGTTCCATGATTTGCATTAAGTAATTTGAAGTTATTAGACTCAAAACTACAACATAGAATTTTTTCAAATTTTCGGATGTGTAGGACCCCAGAAACTCGGTGTAAATAGCCAAAAACGTGAAAAACATGTTTTTTTTTAGAATAAAATAATTTTTTCAAAGGGTTCTTGTAAACCTATAAAAAAGGGCAGATAGCATAAGTTTCCCTATTATTTAGCTACATTTTGCGCTTAATCGCATGTGAATATCTTACCCCGCGTTCGGTTTGGAGCTACTTTTGCTTCGAAGCGCCACCAAACACTTTTCTTGCGTTTGGGATGGCGCTTCCAAACGCTTTGGCTCCGCCCCTTTCAGACATTACAAACGCTACTAAAATTTAGGTGGGTTGACGGGAGCGTGGCGCATGGCGGCAAAATTGCAAAAGAATTTGAATTTAAATTTATTATTTATTAACTTAGTATCAACAATCAGAACAATAACAATAATAAGTTCTATAAGCTGATTTGATGTCCGTGTTTTGTAAGAAGGTCACGAGGCCATTTCCTCTTAAGTCGTCTGTATATAATTTCTTCGAGAAGATGGTTGGTACTAGGATTTAGGTGGTCTTGTAACCTTAGATTGTGTTTTTCTGCACGTTTTTTGATTTCCTCTATTATGGAGTTGATGTTTAGGTCGTTATGCAGGGTTTGATTGGTTACGTACCATAGTGCATCAATCATCGATCGGATAGTTTTTGACTGGAATGCTTGTATTATTTTTATATTGGACTTGCTAGCACAACCCCACAGTTCAATTCCGTATGTTTAAATTGGTTTAATGATTACCTTATAAATAAGGATTTTATTTTCAATTGAGAGGATTGATTTTCTTCCTAGAAGCCAATACATTTTCTTGATTTTTAAATCCATTTGCTTTCGCTTCTTCTTAATATGTAGAGAGCGGATTTATATGTAACAACAGACCCGTCTTAAGGTATGACTAATATAAATCACCAATAGAAAACGATTATTAGCGCTAATAAAAGTTTTATATTGATGATAGATGATACAACCTTGCACCCTCCGGCTAGACTCACTTCCTCGTAGAGCAGATTTTTTGAATTTGAATTCAAAAAATACTTAGAACTTAATCTCAGGGTGGTACCTGCGTGAACCAAAATATACGCTTACCTCGCTTTTACATAAATGCACAATTCTGAAAATAATTTGGCGCTTTTGAATAAAAAGATATTTGTTGTCATAAAATATAATGAAGGTAAACAAAACGTCGACACAAATACGGTACATAGATACAATCTTTCCTTAATTTTTTCCTAATTTATTAAGGAACGTTCCGCAAGACTACTTAAAAGTATTTAGTAACGGAGTTACTTTGCAAACAATTAATGGTAATAAACAATTGACAATACGTCATCCTTTAAGGATTGATTTAAACTTCGATAATTTGTACAGATAAATAATTTGTACAGATAAAAAATAAGTAATTGTACGATCAATTTTTATTGTAATCATAATGAAAAATGGACCAATTAGTCGTTTGAATAAACATTACAACAAATCAATCGTTATCAATTATACGTGTGGTTACATACATTTAAATTTAACAAACTAACCTTCGACCTTGCTAAACGTGATAAGTCGTTGCACAATGATCGCACCTTCTTAAATTCAAATTCAAAGAATCTGGGTTGTCGGTACAATTGTTGATTACACCATCACTCCAAATCCATTTTTCTTGTAGTTGTCGTTAATTACTTGATAATCCAAATTCTCTTCATCCAATAGGTACACATTATTTTCGTAAATTAATAATTTGTTTACTGAATTTAACGGAAATTGCATTGTCGGTATTTGTCAAAAATATTGAATTTCTTGCCTTTATTTTAAAATTTGCCATGATCGAGATAGATTTTTCTGATAATACCACATCATTATTGGTTTACTGCACATTAATTTAATTTATTTCTGGTTTTGGAGGCACGAGATAGTTAATAATAGTTATTTTAAGTTATTTATTTAACTTCAGGTATACGAAACAATTTACACATGTTAGTTGCTTGAAGCACGATACAAAATGACTACATCTTAATTCGATGGATGCACGACAAGAAGTTTTTTGTTATTTATTTAACTTCAGATACGCAAAACAATTAACCAGGTATTCGTTCGGAGGCACAAGATAAGTTAAACTCGATGAATACATCTTAATACGATGAAAGCACAAGACAAAGTTAA